>BSAI01000072.1:10295987-10514859 GCA_036245035.1 Adrianichthys oophorus | reverse complement strand
GCTGTCAAGGCTGATGGGGGGGGGGGGAAGGAACTACACACTATTGCTCTGCACTAAAACACTGATCTCCTGATGCACTGATCTCCACATCCTGCTGGGTCTTGGGCCAAGCAACGAAACGAGTGCCCAGACATTGCTGCCAGCCCCAGGGAGGGATGGAGAACGGAGATACACGCACTCACATGAAGAATGATGGAGAAAAGAAATGAATGGGAAAAAAAAGAAAGAGGCAGGATTGACAGCAGTGTTGTCCTGCCAGGAGTGCTACCATCTGTAAAATAAGATGACTTCGGGGCAAAGTCTTGAAACTTTTCCACTTCTGCTGTTTACCTTAAAAATCAGGCACTTGAGATTTGGGTGTAATTCTGCTCATGTTGTTTTAGTAAATTTAAATTAAACTAATCCTTTCAAAGCCTAGAAAAAGAATGAAGCTCTTGAAAAGATAGAAAAATGTTGCTCGTCGGGTCATTCCCAGTGAGCTCACAAAAGAAAACTTGTAGACTAACAAACTCAATCTCAAGCACACACACATGCAGGCAGTGGCGGTTCCGTAATTTGGAAAGAGGAACGTGCACCGGCCCAGTGGTGCCACTCTGTCTGTGGCAGTGTGGTAGCCATGATGTTCCGCCACCCTCACCCTTGCTCTTCACCAGGACCCAAACCACGAGTCAATACCCACAAGCCATAGCGGGCTGGACGAGTATGCCCACCACACACACTCCAACACACTAACATGCATGCACACACTTCAGACAGCGAGCCAAGCGACCACAAATACCAAGTAAAGAGGTAGACTTCTGGAAAATGAAAATGAGTGAGGTTTCTGTTTCTCTCCGTCGTTCCTTCCGCCTTTCTAATCATCAAGGCCTGAAAGGGCACACAGAGTTCATTGGGGACGAGGAAGCTTGTTGGCGGGGTGGTGCTGTTACAGAGATGAGCAACAGGCTTACTGCAAGCACCACCAAGAATGGGAAACGGACGTGGTGAGTTGCCAGAGATGTCTGTCACAGAGCCCGTCGCTGAGGGTGTGTGCGTTTTCTCAGGAAAATACTTCGAACTGCAAGACATTTTTAGAAATAAAAATAACTAAATTGAAAGAGTTTGACTTCAAATGAACCCACACAAAATATTTTATCCACAAGGGAACAATTTTAGCATGGAATTAAAGAATCTGTCACTGTAGTTTGCCTGTTTTCATGTCTTCATGGTGAGGACGGGGAGGTGGGGGTTAACCATCAGCTCAATGTTCTCTTTTGCATCCACAGGAGGGCAACAGAGTCAGAAATATGGTAATTGGTCAGTGGTTTAAAATGACAGTAGGACAGTCACAAAGGGCAATTATTGATAATTGTAAGATGGGAAAAAAAAAACGAATGTGAAATATAATTACTTTGGAAAAACAACATTTATCTTTTTGACACCTTTAGTTTCATAGTAATTGATAACTATGTTCAGATTTAATGTGTGTTTTTTTAAATGAAAGTTTTGAATCTGTTCTACAACGACAAGAGGGCTTAAGTTAAAGTTCTATTAGTTTTCATGCACGGTCTCCACATTTGACCCATCCCCTGGGGGAGACGTACTCACAAACCGTTTGGTGGTTTAGCCCCCCAATCCAGACTCTTTATGCTGAGTGTCCAGTAGGGACGCATTGGATCCCATTTTTAGTCTTTGGTATGACTCAGCCTGGATTTGAACTCTCGACCTTCCAGTCTCAGGGCGGACCCTCTACCACAACGTTACTAAGCTGGTTAGCTCAGTTTGATATGTATAGCTTATTGTTTATTATGAGAGTTACCTTTCTTTTTATTGTCATTATTATTGGGTTTTTGATGAATGTGGCTTTGTATTAATACAGTCATTGTTTGAACACAAAATGTCCTCTGGTAGAATTTTACATTGCTTATAGATCAATCAAACTCAAAAACTGATTTGATGTCCGGCAAAACTTTTTACATTTATGGTTTTCCCATTTTTTTGCTCAAAGAAAGATGAAAAATAAAGATATGAAATAAAATGATCATTAGTAATATCTGGCTATAGTATAAAAAAAAAATCTAAAATAAATAAATAAATAACCCAGAATAAAAAAAACAAACGTTATTTTTTTCATTCTTTCACATTTTAACAAAAATGAAAGACTAAAAAAAAACAAGCAAACCAAGAAAAGACAGAAACAAAAAGTGTGTTTGAGTGTGCGGCTCTAGTTTTCAACTATTTGTTAACACTGTGCCTGCCATGAGGGAAAGACATCAACACATCAATTTCAAGCTTTTTTCAGCACTTCATCCTGAAAAGCGTCATGGAGCTAAACCTAAAGACACACGACCACAGTGTTCTGCAGGAAAAGATTATTTGTAAGTGTAAGAATGGAAATCACAGAATCATCAAACCAAGGGGCAAATTTACTCCAAGGCCAAAACCCTTCAATGAAAAAAATAGAAAAGCATGCATCTGTCTTTATGTTCTCTTGGTGTGGCATGTGTCAATTATTTGTCTTTTTTTTTGTTTCCATAAAGAAAAACTTCAGCCAGTTTATCTTGCTGACCTGCCTCCCACTTAGTTTGTTTTTCATCTGAAGTCAGTTCGTCACTTTTCCTTTCAGTGTGTTACATCATTTCTAAATGTTCTGCCTGAAGGGTGTCTTTTTCTTGTTGCATTTAAAATGTATTAATTCAATAAGAAATCCATTTTTCATTACTTTGTTTCCTTCAGCAAACGGTGTTTCTTCCATCTCTAACCTGGTTATAACCCTATGTGACGAATTTAGAATGTGAAATGTTACAGTTAACAAGAGAGAAAATCAAGGAGGACAGCACCATTTGGGATGGTGTGGAAGGGTTATCAGGAGAAAGCAGCTTCTTAAGGCTCATCAGTCAAAACACAAATATAGTTTAGTAAAGAATTTGCATTTAGTGTTGTTCTTTTGGCTTTAGTCTCCAGGGCTGTCTGTCATACAACACAAATGTGGAGGTTTAAAGCGTTTCAGTCACAGGGTCTAGCATGGTGATGGAAGTGTGATGATTTGGATGTGTGACTGGAAAACCCTGCAGGTAGTTGGACCCTCAAGTGGAGGAGAAGACGTGAGGCTGAACCAACTAAAGGATGGATGCTGTTAGGGGTCATGCAGCAGTATCGTTGGATCAGGAGCAGATTAAAAAAAGGCCATTTGAAAAAGCTTAAAGGTGTGACGTAAAAGCTACAACGGCAAGCCAGAAGCTCCCTGCTCCGCTCCAATCCAGAAATTATCTCACCTTAAGTTGTCCTGAAGAACAAAATCCTGGGATAATAGGACCTGAATGACTGAATCTCCACAGACATATGGTTAGAATATAGTTCTTTATGGAGTGTCTTTCTTTTTGTTTTCTTCGCCTCACAAACAAAATCATTTCCCTATGATATTTTATTTAACTCAGTGGCCGGGTCAGTGCATGGTTAGCATCTAGGTCTGCCTATTGTTTAAACATGTTTATAACAAGCAGAGTAGACTGAACGCAGCCTGCAGCAAAAAAAGCATCACTTCACTTAACTGTGGAACAGAGTCTATGCGACCCAAGGTGTCCATTTAAACCTTACACCCACAACTCCAAATCTTTCCAGATTGACTGCGTACCTGTGTGTGTGTAAGTGTGTGCACTGAGTGTTGAATGTTCAGGATCACGTTTCTGTTCCCCTGCTGGTGGAACGGCCCAGCCGAGTAGAAAGTGATGAGAAGCTGGCGTTTGAGCCCAAAGCAGGCCCTTATATAGAAGGCTGGAGCTGTTCTCCCTCCTCTCGCCTGTCTTGCTTCTCTCAAAAAGTGCTACAAGGTCGAAAGAGAAGAGGACATCCTTCCAAGTCAACATATTTACATATTTGCAGTGATGTGGGGATGTTCAGCTGAATGTTTGCAGGCGCAGCAATGGTCAGCCACGACAGCTTAGAGGGGGACATCTAGGCCTGTGCCTTGACTGCGTCCTTATGGCCTTATCTCTGGCAGACAAAACATTATACATTTAGCCGGCTCATGCAGCTCAGTGGACATCTCAAGATGTTATCATCTGAGGAAACTTTAAATGAACCCACACATGTAGAGCCACATAGATAACCATCGACCATTATGTAACGTAAAGCTATGGAAAACGTGTTTTTATGTGACTAAAATCAATCATCTTCGCATTTTACAACAAAGATTTTCTGTCATGATGGAGTTCTGAACTCTTTTCACGTTTTATCTCTTTCTGAGATATGCCCGAGGGAACCTCTACTTTTGACCCACCACCTCCATGCACACAAACACATCATCTTTTTCTTTCTTTCGTTCTCTTCCTCACCTCTCCTCTCACCCCCATTGCTCTTGTAAGGAACACAGCACCATGTTTCTCTTGGCAGAGCTCAGCCGGCTGTCCCTGCTTGCCTGAAAAGCCAGCGTTCTCCCCCTCATCCCTGCAGCCAAGGCGCACATTTCTCACATTTTCTGCCTGCTCTCTGTGAACAGTTGATTTCAGCCTCCTCACAACATCCAGACTCCCATGCACTGCAGGACAGGGTGGAACAGACTCTTGCTTGTAATGCGTTCACATCCTCCAAAATTTCTCTCACTTTATCTGTCTCTCCGGTGATTTCTTGTACTTTTTGCTCTGTCTGGGAAAGCCAGGTGTGTGACTTCCTGTATTGTCACGAGGGGAAACTGTTAATGTGAAAGTTTCTGAGCTAATGAGGAGGAAACCTGTTGTCTGGTAGGCACCGTCTCACTAACAAGTGTCAGTTAGGGGGCAAACAGATGTTGAGCCAGTTAACTTTCAAACCGAGTGCACAGGTGCAGGAGAAAAAGTCTAACACACAGTCATGCAAACGCTGTAATGAAGAGGCCAAGTTTACAGATGCTGAATTAAATGCAGAAAGAGGCAGGGTGAATGTGCGGTCACACTTTGAATGCATCTGAGACGAACTTAGTCTCATTCAAATAGCTGGAACTGAATCCATTTGACTGTTGGAGGATGGATGTTTAACCTCCATCCGACACTGCGGCTTGTTTGGCAGCAATTACTTTTGTATTTATTGTTTAATGTGCTTCTTCTAAACTTTAATTTAAACGTTATTTCCTCTGTGAGTCTGGGCATTGCAGCAAAGATGAACATTCTGAGAAAAGATGAAGAGGGGGAGAAGTTGAAGGAGGAGGGAGTGAGCAGGGGGGAAAAAAACAAGGAAAAAAAGTGCAGCCTGTCTCTTGGGTGCCCTTTTTGCCATCCCATTTCCTATGCATCTGGTCCGTGTTTGTGCGGAGAAGGAGAGCGAGGGGGGCAAAGGGGGGTGGCCGTCTGGGGCCGATTAATAACCAGTGATTTATAGCAACTTTTATAGAATAATACAATAAAAATGTGTGTGTACGTGTGTTCCAGCGCATGCATTTGTTTGTATGTGTGCTCGCTGCAATGAAAGTGCACACACTGCTTTTCTAATTCTGGAGAATCAAAAACAAATTATCAGGAAAGAAAAAACACAGGCAGTGCTCAGTATAAATTAGGCACAGATGGAGGCAGGAAATAAAAGGGCCGTGGAGAAGACACTTGGAGAAAAGAGCGCAAGGGGGAGGACCGTAAGGGATAGAGGGGGTACCAGAGAGAGTGACAGGGCAAGGGCAGGACAAGGTGAGGATGTAACAGAGAGAAGAGGGAAGGGAGAGGAGAAAGGGTGAGGAACAGGACAGGAATGATGTGGAGGAGGAGAGGAGAGTGGGAGGAGATCAGGGGAGTTCCCATGCCCCGTGCAAAAGGAAATGGGCTTAAGAGAGGGGGTTAGGATATATTCTACGCGTGTTTATGGACGACAGTGGGCAATGAGATGAGCAGACTTCTCTGGCACAGGAAAAACTTTCCTTGCCAGAGTGCAATCTCTCCACCTCCACATAAAAACCCCATGATCATTCCCATCCATTTTCATCACTCTGTGACACACACACACACACACACACACACACACACACACACACACACACAGGATCTCAGTAACTGTCTGCTCATGAAGTTTTGTCTCATACCCACATGGCTGTAACATTAAGCTGAACAGGCCTGATCTTAAATCATTCACAGCAACAACAGTCCACTGAGCCCTTGTGCTCGCATGGAGTTTCTCACATTTGCATAGACTTTTCAAGTGGTTTTTCTGTCATGCAAAAGCTCTCACTACTTGAATCGTTTACTTTAATAACTTTCTACTTTGATTTTTGGATTCCGCTAATTTACCATATTTTTTGGAGTATAAGTCGCTATTTTTTCCAAAGTTTGGTCAGGGGTGTGACTAATGCTACATTCACACCGCCCTTCCAATGAAAAGCCTATGTATACGTGCCTACAAGCGTGTTTCAGGCTTTCGTGTTCAAAACTCTTGCGGTCACGCATTGCTGCGCAAATTTTTAAGTCCTTTTTCGGGTTCTACATAAAAAACGTAACTGAACAAACATCAAAAATTAAACCTGTTGAACTCTGACCAATCAGGGACTCTGCTTTGGTAGTTGCGCGCGGGTAATCAGCAGTTTGAAAATTAATCATGATGGAGAAATTACTACAGTAATTGTGGTTTGTGGCCAGCCACAATTATATGACACCACATCTTTCATATATCAGAATATAGACTTTGAAATTTCGCACCAAGCCTCTTCCAACTGTATGTGCGCTAGAATCAGGTAGCAACAGACCTGTCTGACAAGCACATGCTAAAAGCAAGTCCAGAAACCTGCATTCAGCGTGTTCTTGAAGGAGTCACACATCCCCGGTGCGTACATAGCATTATACTCAGAAGCGACTGACATATGATTTCTTAAACATAAATAGGCTCATATATTTGTTATTTTCCCACTAATAACTGTTGCTCTTCAGCTGTTATTTCCCACTAATAACCGCTAGAGGGCGCTGCAGATTTGTGTATCAGTATTTGATACTGACAGCAGTGCAGAAGAAGAAGCACCATCGAAATTTTATATATTTATAAATATTTTTCTTGATTTTATGTTTTTCCTTCCTCAGACTAATGTGGGACAGCAAGTCATAAAACGGGGTTACAGAGAAACTGAAGTATCGCTGAAAACGGCTGTCATTTAGACGCAGGTCCTGCAGTAGAAGTTAAGAATTGCCGTAAAAAAAAAAAAAAAAAACAGAATGATGTCATGAACCCAGACATGGAGACATGTTTGCCAATACTTTTGTAGAGCTCCTTCTAATAAACAAACCTGATCTCTCAATGTCATCCGTGTCTTCCATGTGTTGTGAATGAGATATATAGTCAATGTCCCCATGTGGCGGTGAGGCTAAAATCCTGACAGCAGATTCTCCCACATGTTGTGAAAATTTGAATAAAAGTGTTGCATTTTTCTCCCAAAAATGCGACTTCTGCTCTGAAAAGTATGGTAGTTTATAGGAAACAAAAGACCTCTTACTGGGAAGTTTCTGGTTAATTAATACAAATGTGTGTTGGTGCGAGTTTCAAAGTTACTGAGCAGGCTGTGAGATAAAGAATTTAGCTGGAAGACAAATGTGCTAATTTACCATAAATAATCTTGACAGCATGACTTTAAAAAGGTGTTCTGCATGTTATTTTTCCTTGGTTTACATGGTGTTAAGGTGTCACCTTAGGGTCTGGAGCCTTGGAAAAAGGAGTCGACTCTTCACGGTATCATCCAAACTTGAGAATTCACAAGTTCTGTCGCTGCTGCAGAGTGTGGAGCGGGTAGTAAGAGCTGGCAGCGAGCTCTTTGTAATATGAACGACTTCCTGTGCTGTGGGCCTGGACTGTGGCATCTGTCAGCCGCCCCTTATACCATTCCCTCCATGTCTCCCCCCACTTTGATTTCCTTACTAGCACTCCCTCCACTCATGCTTTCTGCTCCCCTCAGTCCTGTTGCCCTCCTGCCTGCTCCTTTACTTCCATTCTTGCCTCACCCCTTCGTTTCGGGCCTGATTCACACAATTGTTTCAGTCCATTTGCTGGTAAATCCTCCCTCTCAGCAGGCCTCTGGAGTTCTCTCCCACCTTCCTCTTCCCCTCCTCTTGACCATTCCTTGGCGTTGTTACCCACACACTAGTTCCTGGTGATCGCTTTCACCCCTTAAAGCCTCCTGGGTCCAATACTTATTGCCCCTGGGCAGGGGCTAGGGCCGGGAAAGACAGAGGTTGGTGGTTCTTGGCAGGGCAGCAGAAAGCTGAGAGGGCTTTCACTGGAAACTCCATTAGGGGCTGAATTATTCTCAGCTGTGCTCAACTGAGGAACAAAAGGCAGGCCTTGCAGTTCAAGCCCTGGAGTATTTGTCCTCCTGTCAAAATGTGATGTTTTAATTTCTTTACCAAAAAATATAAATCAGGATATAATTAATTCAGGGCTTGAATGAAGAATGAAAGAGTGCGATTGATCACTTTAAGGCACGGTTTGATTTTTTTTTAACCATAGAACAATTTTGAGTATAGTTATGAGCAGATTTATTGTTTTAATGCACTTGTATCCTCAACAGGGTGAAGTTCACAATTATCAAGTTAATATAAAAACAAAAGTAGAAGTTACTTTTCCAAGTGGTTCTCAAGAATCAATAACACAAGTTTGTTGAAAGTATCTCACATCCGTTTTGCTCTCTGGACCTTGCTTTTGATGTGAATCAGTTCAAATTGTGTTTGGTTATGTTTTTGTTTCTTTTTGAGCACTTTCTCTTTTCTATCTTGAGGTTCAAAGTGCAGTTTATTCACCCATAAAAGTGTGGGGGGTTTAGCTCTTATTCATTTTCTTTTCTTTCTTCGTTGTAAGACAGCTTTTCAGCTTCACAAATTCAAATCTGGAAAAGAAAACCTTGAGAAGCCAGCTCAGTGGAAAGAACAAGGCAATAAAAAATTTTGCACTGTCATCAGGACTGCAGGAATAATCAGATGGCCAAAGGGACAGATACATACCACAAAAGTTAAGACAGGAAAGCCCCTCACCATGCATGGAGGGTTCCATCCCAAATCCAGCACCCTGAGACTGTATGCTAGTGAGAACTGTAGGACTAGTGATCATGGAAGCCACTGTCCAGGATGAAACATCCAAGATGCATGAATACATCAAGCTTAAGGCCCCAACTGACAGTATGCTCAGCGAATGTCTCAGGCAATGGGCAGCAGAGGATGCGGTGCTGGAGGACAAATCCTCATGGAAGGACAAGCCCCTGCATGGGATGTAATGAACCATAACTGAAGTGGCTGATATCAAAAAGTCCTCCAATTGGGTAGAAAAGGCTGGCCTACAGGACAGCACAGAAGCACTCATCCTGGCAGCTCAGGAACATGCCCTAAAGAGCAAAAGAAGGTCAGATCTACCACCTGTGGCTACAGCAGATCTCTGGAAAGACCTCAGACATCTCAGTCCAGAAAAGCGCAGTGCTAGAAACAGCTAAGATACTGTACAGGACCCTCAAGCTCCCAGGCCTCTGGCAGAGGACCCGAGATTGGGGTAAGGTACCACCCGCAGAGGGTTTGAGGAACATATATATATATATATATATATATATATATTTGTCTGACCGTTACTGTGTCGGTTGATAAACAACACATTTATGAAAAATCATCTCAACCGATTTTAGGTATCAAAACTAGTCATCATCTTTGAAATGTAATTCATCATTTGAGGGTTTCAGTACAAGCGTTTGTGTTACTTTTGTTTTGGAGCTCCATAAAAATGACATATTATTTCACAAAAATGAAAGATTTTGACCGTCACATTCGACTGTATTTGCTTTTTGCTCACAGAAGTCAATAGTCATATTTCTCAATAAATACCATAACTACAAAATGACTCATTTCATAAGACTTATAAACATTTCAAGCATAAGGTATAAATACGTTTTTTTAATCAGTTCATCTTATAACCTTTACTTTCCAGTGCAGCCTGCTTGTGTGTGGGCTCGGGGTTCCTGTGAGTGTGTGAAATCGGATACATATGATTTCCCATGCAAACCAGAAAGGGGCAAAGAACAGTACGTGCACAAGTCAGGTTGACTACGTGCCGAACTGCCCCGTGTGCATCCGAAAGTCTGTGCGTCTGACTTTTTGCCCCAGTGTGACAGCACAAAGACAGCGTATGTGTGACCACAGGGAAACAACATGCCCGCCACAAAGAGACAAAATGAGAGAAAATAGGAGAACAAAAAGAAAGGCAGGCGTCAGAAGTGCTGCAGAGTGCCGTCTGTACAAATATGGGTATGAATAGACACACATTATAGGCGCATGTTTGGAAATACACGAGCAGCAGGTTGTCTCTAAACCACACACCCACAAGTTTCACTTCTGCCTTGTGTGGCAGCACTCTTGAAACACCACTGCACTGAAGTCAAGGTTCATGCACAGGTCAGGGCACAAAAAAGCCACCAAACTGTAGTCCTATATTGCCTTAAACTCAATAGATGTTTAAAATAAAGTTCTCAAGCATAGATTATGCTATGCTTTGTTAGACATGACTGCACATAGCACTGAATATACGGTGGTGGTGGTGGTGGTGGTGGTGTGTGTGTGTGTGGGGGGGGGGGTCGGAGGACAACACTGACATCAAAATGTAGAGATGGAAAAAAACTAACAGAGGGCACACCACAGTTTGCTTATAACACTGGCAGAGAGTCCAAGTTGCTCATTATACAGCAGGACTTAGCAAATCAGTGATAATTAAAGTTTGGGAAGCAAACTGATGCTAAGACTTGCCTGTACTGCTACAGGGGAAATAGAGGCATGAGAGACTGTTGACGGTGATGATGCAGAGCTAAAGTGAAATGGGGAACTTGACCCTGGGAAATGAACACAACCTTTGCAGTGGCTCAATTGCATGGTCACTCCATCAGATTATTTCCATATTAACCCATATTGTGTATCTGTTACTTTATAGTATCTGGCTGTGGGAATAGATACAATAAAATGTAAAAAAAAAAAAAAGAGTAGTAGAGAACCTTCTATAAATAGGGATTCACTTAAACTTTAGTCTTGTGTTTATGTGTGCTTCTATTTGTATTAGGTACATGTGACGGGCCTTAGTGTGAGTGATGGGGGGTCGGAAGGGGTGAGAGTAGCACTGTTTGAAGGCAGAGGCTGCGGGTGTCAGAGCGGGAGGCGAGTCTTTCTCATGGCCTCTAAGCTCTCTGTGGATTCGACTCTCTTCTTCTGATTGGTTGATTCCTAGACAGAGACCAGACAACAAAGTCTTACACACAGAAGGAGAAGAGGAAAAAACAGAGCAATGCAAAGACAGGGTGATGGGGGAAAAAAAAAAACAAGCTAGAAAAAGTGTGTTAAAATCAAATGAATGTCATTGTTTTTTGGTGTCAGTCTGTGTCACAGTGTTGAAGGAGACAGCAAGAATCAGAACATATTCAAGTCAAAGGAAGAGTCTGCCCTCTGCTGATGGTATCTGGAACTGCATTTTCAGTACATTCTTTTCCAGCTGTTGACTGACTTGTGTTGATGGAAAGAATTAAAGAAGCAAACATAGAAAGAAAGCTTTACTCGCAATGTCAAATTCTTTACATTTTTTTATTTAAAAGTAGGAATAGCAAAATGTCCTCATCACTTACGAATTTTTTTTCTTTCGGCTTTTCCCTTCAGAGGTATCCGCAGCGAATCAGCTTCCTCCATCTTACCCTGTTTTCTGCATCCTTTACTCCCAGTTCACTGCATCCATAAACCTCCTCTTTGGTCATCCTCTAGATCTTTGGCTTGGAAGCTCCAGACTCAACATCCTACCACCAATAATCACTGTCTATCCTCTGGACATGACCGAACCATCTTAGTCTGGCCTCTCTTTTGAATCTAAGAGGTCACTTAGGAATTTAAGAGGTCAAAAGTCAAGAAACACTTAAGCTTTATCACAATCTTTACTTGTTTTTGGAAGAAAATACATGCTATGAAAAAACTTAGGTATATTATGCATTTTTCGTTTCATATCACAAAACTTTTTGTACTTTTGGCTTTAGGTCAGTAAGTGAACAGCATGAACATGAGGAGACACCTTTTTCCATATTAAGTGTGGTTCAAAAAATGTTTATAAAGTGTTGGAAAAGTGGAGTATTAAAATTTGGTTTACTGGGAAAACTCAAAAAATAAAACAGAAGAAGACAAAAACATAGATTGTGTTGAGAAGACAAAAGTAAACCTTTTTTGTCACTTTTCCACTCCCATCATCCAAACAAAAAAAAAAAGCATAAAACATCAGCTCAGCTGAAAACTTGAGCATTTTTTATTAGAGCTTTATTCCAGTCTGAAATAAATGTAAACTAACACAAACATTCAGATACCACAGGTAATATAAGATGACACACAGCTTTAAAAAACTTTTTTTTACAAAAATTTGAGATTTTGGCATTATTGAGCATTTGTAAGTTTTTTTATGTTCAGTAAAAAAACAGTTTACTATCAGTTTGCTGATGAGAAAAAAAATTAACACGAATAAATTCAACATGGAAGAAACCAGCTTTAAGATGATAGTCTAATTATTTGTGGTAGTTTTTCAAACAAAAAGTAGCATACACGACTGAAAAAGGGCAGCTTTTAAATCTGAAGCAGCTTTTAATCATAGAAACCGTCATGAGTGATTGTAAAGATTCAAGGAAGACGAATAAATTTAGCACATACTATATGAGATATGTCGTGGAAGTGTGATCGGAAAAAACTATGGTTGTTATTGAATTCATTTAAAAACAGACAGAAGAAATGCATTTACAAAGAATTTGTTTTGCAGCTAAAGTGTTGTGACAAACTTTCCCAGAAAATTATAAAATTTAAATGCATGGCAGACATGATTTTTACAGCTAATTTTCCATCTTAAAAATAGCAAACGATATCCCAAAAGTGAGGAAAATGTTCCAAAATCTATCAACATTTGGCATGAAAAGACAAAAAAAAAGTAATTTTAAACATGAGAACAGACATGGCAGCTCAAACAGGAGAACCCAATATTTTCAGGAAAACATTTCTTCTAAGGAGAAAATGTTCAACCACAAACAGGGAATTTATTGACTTTAGCTGTCAGAGTAATAGAGAGTTTTGTTGTTACAAGAAAAGTTGTATAAAAAAATGTCAGATTGACTTGAAAATGTGAAAATGTACTTTTTCAAGTTTTTTGCTCTTTAGAATCATGTTTTTCAGGTTGTCTCCGCTCCCCTGCCTGATGGTCGCGAGATGCTGTGACCCGCAACAGTACGGATATAAAAATATATGAGCAAAACCACTCAAAGGCCTGTGTGATGATGAGACATACAAGAATAAAGTTTCTTTGGGTTTTTGTGGAAAACAAACAGATTATTCTCAGCACAAAGGTGCTCTGCTTTTCCTTTTTTGCAGATTGTCTTCAGACTGAAACCAGGTTAAAAGTAGATTTGAGCTCAAACAACAGCCATCAATCAAGAGGTAATAGCCTTCTTTAATAGGCAGAGTATTATGGACAGACTTTAAGAAGACTCTGACCTGCAGAAGGAAAGATTAAAGCAAATGTTTACACAGTAGCACCCGCTGGACTGCAAGTAAATCATCCACAGTATCAACACAACATAAGAGTGTTTCTATAGATTATAGACACTCACTTGTGGGTGTATATATGTAAACTCTCAAGCAGGTCTGGTACTTCAGTGTTAGTATGAACGGAGAGGTGTTTATCCCACAGATGCTAGTAATCTCTTAGTGAAGTGAAGTGCTGCCCTTGGAAGAACAAACTTCAGACTCAGGTACAGAATTATCAAAGTGAAGTACGATGAGAGGGTGCACTGTCATCCATTCTTGATTTAGTAACCTGTTAAATGTGGGTTAAGATAAAGGCATGCTTTTAATTAATGGTATTTATTAATTGCTATTTATTATTCTGATCAATGAAAAAAGAACAAAGATACATGAGAACTCGTTGTTTCAGATTATATTTCCAATGGTTTTTTTTTTTTTTGGATTCATAAAAAATGAATTGGCATGTTGTATTTTAAACCATCCTACAGGTGCATAAATTAAAATACATTTTTAAATGAACTTTTAAACAGATGAGTGCAGAAGAACCCAAACACACGGAGGCATTGAATAAAAAAGCATTTAAAGAGTTTTCCAGTCTCCATCCCCCTCACTTTAAGGAGTACACTGACCTTGACTTTGCAACAGCAGTACTCCTGAGTGCTTTCTGACAAGAACCAGTAACCGTGGCAACAGCTGCTAAAGTGCTGCTCTCTCGTCTCCCTCTTCACAGTTACCTATAACTCGCTTCTACTGTTTCTCGCTGCTGTGGTGAGTCATGATTCTGATAGTCAGGTGTAACCATTCGCATCCAAGTGACACAAATCCATGTGCACATGTATTCTTCTCCTACAAAAAAAAAAAGCAAAACAAAGACATAATATTTTAGTCATTCGCGGATGCTCTCCATTTTTTACTTGTTTTTCTTATTATTTACAGACTGATTGATCACAGAAGTAATGCGTCATCATTTCGCTAACGTAGATTTCATTCTGACCTTTCCTCAAGTAGAACGTATCTAGAACTCCGTTCTGACGCAGAGCGTTTTCGGAAAGCAGTGCTAGAAAAACTCCATGTCAGAGCTTGACTGTTGCAATCAATGAAAAGACTTTCTGATTTGATGATGACAGATAAACACTGTTTTTGTATTAATCAATCATCATCCAATGAAGAATTTTTAAAAAAATAATTACTTTATTTACATGAGCTTACATTTTCTTGTGTCAGAACCAGCTGCCCATGTGTCTTTGTGTAAGCAGGTGCAAGATTTTGAAACGAGAAGCCAATGCTGTGATCAAGAGGCTTCTGATATGCAGAGGAGATAAGGTCTGTTTGAAAGGTCGGCCACTTAGCCAAGGACCACTCCCGGCCAACAACACCTGGCTTGGCATACAAACCACACCTTCACCCGTCTGATCAGGCCCCAGACTCTGACAGAAGATCATAATCACATCCATTCACCATTCAATCACTGTTCTTGGAACTGTGGGAAGAGTGAATGAGAAGTATGCACCTTGGCCAAAGCACACGTGTTTCATTGATGTTGAATGACTTCTTAGAGAAAAGTGTGTTTTTATTGGAGAAGTGTGGGGATCTGAAGTCAGTAGGGTTCACTTCTCGAGTATTATTTTGTGGTAGTGTGCACGTGTGTGTAGCCAACTGCCAGAAAGTGAGCACGGCTGGGGAAAAAAAGAATACCACAAAGAAACAAAAGCAAGTGTGACCTAAGATAAGTGAATACCGCAGAAAAGTTAAAGATGTTGCGCTGTTCCCCTTTTCCTCAGAATCAGGGATAACAACATTGATTGAATTCAGTCACAGAAGGAACCTTTTGCTTTATCTATTTAAAAAAAAATCAGACATGATTTTAGAAATTACAAAAGCTACAACTGCAAGATGATGTTTTACAAAGTTGGTTATGAAATCTAAATTTAAAATAGCTGTTCAACCATTTTGTCCCTTTTAAGCAACTGTTAAAAAACATGACAGATGGGATTATTTAAATTCACTTCCTCCCACTCTCTTTCAAGAAATTAATAAAACTTCTTTTGCCAAATGTGATAGTTAAATGTTTCAATGTGTCATGTTCTGAATGTATAGGAACTAGTAGTTCTATTTAAGATTTGGAGCAATTATAATTGAATTATTTACATGTGTATGTGGATGCATGTATGCATATATTTTCCAATCAATTCACAACTAACTACATAAATATTTCTGTTATCTTATTCAGTTTTGTTTTTGTTTTGATCTCTTGAAATAAACCATTTCCAAATCAGATCCAAAAAGAAAAGGATATGCAGTTTTAAAGTCAGTTTTCAAATATTTAATAGTTGTCTGCATCTCCAATTGTAGACTGGATCTGGACCTGTACTGTGTTTTGGTTGTTTAAAGACAAACCAGGAAAAAGACTAAAATAAGTCAAGAGCATTATGAAAATTGAAGGAAATGATTAAAATCGTCACAACATTAAAAACATAAAACCTCTGAAAGCTGATTTAAAGAATTTCTTGGAACTTTTCAAAACGTTTGAAATTACAGCCACAAATTGTACCAAAATGAGAAAAATGCCCAAATTAAGACATATTTCTCCTAATAAAAGAAATAAATAATGTGTACACTTTTTCTGTTTCTTAGGAGATGATGCTTAAGTGTTTATGTCAGTATTAATTGAAGTGTTTATGTCAGTATTAATTGAAGTGTTTGCTGTCGTTTTGCAGAACAAAAGTGTGGTCTGGAAAGGAAACCTTTAAAGCGTTTGTACAAAGAGGTAAAAAACTGTGGTAAGTTTTTTTTGTCATAAATACTGTCAAATAAAGTTTTCCACAAAAGAAAAAAAAGGATTTGAAGTATTTGCTTTAAGGTAAATCCCTTTATCTCCTCAAGTTTCTCTTGAAACAGAAGTCTGACCTGAAAACATCGGTTTTGTTTTCTTTCTTTCTGTGATTCTTTACTTGTTGAAGAGGTGTTGTGGCTTTGATTTCTGATCTGTTATATGCCTAATATTTGTTCCTCTGAATATTAACCCGTTGGGTGGCCATGGTGCAGAGGTAGAGTGATCAACCTCTGATTGGAACATCGCAGGTTTGGTTTCCACCCTGCATAGCCATGCTTCAAAGTTTCCTTGGGCAAGACACTGAACCCCACATCGTTTCTGATGGTTGTCGGTTGTTCGGCAGCAGAGTGTGAATGTGTGTGTGTGAATGAGTGAATGGGTATGTGACTGTAAAGCGCTTTGGGCCCTCTAAGAAGGTAGTAAAGTGTCTCATAAGTATATGCTAATTACCTTGATGCTTATTTATGCAAATCTGATGCATCAAACCACTTTGGTTCCAAAACTTCCTTCATTTAAGCATCTATTCGAAAGCTTTTTTTATATCATAGCTGGACATAAAAGTCAGTATGAAGGGGTAAAGAATCTCCCATATTTTTGTATTTTTGTTACTTAAAGTAAAACTATAAAATTTAAGTAGTTCTTCTGTCATCTCTCTATGCAGTGTCTGCATTACACAGAAAGTTTTGAACACTTCAGCAACAAAACCTTTTCTGATCTAATATCATTACTACTCTGGTTAAAAAAATAACATTTAAGATGAAACAAATCAGATCATTAACTTGAAATGCAAAAAGTTTGTGTGCAGTAGTTCTATTAAGAAATCAAGGGCTCCCTAACTGACACAATTCTCTATTAAAACATGTGTCTGCAAGCTCAAAGAAATAGACGTCCTCTTGACATGTCTACACAAATCCAGCACTCCTGACTACATCCTGTGAAAGAAAAGAATCACAGCGATAGACATAGAGGAAGATGCTGCTGCTGATTTTAGATGATCTCATTTGGCTCACAAATGGGGCTTCATTTATCTTGTCAGCCAAGATTGTGACATTTATTGCAGGAAGACGGCCTTCCAAAGGTTTGAGGGCATGGCAGGAGAGCAGGAGTGGAGACTGACTAACCGAGGCCAGGACAGCGCTGGAGCTCACTGGGTTTGAGACCTCTGGGAATTGGTGAAGCCCTGTGGAGCCAGCGGTGGCTCCTGCCCTGACACATGCAAGAGAACTGCACAACCACTCACACACAAAAAAATGGGCAAAAACACATCTTAGCACGTGTTTTATACCATTCTGACATACTGACATCCTAAATAAAGTAATAAACCTTCATCTTTTGGTACACAAACAGAGCTGTTGGCTTGATCCTATTTAAAAGAGTACATTTGAACGTATGCATGAGTACAGCGAAGTCTAGATTTAGCTCCTTCATTGAAAATGAGACCTGTCAAGGATGATCTACATTTGTGGCTTCATATTCCATGGACTGTAATGAAGTAGAAAACATTCAAAAACCACTGATTTACTTTTGCTTTTAATTACTGCTTGGCTCATTCGCTGTGTATGCGTGTGCGCACTCTTGTGAAAGTATGGGACACGGACCCGCAGAGTGCATTGACAGGGCAGAGGTACAGTTCTTCCACCCTCACTTGTATTGCATACCATCAGCAAACCACAGAGTCACTTTTGCTACCTCTGCAGGAACAAAAGGTCAAGAAGGATCTTGAACCCACTTTCAGTCAGGTCTAGTTCTCCAAACGACAACTTGTTTTTTTAGAAGATACATTTATTTCTTACTTTTAACTGATTAACTTTTTCATCAAATTGAGGAATAATTGATTTTAAGATAAGAAAACTTGAATCAAAGATGTAGCTTCTGCAGAAACTGTGATAGAGTGTACTTTTTTGTAAAATTCATTTTTACCATACATGTCCTGAATTTCCTTTCAGCATTTGCCATCATGTTACTTAAAGTTTGTCTGTTTTCTAAACTGTTCTTCAGTATTTCACTGTGTGAGAAACTGTGTCTCACCCGTAGGATCAGATGAGACAAGAAAGCAGAATTTGGTTGAAGTGAAACCGGTCACAGAGACAAGAAGACTCTAAAAACCAAAGCCCTGACCTTTTGGGTCAGCTGAGCTTCAGCATGTGTGGGACTGAAAAAAAGACAAAACGCATCAGCAGAGAGAAATCTTTGACACTGGCTGCTTGTGTGGCTTCCCCTGTTGGTCACTGCTTCCCTGTCTGCAGGGGAAGCAGGACAGTGCCAGGTTGCGATGTTTTATGAGCCGGTCTCAACCAAAGTCGCCACATTCCCACAAGCATCGCACTTGAGGACGTGACTCTGGCAAAGCAGTTCCTGCACCCAGGCCACAGGCTGTGTGCACAGATAATCCCAACACATGCACACAAAATGTATGCTTTTAATTTGCATGAACGTGCACACTTTGAACCAAAAACAGAAAACTTGGAAAAGTTTGCCCACTCCTTTTTCCCAAAGAGAAATGATCAAACTTGTGTTTTAGTAAATAAAGAAATTATTTGACACTTCAAGTATTTATTTTTACCCATATAATGTGTGGCCCTGCGACAGGCTGGCAACCAAGGTGTACCTCCATCCATTTACCTAGGATAAGCTCCAGCAACACTGTAATCCCAAAAGGGGATTCATCAGGTTGAAAAATGGAAAGCTGGATAAAAGATTTTTCACTTTATTTAGTTTTAAAAAGTTTAAATTAAAACTATTTTACTAAACTTGCAGGTTTTTTAATCCTCATTAGTACACTATGTAACACCCAGACTTTCTGCTCTCAAACCAAGCCGTTGGTATAAAGTACATGTGTCAACTTCAGGCCTCGGGGGCTATTGGCCCACATGTTTTCCAACTTACTTGCCATTTTAAGTTTAAATTAGCAGAACACACCTGATCCAGATAATCAGCTGCAAATAAGGCAGGTTTTGAAGAAAAAAAACTGCAGGACGTCAGCCCTTGAGGCATGTAGTCTGACACCCTTGGTTTATACTGTAGAATTTTCTTACTGAAACAAGCAGAGCCTTTTTTTACAGCAAATGAGTGGCAGCAGGTGATGCCCAAAAATGCTGCACAAAAAGAGAGATTTCAGATTAGACAATTACTCTTCCCTGTGCAGCACTACAGAACTGTACTTCCATCTGTACTTCATACTTATTTTATTATTGTTTTCAAATGCTAAGTAGAACACTTTGAAGCCTTTATAATTTGAAATTTTATCTTTGCAAGATTTTTAAATTGAGCAAAAAAGGCCTTTAAAGACAGACTCCACTTCTGCCACACAATTTTAGCTCCAGAGCAACAGAAAATTACAAATTGAGAAGAACAATTTAATTAATTAATTAATTATAAAATTAACAAAAGCAGTAAAATATATAAAAGACAAAAAAGAATACAGTAAAACGGGTGAAAGAAAATAAAATGCCACCAACTACCGAGTACTTAAAGCCATTCTAAAAAAGTACACTTTTGGTTGATGTTTAAAATGGTTAAGCTCTGATGTCGTGCGCAGCTCTGGAGAAATTTGATTCCATAAAAATCAAACATGAAAAAATAAGGAAGGATTTTACAGTTTAATGCTGAAACTGTTGCTGTGATCATCATCAGCTGTGCCTCTGATATCCCTTTATACCTTCACTGTTGTGGCTTTTGAAACTTGATCCAAGTGTAGAAGCAAAGAGAGATTTTTTTTTTTTCCATCATGTCAAGGACGCCACATTTTTTGACAATCCTTTTGAAGGGTGTGTTGTGAAAGAAAGCAAAAAAGGCTGACATTTTCAAGGTCTCACATTTATCCTGGAAATACATCTGCTTCCCTCAACCTTACTTTCCCTTTTCAGTTTATTGGCATTACAAGTTTAGCCGATCAACATTTATGTCAGTGGTTTGGGTGTTTTTCCTGCTGCAATGACATGATAACCAACTTCTTCAAAGGCCATAATCCATAATCTGGAAAGAGGTTACATAAGGGTCCCAGTTGTAGCAACTTGAAAGCATGAAACAAAGAAAGGGATCAAAACTAGAACTGTAAAGTTCACATCAAAAGATGAAGAAAGATTTATTAAACCTCAACTTGCACCAAAGTTTCAATGAAGTCTTTCGGACTTTGTTCCGCTAGGAAAGGTGGTGGAAAAAGCCGGTTACATTCCAGATCATTTCAAGAACTCAAATGTCAAACAGCATTTCTGAAATAAACAAGACGGAAAATTCTTTTACTCTTTTTATGGCCGTGGACACACATGGCTAACGTGAGCCCTAACAATTGATTAATGTGGAAAAAAGAGAAAAAGGGCAAACTAATCTATTGGAACAACAGAAAAAAATAGAAAAGGAATTGCACTATAAAGATAGAGGAAGATGATACACATTTGGGAAACAAAAAAAAAATCATATCAGTGAGAATCTAAAGAAGAAATGTGAAAATAAATTAACATTCTCAATCACTCTTATATCAGAGCACATGATTAATCATCTGAGTGTAAACTAGTTTTACATTTTTTCTTGTATTTGTAAAAAAAAACAAATACTGCAAAAGTCAGATTACTTTTGCCCATCGTTATCATTTGACAATCGTCTACTCTTTGACTCAGATCAACTCGTGTTTCCAACTAAGAGTACTCTACAAATTCATAAGGGCCGTGTGTGTAAAATTCCATCAGCACTTCCCGATTGCCACAGAGTTAAATTTGGTGTGCTGTGTTGTACTAAAAAGGAAGTCTCCATGTTCTGCTGCCTTACTCAGACAAAGTGAAATATAACCGGCAGTGCTGTGAAAATCACAAACACAAATCACCGTCCTCCCTCTGACTCCACTTGCAAAGTAGGAGGCAGATTTTTGTTCTAAAGGAAGGCATTCAGTGGATTTCAAGTGTGTTGGCATATCCTGCGTGAGGTTGACCAGAGACAGATTACACACTCAGAGTGTGCGGTGACCGATGCTGCAGCCAGCTAGCAGCGGTTTAAATTGTAGCACTAAATCATTTCATATCACAGCCCCATGTGCTCTTCCCATAGCAGTTAGGGAGCTGCAGATTTCCCACATGCAGTCGCTTTGAAACATAGTCTCAAGTTGGAAGATCCTCCGATTCCAGCAGAAAGATTCAGTGGAAAATGTGCGGAAATGATGAAAAAAAGTGGTCAAACTTACGTTGGACCATAAAAAAGCATCTGCAATAAGCATGCAGTTAAGTAATCTTGGCATGTTTTTCACTTCAGGCTTACAGCAGGGCAGCTTTGTATGATGCATCTTTAAAACTGCAGTACAGCAATACTCAATAATTGATGAAAGGCAGACAGAGCCTAGGTGATTAGAACAGATAATAGCAAAATGTTCAGTGGCTTCTGTAAAAAGATTCTTATGATTAAAGGGGGGAAAATGCGTCATTTTTATGGAGGAATACCTGTTTTATAGGTGCTAAGTTTGATGACAGAGTAACCTTTGAGCTTATGACAAACAGCAAACAGGATCTGTCTGTGAAAAGTGGTCAGATCAACACTGACATCTGTTGGTGGATTTATCTCTTACATCTTGTTAAACATAAACACCAACCTTGTGCCATTAATCTGTGGCAGGTTTGTCAAAATAAATGTTTTACAGTGAAGTAAAGAAAGTTTACTAAGGATACTCTATGATTAAATTAACCTTATTTTTTTCTAATTTAGCATATGGGAAAGAAAAATAGTAATTGTGAAGAATTTATTAAAAATACGATGTAGTATTGACTACTACAGTTATTTCATCATATTAAAAAAAATATTCAAAATATAAAACTGAATGAAATTTCATTCATTACAAGTAACAAGCATTTAACAAGAAAAGAAAAAAATAGGGCAACTTTGGCAGCTGTCACAACCTTGCAGTGTACAAATTTGATTTGACCGTTTTTTCCATATTTAACCTAGTAGAACTGTTAGTAAAAATAATTTAAAAAAAGATTACCAAAATTTTAACTCTAAAATTCTTTTTTAGTCCTCTGTAAGTATTTTCTATCAGGAACTGGTGGTGTAGGACCCAAAATACAGGGAACCAGGCCAGGTGTTAGAAACATAAATATTTTATGCTCTAAATCTAAATTGTTTTTTTACAAACTGTCTAAATAGGGTTCAGACTGTCCAAACTCAGCTGGCAGTCATACCAGTCCAGCTGTTTCATGCAGAGGTCATTGGGGAGCCGTCCTGGATCCACAGACTCAGCATCTTTCTGTCTGTCTCTATGGCAGTTACACACAAAAAACAAGCAAAAATAATTCAAATTTTTTATAAAAAAATAACACAAAAGAAAAAATCTGAACCTGTACATATCTGTGTATCAGCAGATTGAGAAAACAAATTGAAATTTAGCAAAACAGAGGCATATTTAACCAAAAAACTGCCATCTTTTTTCTTTCCTTCTTTTATTCATTCCCTGTTCATTAAGATAGGATTAGTCTCTGTTAATATGTTTTTGTATCCCAAAGTGCTTCTGTTAATATGATCTTTAAAAACAAGGATTTACTGTAGTTATTTTTCTACAAAATGTTTTATTCTTTCACTAACACTCCACCATTGCTTTGATGTTAAGTACTTTTCCTATCACTTCTGTTAAGGCATGTGGAGCTGGTTTTCTTTAAAGTTTGCTTTGTCACATTAATTAGCTTCCTTCACAGCATTAGGTGATACTGCTGCCATCATGTGTCTCTGCAAGGATGTCACGATTTAAATTTTAAGCAATATTCTGTCACAGTTCTATAAATATAGATTTCAGTGGGGATTGGAAGTTTGGGCACTCCAGATAAAATGTTAGATTATTGTGCATAAAGAACCCAAGGAAAATCTCCCAAAGGTATCAGTTTACAGATGAGACATTCTTTTATTATGTAAAAAAATCATGCTTTATTTCCATTATTTGCCCTTTCAAAATAACAGAAAACAAAATCAACAATCAGCAACATTGGTTCTTCCAAGCAGTTGTCCAGAACAATGGAACTGAAAATGGTTGATGCTCACAAAGCAGGAGAAGGCTAGAAAAAGATAGTAAAGTGTTTTCAGATGCCAAAATCCTCTGTTCAAAATGTCATTAAGAAATGGCCCACAGGAACAGTGGAAGTTAAAGTGAGATCTGGAAGAACAAGAAAGATCTCAGACAGAGCAGCTCGCAGGATTGTGAGAAAAGCAAATCCAAACCCACGTTTGACTGCACCATCCCTCCAGAAAGACCTGCAGACTCTGGAGTTGTGGTTCACTGTTCTACTGTCAAGAGATACTTGTACAAATATGGTCTTCATGGAAGAGTCATCAGAAGTAAACTTCTTCTACGTCCTCAACACAAAATTCAATGTTTGAAGTTCATAAATGAATATTTAAACAAGACTGATGCCTTTTGGAAACCAGTTCTGTGGCTTGATGAGGTTAAAATGAAACTTTTTGGATGCAACGAGCAAAGGTATGTTTGGAAAAGAAAGGGTCCAGAGCTTAATGAAAACAACTGTTAAGCATGGGGGTGGATCAATCATGCTTTGGGCTTGTATTGCAGCGACACAGGAAACATTTCACAAGTAGAAGGAAGAATGGATTCCACAAAATTTCAGCAAATTTTGAACCCTAACTTGATGCCATCTGTGAAAAGTTGAAGTTAAAGAGAGGATGGCTTCTACAAATGGATAATGATCATAAACACACCTCAAAATCCACACAGTCTTACAATAAGAGGCAGAAACTGAAGGTTTTCACCTGCACTGTTCAGTCCCCAGGTATTTATCTCTGAGTCACACTGGTTGAAGTTTTGTAAAAAATGTCCTGGATCAGTTTTAGGTCAGTGAATCGGATCGTTCAAATTGAACCCATATCAACAACGAATTGTATTGACAACTATAAATTGCGATATAAATTGAATCATTATTAAAATGAATTGTCACACCCATTGTATCTATATACAGTGTGGAAAAACAATCCAGTCATGAAAGAATTACCTACAATATTCACTGAAATAAATTAAATTGAAACTGAAAATCAATCAAAGAACATCAGATATTGAAATGAAATGAATAAAAATTGACCCCAGTGACATGTTAAACTAAGGTGTGTCCTTTTGGCAGCATTACACACTCTTGGAGCTCGGAAGAAGTCGGTTCATCTGGTTAAAGGAGGGTTATATCACTGTGCTGATCAGTGACCTGATGTGTGTTACAATAAAGATAGGACACATTTTAGATTTTTTTGTTTAAGCTTGTTTCATCTGTTTGTTCTTTAAATGATTTTGTCAAATCTACATTCAATTTTCGTCAAATTTCATCTTTTTTTTTTTATAACTTGTGTCGTTTTCAAGTTATATTATTGACCATTGCAGATGTTTTCTTTGACTGACAGAGAGCTACCCATAATTTCAACCACATCTGCACACTGAAGTGATGCATTAGCAGAATATGATTCACACTTTGCAGCTTTAGCTGGTGGTATATTGTATTTTTGACCATCAAAGCTATTTATAAAAGGCTGATATTTGCAGATACATTTATGAACATGCTAATATTTGTGCGGCTGTTCCACGCGTCACTTATATAAAACGTGGAGGTTGCATAAATCAGCAGATCAGCTATGTCTTACAATTCCAGACACCTTTCTGTGTTCCTCTGTCAAGGTTAGCCAGGGGAGATAATACAAAGATGTGTGAGTATGTGCATGTGGGGGAGGGAGTGGGGTGAGTCATCTGGATGAGTCATGTGCAGAGTGTGTGGACAGCTCGGTGAAGGATGGCTGCGGAGTGGAGCTTAAGGAATCACAGAGCTCCAAATAAAACTACAGTTAAGGAACGCATCTTTTATCACCTGACATTATTCTATGATATTCCATCATGAGCTTACGCTCATCCTGTATTTACAAAACTACTGTGTCTGCCAGAGACACTCGTTTATTTATTTCTAAGCGTGAAAATACAGTTAAATGTCTTTCGCAAGGATGAAGCGTGTGGATTTTACTCAGAAGCTGTGAGGTTTCTCTGAACATAAGGATGTAAGGCAGCATCTCAAAGGAAAAGACACATTGGGCGAACAGAAAAACTCTCAAGTTGGAGAAGAACAGAAATGTCATTAAAGAAAATAAGATTTCCTGTTTGGAATTCAGGCACCCTGATGCTTTCATGACTGCATTTTAATGAGAATCATCCAGGGCTTAAAAAATGTCTTTCTTAGCTCACTCTTGTTCTCTCTATTTTTTTCCCCCATAGAACAGTTTCACATCAAAGGCTGCTGTATTTCCTTGATGCCACACTCACTCTTAATTCCATAACTCACAATATGGTGCATCATTCCATCATCATTTACCACAAAGGTATGTATAAGCACAACGGGAAGTTGGGTGACAGTGTCAAAGTAAGACGAACAGCGTCACGCTATTTACAAAAGTCTGCCGCTGGGCTTAAATCTCTGTGGTTGGGAGAATCGTGATTAGTTGAGTCAGACTGGAATCTTTTTTTTTTTTCCAAATTCATTAGACTTATCAGTGAGTCAGTGGGACCTGAGGTCTTTACCTCAATCCAACAGCTCCCTGCCTCAAAACGATCAGTGACGAAGGCATTGTGTTTGTACGCACAAAGCAGGACAGCATCAAGTTTTACATTATTCATCTGACACAGAAGAAAAAGACTCCAGAGCATTTTGCTTTTAATCCAGAAAAACTGCAGTTGAGGAAAATAAAACCGTTCTCCTTTGCTTTTCTTTTTCTGAACAGAGCCCACACCTGTGTCAGTGCATGAAAAAGTCAAGCCTGGGGAACCAAAATGTCTTCGGGTGATACTGTTTAATTAATTCGCTCCAACTAGCACTGCTTTTGCAAGGGGGGGGGGGGTTGATGAAAGATTCATGAGCAGTAGTGATGTTAGAATGGATATGGAGGTTTTTATGTCAGTCTAAGGGAAAATGGTGGCGTAATCCGTTGGATTTAACAACCAAATACATGTTGAAATAATGTCGAGTCCATGCTAGAGACAACCAAGGGTGCATAACAGCAAAGAATTAGCATGAAACAGAAAACAAAGGAGAATTCCCAGTTTTGTGAATGCGCACTGTGGGTGTTTTAGACCTCTCCCCTTAAAGTCTCACTCCGATCATCTTTCGATCTATTGTAAAAGCGTTCCCAGTAGTCTCTTA
The DNA here is from genome assembly GCA_036245035.1 of Adrianichthys oophorus. Lineage (NCBI taxonomy): Eukaryota > Metazoa > Chordata > Actinopteri > Beloniformes > Adrianichthyidae > Adrianichthys > Adrianichthys oophorus. The sequence goes on along the minus strand of BSAI01000072.1, from coordinate 10,488,406 downwards.
ACTATGAATATGCCGTTTTTAGCCCAAAATGTTGTCGTTTTCAAGAACATAGTTTCAGCAGAGCAGCCGAAGTTCTTCAGAAATTCGCCTCTGACTTGTTGGCGGAGAGTAAGCCTGCCCCTACTTCCTGACATTAATCTGTTTACACTCTCTCCGGCTGGCATTCAGCCCCTTACAACCCCAACCTAACATTATCAGTGCAACAAAAATAAAAAGTTATGGGAGTTATCCAGCTGAACAGTTTTGAGCCAGATGCCAGCTATGAAAAAAATGCCACAAGGACATGTTAAAAACACCAAAAACTGAATTTTCATCAGAGTAGGTCTGCTGAAAAGCTCGAGACAAGCCCAAATCACAGTTTGAGTTACATTGTAAAGCTCTGCAGTCGTGGTAAAAAGCAACTGGAAGAAATAAGAATTTTTTTTTTGGTTACAAAGATGAGGATATAGAGAAAAGGAAGAGTTGTAAAGTAGAATGCTGATGAGTGACTTGTGGGAGCGTGATGTGGAGTTGGAGAGGAGGAGCAAATCTCTGCAGGTGAATTCTCGGCTCTTTGGTGCCTTTTTTCTCGCTGTCTTTCACGTTGCTTATCGAATCATCACAGATTAGAAGAAAAAAGAAGCACTGACCAGGTGAGAAAAGAAGCAAACGAAGAGGAGTGTGGACAGTGAGAATCTGGGATGAAAAGAAAAGAAATATCAGAGTTTGCAGAGAAAAAGAGGCCAGAGGAATTAAAAAAGAAGGGAGGGGGGTATAGATATTCCCAAGATATGCAAGTAGTTCCCAGTGGTCCCCCTCCCTCCCTCTTTCTGCATCTCTAACCGTCACTCTGCCTTTTTCTCAGTCTGACTGCAGCACTGGAGAGCAGACGTCTTTCTGTAGAAAGTGGGTTGATGTAGGGCAACTGGAGATAGTACTACTGTACATCGTCAGAAAAAGGGGGACTTGAAGAAAATAGTTATGAAATACAGCCGCTGGGTGCAGTGGGGTGGAGGAGGGGCAGGGATGCGTTGCAGTTTGGAGGATAAAATAAGAGTAAGAACATGAGGTGCTCTGAGATTTTTTACTCCCAGTGACGTACTACTGTTTTATACTTATTATATTCATGAATCCCTGGTAAGAACCCTGATGGCTGGGTCAGGTGTTTGCGTGAGAAGGTGTGCTGACCAAAGCTACTTCTGATTCAACTGATTGCTTTTTATATTTTTATTTGAAGAAGTCATGGTTTGCTCCTCTGTCAAACATGACTTCATCCCTTCAGGAGATTCAGCTCTCATCAGTTTGTTGGAGGGTGAAAGAAAACATGATTACTAGGAATGCTAATGAAATAAGTAAAATCAAGCAGGACTTAAAACGTACAGAACACTACTTACATTTGACAAGATAAATACAAGTTGCTCATTTCTATAAAGCATTTTTGAGGACATGGTTTCTGCAGAGCGGCAGGAGTTCATCAGAAATTCTCCAATTCTGGTTCATCATACATACATACACGTTCTCCCGCTAGCTTACAGCCCTCACAACGCCAACCTGACAATAACGGTGCAACAAAAATGACGAGCAATATTGGAGCTATCCAGCCGTACATTTTTGAACCAGATGACAGCTCAGATGAGGAAAACAAAGAGGTACATGGATCTATTTGTTTGCAAGTGAATGCATCAGAGTAAATTGGAGCATGGAGCTTGTGACCCACCAAATGTAGCTTCAACTTCACAGCTACAAGTCTTTTCCAATTGCACTTTTGTTTGCTTAGGATTCACAATGATTTGAATAAAGAAATACTCAGAAATGCAATTTGAATCTTAATTTCTTAAAATGGGTCTCCCCATCAGCAGAAAAATGCCACAAGAACATGTTAAAAACACCAAAAAAACAGCATTTCCATCATCTTTAATGAAGAACGAGAAACAAACATGGAACAATTTCCAACCCCAATCCTCCTACAAGTTTAGAAAACACAAATCTTTTTTTAACTCATTCAGGCAACTCATCAAAGGTTGAATAAGTATAAAAAAAAACACGAAGCTCCTGCACTTTGTTACTTTACTCGCTATATATATATATATATATATATATATATATATTTATAATATTCATCCGACTGAGCATCTGTGTGTTAACCTTTGTTGTTCTGGAGATAGGAAGACAAGGGCCTTCAGCATAACAGCTAGCTCACAGACTTCACCTCATTTATCGTTTTTACTCTGGAAGGAGATTATTCTTTGCAACTCTTGCTCTCCCTCTGAAGATGTTTTACCTCCCTCCTCGTGTTATCCTGCTTTCTCTAAATTTGTGAATCATCAGTGTTACATGATCCTTTATCTGTTTTTTGCAGATTTCGTGTCTGTAATGTCTCCCATTGAAAATCATCAGTAAAAGACTCGCACTACAAATTATGTTTTCATAACTATTTATCACTTTAATTCATTTCCCCCTTAAAACATATTTTTAAATGCATTCAATTACATCTGTTCACTCTGGCAAGAAAACATCTGTGTGCTTAATTTACCATATCAGAAAAATTAAATAACTCCAATCATTTTTTAATCACACTTAGTATTCGAAATTAATGATAGTAAGAGCCAAATGGCACTAAAGCTTTAATTATTCATTTTTAATCATTTGCTTACGTTTTATTTTTGAATTTTCTATACCTACTTCATTCTTGTCATTGCCACAAGAGCTCTAGTCTATTTTTGTCATGTAAAAACAGTCTTTATGGGTAAAAAAAAAATATGTTTTTATATTTGGTTGCAGCAAACACACTTCGCCACCCTCCAGCCTTTAAATCAGTGTTTTTCAACCTTTTTTGAGCCAAGGTATACTTTTACCTTGACAAAAACCTCAAGGCACACCACCAACTAAAAATTAAAAAAAAAAAGCAACAAAACTCTGTTGTCTGTATTAACAGCATTCATTCTTCTCAATGTCTTGAATAAGATTATTTAAGTATTTTATGATCTTTCATGTTTCTACCAACTCATTTGAGTGTTTGGAGGAACACAGAAGAATGGTAAATATTTTTTAGACCAATTAGGTGAAGTTGAATAATTTCCCACGGCACACCTAACCATCTCTCACGGCACACTAGCGTACGGCATCACACGGACTCTGAGAAACTCTGGTTTCAACTACATTATAGTTAGTGAAAAAGATGAGGTGGGATAGTATAGAGACATTGTACAGACATTCAAAATAAAATGTAAAAACATAACTTGTTAAAGTAATTTAACTAAACCAACCAATGAGACATTACTGTATACAATTCCTGTTGAGTTTAGAAAGTCTATATCATGGTGCAATTTTCGGTTAGGTTTTTTCATTATTTAACTCAAGTCAGACTATTTTGTCTCTTTGGGTCATGCGGTCTGTTTCTGTCATGCTTACACACAAAACAGTTTTTATAAAGTCAGCTGCTTTTTTTTTTAACAATCGCCTTCTGTATAAGACCAGGTTTCATTTTTTAGTGCCAAGTCTTCTGGTTTTTATTCCAGTTTTTCACACCATGTTTTATTTGTAATTCAGGAACTGGGGGTGTGGGCTCCAAAATGCAGGAGACCAGCGTTTTGGCAGAAACTTAGACATTAAAATTAAAAAAAAACATGACAAAACCATGAACTGGGGGCACAACAAAGGAGTCTCTGTCAGGATTGTGAACTTTGGTTTGGATTTTGTTGTGATTTTTTTGATCATGGTCTGTTTTGAATTGTTCTTCGGTCACTAGTTTCAGGTTCATGATCAACAGTTTTCTTCATTATTGTTAATTACCCTCAGCCTATTTAAGTGTCTGGCTTTCAGTTAAATCCTTGTCAGGTCATCTTCTTTTCTGCCACCTTTTTTTTTCTTCATGGTTTTTGTTTCGTTTCAGTTTATTTATTAAATGTTATACTTTTCTGTCACCAATCCTGGTCTCCTGCATTTTGGGTCCTCCATCACCACTTCATGACAGTCTCAGAAGCAGATGACTTGACAAAGAAGTGAAAAGCAGACACTGAACCAGAATGACTGTGGCTTTAATTTTGACTGCTTGGATATTATTTGTATAAAATGTGGATTATACTAAAAATAAATCTAAGAATGTATGTGAGAATGCTGAGAATAATTATCATAATTTAATTTTTGGTTAAATCGATCAATTTTAGATCAGGGAATCGAATCAAATCAGTTCAAAATGAACCAATATCAACGATGAGTCGGATTGTCAACCACAAATTATGATATGAATTAAATCAATGTTAAAGGTAATCGTTACAGCCCTATACTGATCATCAACCTGAACCTGGTGTGACAGGGGGGCAGTTCAAACAGAACATGAAAATGTAACTGACAAAACTAAACACAAAGGCACAGTCCTCACCGTGTCACACTAAAGTTCATCTTTTGATTTTTGTCATGTTTTAGTTCAGTTAATGAAATTTCAGCTGCAAAGCAAGGTTCCTGACTAAACCCAACCCTCCAGAAACACATGCTATTTACAAATGTAGTCTAATTTCACAGTTGTGGGGTTACGCAGCTCAAAGATGGCAGCCGGAGGGGAACTATGAGTAATAAAGGTCAGTTTGAGCATTGCAATTGTTCTATTATGAGGAGAGAAGGGCACCTATTACAAGATAGGATGGAAAAGATTTTTAAAAAAGATTTTTATGTACAAAGTGGTTCAATAAGCCAACTCCAGATTGGTCTAGATGACTAATTTTTCCCTCAACTTTTCCTGCTTCCTCCTGGGAGACTTCCTGCTTTATTTTGGCTCACAGTCTTGTACACCTCCGGAGAAATGTCCTGGGGGATTGTAATTCTGCTGGTTTGGAACGTGCCTCACAAGCATAATTAGGAATGGAGGATGGCAGGGTGCCCCCTTTCCCTGTCATCCTCCCTTCTCCTATTCTCCCGCCCCTCCCTGCGCGTCCTCCTGTTGACTAAACTTCCTCGGTGACGTCAGAGTCCACGTACATGGTGGATGTAGATGATGCTTCTGAATGAATGAGTGTCCCCTCCCATCTCCATCACTAGTACTACGGGATGCCTATAAGAGCAGATCGCCGGGACAGCCCGCCGAATTTCACGAGAAACTGAGAAGCGAGACGGAAACCTGAGCTTTTCCCCTGATCAGGAAGAGCATGATGATTACAGGTTGTGTCTGAGAACATTAGGTTGTCAAATCAGCCTCAAGTGTTCGAGACCGAACTGAAATAAATATTGATTTTATGTTTTTATTTTTACTGTTAAAGTCTAAACTAGTGGAATCCCAACAGGATTGAAGGAAAAAATGCAGGTAAGTTTATATTTTACTTTTTCTTCTTTTCAAAATTGTTTGACAAATCTTCACCTGCAGTAACATATCCGTGAAGATCCACGTGTGGAGAGACGTTTCTGACAGGGATGAGCTTGTTAAAACGGTCGGAGACCTCCTGGTTTCCATCTGCGTATCAATTCGAGAATGTACGGTAGACTACAAAGGCTGGAACTTGCTGCAGTGTGAGTCACTTTTGCGCACATGGGCAGTGACAACTGAGGAAAAAAGAAGAGGAGAATGACTCCACGCGGGTGTAGACTGCACTGACTGCATGACAGCCAGGCTGTGTCGGCCCCCCCAATAAAAAAAAAAAAAAAAAAAAAAAAAAAAAAACCGCCGACAGAGAATGAGCGCAAACCACGACGCGCGGCGGGGTTTAGTTTCCGTGGGACGTCCTGAGTTATTCATGGTGCATAAAACCAGTTCCGGTTCCTATAATGAGTGAGCAGCGATCATCATATATATATATATATATATATATATATATATATATGATGATGTGTGTGCTATTTTTATATGGGCCAGCATGACATCAATCAGCCAAACAAAGCTGAAGCAGTTGCAAGGGTGACATATTATTTATAGAGTGTTCTTTATAGGTCGCTGTTTTTCTCCCATTTTCGTGTAGAAATAACATCGTGACGCGCTTTTGAGATGAAGTCAATTTTGCGTCACTCCTGCGCACATCCAGACGACATCCAATCATCTAGCAGAAGGCTTTAAAGGCACAGCCAGAGTCGCCTGTGTTCCTGCATTGCGATGTCTCCTTAAGTGGGGAGGTGAGGGGGTGGGAAGGCCCGGTGGCTGATGAAAATTCCCCAAGGTAACTCCTGGAAAGGACTACGACCAGAATGATAACGAGGGATCTTCAGTAGTTTCTCCCACATCTTTTTGGCTTTAATGTCCATCTGAGCCCCCCCCCCCCCCCTCCTGGCGTCAGATATGGCGCGCTGTGGCGTGGAGCATACAGATGGGCTGCGAGCCGCTGTCCATGGTGCTGGATGAAGCAAATTTTGAATTTCGTTTAGTATTTAAGCTTGCTTTAAGCAAATCTCGAAACATACATTTATTAAAAGCAGTATTATCCAATAAAAGCATTTATTTACATTAAATATATATATATATATTTTTTACTGCCCTACAGATCTTACTGTGCTCTGGAACCAGTTGGCTCAGTCTTTCATGCTTGTTTCCAATAAATGTGTAAGCTTGTTGATTATAAAGTAGGCACTGTAAACTCTCTAACCTCAGTCAGGTGTTTGTGAGGCTTTATTAAAGAAAAGGCTGCGTCTCCACAGCTGCAGAAACTCAGCCAGTGGTGCTCGTTTTCAGCACCGCGGACAGCGTCACAGCCGCCAGATTGTAACCGGTTACAAAACCTCAAAGGATTTCAACACTGGGGCTCACTCATGGGTTCTAGTCATACTATTATTATTTCTGCTGTTTAAAAGCAGTCAACGACAGCCTTTGTGATGAACACAAAATGGTTCAAGTCAGTGGTAACCTCTGATGACAGTAAAATTAACTTTTCACTCTCAGTGCTCTTTCCTTTGTTTCTGCACCTATGTTTTCCCTCAGCAACAACAGGGTTGTTCACGTGAAACCATACGGAACACTTCTTGTCACAAAAGTTCCAGACTGCCTTTTTGTTTACATCCCCAGTGCTTGTGCGAACTCAGCTTTCTTGATGCTGACGCTATTCCTGCAGTTGTCAATCTGAGCTTGTATAAGCCACCAGTCTGCCCTCTGCTCATGTCTATCCCCATCTTTTGGATGAGTCATACATAACCAGCATGGAAATCAATATGACAAACATAACAAGTGCGCTATGTAACTGCTTGTCTGGCCATGAATTGCTGGAGGCCTTTTCCCGGAAATGGCCACGTTCTGTGCTACTTTAGGCACTGTTATCTGGCGTGGCAAGCATCTGAGAATCTTATTGCTAGCTTTTAAAAGCTGTTTTTGTCTTCACGCTTTGATTTTTTTTAATGCAATGCAGTCATAGATGACCTTTGTTGTTGAGCAAAGGGCAGGATCACAACGATGCAGTCACTCTACACCCTTACACTTCCTTCTGCATGTGGTTTTCAGACCAGTCTATGTTTTATGCCCCCACACTTTTACTTCCAGTCAGTGCACCAATACCTTGGCTCTAGACTGCTTACTGCTAAAAGTGCTCCAAAGTACAGTAACAGTCTACAGTCATGGCTACTGATGCCTGGCAAACTTCTGCACGCTCTGATAAAGTTCACTGTTGTGTCTGTACGGGCTCAGATGCTGCCGTGTTTGTAGGAAGTTTTCTCCTGGAGCCCTGCATTTCTGAAGGCTGCATCACCCAACATCCTGTCTCTACAGCTGACGTCAGCGGTTACCACAGCCTATCATATTTCCTTCCACTGTCTCCATGGTAACCGTGGCATTAGATTGTTACTGTAGCAACAGCACCACTGGTAACAGTCTACAGCCATGGTCGCTAGGGGGCAAAAGACACATCCGAACCATAGTGGTAGAAATAATCATGTTTACAATAAATGGATGTATGAAAGTCCCACAGACAACAAAAGGAGGGACGTGTCCTACCTTAATAGCTCTTTCTGTTTCTTAATAAATCCTTTATTTGCATACCTGAGGCTACTGTACTTCACTTTCTTACTGTTACTGAGGACTTCTGCTATTATCTTTTATTTACATGCATGTTTGAAATATGTATATACCATGTAATTCATTTTTCATTAATTTAATAAACACAGTGTAACATAAAGCATACATGTCTTTACATTTTTCCAAGTAATGTTCTTGAGGACTGTTTCTTTTGTGTGACAAACACATAATCAAATAAAATATCAAGTTCAGCGACAATGGAGGGAGCTCTACCTGAGGCCCTGCTTCTTCAAAAACACAAGCCTGTTAATGTTTACATTTCATGTGATTTCAACAAAATAAATAAAACTTTATTTTGCAACTGTCTTAATTCAGATAAAAAAATAATAAAAAAATGAAAAAAGAAATATACATCTGCCTTTTAGCAAGACATAAATCTTAGAAATAATAGATTATAGTAGACTATAGTCAATCTAAATGTAGCAGACTTGGTAATCAAGTTTTTTTTTCCCTTTGGCAAAATTGTTGTCTCCCCTTAATTGCTTCTTAATATTTTGTGCTTATTAGGTGATTCAGTAATTGTAGAGACCTAAAATAGGTATAAAAAAATTCAGAGTTCAACCTATGCTGGTTTACAGAAAGTTTAGGGATTTTCTCCACACATTTTCTTTGAGATGCTTCAAGGTAAAACACCTCAGAGAATATATTCAAAGAAACAAGCTGTATGTGTGTTGTACTGGTGCAACAGACTACAACATTGAGGTTATATCATAGAAAATGATCATAAAATTTAGTTTGAACACAGTTTCTGATTCCCCCCTTCCCCCTGCAACAGGATATTGTAATCATAAATTGTTTATGATCAAGTTTTGTTTTTATAAAGAGGAAAACATTCTTTGGAGATTTACTACATTTATCATGTCTGTTAAAGCAAGCTAAAACATTAATCTTAAAAAAGGATTTGGTGGTCTGTGCTTTCATAGGTGCAGCTTTTGCCATTTCTCTGGACACAAAAATAAATAATCCATAATAAAAAAAATGAGGATCTTAACAAAAAAAGTTGTATTTGAGTAAGCTTGAAAATGAAGCAATACTAAATGTATCATCACAAACCAAACAATTGCAAAGTTTATTTGCTTTTGATATCAGGTGTTTAAACTTTGACTTAATGCAAGAAATGCTTGGTTAATATCAATGTTTTTGGGTTGGTTTATTGTTACATTTATATATTTAACTTGTGATAAAATATTAAACATCTGGATATTTTTTTCCAAGGATTCGTTGTGAAGGAGACCATGAAACAGGGTTTGTATGATATTAATAAGACCTTTTTGTTTTAATGACTAGTGTGGATTATTGGATTATCGTTATTTATTGATTATTTTGCTATTAATATTAATCATTTTGTGGGTGAATGCCTAAGATATAAAGGAAAAAGGAATATTTTTGGGCTGAACATAAAACAAAAGCAGAACATGAAGATGCTCAAAATCATCCAGTACAACAATGAAATGTTTACAAAGATGAGAGTACAAATTAAAGTTAAAAAACGTTGGCATCACTTCATTTGATGTGCAAAAGGCCAGTAGTTACTGGAACAGAGTTACTAGATACTAGTTACTATCTAGAGTTACTAGATATAAAGTGTACCTCTTGCAGACAAATAAATTAACAATAAAGCTACTTTTCTACATACATTTCATACTAAACAAAGGATTTGCAAACATGTTTATAATAAAAAATCTCTGTCAGCTTCCAAAAAACACATTCTATTCGCTACTTTTACAAGTTAATCTTTACTTGGTTTGGATTTGACAGATAAAATAGATAACAAATTAGTTTCAAACTTTTTTAAATTGAAAGCTCTGTAAAAACACTTGAACATTTTTTCAACAGATCCAACAATCTTATGTGGAAAATGTTTAATTTATGCTGCAAATTAAATAAAATAAACACTTTTTTTGCCAAGAGCTTTAATTGAATAATATGCATATAAGGCAGTCATTAAATACATCCCATTGGGGGAAAGAAAAGGTTAAACACTGACAATGAATTTTGTAACAACTATGTGCTGGGTGGCTCTTGGCTGGTCAATCTGGGACAAGCTGACCTCCTACGCAGAATTAGTCATCCCTTTACAACACCTCTTTTTTCCCACTTAAGACTCTTATTCAGCGTTCTAGCAACCATCCGCCATGATGCTGTTAGGCCGCCCAGGCTTCTTCCCTCCCACTCACAGTGTCGGCAGCCTATACATAATTATTTATTGTTCAAATTTCCAAAAGGTTTCGGATCAAGAGGTTTTTAAACGCACAAAATGAACAGAATCACACACACTTGTCCTGTTTTTTACCAGTCTTTTTATGTCTTTCTTTCTCATGTTCTGCCTCTTAGCGAAATGTCAAAAACAGATTTTGTGCCACTGGTTACATTTCTGCCTGAAAGTTTAAAGAAACTATATCATTTCTGCCATCAATCAAATGCTGAACAATGAGGACACAAATGACGACCAAATTTGCCACACCTTCGTGTCATGTGGCCGCCTGACATTGTAATTTACCTGAACTATGTTGATGAAAAAGATTACTTCAAAGACAAATCTGGAAATAAAACAACACATGGTAACACATTAGGACAGCAGATTAGTATTAGTATTATATTTTATTAGTATTAGTAGCAGATTAGAATAGTTGTCTGACATGGAGGAGGAGTTGAACACATGGAGTCGGTGAAAATGAGAGGTGGATAGGACAGCAGAAGACTGCAGTGACTCAGCCTTTCCCTGACTGGAGACAACAACAGCTAAATGCATCATATGTGTTGACAGGTAGTGAATGCAGACATCTAGTTACAACAAGTAGTTACTGAAAATGTGTTACTTTAGAACGCTCTCCCCTTTTTTCAACAGATAATGTGAGTGGCGGTGAAGAATGCAATAAGTGGTGACATTTCAGTCATTTCACAGTTGATGGTGGTATAAATACATAAACGGGGTAATAAAGGAGTCCATCCATAAAGAAAGTGTGAACCTGTGAAGGTTACATGACCTGAGCAAGATTTATGTTAGTACAGTACAGTCTGTCCATTCATCACTGAGTACTCATTTAAAACACACACATCAGAAGGTGAAGAGAGGGGAAATACTGAATAGAATGAAGAAACTGACCAACATACAGAACAGTCTACAACACAAAGCTTTCTCTCATCTGAAAACTGTGACTCGAATGCCTCACAAGATATGAACACAGTGCCACTTAGTGGTGACTCAGCATTTTGCATGGAGGGATTGACTAAAAGGCTCTGCTTCCTCAAATCATTTTTTGTTTGTGACTGACTCTGGATCCAAACTTTTCTCCTAAACTCATGGCAAACCATTGCCACATTTTACTTTAAAAAACCCATAGAAATATTCCAGCATGTTATTTATTGACACTTTAAGCTTCATCACAGGGCTCGCTTAAACTCAAAAAGGTGACCTAAAGTGGGATTCATTGTGAGATTTTCAATATAATATTCTTATAATTAAATTAAAAATAAGTGTTTCACTAACAAATAAAGCCATAAATAATCAAGATTTATGTATCTAAAAATTCTTATTGTCTATGAGTCCCCAAATTATTTTTTGATACTAAGTTTGAGGGGTTTTGAGCATGTTTTTGTTTCCATGCTTAGAAAGGCAGATGTTTTAGCTCTCAATTTTGCATAAAACCTTTAAGAATACATTGAAAACACATCTGCTTGTGTCTTTTAAAGTCCCACATATTTGCTGCTAATATTAACTTAAGCAATGTAATTTACTTTTTCTGATCCTCTGTTGTTTGTGTAGTCAAAAATACATTTAGCATCACTTTGCTACATGTGTTATATTTATTGTAGTGAATCTGAAGCTGAATTAGATAGCTTCATGCAGGAGTCACTTAAGGAATCTGTACAGTCACCAGCCACTTTATTAGGTGCACTTGTCCAACTGCTCATTAACATAAATTTCTAATCAGCCTATGGCAGCAGCTCCATGCATTTAGGCATGTAGACATGGTCAAGACGATCTGCTGCAGTTCAAATCGAGCATCAGAATGGGGAAGAAATGTGATTGAAGTGACTTTGAACGTGGAATGGTTGGTGTTGGAAGACAGGCTGGTCTGAGTATTTCAGACACAACCAAGGTCTGCAGAAGAGCATCTCTGAACGCACAACAAGTCCAACCTTGAGGCAGATGGACTACAGCAGCAGCACACCGGGTGCCACTCCCGTTAGCTAAGAACAGGAAACTGAGGCTACAATTCACATAGCCTGACCTGATGACTTTTGATTTCTGCTGAGAGATTCAGACGGGAGGGTCAGAGTCATGAAAGCGTGGATCCATCTTTCTTTAGATCAATGGTTCATGCTGCTGGTGGTGGTGGTGGTGTAATGGTATGGAGGATATTTACTTGTAACACTTGGGACCCCTTAGAACCAATTGATCATGGTTACAACACCACAACCTACATGACTATGGCTGCAGACCATATCCATCCCTTTATGATCACACTGTTTTAATGTCTTTTTCCAGCAGGATAAGGCTCCATGTTCCATGTCATAAAGCTGAAACAATCTCGTACTAGATTCTTGAACATGACAATGCGTTCACTGGACTCAACTGGCCTCCACAGTCACCAGTTCTCAACCCAATAGAACATCTTTGGGATGTGATGAAAGAGGAGATTGGCACCATGGATGTGCAGCAACTCTCATGTCATTATGGACCAAAGTCTCTGGGGAATGTTTCCAGTACCTTGTTGAATCTATGCCACCAAGGATTAAGGCAGTTCTGAAGGCAAAAGAGGGTCCAACCTGGTACTAGCAAGGTGTATCTAATAAAATGGCTGGTGAGTGTATATACCATATATCTTCCAATAGTAGCTGGGGCGTTAATTTTTTTTTAAATTGTCGGTCGATCTGGCGTTTATTAGAGACCAGCGCCTAGTGGAGACCGGTGTTTATTCCATCACAGACAGCATGATGATGGTTAATGGGTTCATTTTGCGTAAAATTTGGTCACAAAATACAGAAAACAACAGATGAACATTTCCGATTTATTAAAATGATGAGAACATTTTACTGTGTTCTGATTCACGCTGGCTGTGAACGTCAATCTCCGTATCTAAAATCCTCTTTGCTTTCATGCTGATCATTTTCCTGGAGACATGCGCACCTTTTCCTTCGCTCAGTAATCCATCTTCAAACCAGTTCCTCTAATTTGTTGCTGCTTTCTCTGCTCACCAGGAAATCAGGCTTGCTCCTTTTCTTTCTTTTTGCAGCCCTCACCCCAGAATAGCTACACAGAGCTAGCAGCTAATGCTTTTAGCCTAGCTTCATGGAGCTAGCAGCTAATGTTTTTAGCCGTTAGCTTCATGGAGCTAGCAGCTAATGCTTTTAGCCTAGCTTCATGGAGCTAGCAGCTAATGTTTTTAGCCGTTAGCTTCATGGAGCTAGCAGCTAATGCTTTTAGCATGTTAGCACAGCGCGATCTCTGTGTTTATTTCATTTATTATGCACAAAGACATCGATGATGTAAAGAGATCAGGTTGATTTATTTAAAAAAAACTCTACAAAAACATCAGTGATCATGCCTCAATGTTTGGGTTCATGAAAACATTTAGTCTCCCACAAGCTACAGAGAACTTCTCTCCACTGTGTCTGAACGGCTGCTTCCGGTGTTTCCGTCTCTCTCTTAAGGAGTTTGACGGCTTTCTGTCCCGCATTAACCCAAAAGAGTACAAAATAAAAACAAGAATAAAATGAGAGTACCTTCTTTGAGGCGTCACTGAAACTAAAGTTCAGGAGGCCCCAGCAGACTGCTTTCCCATCCCGCGCCGGCTCTCCATCTGGCTGCAGCTCCTCCCCGGTGGCTGTATAGTGAGTGTCCACTCCAGCTCTAAAGTGTACCGCCTTAGTCTAACAGCAGCAAACTGGACAGCTCCGGAAATCTCACTGCACCAAAAGGGATCCAGTGGGGTAAGAAAATTAATGAAGTTCAGGAGAACTAGGGATTAATCCACTATAAACACCAGGAAATCAGTTTGCTCTTTTTCTTTCTTTCTGCAACATATCTGCTTGGGTCTGATATGTTTAGGATTCATCCCAAAATGTAGTTCAGATTCCTCACCAGAATGTTCTTTGAAATATTCCACCACAAAAAGTTTAAACAAAATGGAATGAGCCAAAATGTTTTGAGCCATGCTACTGGCTAAATGCCACAGACACCCAGCCCCCACCCTCTGCCTCAGTACGCAGCACGCGCGCAGGAGGGTGGGGGTAGGGAGGGGGGTTGGGGGGTCTTAAAGGAGCCCAGCCACTATTAGGGACCGGGGTCTGATACAAACACCTGTTAGATCCGGCTTTTATTGGAGACCAGCTTCCATTTGAGACCAGCCAATCCACCATATATTGGAAGATGTGTTGTAGAATTGCTTTATGATGGAAGGCAGACCTGAATCCCTCTCACATTTCAACTGCACAATAGCATTTAGCCTTGCGCACAAAATGTGTGCATGTTTTATTGCTCATTTCCTTTTATACCAAACTGATAGTAGTTTTAGTTTTAGCTCAAGTTGCCCAAACTGAGCAATAAGAGCTGCACTCCTGACGTACAATGTTTACTACAACCCAGTGCCACTTCACAAGGTTTTTTTTATTCAATTTTAAATGATAAGCACTTGCAAATTTGTGTATGGAAACTGCTTGTTTTTTTAATCAATTTAAAGTGCTAAAAGGTCATTTAGAAGATCAGCTGCTGCACTGAAGGACAAGGTCATTTGTTTCAATAAGACATTGCTGTAATTCCAGGATCTTATTTTTTTCCCCTTTTGTGAAGGGTTACACCAGCAATCAAAGCTTCCTGTTGCTAGGAGAATGGAGAGACCTTCAACTCTCACGTGATTGGCAATCTGACAAAAGTTCAATTATACTTCTACGATAGCAGGAAAAAAAACTTTTAAAAAAGAAAGTTCTTTGGCAATGAAGAGAAACAGATGATTATTAAATGATGAAACTGATTAATTGTGTACTATGAATCTTTTCATAATGCTTAATATATGCAATATTTTTTTTTCTATTTTCTTCATGCAGGGCCAAAATAAAAGTTCTACTGGTTAACATTCTTTTGGGAAAAAAGTCTCAGAATTTTAAGTTGGTAGTTATTTATTTAACTTAAAAATACATAGTTAATCAACTGAAATAAAAAGACCAAATAATAATAAAGAAAAACTTCTCAAATTTATTTTTTAAATTAGGATAATAAGTACCTTTTAGTGTTAACAGATTATTAAGAATATAATTGTAAGCCTTTCTTTATTTGTGTTTGTTTTTCTGTTCTGTGTCCTGATTGGCTGGAGACCTTGTCAATCACTGTCCTCCATGCTGTGTCTCCTGTGCAGAAACAGTGCAGCTGCTCGTTTTTATTTATTAAGTAGAGTCCCAAATCCCCTCTTGCTTATTTTTCTCTTTAAGCCGCATGTGAATGATCAATACATGTATGAAGGAGATGCACACGAGGGAGAGATAGAGGTGCAACAACAAAAGACATCAACATAATGTGAAGAAATGAGTGAGACGGTAAAAAGAAGAACAATCGGAAACCTTTTCACTGTTAATGATAACATGAAGCAGAATTTAGAATCTGCAAGACAAACGTTTCATACAAAACCGGCTCCACAACCAACCTGTGCTGACACCAGAGAACAACCTTCTCTAAACAGGACAAATAATTTCTGACAGAAGAAAGCAGATCAGCTTCACAAAGCTGAGACATTTGCTATTTCTAAATACAAACTTTTACCATCATTACAAATCTTTTTAAATTTTTTTCTTTTTGTTTTGCACTTTTTAATTAGTATTTTGGGTTGATGTTGCAGTATTTTGTGTTGTTTCACTTTAAAAGTTGAAAAGTAAAGAACTGTTTTTAGTTTTCATAATTTATTTTGCACATTTTATCTGAAAGGAAAAATAAAAGCATATATATGTATAGAACATTTTTTACCATTATTAATTTTGTGCACAAGTTTAAAGAGTCGGAGGGCTAAGAAGAGTCAGAATTCCCATCATTATTGCGACGTTTGCAAAAACTTTTAAATGTGTGAGGAGCTGCAACCCTGCAAAGTCACAAAGCGACGACGATGGGAGAAGACGGCCTATTGGTTTAATTTTTGAAATGTTTTAGTTTTACTTTTCTGTGAAGATTACAGGAAGGGATTTTTAGGATGTTTCTGGAAAAACACAAGTGTTTACGTTTAGGCACACCCTGTGATTATTACACTGTTTCTGTTAGCCGACAAACTGTCCCCGGCACCTTGCCCGAGAAGAAAACTGTTCAGTGGCCCTCACAAGAAAAAGTTTGGGGACCCCTGCTGTAGATGTTTCTCATGGGATCCTGGAATGTAGGGTCTTTTTCAACTAATGCTACCCAAAGTAAAAAGTACTACACTTGAAGTTTATATTATTAAGTAGTCCAAAGCAAGTATACTAGACCATGTAGTAGAGGAAATATACTAACTAAATACTTCTTCAGACTAAGTTTGAACATTTAGTTTTTACATGACGTTTACAATATAAATAGATTCTATATAAAAAGTGAACTTAATGTAGACTGCCACATATTTAGCTAAGTATACTTGGAGTAGCCTACACCTGAATAGACTACTTTTTGCTAAGGATGAACTTGAACTTGAGTGACTCATGCAGTTGTGTTTGTGGCTAGAAAAATTGTGTACGACTTTGCTAGTACGATGCACAGAGATAAACTAAAGACAATTTATTTTTATTTATATATGCTACCATTTTTGCCATTAATTAGTTATGGCTCTTATTTCTTTGTATGCATTGTTTTTTTTAATAAACATCACATAAAAATAAGTTTATTTAAAAACTGATGCAAAATATAATATTTGGAATAGCAAATATAAATCACAAGTGCATTACCGTACGATGCACTTATGAAGCATAATTTGGTTGAAAACTTTTGGGGGGATCAGATGAAGAAAATACTTTAGTGTGCTTCTGTTAATTTTTTAAGTGCGACTGATTTAAAACAAAAGTGACAGTGCTGGCTTTCGAAAGTTTTGCAAAAAGGGGCCTAAAGTTTTTAGCAGTTAAAAATAAGTATACAGAGCAGGAACGTGAAACGGTTTAAACAATTAATTTGGCTTAACATGGTTTGTAAAATGCAAAATGCCAGATAATTCCAAAATATAAGCCATCACTTCTGTGAAGGCGTCTTACCCTGATACACTGAAGTATGCAGATTTCTAGTTCAAGTAACGTAATGAGCTCCCTGGTTACTTTAGCTGTTACAGCTAAACAAACATCTTTTCATCTGCTGTTCTTGTGAAGTTTAAAATTCCTCCTTCACCACAAAGTGTTCTTTTGATGTCCGCTGGGAGCAGCTGGAAGCCATAAAAAAATTCCAAATGCGTCATTCCACCAAACGATAGAACCTTATACAAACTTCTGCTTCATGATTTTCTTTCATCTTTTGGTCAAATCTGCATTTACTTTGTTTTTCTTATTTGGATTCAAAATCCGCACAACGAACAAAAAAAAAAGAAAAAAGAAAAAGTAAAACTGCATACTTCTTTATCTTGACAAAATATGCCAGTAAATAAATAAAACATCAGAGTGAGAGCAAAAAGAGGAGAGCGTGAGTGCTCTGCTGGTCAATAATTTAATCTTAACCACTGTGGATCACACGGTGAATGGTGGAACGTAGTCAGCTCTTTAAAACATGACGGTCATTGGAGGGACACTTCATGAAAAATATTGATGTCTAGTGCATCGGCTGCATCCTGCCAGTCTGTTGCCAAGAAGACACGACAGGGGATCTAATGTGAGGAGCTTGGTAGTTGTAGGCAAATCTGTAAAACTCAGTATCATGCTCACCTGAGACACTGCCTCTGTCACCTGTGGGAGGGTTCACACATTTTTACAGAGCTGCGGTCAATCACCAACTGCAGCAGCAGAAACATCAGGAGTGTCTATTTTATTTATTTATTTATTGACAGACTGTAACTCCCTTAATAAATAATGAGGATGGAGAGCAGTCGTGACTAGCTCTCCGTGCATCTAGGAACTCGGAGCTCTCAGGCTTCCAAACAGGCTCATCTGTTTTTGAAATGCAGAGGGGAGGAATTCTTTCTTTACATTTAACTCATCAGGATTTACAAAGGAAAGCTACTAAATTGAATTGTCCCAGCTTTATTTACATTGTACAACGGAAACGATCATCTTACAAGCGTGTGGAGATATTCCAATTAAACATTTGGCAGAGCTATTTCAAGTTTATAATGAATAAAATACATATTTTAAGACCCATTTCACAGAAAATCATTTTTTTTGTGTTTTTAACATAATGGTGTAGCATTTTTAATGATGGAGGACATAAATTAGAAAAACTGAGCTTACATTGCATTATGAGTATTTCTTTCTTCAAAATCATTGTGAATCAGGAGCAAATGACAAAATGCAGATCAAAAAAGCTTGTACTTGAGACACAGAAGCCACAATCGGCGGGTAACAAGCTCCCTGCTCGGCTCCAACCGATGGATCTACTTGTAAATGACTAGATCCACATTGCTCGCCATTTTTGTTGCACCAGCAATGTTAGGGTGGGGTTGTGAGTAGTGAGAGAGCATGTAAAAGGATGGATGACAGGAAGTAGGGGCACACTTACTTTCACGCCAACAATTCCACTCACAACTCAGAAGTGAATTTCTAAAAGACTACTGCCACTCTGCAAGTTTTTTTATTTTTGCTAAAAAATGGCATAATCATAACTGAAAGAGAAGATCAAAAGATGATCGGAGACCCACTCCAATGAAAATTTTTTTGTGTTTTTAACATGCTCTTGTAGCATTTTTCTCATAACAGAGGACCTATATAACATAATTAATGATTACAACAGCATTTTTGAGTATTACTTAATTCATGTTGGATCAGAAACTGGATGCTAGTAAAACCTGGGGCTAGTGACATAACTACCTCCTGGGCGTGCCAAAGCCTTTCTTACCACTCCGGTCCTCCGCCCCTCATTTTTTTCATCCAAGCTGGCTTCTGGCTAATGTCGCTAATGCTAGCTCGGAGCTTTAAGCTCGCGCACAGACAGAGTTCCCAGCGACGTGAAGGGAAAGGCAGCGGGGTTGCTCCAAGCCAACAGTCCCGCCCACAAGCCAGAATTGTATATCTAATGAACTACTGCCGCTGGGCAGAAAATACGTCTTTAAAAAATTATTGATTTTGGCTAAAAACTGCACAGTCATAATAAGACTACTGGCACTGATTTTACAAAAGAAAATGGTTGGAGTTGCACTTTAAGGAAAACTTTATTAAACATGCTTAAGGTAACTTTAGTCAGTGTCTCTAAACTTTGTGCAGGTGCAGAAATAATTATCTAATTATTACTGCCTTTGATGGAATTTGACTGAAAAGAGCCACATGCTTGCACACATGAGCAATTTGAGGAAAACAGGGCAAACTAAATCTAAAATGAGTTTGGGATGATCTGCTGTGCTGTAAGCCTGAGGATTAGATACAGTCAGTAATCCTTTTGATGAGGCCAAGAACTGCACTAGCTTCAGTTGCGCTCGCTTCAGACGGTCTGGACAAATTCTCCTCCTCTGACTTGACCTCTCCTGCTTCATCCATCAGACAGGCGGCCGATGAGTTACAGACAGCTCTTGTCATGACGCATCACTCAGCTGGCAGCCACAGGGGGCGCTGTGACACTGCTTGGTGGGGGGAGCTGGCTCCATACTTTCTTTCTGCTGACAGGCAGACATTGGGACATCATGAACACTTTTGGAACAATGACAGCACCTATGTTAAACAGTATATAAGGAGGAATGGTGGCCACAGTGGGATAGATTCAAATAAAACTCAAATCTAATAATCTTTTTAGTTTTACTTAATAAAAACTATCTTTGAAGCCTTTTAAAGGCCTCACCTTCAGGGAGAAATCTCTAAATGCGTGTCCTGATGTCCCTGTACCACTGGGTGTCAGTGTGGTGACACATTCATAGAAAGCATTAAGCCTAAGAACATTCCTTTTCTTCTTTGCCATCCTTGCTTATCCGCTCCCTGTTTTTTTATCTGGCAGTCGTGCTCACCTGGGTCTGTCTGCGAGCGGGCCGCACAGGCTGGTTGTCAGGGTGGTTAGGCGCCCACGGCCCAAAGCTCTGATTGGAATAAAAGTCCATGGGGTAAACTTCTTTCCAGTCTACCTCTTGTAGGGCAACAGCTGCCTGAGAGACAGATGGAAGGGCTGTCACAATTCTCAGAAAAGAAAAGTGATGAGATAAAAGTGTGGGAAAATGTCATCCTGTCGTCATTTTTTCCTTTTTTTGGTCTCCCTGTTCTCTGATAACGTTCTTGCAGCGTTGAACTAATGAACGGCAGAAGAGAAGACAACGCACAGGCGACAATGGCGAGACAGGTGTCATAATATTAAGCTAGGATAACATGCAGAATTGTCACGTTCTCTTCATGCAGCTGCACGGCACAACGCAACAGCTGCTGATGGAGAAAAGCAGCGCGGTAGAGACAGCACTGTGACATAAGTGCAGCCTGCTCCATATGGAGGAGAGGGGTGTGTGAATATTGACTCCTGATGAAAGACGAAAGAGTGGAATGAATGAGCCAACGAACAAGCGCACAGTAGAAACGAAAGAAAAAACACTGTTTATTCACCTTTTTCTTCATCCAACCACTCATTCATTTTTATTTGGATCCCAGGGCCTCACGTAAAAAAAAATAGATAATGAATGGAAAAAAAATGATGAAGAAAATATGTAATAGAAATGAAATGAAATTAAAAAAAACCTCAAGAGCCTTTGGAGAAATTAGTTCAAAGGAAACATGAAAGATTTGGCTTCAAAGTGATGCAATCTTTGGTCTGGTAGGATATAATTCATCACTGTTATGCAGCTTGTGACAAGTTGGTGAAGAGTCGCTGAAGAGTTTAAATAAAAGAAGAATGAAAACATCTGCTTGTTGATTGGACATAGAAACCATACAGCTGCACATCAGCTAGATCCAAATGATTTAATCTAAAAATAATATTTACACACAATAAAGGCAATGATGCTGTCCTATGTTTTGTCTTTTCTTCCCCCACAGATGCTTTAAATATTTCCTCCTCCTTTCCTTTACCTGCTCCTCATCTCTGCAGCTCTTAGCTGCTGCTCTCCTCCTCTCCCCTCTCACACCAACCGCCTGTTTCTGTGGAAGCTAGCTTCCTCTGCTAATCCCTGCTCTGACAGGAGAGCCAAGTGTGTCTTATTGACTATAAATATAACATGAGACGCACTGAAAATAAATGCTGCTACCCCCCCCCCCCCCCCACATCACCCCTCCAACCTTCTCTGAGAACACTCCACCCTCCCTCTCCTTGCTTTTCATCTTCATCCTAAATGCCACAGCACATTGCACTGAGATGCATGACACTCATGGGTAGGAGCTGAAACTGAATTAAGTCTCGTAACAGTTGTGCAGACATCGAGCTCAGCTTTTTACAAGCAAAAACATTGTTCAAAAATAGCTGTAGGGAAAGGGGCAAATCCTCTAGCTAAAAACATTTTAGACTAGATTAGTACTTTGCCCGCAACAGCAAAAACAAATTTGAGACTTTTTATGCAGAATTGTTCTGGGCAGTGAGATACAAAAACAATACATGTTTCTTTTTTTTTTTAAAGACTAAAAACCAGACACGCTTTCAACAGTTTCACTCTAAGAGGCGAGTGTTCCATCAAGCAATGCAACAGATGAATGGCTATAGTAAAACAATGAGTCTGATGTTCCAAAGAAATACATTTTCTATAACCATTTAAAAAGACACAAAACCACTGATGAAAACTTTTAAAAAGCTCAGTCATTTAGGTGATGGGCATCTTTAAAAAAAAGCATATTCACTTGTTTTTTTTTTCTTTTAATCTGCAGCACTTGCTTTGAAAAACATCTTTGAAAATCTGTCAATTTCTCTCATTTTAGAATCGAAATTAGCTTTAGGAAGTGTGGGATACTTTATGGTCTTTACACCAGCAGGGGGGGCTAGTCGGCTACTCAATATGTTTACTGTTTTCTCTTTTTTAATGTCATGAAAATGAAGGAGGGGAAAACAGCAAGTATGATCCTTCATCATAAGAAGGTCTTGATGAGAGTTTCTGGAACATCACTGCCCTTTTAGAAGATTCTAAGAAATGAACTTCATGCGTTCTCTCATAAAAGCTTCAGCAGGAAATCTGTCAAGGGCCCTGTGAAGTAGTGTGCATGCATGTGTAATGCCACGTCTGAAAAGTGATCATCTAAATGTTTACCTCATATGGGGAAAGTAGGGGTTTGGAGAAGGCTGTGCCCCAGTCGATTGAGAGGCGTGGACAAGCAATCTGGACCCAGCTGCAAGAAAAAGAAAAAGAAAGGAAGTGAAGCCACGTGTGCTCAAGTCCACAACCAGGAGCTCCACTGCAGGGAAAAAAACATGACAAGCAAACGCCAAGTTCTAGGAAGAAAGGGAAGGCACACGCGTGACTGCACGCTGCAGGTGGATATGAGATACAGATGGGAGCGGGGAGCCCCCCCCCCACCACCACCAACACGTTTACAGGCACCTGTTGGTGAGATCTGTCCTGATTTGCAGCTCCAAAGACAGCTACACCCCACAGTCAATGCACAGCAAGCCAGCGAGGGAGGAGCATGGTATGCATGGGGAGTGGGGGTAGGAGTAGTAGGGTCCAGTTTGGATGGACTGATTGCAGAAGGCAAAATGAGAAAACCAAAAAGGTGAAAGAAGAAAAAAATGCTGTGAAAGAAAAAAAAAAGGAGAGGTTAGGTGAGTGTGATTAAAAAACTGCACCAGCTGGTCTCTACGGACATAGCCTACATAGCTCCCAGACAGGGTGGGCTGGGGGGGGTAGGTTTTAGAGAGTTGGGGAGAGGGTGAGAAAGAAGCGGTAAGAAGACAGAGATATGCAGCCAAAGATAGGGAGGAAGACAAAAACAGAAGGAGGGGTTGAGGAGGCGCAAGCAAGAAGAGAGGGCAGCGCAAACCCAGATAGCGAGCAAGGGAGAAAAGTGGAAAACACATGAGAGAGGAACGAGGAGGGTGTGGCAGCTGCAGGAAAGAGTGAACAATAGGGGAAAATGAAGATGGAAAGAGGCTGGGGCTACGAGGGGGGTTCGCTTTCACAGATCAATGCTATCCGAGCTCCATCTGCACTGAGCCAGAATACTCCCTCCTGCCCCTAATTCCTACCATAAAGCTCAGTGAGAGATATTGACATACGTGGATTAAGAAGCATCAAAACATTTATGCAGGACGCAAGTACATTTTTGACAAGAAAAATGCAAGTTTAAGATGAGAGTGAGAGATTGGAGGCAAGGACAGATTGTGCTGTAATCACTTGAGTACTTCAGTTTGAATGGCACTGCAGCAAATTCCTCCTCATCTATTCTTCGTTCTCTAATTTTCACCGAGTTTATCGGCTGCCAAACTAAATGCACCACTGACTCTCACCCCACACTGCTTTCTGCCAGAGGAATATTCTACGCCCTGGAGGCAAATGCATGCCATTTTATTCATTTTGATTTAACTATTACCAAAAAAATCCACTCATCTCAGAGTAAAAACTTATTTTTCATCTTTTTAATTTGATAGTAGGCCAGAGACATTAACACAATTCTTCTAAGAAGGAAGTTGGCTGTGTTTAAATTAAGAGTATAGTTGGAAATGTGACCTTAAAGTTAATCAGTTGCTATTCCACAATCAGAGCAAATGCTTTAACCCTGTTGCAGTCCAAACACTGGGAAATGCCTGTTTGTTTGCATCATTGTCGACATTTTAACCTTTATTATTTACAGACAAGCACCAAACCCCCCCCCCCCCCCATGCTGAGTATTGATGCTGTTTTACAAATTCTGTTTGAAGGTCAGATGAGAGTTGTCAGAAGTCAACATGTCCACTAATAAGTGCTACCGTGAACATTGCATACCTTTCTAATCTTTTTAAATGGGATAACTTGCAGAATCTGTGAATGACAGCCTTTTTTTTTTGCCTCACTGCGTCTACATGTGAGTGTAATCAAGGTCCGTAGGATCAAGAGAACTTCAAACCGGACTAAGGTGCCTCTTTAAATATTTCCAGACTGTTTAGAATGGAGACATGACATTTTTGGGGCTTTAGCTGCATAAATAACACAAACTATCAACAATCAGCATGTATGATTAACAAGTACTTGCGTTCTAACATCTGTGTCCATTTGTCTGCTGTGTCAAGATGCAACAAGCCCATAGCTCATTTTAAATACATCATTAGTATTTGACAGGTGCCCAATATCATTAATTGTAAGCTTTAGCTAAAACATCACTTCATTGCCATGCCTTATGTAAATTAAAGTTTGAAGGCATATTTGTAGAAAGAAATACAAGATTCTGGAAGGTAAGGAATGATTAACTTTCCCCAAGATTCGATTCAAACCTCAACGTTTGCGTCATGGTTTTGTTTCCAGTTTGTGCATTAGAAAACAACCACGAGATAAAAATTAAAAAACAACAACATTTTTTGGGATTTGCAGAGACTACGGTCACATTTTCCAAAATTTGCCACATATGGTGGCAGTCCAGTGACAGGTGGGGATGCTGCTATTACAAAATCGGGTGACAACTGGGAGCTACAGGATGGATCGCCGGACGGCAGCAGCTCAGACCTGACGATGTGTAAATACCTCCGGACGGTGGCCGTCCATATCAAGTGCCATCGGCCTCCAGCGCAAAGGTAGCTTGGTGTATATAAAAAGTGGACCATTCATACATTCATGACTACGCCAACAATAAGAAAAACAAAACAAACGGGTGGCGGCATGAAATCTTCAAGATTCTGGAAATACCTCCTTATTGAGCAGTGGAAGTTGTATTTGTGACTGTAGCATTAAGAGCAAGTAACTATGAATAGAAAACCTTTCAGTTGGCTTTTACAAAGCCTGGTGTGATGTCATTTAATACAATTTTCAACGTATAAACATGCATTTGCACGCGGTAGGGATGCAATGATTTATTTTCCTTACAATCCGGTTCAATAGTTAAAAATGTTAAAAAAATGTAGTGATTTTCTACCTGTCAACACCGGTGCCAACCTATAACCACCAGGACCAATGTGGGGTGCAGTGTTTTGCTCAAGGACACTTCGACACATGGGTGAAAAAGGTTGGAACCAAACGTGCGCTCTTCCAACCGAAGGTTGATCGCTGTACTTCTGCACCATGGCTGCCCCATAGTGTGCCATACAGTTTGGTATTAAGCAGAAAATGTTGGCATCCCCACTGGAAGGTTGCAGGTGTTTTAAAAAATAAGCAAATAATGGTGTTTTGAAAATTTTTTACAGATTTTTTGTGAAGTGTAAGACAAAATTACTTCAAAAACTAACAAGATGCTAATTTTAAGGTAAAAAAAAAATAGATGTTGGCTGAAGAGACAAGGAGGGACTTTCAGGTTTAAAAAAGAATCTGGAATAATGATGCAAATCAGTGAAATGAATGATGCCATCCATGCTACTTTTTTCAGAAAGAAGTGTAGGTAGGTTTTTGATCTGTTGTTCAGCCAAACTAGTAGGATAGAGAAATCACATCAAATATTCAATTAAAAGGAGAACGTGAAGAAAAAAGAAAGATAACAAGAGAGGTGACAAATATTTTGAAGAATACAGTATGGTCTATGTTTTACAGCAAAAAATCTGAAAAAAATAAACCGCTACAAAGCTTTAAATGGATACTTCTCTCCCAGTCTCTCCTTTAAGGATCTGTTTACTTCAGCAGAAAGTGGAACCTTTCAACACAAAGACACAAAAACCTTTTAAAATGTGGATAGAAATGACATTTCGAACAGAAAGATAAGAGACAGAAGTGGACTGCATGGGACACATTTGTTGTTTGGCTGAGATAAGTGTGGTTGTGGTGTGGCAGAGATCTGTACAATGGTTTTAAAACCTGCTTGGGGACAGCCTAATTACACACTTAAGAGAATATGCTAATGGTGGTTCTCCTTCCATGCTTGAGTATGTAAGTGTTTAATGACAGAGAAAGCCATGGGGTTGAGCTCTTCTGTTTCCTTAAGTGCAGAATTGTCCACCATCCTATCTCTCAATCTCTTTCCTCTTTATCTTTTGATTTTTCCACCTGACTTTGCTGGATTTCTAAAATTTTATGGTTTATATGTTCTACAGTGAGAAGCCTCTGCTTTTACAAAATATCCTGAACTTGTAGGAGGAAAAAATGTATCCAACTCTTCTTCACATGGGTTTAGTCTTAGCAGGAGGACAGCTAATCAATATCACGCTCACTCTGGGGGCTTTTTCAGATGTAAACCACAATAGTGTAAAATCAGAATAAGAAAAAGAAAAGTGTCACTTTAGAGGGTGACCAATGATTTTAAAAAAGTTATAAAAATATTGAACCACTTAATTTGCAGCATACTGTTTAACCTGGGAGTGTTGCAGTAATTTGACATCACCTTAAAAGAAGAAAAAAGTTTTATATAATTGTAAATATATTCAGGCATGAAGTGGTTAATGCTCTGCCTTCTCCCCTACACATAAATATAACATTCACTGTATAAAAACATAGAGCAGGGGTATGGTTTCACCAACTGGTTTCTATAGAAACTATTTGAAACCTGATTTCTGTGCTCTCTGGTAATCACCTTATAAGCAGGATATGACATCAGCGAAAACTAGCATGCATATGGAACAAGGAAGCCTAACGGTTGTTGGACAATCTTTTATTTATTCTGAAAGTCAAAGGATTGCTGCCTAATTTAAAACATGGTAACAAAAACGGTCTGGAAAAACTAAAACAAAAAAAGTACCATGATCTACAAGAACAAACAAAAAACTGGACAAAAAAATGCCACATTTGTATTTTAACCTGAAGTCCCACTCCAATCATCTTTTGATGGACTGTAAAATGATTCCCAGTGGTTTTTTTTAATCATGATTATGCTATTTTTTTAGACAAAATAAAAAACAGTGTCATACTTTCTGCAGAGCGACAATAATTCATCCAAAATTCGCCTCTGAGTTGTGGGCAGCACTGTTACAGGTTAAGCCTTTTCCTCTTTTACATCATCCCTTTGTTTACACTCTCTCCCACTAGCTTACAGCCCCTCACACCCCCAACCTAACATTACCGATGCAACAAAAATAGTGATCATCAAACCATACACTTTTGAGCCAGCTCCCAAGGGGGAAGCTTGTGGCTCACCATAGAAGGTTCTACGTCACACCTCCAAGCTTTTTCCAACTGCGTTTTAGCCTGTGCTCATGATTTACATTGATTTGAATAAAGAAATACAAATGTTAACTTAATTTTCTTTTTATACGTCCTCCATTATGAGAAAAATGCCACAAGAACATGTTCAAAGCAGCAAAAAAACAATTTTCATTAGAGTGGGTCTTGAGGCATGCCTTAAACAATTGAGGTAAAAGAAAAGTAGGTGCTGTTAAAGAGAAGATTGAATCTTTCTTTTTATATAGATCCTTAACATTTAGAAACTTAACCAAGTGTTTTCAGTGGGTGGAAGGCCAGTGAATTACTTTGGCTCTTTATCGACTAAACCACACATCGGCCATTTTTAAAAACATTGTGGGAGAGGATTTTATTTTTTTACAAGCAGAGCAATGACTCTACTAGCATTGTCTCAGAGCTTTAAATTTACCAGGCATAAATGTTGATTTCACAGATATCCCGATGATCCATGCAATTTGCACTAATGCACAATGCTTCACCACAGATGTTAGCTTTGCAAATACATATCCAGCTTTGCTGCTGGCATCTATTCCAAAGTTTTCATATATTTTCCTAAAACAAATTCATTTGTCATTTTGCACGTTTGATACAGTACACTATAAGGAGTTATATTTAAGGTTGATAGGGTTTGCAAACGCTCAATTCTGGTTTTGTTAATATTTTACATTGTATTTGTGCTACAGATTTGTATTCTAAGCCTCAACTTTCAAGTCTAACACTTGTTTTCTTTACATCAAGGCTATACTTGCGGCTGAAACCGATCTCGCTGAAAAGCTTTTTGTCTGTCATCAGGCCTTGTTTTGGTTGGGCGAATCGTGTCTTCATTACATAATGTTAGACTTGCACTTATATGCCGGCATGGAGAGGGGAGGGAAAAAAAAGGTAAGGAAAACAATGAAAAGAAAAGCCTGGACTGTGATGGCTTGCTTTTTCAAACACAGCCCCCTCAACTACCTCTCCATCCCTCTCTCTCAGCAACTCAATCTTTTTGAGACCTTCTGTCCTGATCTCACCCACTCCTCCCTCACACATCACACTTGTCATTACTCCACAATGAGAGGCCAAATGGAGGGAGCGTGAGTGCCAGTGCTTGTGCCAGAGTAACTGGAGCTATATCGCACAGTGATGCCTTACTACCATCATATGTTCAACTTCGCTCTTGTGGCTAGATGTCAGAAACATCATCTATATTAAAGCTGAAAGACACTTCATTGTAGGAACTTGGGTATGGAGTTTACATTCCTTTAAAATGTATTTTGCATTCATTTTATTTTGTCCATATATGTAGATTGGTTTTGCATTTGCAGATAAAAAATGTGCATTTGTTAAAAATGTAGAGAATAATTTTGGACCACTGCAATACCAATTTGTCCAAGCATACTAAACATATGTAGCTGTAAACATGATTTGAGCTTGCTTAATAACAGTTTTATGGATTTCAAAAGACTTTGTACATTTCATCAAGGATCACTTCAGTCATCTTTTGGTATATTTTCAAAGCGTTCCAGTGGTCTTTAAATGATGACTATGCCATTTTTAGCCCAAATCCAAAAAACCTTTGTTGTTTTCTAAGACTTAGTTTCTGTGGAGTGGTAGTAGTTCATCAGAAATTCACATCTGAGTTGTGGATGAGACTGTTGGCATGGAGTAAGCCTATGCTAATTTCCCATCATACCTCTGTTCACAAGCTCTCCCGCTAGCTTACGGAACCTCAACACTAATATATCCAACCTAACATTATTGGAGCTATCCAGCTATACAGGTTTGAGTCAGAAGGCAACTCAGACGAGGAAAACGAGGACGTACATGATCTAGTCATCTACAAGTGGATGCATCAGAATGAAGCAGAGGAAGGAGCTTGTGGTTTGCCATAATAGCTTCTACACGGCACCTAGAAGCTTTTTCCTACAGAATATTTTCATCTGCTCCTGATTCACAACAACTGGAAGATAAAAATAGTCAGAATGCAATTTTAAGCTCAATTTTCTGTATGTATGTCCTCCATCATGAGAAAAAACTACAAGAACATATTAAAAACAACAAAAAGACAATTTTCATTGTCTTTAAGTCAAAGTTAAAGTTGTGACAAAACTAAAAAATGGTTACTCTTAAAATAAGTAAGCAAGAACGAGAAGAATGAGTGAATGAGTTTAGCCTAAGTCTCTAAAATTATGGTGCCTTAGCATCAAAGTCACTTTCAGTCATATTGTTACAGATTTTGATTACATTTTAAATTATGCAAATTTAAAAAAGCCCCCTTAATAGTTTTCTGTATCGAAATCAGTTGTCTTTGAAACCAGTTTTTGTTTGTAGAACAAATCAACAAATGATTTCAATCAAAGGAATACATTTAAACTTTAAAATACTCTGAATAGATGATAAAAGAGATGAGAGTTCAAGTTTCACTGCATCAGCACATTGGCTCAGTACATGCTGTCTGCCTCTCAACAAGTGAATTCAAATGCTCATCTGAGGTGTCAGAAAGTTAGAAAGATGCTTTCCAGATTTTTACACATAATAGAAAACAATGTTTTTCTTTTTTGGCACAGCTTTCATTTTGTCTACTTAACTTTTTAAGTTTCACAGTCTCACTTTGATAACATTACATTATTATCATTCTATGGTTTTAATAATATGTCAAAAAGCTCAAAATGTGACTCAACATCTGCTATGCAACTAACACAAAATTCCCCACTCGCCCATTTCATCCAATACGTTCGAGAAAGAAAAAACAGAAATCCAAACATGAGTGTCAGGAAAGGAAGCAGTACTATGTTTCACAAAGGAGTGAACTCTGCAAGAACCCACATATAAAAAATACATAACAAAACAATACAACAAATAAAAAACAGGGAAAAAATGTAAAGCATAGAATCATTGCTTTCCAGAAACAAAAAATAATTATATAGTAAAATAATGTAAAATGTTCAATTCTTTTCAGTTCTTTTTTAATTTTTAACAAAACATGGATTGCATAACTATGAAATGTTCAACTGTGTGTTAAAGTTAAAACCAAAACAGTATAAAAAATTCTTTTCAGGCGTAATTTTTCAAACAAGAAAGCGCATTAAGTGCTGTGTAATTGCTAAGGTTGGCCTTTTTTTTTTTGTTAGATTGCTGACGAAGCTCATATCAAAGTGACTCGTGCAGCAGTTTTAAAAGTCTGATGTGTTATTGTTATGATCAATGGGCATTAAATTATTAAGACAGAACCATGTCAGAACACCAGAATCAGATGTGCATTAGTGTTGGAATGCTCTTAATAATACTCACGCATCTACATCTGACATCAGATCCAGTTTGCTTGGGAAAATCTCAGACAGTAGAACGCGAGTGAAGGACTTCCCCAGAGACTGGAGCTTTGATTCTAGGTGCTGCACAGACAAACAAACCAAATCAGAACATCCTGTAAACTTTTATTTAGCATAAAAAATATTTTAGGAACCAAATTTATCTTTTATGACAGTAATTCAGAGATTGATTTAATCTGAGTCTTATTATATTATTAAGACAATCTCAGAGTCTTAATCTTTATGAGTAATTGAAGGAGAAAATTACAAATTTTTCAAATGTAATTTAAATATAACAAAACTAAACATTGAACACAATAATCACTGGGAATATTAGAAAGGTTTATTTTATAATATATAACAGTGCAGCTCTCAATATTTAGAATACAAACAATTAACATAATTTTTTAAATTTGTATAAAAGTAAATCTATGCATTTTTTAAAGTATAAGACACAAATTTTGGAAAAATATTCACATCTGAACAATAAACAAACAAACCTCTTAGCTCTTATTAACCTAAATGTGATTACATTTGCTTAGAAATATGATTTTTTTTTTACTTCTGGAATTTTTTTAAAACTCATTTTTAAATCAAACACTTTAGACATTAATGTTCAACCAAACATCACTCACAGACACAAGAATCTGAATATCTATATATATATTTGTGTGTGTATATGTGACGTAATTGGTTTTTACAGAAGATTTTCTTTGTTATTTGAAAGTGCTTGTGTGCAAAGTTCTGTATAAATATTGTTAAGTAATAATAGGTAATGTTTTTAAGGCAGTTTCCTTCATGTTTTGAGCATAGTAGCATAATTAATACTGAAACAAAACACATTAAGGATGCAGTTTACTTATCCCAACAGTTGAAATTCTAAGATTCCGCTATTTATTCACAAACATGCAATTTATTCTACAAAATCTATGTGATTTATTTTTCTTTCGAAGACAAGACCATGCATAAAATGTATGCCAATCATGTTTTTTTTAAATGTATTAATAAAACTCTTTCAACTAAATATGAACTGCACACTGATATGTCTAAAGTGTACTGGTCCCTGGTGAAGTCAAGTGAGCCCTATCCCACCTTGTGAAGACATTTTCTTTGGAACCATTCTCCACATATCAGTGAATACAAGTGTTTAGCCAGAAAGAAAGAACTGTAATCCTTTATTGACTTTCTTTGAAACTGAGACAATGAAGGGGCAAAGGCACCCTGACAGAGCAAAGAAGTACTGGTCCTTTAGTGAGATAAAGGTACTGCTGATCTCCAGTGTCCTTGGGGAGATTAGAACTTTTTTCACAAGACTATACTCTTATCAAAGAGTTTTAAACTCTTTCCTTGTAAGGTTATGTGACACAACACATTTTAATCCTCAGAAATTTTGTGGGAGAGGTTTTTTTTTTTTAATCCCCATCTAAATCCATCTTTTCTTGCTGCCACCCAAAAGGAAAAATGTGGCTTTGTGGTTTTGTTTTGGTTTTTTTTTAACCAACGCAACCAACCTAGAAGTCTTCACATTGTTCCTGGATTCTAAATGTAGACCATCTGAGAAACATAAAGTGGTTATGAATTTTTACGTCTAAGAATTGGCAAATGATTCAAGCACAATATAATACATAAACTATGATGACAGATTCTTTTTGTATTTTTTAATGTAAAAATGTTTCTAATTGTAACTTCTGTAATATAAGGGACAGCAGCACATTCAAAATCCCTTTCAGCGTCCCAACAATTAAGGATGATCAAGTACGTCACTTTAGATGTAAAATAACAGATTTTTATTGTGCAACACAGAACCCTTTGTCCACAACAATTACATAGAAAACTTTTCAGGTCTGATTCACAAGTGATCTCAAGGCGAAGAACCTATTAAAACTTGAAAATGCAAACTCACCTCGAGCACTTTGGGACTGCCCTGTCGGCCAAGCGTGCCCAAGATCAGGCCCCATCTAGAGGCCAGTCGAGCCTCTGCGATAGCCTGCAGCCTTAATGCACGCATGGCCTCATGGTCGTAGTACTCCCTGGAGAACAACTTGCTGTAGGGGTCATATCTAAGATCAAACACCAACAAGCCAAGGCCAAAGTTTAGAGATGCTGCCAAGATGTGCGCCTGAATATTAAAAACATCAGCATATTAGGAGTTCCTGTTCAGGTACCTATCCTGAGGATAAGATGCAAAATCCAATCATGAAAAGCTATCAAGTATGACAGGAGTTAGTGTATCTTAGAGAAAATAGAGGCATTTCAGAGCTTCTAATCTCCTTTTTTCCGACACAAGAGGTACACTTGAGATTAGAATCTTGTTTACAAGAGAGACCTGATCTTTGCTCTCGTGCACAAGTCTGTTACAAAACTACTTTTCTATGCATGCAGAGGAAGTCGTCCACTTCTACTTTGTCCTGTCATAGCAATGCAATTACAGCTAATGATTTTTAACCACACACATAGTATTTTTACTGCTATTTTTAACACATTTCAAATATTTTTGGTATTTGGGGCAATTTTTTTAAATGCATTTTTGTTCCTCAGAACTCCTCTTTTTTTCTACTTTTTTCCAAAATGTCTTTGCTTTAATATTATATTTGAAAATAATCTACAATTTTACATAAAGTGTGATACTGTTGGTAAGAGACACAAGTGAAGAGCAAAAATCTATCATTTAATTGCATCGTACCTATAGGCAGGAATATCAGGATTTGCAATCATGATGGATTCCAAGTGAAATCTTCCATCTCCAAGATAACTGAGAAGAAAAAAAAAGATATACAAAAATGTTTCCAGATAGCACTTCACTAAAAACTGGTGATAACACTCCCACCTTTCAATAAACTTTCCTTAGTATTTTTTTTGTTCTTTAAATGTGCAGCCTTTTACCAGATCAGTGTTTTAAGGTAGAAGGCCTTAAAGCTAGGGTAAAGGGCTTTCCACTTTGGTCCAGGATCATTTCTCCAGTGACAGGAGTATGCCGTTTACCCAGAACACAGGTTATCCAATTAACCCAAGGTTTGATTCTGGGAGCAGTCAGCTCACCAACTAACATAAATGTGAAGTAGTATTCTGATCACTAAACAAGAGTTTTTAACCTACAGCCTCTTTAGGATCAGGATGAGGAAATCCAACTAATAGCTTGAAGGTTTTACATTTGCTATTACTTAGTTGAAATACATCTTTTTAAACTAGTGTTTGTTTCCTTACACTACAAAGTCAGTCGTATAAAAAAACAGGACAGGTCCAGATTTAATGTAGAACACAAATGAATGTCAGCAACCCTTTGTAACCTTACTGAAAAACAGCAAAAAACGAATTTAAGTCCAGTCTGTAGTGCCCTGCCTCCTTTTGCTCAGATCCAAGACCCTCTCATGATGATTTTCAAAACAAGCCTGCTGCCCTTTAACCACTTGGCCTCAACAATGTGTTGCCATAAGACAATGATTCTGGGTTTCTCAACAACCACAGTCCTTGTCTCTATATGCTATTGTTCCATTCAAAATAGATCTTTATATAATGGGAAGTACTATGTGGCGCCTTTGCGTTATCGTTGCACTCGCATCTTGGTATTGTTCCATTATGAGTAGGAGCTGGAGCATCGTCAGAAGATAGAAATGCTCCACTGGTGATTCTTAAAGCCCCTTTCAGTGCACTTTCTGCGCGTGAAGACGGAGCCTTTTCAACGCTTCGAGAAGCATATTAAAGACCAAGATAATGCAATCTTTAAAATGCTCACACAGTTAATAAATGAAATTACAACTTGTGCACATACCATTTCTGAGGCACTGAGTCATTTCTAATTGATGAAAGATAACCCAAAGTTTAATATTAATGTACATATTTAGTAAATGTGATGAAAACTGTGTGATGTTAAGAGAAGTTAAGACGTTTGATCTGTGCAGCATTTCTGTTGGATTATCATATATATGGTCCCCTTGACAGAAAAATAACCCACAACTATTTAACCAAACAATTAGGTTTAAAATAAACTTTTAATGTGAATTAGTATTTACCACCCATGTTTGCAAAAACCAAAAAAAAAACATAAAAGTATCTCTGAAAATTCATAGTTGTGATTATGTTATTAAAAATGTATTTTTTCATTCCAGGCTCCCCATGTCACAATTTATCATAAAGGAAAATATAAAAGTTGTAGGTATCCATTATATTCTACATAAACAAGAGATGGACTATTTAGTGAAATCATAAAACATTTTGACAGGAGGAACAGGAAGGTGAAGTGCATTATGAACTTTCCAAAGAGTCTGGCCTCTTTCTGGATCTTAAAGCTCCAGCACGCTTTATGTTGTAGTCATATGCACGTGTACACAAGGTTGATCCAAACGGGCACTGTGGGTTTTGGGTTGTCCAGGTCCGTGGAGAGTTGTAGATAGGTGCAGCTTTTAAAGGAAGCACAGGTTTGTCTTGAAGTTTCCTTGTGCGGCCACCTTAGGGGATGTCTGGAAAATGTAGAGTACTATTGTGCGCATGGTACGTGCACCATAAAGTATTTGTAAGGATAATGTAAGTTGCACGCACTTATGACATACAGGTGATGCTTTTTTACCGTGCCCTTACATCACACTCTATCCATTAATAAGGCTACTTCGTGGCCACGCTCAAATGCTCCACGTACTGGGTGTGCAGGTGATACGTAAGTGCCCATAGGCTGCCTGCACAAACTGTGCTCGGATTGTCTAGTTTCCTCATTTCTAACAGTCAAGCAAAGAGCACACAATGGGCGGATGAAAGATATCACTTAACCATCCCTAATTGGCTCCTTGTGTAATGTTCAGTGTTTGGAGGGCTTAAAGAAAATGAAAAACCTGTACAACGTGCCTGTGTCTCACCTACTTCACCCTTACGTGTTAAGTGTTCGCTATGACCTCTCACTCACAGCATCCCTGTAGAAAAACAAGTGCATGAACGTTTTTGCTCTAAGGGCTCACCAAGTGGTTAAGATCTTAAAATTTTGTGCATAATTTCTGCATGTTCCAAACAAATTACTAAATTTTTCGTCTGCAGACAGCCTGTACCCACCCTGAAGGGCAGTTTATGACCAAGGCATTGTCAGTCTACGGCAGGGATGAACAACTCCTGGCCTCGAGGGCTGCATTCCTGCATGTTTTCCAACATACCATGCACTGGCATGTTCTAACTGGCTGGACACACCTGAAGCAGGTAATCAATCATCAGTAGGGGTTGGATATCAGGAAATCATGCAGACACTGAGGCCCTCAAGTCCTGGAGTTGCCCATCCATGGTCTACGGTCTACAATTTTCCGTCCCTACGTATATTGGTCATATATATACTCCACTGATCATCTCTGTCACCCATAGGATTCTGATTGCAATGCGAAGCTTATGACCTATATCGAATGAGCATGTAAGAAAGATGAAAGGAAGGTATTCACTCAGGTAGGCCTATTGATTCTTCCCACCTCACTCTCCAGCTCCCAAAAGTGACAGATCAAAGACAACCTACCGTGGATTAGTTGTTAAAACAACTTTAACCTTTACACTACTGTTTCCCCGTTAATGCCCACTGCACAGCTTGTTCATCTATAGTTGTTTTAATCTCATGCACCACAAGGCTTTAATTGCATTGGCTAATGCAAACTGTGTGTGGGTCAGACACAGGAGGAGATGCACCTATGCATAATTGAATTAGGGGAATTACATTATCTCTTTGTGAGCAACAAAGCACATCGTTTTCACTGTAGACCTGGAAAAGATGCATCGACACAAAGCACCTGAGTGCATGGCTAGCTGCATTTGTACATTACAATTTGAAATGTATGACCTAAACAGAGTTTAGATTGAAAAAAAATAGAATCATACAGACACTAACAGTTTTGATCACGTTTGCCTTCAGGAATTAAAGGGGAAAAAAAGTGAATTGAAAGAAAATAACTTAGTTCATCAATCATCATCAAAGTGTACTTTTTTTTTTTTTGAAAAATGCAAAAAGTGTCAGGTAAATCAACGTCAGTTTTTCCTCTCAGTGGGTATTTTTAGTCTGTGTGTTCTAGAGCAGCATCTGGCTGTTTCTGGTTCCATGCAGTAAACAAACAGAGTTATCTCTTCCAGCAACGTCTCATGTGACTGGAGTATTGTCACACTGATTACTACTTTCACCAGATGGGTAGGCATGGCATTGGCATGAATATCAAAGATAAGGTAGGAGGTGAGAATAACTCAATGAGTCACAGCTAGATAAACTGCAAACAAAACAAAAAACAGAAGACAAAATCACGATACTTGGCTGTAGACTTGTGGCACTTACATTAAGGCATCGACATGGCGATCCAAGCAGGGGGAAGTACAGCCCAAAATTTCACCTGGTGACAGCGGGCGACACTGAGGGACTAGAACGTCAAACTGAGGTTTTAGGGCTGAACTCACAGCCTGCAAAAGGGGAATGAGACAATGTAAAATTTAAAGAATAAGCAAGATTATGTGCGAGATTTGAATTTCAGCATGTGGACAATTCTCTGTTGCATTTTTTGACTAAGATCCAGATCAAAAGACACACTATACAGGTTAAAATATAGGTTAAAATATTCAGAAACTTCATTATGATAAAAACACTACAATAGCCTGCTAAAAACACCAAAAACACTATTTTCATTGAAGTAGGTCTTTAAAGAGCTAGCGAGAGAGAGTGTGAACAGAGAGATGATGGTAAATGAGGGTAGGCTTTCTCTGCCCACAACTGAGAGGCAAATTTCAATGAACTACTGTTGCTTTTCAGAAATTATGTCCTAGGAAAAGACATTGTTTTTTTGGTTTTTTTTATTTTGGCTAAAAATGACATCATCCTCATTAAAGGGCCACTGGAAATGCTTTTAAAATAGGTCAAAAGATGATTGGAGTGGGTCTTCAAGTGATACAAGACGTTTTCTTTTTAAGTATGAAAATTACTACATTTTTTAAAGCTATGTTGTGTTACCAATATGGCTGAGCACCATAAGACAGGAGTTAGCTGTAGGGAACCATATGCAGCTGCACTGAGGCGTAGGAACACACATGCACACGTACCCACATAGACACGCAGAAACATCCAAACCTACACTATTTTGTTACCCAAGAGGGCACGAAAATAGCAGAGGCTACATTAGTGCAGGCCCACAATATTGCTAGTTTGATTTGGCAAATCAAAGCAACAGAGCACATGATGAAAACAAGAATGCAGAGGGCCTGAAAATGCAATGATGAAGCTTAACACACTAACACTATAGCTGTTGCCACTGCTTATGTAAAGCGCAGTCCTGAGCATGGTTCTGCTTTACGAGGTCATCACATCTTTCTATTCCAAAATAACTGCAGTAAGGTTTGACAAACCCACACTTGAGAGGAGTGTTCATAAAATCCAGGCGTACTATTGTGTTGTGCAACATTATATAACTCTAATAATGCACACGGGTGAAAACTGTATATTTTATTTGTCCAGAGAGGGTAGTTTGAAGGGTTAGAATCTGGTCCTACTCTCCCCTCGACACAAAAACTAGCTCATCCGTATGCACAGGATCAGGCAGCAGCGGTGTGGAATCACCTGCAGTGCTGCCACAAACTGAATAGTGCTGACGAGGGCCAAAGATTGTCCAGGAGAGAAGTTGAACTTGACTGTGTCCAGGAAGTGTGCGTTGTCCATCTGGATATCCACAAACACATACAGCATCTTAATGCCTGCTGTAGAATCTATGGGAACTGCACGGAGAGAAAAAAACAAAGGAGAAAAATGAATTATTCACTCTTTTATATCAGATAAGCCTGCATTATATGATTTATTGATGGACCTCAAGCATTAATGTGCTGCACATGTTCTGACATGCAGCTACCTGGGAACCGGTGCGTCCACATACATGACACAGCTGGTGCCAATGTACAGACGGAAACTCATTCAGATCAGATTTTCTCGTCGCAGGCAGGAACCCATGAAAAGACTTCAATTATTCAGGGAAAGAGAGGGACACATGCAATTTCCATTAATGTCGTAAATTTCACAGACCATTTACTTTGCGCCCGGGTTGAGGAGGTGTAGCCAAAAACGTGCCCAGTTAGGCAGAGAGAAAATTAGGCGAAAGCCCAAGAAAAGAAGAGCAAAGGCAGCAGAAGAGACCAGGGAGACAGAGGAATCACTGTTTGTGTTGATCATCACAATTATTCCTCCTCTTGTGTTACTTTTAATTTGCACATAGGGTATTTTTTTGTTCTAGTAAAAAAACAAAAAAAGCAAAGATCCTCTAAGGTGAAAAATAAAATTAAAGGCCCTGATTAAGGCATCAAACATTAAAAAATATTTTAAAAATCCAGAAACTATAGAAAGGAGTCAAAGATTTGTAAGAGCTGTCATAGTTATGAATAACAATTTCATTTCTTAATAGATTAAAAACCACCTAACGGTCATAAATAGCTACATCTAATTACTGCAAAGAAATAAAGGGAAAAAAAAGGCCTTCAAACTATAAAAGTGCAGTGAAATGATCTTCTAAATAAATAATAAACCCAGTATAGCTGAAAAATATAAAGAAAAAAAAATAAAATGCATGATGGTACTAATTACAAATATCCCCCAAAAAATAGAAAAAAATGGGGAAGCACAATGCATGCAGTGGCGCCGTTGTTGGGAAATATTCAGAAGAGAACTCATATGTGAAACATTTTAAAAAGTAAAAAGGTCTGAAGCAGATGAATAAAACTCTAGACTGAGACCAACAGCTATCTTTTGTTGTTTATGGGCGCTCCCAAAACCTAAAGGGCATCACAAAGTGAGATCGATCTGTGTTCAATTTATCACATTTCCTGTAGTGCACTTAGATTTTGCAATTAGAGACACAGTCAATGAGATAGACACAACTCCCTCGCATCATCGCTTGTTTTACTCCCATGCGGAATGGCAATAAGGTCAATCACAACAAGTTTGTTAAAGCCCAGGCTAGCAAATGTGTGGACTCTACCAGTGACAAGCAGACATAAACTGACATTAGCACAAAACAAAATAAAAGATCTTTATAGCAGCTGGTTTAAGACAAGGTTATTCTAAAAACCAAATTACAAAAAAAATAAAATAAAGTGATGCCAAATTTGTTTTTGACTGATTTGTGGCATGATATTTTTCAAGCTAAATCAAGATTCACATTTCCTAAAATAACCTTGAAGTCATTTGAAACAATAAATCTAAATTTGCTGATTAAGTAAGAGCTTTGCGGTGGGATGTTTATTTGCCCTCTGTAAGTGAGTAATAGGTTAAAAATGTGGTTTGCTTTTCCCACAGTACTCTGTGTGTGCAGTTCTACACTTGTAAACACTAACCAATGCAATAATTTATAGTTAAAGATCCACTCCGATAAAACTTGTGTTTGTGGTGCTTTTAACACGTTCCTGTGGCATTTTTCTCATGTCAACACCCCGCCAGCCACAACTCAGAGCCAAATTTCTATTGAAAAACTGCCATTCTGCAGAAACTATGTTGTAGAAAATTACAATTTTTAAATTTTGACAAAAAACATGAATCATAATCAATAGACCACGAGGAACGCTTATTCGATTGATAAAAAGAGTAGTAGGAGTTTATGTGCAACAGTACTACAAATATGTAAAATAATATTTATTTTGTTTATTTTATTATGTTGTTTATCAAAGTTACTCACAGTCATGAACTGGGTTTTACACTGTCTGATAATGTAGCAATTCTTTCCAAACTATTGCATATTTTGATGAATATTAAGACACTGTCATATTTGTCATTATTTATTAAATATTAAAGCCTCATCTGCCATTCACAAGGGTGAAAATACAGCAATGTCAGGGAAAACTTGCCATACTTTAACACTTTTATTTCCCTAACTATTATGACTTCTTTTTGGTTGGGCTGTGCACCCCAGCTGTGTGTGTGTGTGTGCAGTCCATCCATTTATCTATTTTCTTTCGTTTATCTGGGGTTGACAGTCTCAGTAAAGACACCCTTACTGTTTTCACCCCCTCTTTCAGTTGAATCAGAATCATATTAAGTTGTTTCCAGGCCAGCAGGTAGCTATTACCTCTCCAGACGTCTACACATGGGACCCGTTCCCAGATTAGGCATGACCATAACCCCTGATCAGGGAGGTGGTTGTCCAAATCACCTCAACTGACTCTTCTTGATGCAACTCTACAACAAGTTCTTACCAGATGGCTGAGCTTTCCATCTTACTTCTAAGAGACCCTGCAGATAATTTAACCTTTTTTTTTTGTGAAGGACCATGCTCTCAGACTTCAAGAATCTGCTTAACTTGTCAGACATTTTAAATCTAATGCAAGATAATGTGTTAGGAGACATTTAGACAAATTTAATGAACGTAGCTATAGGTTCTTCATTGTAAAGTGCCAAATTGTGGTTCTAGGAACCAAAGACACTATTTTTATATTTATTTTAAAAGGCTTATATCATGGAAAATCAACGTTTTTGAGCTTTTAAGTGTATTACAAGGTTATTTCTTCAGGAAAAACACCCCAAAGCGGCAAAACGCTTTAATGTTATCGTGTACTCTGAGAAGAAGTAGTTCCACGTATGTCTAATCTTTAAAGACAACAACGGCTCGCTGCCAATGCCAGGTCTAAGTTGACGTCATGAAATGGGCGGCACTCCCAAGGAGTGAAGGGTGGTGCCTCAGAGATGGAGGCATCTAACTTCCGGGTAGGAAAAGGACCTCACGAAAAAAAACTTGTATTTCATAAAAAAAAAAAAAAAGTTATTTTGTGCGCCAAAGGTAATATATTATCATATATATGGACATAGTTTACTCTGAAAGTAAAAGAACAGCATGATATAGGCCAGGGCTGACCAACCCTGATCCTCAAGAGCCTCAAACCTGCCTGTTTTCCAGTTCTCTCTAACAAGCTTGCTGCTGATTGGCTGACTCAAGCGGCTCCGCATCCTGATTGACTGAACACATCTGATTAGGGTTTTCAGCATCAAGCAGTGCAGGGAGAGCTGGAACAGGCAAGGTTGGCCAGCCCTGATATAGGCCCTTTAACACAGGCATAAGGTCAATTCTTTCCCTGCCAATCTTCATCTATATAAATGTAAAAAAAAACTAAAAAATATTAAATACAACTGAATAGAATGTAAATAGCTGCAAAGGGAAGTCAAACGAATTTAGAACAAAATGATGTGGAATTCTACATACATTTTAAATAACCTATTTTTGTTAAGAATGTGCCAACACGTTTTGCGAAAAACCAATTGATGGGACCTGAAGGCCTGTTGGAACAACACTATTACTGAAGCAGGGTTAGCCACAAAACAAGCAGGGCAGTAGATCACGAGGAACAGGATAGCGCAGAGCTAATGATTAACTGAAAAGTTTATCCCTGAGTGCGACAGAGCCAAAATATTAGCATGCACACAGCGGCGCTCACACACAGGGAATCTGTGCATTGTTCTTTTCTTTGAACATCTCTCCATCAGTTTATGACTGATCCAGCCTCAACACTCACAAAGCTTTTAGTCATCTCTGCATGAATGGAGATGTGTACACTTACTATCTCTTCTGTACACATACATGCTTGTACAAACATAGTTCATCCATGATTAGCAAATAATGGCTGTTCACCAAAACAAGCCCTCTAGATACAAAAAAAAGAGGTTCAAACGCATAGGAAAAAAAATAGAAGAGGGAGTGAAACCCTCTTGAGTTGAAATTCTGCTGGCTATTTCTGATATTTG
Organism: Adrianichthys oophorus; assembly: GCA_036245035.1. NCBI lineage: Eukaryota > Metazoa > Chordata > Actinopteri > Beloniformes > Adrianichthyidae > Adrianichthys > Adrianichthys oophorus. Next base: position 10,446,193 of record BSAI01000072.1, on the reverse strand, counting down.
TGAGAGGTGAGCTTGTTCTGGCAAAATATATTAAAACTATTGATTTAACATTTCCTCCCATGTTTTGCAAGACAGACAGCAGAGGCAAGGATGAAGGTCCTCAAGAACTGCTTGAGGTTTTCAAAGGACGGCTGTAATGCATGTGTCCCATCGATCTGCTGGGTAAATGTGATGTGCTGGCTCCAAAGGTCTGATATTCTTTCCATATGAGAGGCTGGCCAGATTGTGCTAACTAGTTCCTTTTTCCATTCATCGATAACTCCCCATCTGTCAGTCTATTTGGCTTCCCGTCTTTGTGGATGATCCGTTTTCATGTATAAGACCCCGCTGTAAGTGGAAATCCTTGATGATTGTTTGCTTAATGCTGGTTTTTGAGGTTCCATCTACGTTTAAAGTGACAATAAACAAAAATAAATGCATACAGAAAGGAAACTCACTGAGACAGCTGTGCCCATAGTGAACCATGAAATCAGCTCCCAGGGCTCGGGCGGTGAAGTCGTCAACGCAGCACGCTCCGTATGTCACGTCCCCCATCACTATGGTATCTGCCTTCGTAAACCTAGGATGTGCAGACAATAGGCAAAGTCTCAGACACACTTCCTGTTGATTGTTAGTGATCAATACATATGTAAACCAATATGTGACTGTGTAAAATCAATCACAACTAAAGTTCAGTTTGTAGTAGATAACAGCTTGCTAGTCAATTCAGTCTTTTTTTTTTGATGAGAAGCAATCAACAGCCAAAGTACATAACTAGATTCCCTATTGTCGAAGGTCTGCTACATGAAAGTTAACAAGTCAAAAAGTTAGCTTGGGGGGAACAGGACCTTCAGCAGCGGCGGCCTTGTCTCTTGGGGGTCGGCCTCCTGGGCCCGGCGGCCCCCTCCCCACACAGGGAGAGGGATCCCTCAGTCGTCTGGCAAGTCCATGAGCGGGGGGATCATATTCCACCTGAGCCTGGAGGGTGTCTGTGCCCTTGTGGTGCGGGTTCTGGTCCTTACCCTCGGGTGCCGGGCCCCTTCTAAGTCACAACATAGGAGAGCCTGGTCAGGCTATGTACTCCTTCGGGGACCCCACTTCTCTTGGTCATCCCTCCTCTAGGTGGGGGTAGCTGACCCCCGCTGTGCTCTCTTCTGGATCTCCGCAACTACCTGGAGCTTCGGTGCGGGTCTCCCTTGGGGGACCCTGGCTCGTACCCTGGGCTGGGGTGGGGGGATGCTCAGAACTCCTGGGTGGTGGTGGGCGGCTTGTCTGGGGTGGTGGGGCTCTCGGGGGTGGGTCCCCGTGCTGGGCCGCCTGGCGCGGTGGGAGGGCTGCTCTCCTGGCCGGGCTGGGCCTTGCGCTCTGCGCTTCCGTACCTCACTGCGCTCGGGTGTTGGGGGCCCGTGTGGCTGTCCTGCGGGCCCTGGTCTGGGTGCTTGGCGGGGCTGCCTGGCGGGTGGATCTCCTCCATTGACCCCACAGTATGGGTGCGGGGGCGGGCCCTGGTCGGCGCTGCTGCCTCGGCGGGTGTCTTGGTGTGGGGATGTCTGGGAGCTCTCCCTCCTTTTTTTTCTTTTCATTCCTTCATCCACTTCAGCTTAACATAACATTCACCTGAGCACAGGCGTCAGCTCACCTTTGCACCTTCAAATAGTGTGCGTGACAGAATGTAATGCTTTACATGTGTTGGTTGGTATGCACAAGTGTGTGTGTGAACTGGATGTGGACAAGTTTGCGAACACTCTTGGAGCCGGCAGGTATGTTTGTGGCAGCTGAGTGTGTGGACAGGCCCCGCCCATTTTAGACCAACATTCACTATTTTAATGGGTATAAGCTCCAGCATTTTGTTGCCTGTAGATTCGCAACTCTACTTTCCCTTTCCATTAGTCATCCTCTAAAATCTATTATCCCCTTCCCCCCTCTTTCCCCCTTTCTTTTTCCGTCCGGTCCAACAAAAAGAACACAAACAAAATTAATATGAATAAAGTTTCGTTTAAATTACAAAAGGGGCTTATACCAACATACAATTTGTGTTCCCAATGATTTATAACCCCCGATTGTAAGAGTAAAATCTGTCTAATGCAAGAGGCTTTCAGCTCATATCTGTCTGCTCAGCTGTTGGACAGGACAAGTAAAAAAAAAAAAAAAGTTAGCTTGGCCAAAAGGGGCAAGTTTTACAGAAGGGAAAAGCAAAAGAGGATAGGTCGGGAATGAGGTTATGAGTACGCGGGGCTGGGCAATAGAGAATTTTTTATATCACAATATTGTCTTTTTCGTATCAGGCGATAACAAAATATAATATATAAACTGCTTGATCAGTTCCATTTAAAAACCACAACAGCATTAATTCCACAAATAAATTCTAATGTTTTTAAAGTTTACAGAACAAACATAAATTGGCAAACATTTTTGTCAAAATGATGTGAATAAGTTAGTAACTAAAAGCAAATTCATTGAATTTATTCTCATAGTTCAGACTGTTAATGCAGTGAAGGTCTTAACTTTGTTGTTTTTGCACGATAATTATCGTTTATTTCAGTCTGAGATTGAGCATGCTTGGTGGCACTGCTTCAGGGGAAGAAAAAAGGTTGGTGGTATTTCCAGTTTTAGAAGGAAGATGCCTTCTGCACAATTTGCAGTGCATATTACTTTGTTTTTTGTCAGATTTTAATTAACTAAAATACCTCCACACAGGAGCCAAAATTTTATTTTTGAGACACCGGCCAAGTTGGCAGGTAGATCTACTAACCAAACATGTATTTTATCTGCCAAATTATAACACTATTTTATACAGAAAATACTTTAGGCATTTTACTTCATATTTCATATTTTTTTTCAAGAAAATAAAATTGCATAAAAGTAATTTATAAATAGTATAAAGTCATCTATCTGTAAACTCAAATTCAAACATGCTGAGAAAACTGCTTAAGTGAAGCAGCTTTATCCTCTAGTTCTGACTGGATCCTGTTATAAATCGCCACACATACTTCATTCTTCCCAGCACAAGAAACTGTTTGATTCTGTCTGAAACAATTTAAACTTAATAATTCACTTTTAGTAAAACATGGTAAAATGATGGCTTTCCAAAAGAAAAAGTATCATGCAGATCTACAGTATTTAAAAGATCTGCAGGAGGTATGACTGACAACATGCCGGTTCTTTTATTACATTTATTAAGCATATAAATGCTAAGTGAATCTATCAATGGATTGTAAATCATATAAAAACCTAGGAATTATATTGAGAAAAAGCAAACAAACAGAAGCTTGTGGTACCATCATGCATGAGAAAATTTGGGCAGACAAAGGGTTTTAAAAAGTGGCCCAATGCCAGATATTTGAAGCTTTATTCTGACAGATTTTGGCTAGACAGAAAGAGAAGAACATAGATGAAATCTAAGGCTTGGAAACAGGAGGAAGAAATGAACAGACACGACTGCCGACAGTAACAACTTACAGTAACTTTGTATTGTGTGTCCCTCTGCTCATTCTTTCAAATGACATCCACTATCTGGTTTATCCCTCACTTTGCCCTAAAAAAAAAGCAGCTTCAAAGTCTCCATTTAGCTCTTCCCATCTCATTTTTTTGCTGATATAATCTTTTGGTTGGACTCTCTGGGATGCTCCTCCTTGCCGCTCTGTATGTGTTTCTTTTTATCACTGTTTCACCATCTCTAGGTAAGCTCACTGAAACAGACGGTGTAACTTTTCATTTTGGTAAATATTTGCCTCTGGTCTTATGAATTAATGAACTAACTCTAATGTCAAGGTTTTAATTTGGTCTGTGAGGCAATAACAAGCAATCTAAGTTGATTTACTGTTGTGATATGCTGCTCAAATGTTTCCACCCAATTAAACACTTAAAGTCTGCTGACTTGGAGATATGGATGACCATCCTCTTTTCAGCAAGGAACAAACAGAATACAACATTAGTAGGCGCCAATATGAACACTGCAGACCACACACATGCATCTACAATGCAAAGCAGGAAACTACAGAAGAACATTGTATCTAATCAGCTATCTTATCTGCCAGAATCATCATTATCGCTTTACCTCCACTAGGAGTGCAAAGCATATCAAGTGATTTCCAGGACCAAATTTTATGGTAATAAATGCTAAGAATCCGATTAAGAGGCGAATATAAGAGGTGTGAGTCTACTGGGATGGGGCAGAGTAATTACTGTGCAATATATAGCCTCATATCCCATGGTGAGAGAGAAAAGCAGAAGAGAAATGATGGAGTGAAACAGTCTTAGGTTGTAGATGGAGGAAAGAAAGGTTTATCAGCACACAATTTCAACAGGGGGAAAAAAGCTAGACATTTATGGCACAAATCTATCCACCAGTTTTTTCACATGTGCATATTTTACTTATTTTTAACTTTCTTTTGCTTGCATTTGTTTGGTATCTTTTTCCTGTTTCTCTGAATAGATCAGCACTGGTTTGGCTCCATCTCCAACTGAAATGTCATTAAGATCAAATTAAGATGTCAGAGAAGCTTAAGAATCCCAAAAGAGCTCATGTTAAATAGCTTTTTAACATACATTTCAATCTGCGTGAGAAACTGGAGGATTCTGTAATTGTGTGCATCAAACACCACAAGGAAGGACCATCTATTTGAGCACACACACCAACATGCCCACACAAACACATGCTGCAGATATGTTGCCAGCTGCACCAACCTATCACTGTTTATCAGCAGGTTAAGCACAGACAACCTAAGTAAACAGCATTTGACTGCAATGAATTATTGCTCTAGTGCGAGAGAGCAAACATGAAAGAAAACGTATCACCTTTTTCCGACTTTGACAGGAATTCCTTCATATGCCACCATAAAACAGGAGCTTTTCTGGCAAAAAAGATGCCTTACAGCTCAGAGTTGCTGCAGCAGATAAAGGAAATGAAAAAAAAATGCTCCTCCAGCCTTTGAAACACTCAAACAGCATACAGAGAACCATTCTGTAGCAGAAGACACTTATCTCTGATGGAAATAACTTGACTGAATTGCATTAACCAGCCCTCACCATCTGTCTGAATAACTGTTAATTTAAAGTTGCCATATTTTGCAATGTAAGCAGGTTAGAGGGCCTTTTCTCTGTCATTTTTATGGCTAGGTGCATTACCTTTGGAAATCATATGCTTTTAAAGGCGCATTGTCACAGCTAAACAATAAACTGAGATTATTAATTTTATAGCATTCAAGCCGTTTGCAGATAAACATGTAGCATTTTTCTGTCATAAAAAAAAGATAAATGCACAGCGGTTTATCTGTTTTGAGTTTAGATTGTATCATAAAGTTGTTGAACAAAAAATTTTGAAGTGACGCTTTAGCTTTGTTCCTAAATTTTCAAGGAGTCAAGACTTTTATCTGTAGCTGGGTAGAATTTACAGAACAGCCCAAGATGTCCTGTTGATACTTTGCACCATTTGAGCATGTTATAGTCTTGGTCTAATTCAAATACAGTGCTTAATTAGTTGCGTAATTTCTATTTACATTATCTTCATCCTTGTGTTTTCTTTGGGTGGTTTAATGATTAATCAACTTAATTGATTAATCGATTTATATTCGATTCACCAAAAATATAAATAATTATACTTATATTTAGGCACGTTGTTAATCGAACTGACCAATGCCATTATAAAACTGTTCAATGAAATTTGAAAATATCACTTGAAATAAGGAATGGTAGATTGGTTTTTACTATAATAAAAAAATGACCAAGTGCCATCACAGCGGACAGCACACGTGTGATGGCAGCAAAAATGATCAAGCATATTGCAGAGTCAGCCAGTCAGAGGGGGGGGGAATAGAAGTATAAATATTGCTAACCCAAGATACTATGATTGCATTTCAACTCACAAAACCTATTTGCCAAGTTACAACATGCAAACACGCATAAAACTTCCAAAGACAACAAAACTTGAAATTACTTCAGACACAGGTCAAAGGGCCAACTTTTACGTCACAGAATTCATCACTAAGTGAAACAAAAGCTAACAGCCCTCATTATTTCCACTAATGAATTCAGAGAAAATGAAAAGACAAAAAATAATGTAATCATGGGAGAGGAAGCAAAATTCAAGTAGAGAAGAATAAATAGTTTTTTTTTTTTTTTTACAGAGGTAAAAGAAAAAAAAAACTAGTTATAGTCAAATAAAGAGAATTGAGGAAAAGATCTGGCACCATGTTGATTTTCAATGGGACAAATGAGGGTAAAAACAGAGTAAAAGACAAACTTGCCTTTTGGGTTTGTAAAAATTACCAGTAGTGATAGCTATAATCTGCCTTTTGCTGCACATAAAATGGAAAAGATCATAGCTGGTCCCATTCAAAAATAAATCTGACAAGTGGCTCAGAGCAGCAGGATTAAATGACCTCCATTCCCCCACATGCTCTCTATAAATTCCACTTGATGACCTTTTCTTCCTTTTTTACTTCCTGTCTTTGGCTTTTTTGCTTTTCAATTCTCCACAGCAATTTAGAGTTTGTGGTGTCGACAGAGTCAAAAAAAAAAATAATAAAACACAAGAAAAACATGACAGTCAACCTGCAGTTGTTGAATACCTGCCAGGAATGAACAAACAGAAATAACAGCAAGGCGGCAAGCACAGGATGATGCTCATACAGATAGATATTTTCTGGGTAATACCGTTTGACAATCCTTTAACTCCCCCCCCAAAAACAACCTCATTACTACTATTTCAGTATGTCATTCATTTGTCATGGCTTTGATTCAAAAGAGTAAGCAAATCATTATTACAGAGAAGCACAGCGTCTTATCGAGATCAAGTACAAAAAACATACAGACTAGACACAACAATATACGGCCATGGTGGTGTAGGAATGGAATACTCGAAACTAGGCCTACAACCAGAAAGCTATCTAATCACTGCAAATCTCTAAAAAATAATAGAGAAAACTAAATCCAGTTTGACATGATTATTATCAAGCTTGTGAGGGCATAAAGACAGGGATCAGGATAAGTACAGAGCACAGATAACAAGCTAAGAGCTACTTTGTTGCCACAAACAGAAAGACTGCCTTAAAGCTGCCATCTCTATTTCAAAATATGAATTCATCGCTTATTTGGCTTTACCAGTCTAATAACAAGGGTGAAGATGGAAAGTCACTCCACAATGCAATGAATGTTTTTTGAGGTTTTTGAGATTCTAAAACACCCACTCTGACTAAAATTGTGCTTTGTTGTCTTTTAACATGATGACATACATTAAGAAAATTGATATTAAAATTGTAGCTATGTTATGCTCCATACCAATGCATCCAATTGCTGACATAGATCCATGTACATCTTGGTTTTCCTCTTACGAGCTGGCCTCTGGCTCAAAACTGTATGGCTGGATAGCTTCAATATTGCTCACCATTTTTGTTGCACCTTTAATATTAGCTTGGAGTTGTGAGGGGCTGTAAGCTAGCGGGAGAGCGTGTAAACAGATGAGTAATGGGAAATGAGAGCAGTCCCACTTATTTTTCATTAGTAATCAAATGTCAAAATCCAGAGCTGCAGTTTTCATATCCATTTCCAGAGTGCAAAAAAGAAGAAGAAAGATAAAGTGTGTTTGTCCTCTGCAAGAGCCCGTCAGAGTTTGCAGTTCTCCTCTTTGTTATGATTGCAGACTTTGTTTGTCAGGTCTGTTGACCTTCTGCTGATATCGTAGCAAAGTGAGTTGGGCTTGAGATGTCTGCAGGTCTGAAGTCTCTGCTGAAAATCTAGTGTCTTTCTCACTTGTCCTTGGGCGCCATGATTTTCTTGAAATTATATTTGACTCTTAGCTTAATTTAATGACTCAAATGTCAGTAATCAAGCACTTCTCAAAGTCTTTCATCTTGTTGATGAGCACAGGCGTTATCTTCTGAAGGCCGAGCAGCGGAGCTGTTAGCATCTCTGCTAACATTGGCTGTTCCAGGCTTAGGTCAGTGTTTGAGTTGGAATCCAGTCAAAATGACATTATTCATTCTGTCTCATTGTTCCACGTCATCCATTCTTATATCCAGGAGGTTATAGCATGGGTTTTCTCGTCGTTCATCTTAAGCTCTGTCACGTCGAAACTCCTCCATGAGCTCCATGAGGGGTGCTTACCTGGCCTAACAGTGGAGTTAGGTTAGTTTGGAAATCTTCAAGTGCCTTTCTGACATCCGAAATGTCAGATGCAACTTGGTTTGTCAGTGATTATTCAGGATAAAAGTCACTTAAAGGCGATGAGGGTAAGGAGAGCTGGAAACATGAGTCTGCTCATGCTCATGACCGGAACCAGAATTGATAGTCCTGCACTATCTAGTTTTTTTTTTTAGTAATTAGGGATTAGGGTGAGAATTCGGACATAGCCTAAGTCCTTTTACAGGCCCAGACAACCCAAAAACTCAGCATCTGCATGGATCAACCCCCAATCGATGCATGTGACTAAGGATGTGCTGGAAGAATGGCCTTTGAAGATTTCCCTATCTGATCTTCAAATAATACAATGATAACATTAGAGTAATCTAGCTCTTTAAAATACTTGAATCTACTGAACTTCCTTTGAAGTTCTCATACACAACAGCCCTGAAAAAAAAGCAACTTTAAAAACACTTTTTTATTGATAAAGGCAAAAAAACAAACTGCTTTATTCATAGCATTTTGGCCTTTAAGCAAAGTTTTATTTTACTTTGTAGCTGAAGGAAGTCCTCTTGAGTGACCTCTCTTACTCATTCACAGTGCAGCATTCACTGTAAATGTTTTTTGTTCCAGACTTCCACATTTTTAGGGCTGCACGGTGGAGCAGTGGTTAGCTCTCTTGCTTCACAGCAAGAAGGCCCCCGGTTCAAGTCCCTAGGTGTGGATGTGTGTTCATGGGTGTGTGATTGTGGTGTCCCCTGCCTTCGCCCATGAGTGGCTGGGTTAGGCTCCGGCAGCCCCATGACCCCAAAAGGGACAAAACAGTATAGAAGATGAATGAACTTCCACATTTAGTGATGATAACGACTAAGTGTGAAATTGGTTTAAAAACATAAGATAAAATAAAAAATGGTAAGACAATACATATTAGTTTACAAGTAAACTTAAAAGTCAAATTAAAATATTAAACATAACATGAGTTCTATGATTCTTCAATGAAATGAACAAAAAACTTTGTAATGGCAAAACTGTTCAGTTTTAGTGTCACATCTTTTCATAAGACAAAAAGGAAAACTGAATCTCATTTCGTCATTTTGTCTGCCGCTCTTGACACCAGAGTGAAACTCTCTAGGGAGCATATTTTTTTCTCTCTTAAGTCTCCTCTACCTTACTTGTTAGATTATTAGGTTCTTTACATTTTTGTGTGTTACAGATTGGATGCGTAACCTGTCAGTTTTTTTCTAATTGTTTTGTTTGTGGATTGACCATCAGCCATAGCACTTATGAACATGCTGGTAACAGAGAAATCTTTACAATAGACCATGTATATATTGTATATATTCTTGCCATATTCACTACTGATTATTTGTATCAGGAGTTCCATTATTAAAAAGTAACAAGATTAGGGGTGTTTGATAAAGAAATGGGTCAAGAGCCACAGAAGCACATAGTTGGACACATCCCAAATAAAGGATGGTAAATGGTGCATATTTTTATAGCGTTTTACTACCTTCTTAGATGGCCCAAAGCGCTTTGCAGTCAGAGTGCCATTCACCCATGCACACACATTTACACACTGACGGCGGTGCCACTCCTGTACACTGGCGCCAACCTATAACTACCAGGAACAACGTGGGGTCCAGCATCTTGCCCAAAAACACTTCGACACATGGGCGGGCAAGGTGAGAACATAACCGGCAATCTTCCAATAAGAAGTCTACTGTTCTACCTCTTTAACGCCGCCATCCACAGAATGTCAAAAAGCACAAGTCCACAATACAAACAGACAGTGTGGAGCAGTTTTCTTGTAAAGAATAAATAATGGACAATACACAATAAGATCACTGTGTCATTTTTCCACATTGTCCTAAATATGTTTCCATCTTAAACAGAAAGTTGTCTCATTAGACTGATAATACATTGTGTTTGTTATTTTGTTTTACGTGTTTTTATGTTAACCTGAACTGCAGTTTAATTTATTACCCTCATTTTTACACTAAATTGTAAGCTCAATAAAAATCCCCCAAAATATTTTAAATGTTTATACCCAACACAAGATAATTTAAGCTATCCCAGCTCTTTTCAATTCTAAAAATCTTGACATAAAAGCCACCTCTTAAAAAAGGACTATTAAGACTTTTTCCCTGTAGCAACCGAAGAAGTTACATTCATCCAGAGCTTCATATATTGGCCTTAAGGTCTTCTTCCATCATTAGTTGCTTAGCTCCCTGAAGTCATTCGAAACCTGTCTCTTCTCTCTGCTTGTTTCCCTCTTTCAGACTCCTTTCCTCTCTTCCTATGCTCTTTGTCATAAATGTTTTCAGCTGCTATCTGTCGTTACATGTTACACCTAATATTAGAGTTTCTGTAAGATCAACTTGACAGACAGATAAAAAAAAAAAAGCTACTTTGGTTTGGACATAAAAAAAACAAACAAACTTGCATTTGCATCTTCAGGATATAGTAAACATGTCTGGGTTGAAACATCTCAACACATCAAATTATTAAGAAATTATTACAAATGGATAGGACACAATGAAAAGAATACAACTGTTGTTTTTTCTTTTAATATTGCAGCCACACAGACATTGCTGACCAAATATTTACCCATAGAGCAAAACTTCAATGCTTTAATTTTAGTTTTACTTTAACAAACATTTTGCCATCAAATTTGCTGATTGTAAATCTTCTTACTACTCCAGCATTGTTGACCGAGTTAAAGATAAAGGTTATTTTCAAAGCTTAAGATAAGACATTACTCTCCACATAGCATGTGGGGCTTTGATGAGCAAACACCCTTACTTTCCATAGAAATGAGCTGGGCCTTTTCCATCCAAAAAATTGAATAACAATGCATAGTCAGAAAGTCATTTCTGGAGAAGTAGACCATTATCATCAAGTGCTCTTATTATTTTGACATTCGCTATTTTGTGAATAAAACCAAGTCTGTAGATTAATCATCAATTCCTTTAGACAAACAATCATTAATTATAATCTATTATTAACATATTTTATGTATTTTATTCTAAGTTGCAAAAAGAAGTGACCACTTTTAATTTGTATCTTTGGGAGAATCAATTGTACTTTTCATGATAGGCATGGCAATATCAAAGGTGTTATCTTCCAAGACATCATATTACACTATGTCAGCACCTGTCAGGATTTCAAGTCTACCAGAGCACCGTGTGATGGAATTATGCTTGCAAAAGTGATAGCAGTTGAAATTTTGCTACCTTTCCAGCTGTTATGTCAAAGATCTGTGCATCGATGCATGTTTGGTTAGCTAAATAAAATGCAAGCAAACAATGCAAGCAAACTCAACAGCAAAAGTGTACGTGTTATGACAAAATCAAAATGTGACTGCAAAAAATTGAACACATTTCAGGGTAGAAAGGGAAATAATTATCTATAAGAAGATCCTGAACAAAATGTTTCTGTCCATGTACATTTTTAGTATAGAATGATGGGCAAAAGGTTTGACTTTGCTACTTAGTTGTTTTGGCCTCAGGTTGTGTCTGTCTTTTCAGGAAATGTCATAAAGCAGCAGAAGAACTTTGCTGATGCTGACAGGTTTCTCCTGCCTTTTTTGGTGGTCACTAAGCTACAGCCCTTTCAGTTGGGCAGCGAGAACATGGTTGACAGCAGAGCTAATTAGGCGGCATGGTTTCTATGAGTGAACATGTGGTTCTTGTCATGTGAAAAATAAGAGCACCCCACTCAGTTCTGAGCTATTACATTTGAGAAGATAAGAGTTTGAAAAGAATGGGTGTTTTGGCCTGACAAGGTCAGAAAATCAGACAATAATGACTACTGGTGAACAACAAAACAAAACTCGTTTGAGCTTGCATTTAAAAATTTAGCAAAACGACATTTCTGATTGACTTCAAATTGGTTGGAAATAGTTTTAGAACCTCTTTTACATTATTGAGCAGCATCATTTGTGCCTCTGAGAACATCAACTATAATTTTTCTTCTATCCCAACTATTTGCAGAAAATTGGTGTCAAGTGTATCTGGCATGTTATGTCCATCCAAATGTTGATGTATTTTGGCTGTTTCTTCTTCCATTAAGGAGTCAATAGTGAACTTATGGTAAATTATAAAAATCTAAAAATTCCTGAGATTGACATCAAAAAGTGCTTTTGTTTCACACTAAGAGGCATGACTTTCTCACAGCTAATTTTGGAAAATAGCAGCTTTTTAAACAGAAGCAAACACTGGCACAAATACACAACAATACAGCACATATTTACAAAAGTGTACACATTTAAACATGCTGGTACACATGCACAAACATGCACCATTCACTCCTTTATGCCAGACCTGCTGCTATCGCTCAGCTGTGGTGTGGGCGCCCTAAAGACTGTGACTATGTGAAGGAAAGAAGGCGTTGGAGGCTCCTTCAAGGCTCCTTACTAATGCTAGATTTGACATTTACCCTGCAAGGCTGTGGGCTGTGGCTCTCTCAGAAACGATTCAACATCCTCTGCCAAATGGAATCCATACTTAGGATAGAGAAAGATATGATCTATAGATGTTCAGAGGTACCATGTGCACATTTGTACTGAGATTTACCAGCCCATTAAATTCATCACAATTTCCATCTGAGCTGCTCGGGACATTTACTGGACACAATTCCAGCTTAAAACTTGTGGGAATCCAGATTGAAAGGATTTTCTCTAAAACTTTCTTTACTGAAATGTGTTCTTATTCCTGATCAAAAGGTGTGAATATTAAAATGATTTAGCAATACATACTTGAGTGATGACATGCAGGTGACAAGCAAGGAACTCAAATTTTTTTTTTATCATCATGCTATTTATTTTTAACATATAATGGACATCAACAGAAGGGATTACTGTACATAATCGGTATCAATATAATCCTTTTTTTACACTTAGAAACACATTTTAATGGTATAGGTCAATTCGATTAACAACTTGCCTCAGACAGATCAATCTGGTTGGATAGTAAGAATATAAATTGGTTCATCGATTAAAGACCCAATGAAGACTCCATTGAAAATAGTGTTTTTAACATGTTCTTGAAGCATGTTTCTCTTAATAGAGGAAATATTTAAATAATTACGATTAAAACTGCATTTCAGAGTATTTCTCTATTCAAATCATGATGGATCGAGAGCAGATAAAAAAAGCTCAGCTTAGCAACTGTCATGGGTGGGCCAAAGTTGCTCTGCTTTGCTCCAATTCTGATGCATCCACTTGCAGACAAATTTATATATTAATAACTTTTTTTTCTCACTTGAGCTGCCATCTGGATAATGTTAGCTTGGGGTTGTGAGGGGCTATAAGCTAGCCATAGAGAATGTGTAAAAAAATAATGCTGGGAAATTAATACTACTATAAGTTCCTGGAAACACGTGAGATTATTGCAGTTTTTCTGTGCCCTGGTCTTAAGTATGGGTAATTTCAGAGGGTTGGGTCAGGAAGGCATCTGCCATATATCCTAAGCCAAATCACAAGATAGTTATTGGAGGATTTGCAGTTGTGACTCCTGAAACGAGTTGCTGAAAGAAAAAAAAAACGTGACTAAGGTTTGAGAATCTTTTGTATCTGTTAGTGTATATTTCTATGTATGTAGTGACAATGTAGCTGTTCTGCATTTTTTTTGGAGATGGCTGGAGCAGATGAATTGCAAGGGGATTAAGCTCGAACTTTTACACCAAATGCTCTCCGTCAGACTTTTACTGAACCTATGATTAAAACAGACCTATTTGTTACAAAACCAGTGCAGTGCGCATTCACCAAAGGAGGAGATATGATTTCTACATATAATATAAGATGGGTATGCAGCATAGTTGAAAATGCAGTACAAACGTGTTAGAGAACTGTAAGTCCAAGTCAGTGTGAAACGACGCATCGCCAAAGCAAACAGTGCAGGCAGTCCAGGCTTTTCAGATGCTTCTCAACTGGATCATTCAACATATTCACATCATTCTCACAAACCATCCATGCTTAACAGACTCACAACCATTTGAGTAATGGTTTTGGGTAAACCGTAATGACAGATTTTCTATATTTCTAATGTATCCATTGTTAGTGTAAAAATCCTTTGTATAAAAATAGCTGGCCTGGAAATGAATCACTTAAGTACTTATCTAACTTAACTGCTAAGTAGTAATTAACTACTACCACTTAACTTACTAATATGATCTTGTGTTGCAACAACTTTTTTTTAATGGATTGCTTCTTGACCACAGAGTGGAGAAGAATCTACATTTCCAGCTAGGAATGTTAAAGAAAAAAAAAGACTAAAAATAAGTATTTCTGGTAGACTGAAAATGAACATTTTTAACAGCGTAAACTTTTGGTCATCATTTTAATATCAAAGGACGCTCAGAATAAACCTTTAAAAAATTAAGGCCCAACAAATGTGCATATTGTGACCTTTTTTAATTTCCAATTTATGTTACTTTGATTTCTACATTTCCTTTAGTTGTTTACTTGTCAAAACACTTTGAAGCGTGTTGATTAATATTCAAAGCCATTACAGTCTCTTGATTTGTGGAATTGTAAATGCTTCACTAAAAAGAAAAAAAAAACTGGCTCTCTACTTGATTACTTTAGTGAACTGCAACAGCTAAAAAAGGTGGCTCCAAAAGGAAAGGATAACACTTTGCCTCAAAAAATCCATATGTGTCAATGGTGTGCTTTTTGGCCAAAGGGCATTAACTCCAGCATGCTGATAATTTAGAGCAGCTTGTCCTCATTAAGACTTAGCAGTCCATCCCACTGAAGCTCCTTACTCTGAGGGCAGCTTAGGCCTTTCATCCCCATATTAATATGGACCTCAGCCCTGTCTCCCATGTACAGGGTTGGTAGTGATGGTGATGACAGAGCTGTCCAACTTGTATAACCTCTCATAACCTAAAACATGCTGGGTGCGACACAAGGTAAGCTACAAGCTGTGCCACTAGAGTGAGGTTACTATCTTTCATTTTCCATAAAAGCCATTCTTTGGTCTTACGCCACATGTATAAAGGATAGATTTGACAATTCACTGAGTTGGGATCCAGGCTACAATTTTGTTTAGGTGGTTGCTAATGCTGAAATCTGATGTTGTAAATTTTGTTTTTCATTTTCATAAAATGCATTTATTTTATATTTACACAACCCTAAAAATCAGAGCTAGATATATACTAAACAAAAGTATTTGCTCACCTCCCTTGACTCATATTTGAACTATAGTGCCATCCCATTCCTTGCCCATAGAATTTAATATGATGTCGGCCCACCTTTTGCAGCTATTACAGCTTCAACTCTTCTGGGAAGGCTGTCCACAAGGTTGAGGAGTGTGTCTTTAGGATTTTTTTGGCCATTCTTCCAAAAGTGCATTGTTGAGATCACACACTGATGTTGGTCGAGAAGGCCTGGCTCTCAGTCTCCGCTCTAATTCATCCCATAGGTGTTGAGTTCAGTTTAGGACTTTGTACAGGCCAGTCAAGTTCATCCACACCAGACTGTCATCCATGTCTTTATGGACTTTGCTTTGTACACTGGTGCACAGTCATGTTGAAAGAAGAAAGGGCTCCAAACTGTTCCCACAAGGTTGGGAGCATGGAATTGTCCAAAATGTGCTCCTGAAGCATTCAGAGTTCCTTTCACTGGAACTAAGGGGCCAAGCCCAAGTCCAAGTCCTGGTTCCTCCTCCACCAAATTTGACTCTAGACACAATGAAGTCCAAAATATACTGTTCTCCTGAAAACCTCTAAACCCAGACTCGTCCATCTGATTGCCAGATGGAAATGCGTGATTCATCACTCAAGAAAACACATTTCCACTGCTATGAGTGGAGCTGAGTCCAGTGGCGGAGTGCTTTATACCACTGCGTCCGGCGCTTTGCATTGCACTTGGTGATATGTGGCTTGGATACAGCTGCTAGGCCATGGCAACCCATTCCATGAAGCTTTCTGTGCACTGTAGTTGGGATAATCTGAAGGTCGCATAAAGTTTGGAGCTATGTTGCAATTGACTGTGCAGAAAGTCAGCGACCTCTTTGCACTCTGCGCTTCAGCATCCGCTGACTCCTCTACGTCACGTTTTTGTGGTTTACCACTTTGTGGCTGAGTTGCTGTTATTCCCAAACTCTTCCATTTTGTTATGATAGAGCTGATAGCTGACTGTGGGATATTTAGGAGCGGGAAAATTTCACGACTAGATTTTTTGCACATGTGCATCCTATGACAGTTCCATGCTGGAATTCACTGAGCTCCTAAGAGCAGCCCATTCTTTCACAAATCTTTGTGAAAACAGTCTGCATGTCTGAGTGCTTGATTTTATTCACCTGTGGCCAGGCCAAGTGATTACGACACCTGATTCTGATCATTTTAATGGTGAGCAAATACTTTTAGTAATATTGGTGACATAATGTGTTTATGATTGAAATAATAAGTTTATTTTTTCCATGTTTTTTAACAAGTCACCATCATATTATACTGGGATATTTACTATGCATACACATTTATAAGCACTTGTGTTGTTTCAACACTAGAAAAAAGGAATCAAGTGGCACTACTCACTTTTTGTAACAAATTGACATGTTATGGGCAATCCCAACCATTGTTGGAAAGCAAATGTGTTCCAGGACTCATTTGTTTGTATCCAGCTAATTTGAAGCAAAGATTTTTTTTTCTCTTTTTTGGCTTTTTGGTCATTGCATACAAAAATTCAAATCCTGGTCTTTTTAAAATTGGATACATAGGTGAGGGGAAAAAAGCCAGACAATTATTGGCTCTATAAAGTTGTGATAGAGCCGAGAATTTGGTGGTTGCTGGTCAATCAATCCAAAAAAGCCCTGCTGTGCTTTTGAGGTTTCAGTCCAGCTTTTGGAACAAGGCTGTGAGCATGTTGATTTTGTTGCAAACTTAGCTCTTTTCACACTGGAATGAATGCCAAATGATTTGATTGTATAATAGGCCCCAAGTGTTTCCCAATAAAACTGCACTGGCTTCCATTACATTCTTTTTAAAAAGAGCTTCAGTTTCAAGGTTAAAGGGAAGTTAATTGGACAGACTCCAGTGGACATTGACCTGTATGGTCTAACCTTTAAAAGTAATTTTCAATTTTTGTAATTAAGTGCAAGAAAGGAAGTTGGAAATTTGCCAAAAAAAAAAAAAAAAAAAAAAAAGCGTAACAAAATAGGGAATATAAATAAATAAATAAAAAGTAATCATTCAATTTTCTGACAGCAATGGAAAAGAAAAATAGACTGACCTCTAGTCATTTGACACTGGTAAGTGACAGATAATACTTGGGATAAATAATTTGAGGCTTTTTAATTTAACTTCAGATTTACCTGTCACCAGATCTTAGTGCAAAACCAATCAATTTAGTAGGAATTTGATTGGTAAAAATTGTTCCCAAATATAAAAATAACTTAAAATTACTTAGTAGATACTTTTTTTTTATATTAATTGGTTTTATTCCAAAGGTTTTTGTGGTCAAAAAATAAATACAGTATATTTCAGCTATCTCTACTGTGTCTGATAAACCGTCATTAAAATGTTTAAAAAAAAGAAGGCTTATCAAAAAGTGGCCATATTTAAGAATTGATTATTTTGATGACTGAAAGATTAGTAGGAAAGAAAGTGGATACAAAAATTGTTAGATGCAAAAACCATGATGGTGGTAGTTGTTACTTTATACTTTTGTTCTGAACTGTTATGTTGCTTTCCACATGTCGATATCCTAGAAGAATTCAGCTCCAGTTGTTACCGATATCCAAGCGGTCTGACACCTCACCAACAATTCTTGGTGTGCCCTCGGAATTTTTTTTTTTTTTTTTAAATCTAGCACTTCGTTCCTGGCTGCCCCTCCCTTGTTTCTTGTTGTGAAAGGATACATCCAGCAGATAATCTCAGACTGTGAAGTACAGGCGTGAAAAACAACTGCAGAAAAATAGTCCTGATCAAAATATTTGGATAAACTCTCGAATATCCCGCAAGTTCATTAGTGAAATTGCTTCGGACAGTACTGGCAGGAGTAAAGTCTTCTTTCTTAAAGAAACTATTCAATAAAATCTAAGAAAGAAAAACTAAAGAGCCTTTTTTTTTTTTTTTTTACTAAAGAAGCTATATGAAACAAGAAGAAAGAGTCTATAACACAGATGTTAACAATACTGAGGTAGGAATGAAGACAGCCAAAAAAGCAATTCGTTTTCTTTAATTGCTCTCATTGGAACAGACAGAAATGATTTTGTAGAGTCTATGATGGACCTTTTAAATCTATACCATGGACTGTATAGATGTGTGGTTTGAATTTCCCAGCAGCAAACAACTGCAAAGCAGCTTCAGTCTGAGAACAGGAGAAAAAAACAGAACCTATCACCATAACTTCACTCTTAACATACAACAGAATTGACTGCATGAAATCCTACCAAGAGCAAACACATCTAATAAAGATGATGGGAAGATACATTTAAAAAAGGGAAAGGTGAAGTAACATTAAAGACTAAAATAAAACTGAACTTTTGCTTTTCATATGCTAAATACATGTATCTTCATTGTAATATAAAACCCATGTAATCAAGAACTAAATAATACACAAAAACTGATGTCATCTGAGCTTCTTGATTGAAATCAAATATCCACTCAGCATGAAAAGCTTACGGCAGCTCCCAGCACTCTATTCTATATCACATCTTTCTCATAATCAGGTTTCTATTGACTTAACACAGAGAAAGCAATCTACTCTGGGAGTTTAATGATAGCAGCTATGTTCTTAGACACAACACCAAGCGGATGGTGATCTTGACAAACAGACCGAATGAAGGTGAAAATGAGGTACAAGCTCCAAAATAAAATTTAAAAAAAGGAGAGAACATTTTTTATGATAATGCTTGTTCAACAAGAACCACAGAAATAATTTTCCTCATGCATAAACAGGATAATCATGTCTCATTTGCAACGATCACTGACTGAACCAAAGTCATGAAGTACAAAACATCTTCTTCTAATGAGAACAGAGTGGTCACACCAACGAAGGTTCACGTGAGGATGACTTCCACTTCACAATTATATTACACAACCATACAGATTCCTCAGTAATTTGACAAAAAGAATCAACATATTTGTTTCAACTTTACCTTTCAATTATGTCAGCAATGGTGCAGGCAAACATCTGCAGGCCTTCTGGAAGCTGTAAAGCAACTGGAGAAGGAAGACATAGCAAAAAGTCAAATCACAGGAATGTCTTATTCAACATTGCGTTAAATTGCAGACAAGCTACCATTGCTGTTTCATGCTGTTGTTTATGGAGGCAGTGACATTTCTTCGTTAGATGAATTTTGTTACCGTTGGTGTTGGATTATCTTATCAGGTGACAAGAAAAACCAAAATCAATTACCCCACTTCCTTCTCCGTAGCACACAGCCTGTCACTGCTGTCATGTGAAACTTCATCCATTCTGCTCTGAAGTCAACCAACCAATTAACCTTCAAGGGATCTGCTGGTTCTGTTGTCATTTAGGATAGCGACCGCCTAATCTACTCATATGTGACCTGAGCAACCCAACGAAAAACCTCATTTAGCCCTAAATATATTGGCTTGTACCTCTTCATAAACTTGAATTGAGACACAGGGATGTTTTCTTGTTATAAACCAAGCAGAGGAACTGAGAAGTGCTTGCCTGTGATATCAGCCAAATGGCCTAAAACAAATGTTTTTTGTAAATTCTTGCTAAAATAAAACTTGGTACTGCTTCTGTTAAAAAAATGTGAGGGGAGGGACTTTGCTGAGAAAAGAGTGTGCACATGGAAAAAGCTGGCAAAGACCATGTAGTAACGCAGGTTTTCTGTCATTTTAGCACCAAGCTGTTCGCTTTAAGGATTCACTGAAATAAAAATCCATGACACACTATAACTGTAGTATGTATTTATTATAATTGCTGTGTATTTTTATCATTTTTTCATAATTTAAATACAGCATATACACTATAACTGCCAATCTTTTTACAATATGGCACACTACATGAATTATTATCATATTAATATTAATCCAACAATTTTTGCATCAATATTTTTGCATCATTAAAATTGCAAAAGACTGCTGAGATATAATAAATGTCCAGCTTTTTCCATGCAGTTTGTTGTATTTTTTTTAAACCAGCAGTCCCCAACCTCTTTCAATCTTTGGTTATGTAAACCTATATTTCTCGGTGGGGATTCAGCTGGTGAGATACATTGTGGAAAGTCATAATGTCACTGTTTCTTTACTAGTTCTAGTAATAGTTAAGTTAGGTTAAGTTTTTATTCTTTCCTCACTTTATGATTTGTGCAGTTGTGTTATAAGAGTGTGCACTTTGATAGTTTGAAGACAGCACTCCTTGTGAGGGTGATGATGTAAATAAATAACATTTATTTATATAGCACCTTTGCCAGACAGCAGTCACAAACTGCTTTACAGGAAAAGAACAAAACAACACATAAAAATATGTAAAATAAAAACAAAAATAAAATACAGCACCTTTCGTGTCACATTTAAAAGTACATAGAATTATAAAATACAATCAACCAGACAGAGGCCCATGCAGTGGGGCTGCAAAGCTTGATTTTAAAAATGGGTTTTGAGTTGCTTTTTAAAAATGTCAATGTAATGTGATGGAGTCACTCCACTATGCCATCTTCCTGAAAGCCAGACTTTAGGTCAATCCTAACACTCACTAAATGAAATGTCTGATTTTCTTGCCTGTTAAAACGTCCCTCAGACCATGGTGATGCATGAAGCACGAGCGAACTTCAGCACATTACTCCCTGAGGATTCCTGTGGGATTTAAGTATGTCTGTTGTGAAGCCTCAAAAACTTGCATGCTCAGGAGTCCTGGCACGGCTGCTACAATATTTATTTAGTCTGCAATGGCTCAGAACTAAGCGATAGCACAATCTAAGGTTTGGAAACCTTTGGCAAACAGTCATTCTTAAAAATCCTAATTTACAGTAGCATTAAAAAAATAAATGCATTAAAATACAAGTTTATCCAATGTCAAGTTTAACTATAATTATAACATTTTTTCTTGGGCTTTGTTTTTTTTTTTTTTTTTAATAAATCAGTTTTATTGGGGAAAAAAAACAAATTAGAATTAAAATAGTTCTTTGAGTTACTTCTCTGTTTAATGTCATTTTTATCTGGGGCCTATGTTAGTATAGTAACAATGCAAAATTATGTTACAAAATGTTTTTAAAGTATTTATGCAGACATGACAAGTCAGTAAATAAGAATAAAATGTTTAGAGCATTTCAAGGCATTGGTTTAAAGACCAGGTCCAGGTCACAGTCTGAGTCAGGAAAGGCATTCTGTATAAAACTAGAGACCACTAGTGAAAGAGACCAGTAAAAAAAAAAAAAAAAAAGTTCAATAACTGTTTTATTGTTTTACTTTGTCATATCTGGTGTTTTTGTGTCATTTATTTAGGCTTTTTATCTTTAACTGTTTTAACATTTTTGCTGTTATTTTTATTATGTTTCAGATCAGACGATGGCCAAGCCACCTCAACTGGCTCCTCTCGATGCGGAGGAGCAGCGGCTCTACTCTGAGTTCTCCTGGGGTGACTGAACTTCTCACCCTATCTCTAAGGGAGTTCCCTTAGAAGGAGTTAGTTCCCTTAGTGATAGAGAGAGGTCTTGTTCCCCCTCTCTTGAACAAGACCCCAAGATACTTAAACTCCTCCACCCGGGGCAGGAGCACTCCACCCACCCAGAGAGGGTTAGGGTTAGAGTTGGTCCACAGTTACATGATCAGGACAGAGACCGCACTGTTGTTCCTGGATCTGAGGTTCGACTATCAGACGGGCTCTCCTCTCCAGTACCCTGTCATAGACTTTCTCAGGGAAGCTGACGAGTGTGATTCCCTGGTAGTTGGAACACACCTTCCAGGTCCCCCTTCTTGAAAAGGGGAACCACCACCCCTGTCTGCCAGTCCAGTGGTACGGTTCCCATCTGCTATGCAATGCTACAGAGACAAGTCAGCCTAGACCAGGGATGGGCAACTCCAGGCCTCGAGGGCCATATTCCTGCATGTTTAACATACCATGATCTGGCATGTTCTAATTGGCTGGACACACCTGAAGCAGATAATCAGTCATGAGTAGGGCTTAGATATATGGAAATCCTGCACACACTGCGGCCCTCGAGGCCTGGAGTTGCTCATCCCTGGCCTAGACAATGCAACATCATCCAGAGATTTGAGGTACTGAGGGCAGACTCCATCCACTCCGTTGCCTTGCCATCAAGGAGCTTGTCAACTACCTCAATGAGTTCAGTGATGCACAGCACCACTCTAAAGTCTTCAGGCTCTGTTTCCTCTAAAAAAGGCGTGTTAGCAGGATTGAGGAGATCCTCGAAGTATTCCTTCCACCGCCCAACAATGTCCCCTGTCGAAGTCAGCAGCTCCCCACCTGCATTGAAAGCGATGGCTGTAGAAAACTGCTTTCCCCTTCTGAGGCGTTGGACGTTTTTGCCAGAATCTCTTGGAGGCCTTCTCCATGGCCTCTCCGAACTCCTCCCAGGACTGAGTTTTTGCCTCCGCAGCAGCCCAGGCCGAAGCTCGCTTAGACTGCCAATACCTGTCAGCTGCCTATGGAGTCCCACAAGCCAGCCAGGCTTGATCTGACTTCTTCTTCAGCTTGACAGCACCCCTTACTTCTGATGTCCACCACCGGGTTTGGGGATTACCGCCATGACAGGCACCAGAGACCTTGCGACCACAGCTCCTAACAGCAGCAGAGACAATGCAGGTCCATTCTGACTCAATGTCACCAACCTCCCTCAGTACTTGTTTGAAGCTCTCCCAGATGTGGGAGTTAAAGATTTCCCCGACAGAGGCTCAGCCAGATGTTTCCAGCAGACCCTCTCAGTACGTATAGGCCTGCCATGTCTTTCCAGTCCTTTCCCACCAGCAAATCCAACTCCCAACATGGCCAAAGGTCGCCTGAAATGACTATAAAGTTGATCATCGTTCTGCTACTGAGGGTGTCCTGACACCATATGTATTGATGGACACCCTTGTGTTCAAACATGGTGTTTGTTATGGACAAACTATGACGAGCACAGAAGTCCAACATCAAAACACCGCTCAGGTTTAGATCAGGAAGGCCGTTCCTTACAATCACACCCCTCCAAGTGCCACTGCCATTGCCCACGTGGGCGTTGGAGTCCCCCAAGAGGACAATGGAGTCCCCTGTTGGGGCACGTCATGTCAATAGTACTTGTTGATTAATTGAAGTCTCAGAAACCATTATTTATCTATTTACCTATTAAATAAAAAATGCTCCTAGATTTTATTGGAATTAAAAGTAGGGAAGGCCCCTGCGACAGACTGGCGACCAGTCCAGGGGTGTACCCTGCCTTCGCCCATGAGTAGCCAGGTTAGGCTCCGGCAGCCCCGTGACCCCGAAAGGGATAAAGCGGATTGGAAAATGAATGAATGACTAAAAGTAGGGAAACAAGAACTCAAATGTGACATTTGGGATTTTTTTTTTTTTTAAGAGAAGAGTGTCTTGAGGTTTATACCATAAATAAATTATACGGGTTATACCATGAATCCAAGAATGTTTTAGTATATATTAATTCCACCCAATCATCATAAAATAAACATGATTACATCTCGTTATAACACACTACTGAAATATTAATGAAATCAAGTGTAACTTCCCTAAGGATTAAATAAATCAAGGAAAGATTCTTTTTGGAGAAGATTGAAATGGTAAGTAAAGATATATAAAGGCAAAAAAAATCATAACAAATGGGTTTTCAACTTTAAATAAATTATAGAATACTTCTATTTGATATATTTTTGCATGTGTTGTTTTAAAACTATGACGGAGCATCAAACCCAACACAAAAAAGTAAATAAAATCATAAAATTATGCAAAAAAAGTCATAATTTTAAAATATTTTAAGCCGTAATTTATGAAAAATAACTCAAACATTTACAAAAGATAAAGTTGTTAAATTATACGAAAAAAAGAGTCAAAATTTTACGCGATCTAACTTGTACAATTATGAGTAAATGAGAAAAATATTTTATGATAATAAAGTTATACTTTCACAAGTTACAAGTTGAGAATTTTACGAGATCAAAGTCATATATTTATGAGGCAAAAGGCTGTTTACTAAGAAAAATATAAATAGGAATAAAAAAAGAACCAATATAGTGTTTCAGTAAGCGGTTGGCAAAGCACTGATCAAATAACAAAATAATCTCTTTAGTGAGTCAAATTTGTTTTATTATAAATATAAGAGCATTGAAAAAATTGCAGCAAACTGGGCCTCTTCAGAAGAAGATTCTTGACCCACAAGGAGTGGATTTCCAGCAGGGACACAGTTTACCCCGTTGGAAGTATAGTTACAGATGTACAAATGCATTAGTAGATTTCTATGATAAACTAAAGCCTTGTGACATCACCATTGAGTGCACTGATGGATTTAGTCGTCAAGCAATGTGAATAGAGGCTTACACAAATAGCCTATATTTTTGAAAAGCATGGCTTTGTCCTTGTGAAGTTACCACTTTTTCTAAAAATGTTACGTTTATTCTTGCAAAAAAATACAATTTTCCTTATAAATTCACGAATATTTTCATAAAATTACGTATTTTTTCTAAAATTTTATGACCTTATTCATGTAAAATTTTGACTTTTTTTCTAATAATTTTAGGATTTTTATTTTTATTCCCAAAAATCCAAATTTATGCCGGAGGTCCCAAAATGCCCCTAAACTATAATATAAAACATCATGCAAATAGCAATAAATAATATTTCCAGGAAATTGTTAAAAAAAAATAAAATAAAATAAATGCTCCGTTACGATAAGAGTAGCTCATTAGCACTGATATATTTTAATTTTACAGACAAAGTAGTGTATGCTCAAACATTGACAATTCAAAGTGAAACGACTGCCACTCAAGTCTCACACACACTGCATGTGCCTGGGGATGAAGGCTTTGTTTCAATCAAGCATGGCATTTTCTTCCAATCAAACTCTGTCACACATTCCTTCAATAAATCCATCAGTGTCTTCATGGGCATGTGTGGCTTGAAGCCATGGAATACACCACACAAACATTTAACATGACTAGACAAGAAATCATTTCAAGACTTCAGAGCCAGACAACATAAAACGATAAAAGCTGGAGACAGACAAAAGGCCAGGGGAGGGTTGAAGGAGGGAAGTTGGGCATGATATGGAATGGTACTGGAAGGAGAAGCAGAGGACTTCTTTTTGATCAAAGGTTAAGGGATCACCTGGCCCTCAAACAGACAGTGAGACAAGTCATTACCTGGAAAAGGGCAAGTTCATTAACAAAGAAAGGTTTCAGAGCACACCTCTTACAAGGCTGACAGAAGCAAAAAGCGTCTCCATCTACTGCTCTCTGTAAAAGGTCTTTTCATACAGTTTTGCTTTTAGTTGTGAGAACTATTCCAGCCAAACAAGCATCTAAGTTATGGAACACAAGAGATAAAAATATTTAATCCTCAAAAGTTATTGCATGTATGAAAAAAGTAAAAAAAAATTCCACTTTTCTCTTCATATAAACACATTAAAATATGCCACACCTGTAAAACCTAGATGTACATATTAGCTGTCATTATGTGGTCAACATTTTATTCGTTGGAATATGAACATTCTTTAATTAAATAATATGCCAATTTAAGATTAATCATTATAAATGAAAAAGTAAGAGCATTCTGCTTCTGTTTCCATTTTACTGTATGTTATTCTTTCATTCACAGTTTAACTATTCTGCAAGGCTCAAGATGAGTTTACAGGAAAAATAGGCAACAAAATAGTGCAAAAATTGAGTTAAGATCGACATATTAGGCTCTGCCAAATAAGTTTAGACCAAAAAAAAATCCAAGTCATGTAGACTTCTTGGTATGCCATCTGTCCATGTACAATCAAGCAATCAAGGCAGAAAAGAACAGAAGGATGACAAGTTTTTACATTTTATTAATCATGGATGATTGTTTTGGGGGATTTTCCCCTTTAAACTGACAGCACCAACAAAAGTATTACACTTTGATTTAAAATATCTCCTATAGTTGTTTTAACCAGACCATGTTATTTCAACAAAATAATTTTGTGGACATGTCATGAGCTGTCACTTAAACTCACAGTACTTTATTTTCTACAACTTTTTCTTCAACAATAATTTATTTATTATCAGCCTGCTGGCTTTATTCTAAAATGGTTTCTACTTTAATCTTAATGTATTACAACTTGAATTCTTAATACTTCTAAATGACATAATATCTATGTTGTAATGAATGTGTGATTCCGATGGAGGACAATGAACTCTAGACTTTAAAAAACACTTTAAAAATTAATATAAATCATTATATCTGTTAAGACATGTGAGACCAGCAAATACCCAAGCTTTTATAGAGCTTGCCCACCTGTTGATGATTAGTTCATTAGAGGCTCATAATTAGCAGCACCTGGTTGCAATTAACCCTCTTAAATCTTCTAAATGCAGTAAAAAACTATGAATCAACTATTTTCCTTTTTTCAAATTGGCATGTAGTTTCTTTTTTGTTGAATAAACACCAGCTCTTAATTTATTGCTCAGTTTATTTGTGCATTATTTTATGTTTCAAAAACCAAACATTAGGTTGAAATAGTGTATACTTGCATTTAAGAGATTGCTGCTGACTTTGAGTAACGATTTATTCAAATGTTTCCACATCAAGTCATCGGTATTTTTCTTTTTTCTTATTTGCTTAAAATCAAAGCAATCAAGTAGATATTACAGACCTGCTGCACATACAAAGATATAGTAGGCCATAGGCTCCTTTTCTAACTATTCCTTTTGATAGAGTTCTTTCCCATTCTTTTGACAAGTAAAAGTTATGCCTAAATAATACATATATTTGTTTATTATTTATCTATCTAAAGCATGTTAAACTCTTTAAAATTGTTGATGCTATATTTTGTAAAATGCATTGTAATAATGAGCAAATATTTAAATGTCAAAGCAATGGATGTAGCTTTGAAATCCTTGCAGTTGAACAATTCCAATAGGAAAAATAGCAAAACTTTTATTAGTAATAATGGAAATTTAATGGAATTTAATGGAAATTTAATATTAAAACTAATGTAAATCAAACATAGTTGATTATTGGTGAAAGTTGGTGATTTGGTGTGTTTAGACATGTTTTGCTTTGTCTTCAGCCTGGGAATTTTACTGGCATGAGTGGAACCAACATTTAAGGGTACACAGTTACTGACTCACTAAACCACAACTACAGCAGCTGAGTATGAAAATCGAAAATATGATTTTTTTAAAAAAAGTCTTGTGAAAAGAATTATCAAAATCAATAATAAAAAAAAAAGAATAAGCTTTGAATCCCTTCTTGTTTGCTGTGGTAACCAACTGATTATCAGAGAAGGTGAGACTGGAATCAACATGTTTGCAGATGATATACTCAATTGTGACAAACACAAGAGGGGTAAAAAGCTAAAAAGGTCAAGAACTGCTTTAAAAAGGAAAAAAATTAAGAACAGCTGCAGCACGGCAAAGTGCAAGTAAAACCCTGGTAAAACAATAAGGCTATCGAAGGTGGGGAGTAAGGAAGGGGAAGGATTTTAAACACTTGTGGTCAATAAGGCAGGGCAACAGAGAACATGAAAGAGTGGCGGAGAAGTGTGTGAGAACAAGCCAGACAAGATAAAAAAAAAAAAAGAAATGTGTCAGATGTGACATGTGACAATATAGAGTTAGCTAGAATTGAAGAAAATATATAAGACTATTGTGAGACTAGTGGGATAAAGAAAAAGATAATAAGCAGAACTGGAGGTTTGAGATCTTAAGATGATGAAATTGTCTTTGCAAGAAATAAGGGAGAATAATATAAGATATGATTACTTCAAAGGGACAGCTCATGTTAGATGGTTTGAAGATAAATTCAAGGAAGCCAGATTGAGAAGGCTTGGACATGTCCAGAGGAAGAATTGTAAACAAGTGTGTAAAAAGATGCTGAGGTTAGAGCTGCCCACCAGGATGCCTAGGGGAAGACCAAAGAGAAGATTTCTCAACGTGGTAAAAGAGGACATGGAGTTAGTTGCAGATGAGGATGAAGAGGATAAGGCTGGATGGAGGAAGATAGTTTGCTGAAAAGCAACTAAAAGGAAAATATCAAACATTTTGGGACTTTCTTTTTAGCTGCGCAACGCTAAATGAAGATGTGCAAATAAATGTGCTAATGTGAAACCTATAACAAAAAACAAAAACGGCGGTGTAGCTGCTAACACCGCCGTCCCAGCAGCCAGACTGGCGTTCCAGCAGCTAACACCGCCAATCCAGGAGCCAGACCGGCGTTTAATCCGCCGTTTTTTTTTCTATTAAAGCAGATAAAAAAAAAAACGAAAGCCCCGCCCCATTGCCTCGTGGATTTAACCAGAAATTTCGGCCAATCAGATCAACCAGAAAGGTTACCGCCCCCTGAGTGACAAATACACCCCTTGAAACTGAACGAGCGAAGAAAAAAACTGAGCGAACGCGGGGAGAGCTCTGCGTCCGCTCAGTTACGACTGCGCGGTGCAGTTGTAAGGTACGCTCGCTCACTTATCAAATACGCGCCCTTCAATTAATGGCAGCGATGTGACGCCATAGAAATACCTAACACATTTTGAACTTGATAATATTGATGCTTTTTTTGTTATTTATATATCTGCGCTGTCTGTTTGACAATGTGGTATAATGATAACTAGTAGTACTAGCTCATTATTGTGATGCTTGCTGATCCTGTGAGCAGAACAATCAATGTGGTGAATGTACTGCTGATAAGTACATTTTACTTGAGCTGGTCTTGACGTTTGATGTGAAAATCGATAATCAAATCGAAATACTTAATGATTAATCAATTCTACAAAAAGTTCAATTTCCCAGCCCTCACTACAGCGAATCAGCTTCCTCCATCAAACCCTGTCTTCTGCATCCTCTACTCTAATACCAGTTACATTCATGTCTTTGTTCACTGCATCCATAAACCTCCTCTTCGGTCTTCCTCTAGATCTCTTGCCTGGCAGCATCCATACATATTCAAAATATATATTTGAATATATATTTAAACCAATATATTCACTGTCTTTCTTCTGGACATGTTCAAACCATCTCATTCTGGCCTCTCTTACTTTACCCCCAAAACCCTCAAACGTGTGCTACTTCTTTTAGGCACAACACCAGCAGCCAGCATACTTTCCAAATAACTGTTGTCCAGTCCATACCATTCTTCTTCACGCAACCAAAGTTGTAACTTTTATTAGGAACAAGGTTCTTAGTTAGGGTTGACTGTTAATCTTGTTTAAACTATTCTGTCTGAAAAAGTCGACTGCAGAATCTCCATTTTTGTCTGCCAGGGTAAGCTAAACCATGTTATATGCAATAGAGGTTCATAAGAAATTTGAGATTTTTGTCTGTGGTATCATAATATGTATGAGTTCCAACTCAGGCCTTTCTGCAGCCCTTTCTGCAATTACATTTTTATAAATCAAGATGGTAATGAACACTGTGGTTGCAGATGAAGCACAGGAGAAAACAACATTGTCCATAGATTGAATATCAAATGCAATATACGACCACCAAAGTTTACCTCCATATACATTCATCACCTAAGATCTCCCAAACCATGGGAGCTCACACTTTTTCAGCATGCGAGCTACTTTTGAGACGACAAGCTCCAAAAGATCTCTCTCTTTATATATATATATATATATTAAGTGGATTAGACAATTATTTTTTAATTAAATGGATAAACTTAGATGGATAAACTCAAACGCTCCAGCGTGCCGGAGAGGTCCTCCACCAGGGACCTTCGTAAAGACAGGCCGGCATAGGTTCTCCGATGGCAGGCAGAATGTGCGTTCTGTGTAGTTAAACACGCATGTGCAGTGACGTTTGTATCAGAGGATGTTTGATTGGCCATTCTGCATCTTAATCAAGTGACATACTTCACAGTGAGGATGATTAATCGCTGATGGCAATTTAAAAAATATACATTTTAATTTTTTTGTTTATTTATTTTTGATTGCCCACGATCTACCCACAAGTCCTTCCCAGTTGATTGTGAAGGATGTAATAAGCATCCATGTCTTAAACCATCTACCTTCAGTAGATATAACCATCTATGTAAAATCACAAGATTACACACAAAGCAAAACTCACCTCTTTTAGCTTTTGCCTGTCTCACTCGCCAAATAGTCTTGTGGATCTCAAAGTTATAATTTGAAGGCAAGGCTTTCATTGCACCTTGTAGCTCAGGATCTTTGAGAATGTCATCTGGGATTTGATTTGCTACCCGTCGAGGGGCTCTGGCTGGAGAGAAAATGAAAACACTTTGAAGAGGACAACCGACCAACACAAAGTTTCAACACTATGAAACTCTTTTGAAGGCAGGGTTTCAATTGTATTTTATATAACACCAAGATGCATTATGAGGTTTGTAATATGGAAAAAAAAGAAAACCTTAAAAATTTTCTCCTAATATTTTTTCAACCTCAATATACAGAAACTAATCCAAGAATCTAAGTCAAAGAAAGAGAATGGTCTTTTTAGCAATTACAACTGAACATTTTGACTGATAAAAATCCAAGTCAAACATCCTATATAGTATCATCATTAAGACTTGGATCTGCCTTAATATGCGTTCTCCTTTTATTATTAAATATGGTGAAGAAAAATCCATGCATGTTAGTGCAATTCTACACTTCAAGAACTTTGCTTAAGCGCAGCAACTGGTCTCTGTTGTGCAGCAGGGGATAAGAATTTGTACTTAAAGATTATTCTTAGAGTAGATTAAACTTTTACCAACTTTGCTCAGTTCTCTGACATGTTAAAACATAAGCAATAACTTTCCCTTCAAAGCCAAAGAGCTATAAGCTATACACTGGAAAGAAAAAGGAGATAGATGCAGCTTTTCAGCCTTCAACTTACAAGCATCCAAGTGTTTAAGCAGAACAACATAGACACAGACCAGGATCAGGAGAAACTCTAACATGTAATTTAAGCTAATTTTTACGTGATTAGACCATCAGTGGAAATAAACATGTCATATTCAACAAACCTAGAAATGTATTTTATGAATGTCATACAGGTGCTGATACCCAACTAATAAGTGTCTTCAATACAACAAAAGAGTTATTTAGCATTTTATGTTTAATATTCGTGGGAACGGCCTGTGATTCGAATTAAGCACTTATAATCAAATCAGTTCGGCGACGGAACCACATGAACGCAAAGTCCAAATGTGTTTTAAACTTCACCAAACTTATGGGGTAAAAAACTCCAGCCGGCACATGCTACATCTGATTGCTAGCATTTCCGTTAGCTGAGCTAAAACAAGCACGCGCGCTTCAAGCTAACAACAACCGCGCATTTATCAGTACGTTTTAAAGCTTAAATTACCTGTAGCCTTTTTAACAGGAGCAACCTGCATTTCACTTGAGGACGCCGCCATGTTTTTGCCCTGACTTCAGGAAAGGCGAATCCAATCGAGTAAAGAGGAAAGGCGTAACGACACGAGCACCGATGCAGTCGGTCTCTCAGCGAGCCAGATGTGGTTTTCACATGTGAGTGATGCATCACAACGACTTAAACTTTATTAATCTTTTTTAATGTTTTATGGAGTTTTTGAGTTTATTTGGGAAGCAAATGAGATTAGTTGGTGCGGACACGCATTATATAAACCGTAGATCATTTGTTGATGTTGATCCATCAGTAAACAAGATGCAGAATTTCCACAGAGCCAATAGGCTATGAAACTACTAAATAATGTTTTGGAGAACACATTCAGAACTAGATGATTAAAAAAAAAAGCGATTGGTTTGTGTTTGGAAACTGCGGGTGTTACGATTAATTGAGTCAAAATCGATTCATCCAAGATTGATCTGTCTGAGGCAAGCTGTTAATCGAATTGAATGGAATCAACACAGACCATTGAAAGTCGTTTCAAAATAAAATAAATTCATTATAATCGAAAATATGAATTTGGATTTAGGCATAGTAGGTTTATTTTACTAACTTCAAAGCGCCATGACAGCTGAAAAAACACGTGATGACGGCAAAAAAAAAAAAAAAAAAGAACAAGCTATCATTATAGCCCAATGTGTGGAAACATTTAACATTCTGCAAAGACGTGACCATGGTAGAATGTTCTTATAATATTCCCTTATTTTTATGTGGAAAAAACTGAACTGCAGAAAACTAAAATGTGAATTGACGTGCCATTCATTTTTGTTTACTTCATTTGTTTGTTTTTAATTTACACTTGATTGTCTTGCAAGAAGTACAAGGAATGTGGAAAACTTCTCCTGTACTGTTCTGTACCCAGGTATTATTTCTGAGTCACAATAGTTGAATTTTTGGCTAAAGATGTCCTGGATCGATTTTAGGTCTTGGATCGTTTCAAACTAACCAATATTGGATGAATCCTATCATCAACCACAAATCTTGGTATAAACCGAATCATTGAACCGTTACACCCTAATGGTAACACAAATAACACAATAATTTACACGTGTGATTAGCATTTTTGATGTACTAAAAATATGTAAAATTTTATGTTAAGCAAATGAAAAAATAATAATGTATAGGTTACCTAAACTTCTATTGCAGGTTATTTACAAATGATAACCCATATAGATTAAGAGTTTAAGATTTTATACGGCCATAAAAAAGTCAGTTTGTCAAAAGTTTTGTTCAAAGATTAAATGAAGTTGTAAAGTACTATTTGGATGATTGACGGATTAAGAGAAAAGTAAACAAAAGAATATAAATGGATCCCACAAAGTGTAAAATTACTTGTGTTACCATAGGTCTATTAAAAACGAATACACAAATTGTATTATTGTTTGTTACAATAGCACTTTTCCTATTTAGTACTCAAAACATACCAAAAGTAAATATAAAAACCATAATAATTGAAATTATTATAGGATTACACTGTCCCATTTAACATTCTTCTTTTCAATTGTATTATGGAGAGCTGCTGTGAGAAGGAAACGGTGCACAGTGTGTTGGGGTGGCGCAGAGCTCCATGCTGCCCGCCCGGTGGAGGGTTGAGACGTCTTCACACTTTTCCCTCCATGCGCGCACCAGGCATCGGATAACCTGAAAGGATCCTCACTGATAAGACAGACACGCTGGAAAAGGGAGAGACTTTCAGAAGACCAGCATCATTGCAAAGTGGGTGTTTGGAGAGTCAGCGGCTGGAAATGAATCCAGGGAAAACAAAATCTAGCGATCAGACACCCTCTGACTCACTGACAGATGAATATGGCCAAAGATGTGTTTGGAGCGTGTCTGCAGCCTGAACTGATCTGAAGCCTGCGCTCCTGCGGGTCTTAGCGGAGTTGGCTTCCAGCGGTTGTGCCGGCCGGACAGCCTGTGGGAGGTTTGCACCCAGCACGGACAGAGTTTCGCTCTGGTCGGATAAAAGGATCGTCCCTGTCCCGTTTTCCTTGCACCCTGTCAGACTTTTGAGACCACCAGGAAGATTGTTTCCGTTTGTCTTTCGGTGTTCATGACAGCCGCGCGAGAGGAGCGCATGGACATACAGAGAAGCGACTGCTGACATCTGCACCACGACGCACGGATTCTCCAAATCAACTTCCAAAGTAAAGCGCGCAAGTTTTACGCCTGGAATATATGAATAGATGATTGGTGCAGGTCACAAGAAGACGCACACTTAAGACCTACACAATGTTCAGAAGGGGTGAGTGAATCCAGCCTTTTTTTCTCTACAGGATTATGAAGCAGAAAGCGGATTCTGCGCTGCTTTTAATTCGTCTGCTGCATGCCCTCTTCACTCTTCCAAACAGATGTTGAGACATGACTCATTTCTAATGAACCACAGTGCCATGCAGATGTCTTTATTACAGGCGATGCACCATTTAAGGCGCATCTTTCATTTGCCCAGCACAGGCAGGCAGCAGGTCTGTGGGGATAAAATATTCATCTTTGTAAGGATACACGGGCACGTCTGCCTGATATTAATACAGCTGATGCCGCACTGCAGTTTATGAGTTGTGCACAGGTCACAAGGCTATCTCTGTGAGCTCTGCACTCTACTGGACTGTAATTATTTTTTGTTTCCTGTGGATTCATTAAAGTGTGATGGAGCATATGATGCATGGACACTTAATTCCTTTAGTGTCTTCTGTTCATGAAAGGTACTCACAATATTCACACCAAAACAGACTCACTTGCTGTTTCTTTCTCTGGAAGCTAAGTCTAGTCTTTAATTGGCTTTAGATCTGGATAACTGTCTGCACAGTGGGGAGAGGAAGACCTCTAATGAGAATGAATTACAGTCCTGCATGATCCCACTGTGCTATTATGACAGGCCGGAATAATAGTGGAATTAAACTGTTTCTCATTTTTTTGTGGTCACTGCATGCCCCTGAGAGACCAGTAGCCCTTGACATCAATCCAGAAACCACTCTGTTTTGCTTGATATCATATGCTAGTAAAGTAGAACTATTGGTTGGCTTTTTTATTGCATCTAAATTAAACAAGATATTACAGAAGAACATTACGCTACATCCTTGTTGGAGGTCACAGCAAACACCCACAAGTCACTTTGTGTTTGCACTTATTTAGCCTGTCTTGAGAAAAACCATCTTTTTAGAGCATGTTTGTTTTCCTAGTACCCCGAAGGCAAGACAACATGTTTCCTTTGCTGACATAAGATACATTTTTGCTGTTTCAACAGCTGAAAAAAAAACACACATCACTGATACCTCTTCAAAGCAGTATCAGCTTTAGAGAAAGGCTCAGTGTCTACACTTACTTAAAAATGGAAACATGAACTCATTCAGGTTATGAGATTCCTTATATGTTGTATTTTTTTTTAGATATATATCTTGGTTGAAGGAAATTTGTCAGTTTGTGATACACGAAGCTGCTAAACATTCAAGGGATAACACATAATCAACATCTTCAGTGAAAAGCCTGCCCACAGTCACCATTCGTTTTCTGCTCCTGCTGACAGCTAAATAGAGAAGTGGAAGGTGCAGAGGTCATTTGCATCCAACGATTTTTGTAATCCAAACATGCCCTATCCCTGCTTGGGTGCGATCTTTTTGTATCTGGATCAGTTTTCTTACTGCTCCCCAGTGCCGGGCAGAAAAATCACTTAATTTGAGACGAATGACTTCAAAGCACACATTTCGCTAGTCTGCCAAAGCACAGTATTCCAACACGTCTGAGTCTACAATGGTGAGGAAAAAAATGTGTCAGCTTTAGCAGGAGCAGTGCAGAAGTTCTTTGGTGAATCTTTTTGATTTTTTTTTTGCACCTTAAACAAAACATTTCAGTGAACCTAACAGAGGGAGGAGACTTGGCAATCACCATAACAGATGCATTCATAAACAAATAAAACAATCCCCACCTCCACATAAGCAGAATTCATATTGTGGCCATCTCTAGATGATTATCATACCTATTTGTGGGTTTTATTCACACTTTGCAAAGATTGTATTTACTGGAACAGATTGATGCTGCAGAATGTTTGACAGTTTACAGAAATTCCTAATTATTTGCTATGTGATCTTGGGTCCTCATTTCTGATCAAAATGTTGTTTGTAATTTTTCCCTTTTCTGCCTTACTTTTAAAGACTATCAGAGAAAGTCTGCTTTTAGACGTCTGGTCTGTGCATTTATCCAGGCATGCGAGCACACATCACTTCACCTCTGTCTTTCCTTCCACGCCTGTGTTTTCTCCAACTCCGTTTCCCTCAGAAGCAGTCAGCCACAGAGAGGGCACATGGAAAGGGTTGTCAGAGCAGCTCTGAAACTAAAGGGGCAAGATGTCCACACTGCATTTCCTCTCTTTTGGCAGTGCTAAAATTGATGTTACGTGATATCCTGGTTTGTTGGACAAGACTAATTTAAGATTTGGTTTGGCACGTTACCAGAAGTTTTATTATTTCTGTTATTTTTCATAAATACATCTTTTGACCTATTCACAAAAACCTGTAGACCTGCAAATCATTAAAACACTTATTAAAATTAGTATACAAGTAGGATCCTGGAAATTACTAATTTTGTAGCTACTGTTATGTAATTTTATTTATTTGGCACTTTAAAATAGAATTATTTCAGTAACGTTAATTCTTAAAAAAAAAAATCTTGCAACCAGACTTCTTGTCAATGTGTCATTTTGTCAAATTAAAATAAAAATCACATGACTTCTTTTAAAGTGGGACTCCAAAGTAAGATTAAAAACAAAGAAAGTGGTCGGTGCTCTGCAGATATTGCAGGTTCTGCAAATATTTAAAATTAAATGTGGTCTTATCTTGTGCTCAGTGTGTCTGAAATAGATATGGTGGCCCTGAAGTGCAAATCAAATAAACAAATCACTAAACACAAAAACATATAAGATATTTTAAAAAAAAAATACAACATTACATTTCAGTAATCAAAAAAAAAAAAAGCTCCAGAAACCAAATTAAAAAAGTGAAACAAAATAAGAAACCAGAAAAGGTAGGTATTATGGGACATCACTGATTGGATGATGAAGGATACGTTTTGAAGAAGAGGGAAAACTGAAGGATGTTCTGCTCGATCTGTGGTAAAGACATTGAGCAATCGCCAAACTTTTGCAGTCACTGTGGCCAGAACCAATGTCAGCACATGTTGTTCAATCAATAATATTCCATAGTCCCTACTTTTTCCAGTTTCTATTTTTTTTTTTTTTACATTTCATTTTAATTTCGGGAATTCACTTTTGTTTTCCAAAACATGTCCTCTTTCTTTCTTTCTTACATTTTGGTTTGTTTTCTGGATATTTTTTTATTTCTAAAATGTCATGTTTTTTTTAAAATAATTTGTTTTGCATTTTCTAATTGTTGTTGTGATCTTTAATATGTTTTTGTGTTGAGTGATTTGTTGATGTGAATTGCACACCAGGGCCACTGTAGAAATGACAACTCATGATAATGAAGAATATTGAATTCTATTTGAAGAAGATTAAAACTTTTTTACTGCTGTCTTTGGAAATGCAGCATATTTAATAGTAAGAGCGCATTTTAAATATAATTTTCCTCAGATAGTTCAGTTTACTGTTCTATACTTTGAATGCAAAAATATCAGAAACCAAGGTTACTCTGCTATCTGCTTTACTTTGGTGGTAATACTGCACAGGCTCTAGTTTTTTTGTAAATTCATTAGATAGTAAGTAGCAATAAATAAAAAAGTACTTTATCTATGACGTCAAACCTTATTTGTCAACAATAAATAGTCCAAAAGACTTTGCATGCAAAAATTGTTCACAATCATTTGCCACTAATGAATTATTTGAGTGTTTCTAGCAGAATGCTCAAAACCCTGGAAGAAGTAAACTTAGAAACAAACTATTTTTCAAATACCATGGAATGTATTAAACGTGGATGAGGATTGCAGCTGATGTTTTGCACTTATATTTTGAAAGTCTGAAAGGCAGGTGCAAACTGCAAGAACTTTATGCACAAATGGTTGCATAATTTTTTTAACAAAAGGAAGACAAATCTTTTCTGCTCATGTAAATACTTTGGAAGGCCAGAGGCAAAGATTGTCGAGACATATGCTATTGCATATCCAGTGTTGCAATGTGTGTGCTTCTGGATAAGTTAAGGGCTTTTATTGAATTGGTCATGAATAATTAAAGCTGTCTTCTATTTTCCCTCATTTTTCTCAATCTCACAGTTTTTACCTTGGACTTTTATTTTTTGCAAAGTCTGATCCTCTCTTTCATCTCTCCTCCACTCGTCTTCCTATGAAAGCCCTGGCTGCTGTGCTCTGGGGCAGCTGACATTGAGAGCTTTCACTCTGTCGCCTAATGTATTTTCCAAATTTATTCTTTTTGTGAGGGCATTATTGGCCATCATCAGTGCAGATACAGGCTAACCAGCTGCCCAGTGGGCACTTTAATGAACTGAGCATCCCACCTTAGCGCTTGTGTCTAAGAAAAAAACAGGCATCTGGGACTAACAGATAGAAGACCATATTTAAGGGTCTTAGAACATTTGTTCTAGGAGGGCATTGTCCCTTGTGGTTCTACTTTTGTCTTCATAGGATTCACACCTACTTTGTTTAATTTGTCTAAAATTGACCAGTTTGTTTTTATATGAGTCAAGAACACGTGCTGGCATGCAAACCCACATTTGAATTCTGGTTTGCAACCAAAC
This sequence comes from Adrianichthys oophorus, assembly GCA_036245035.1. Lineage (NCBI taxonomy): Eukaryota > Metazoa > Chordata > Actinopteri > Beloniformes > Adrianichthyidae > Adrianichthys > Adrianichthys oophorus. The sequence continues at coordinate 10,407,923 of BSAI01000072.1, read as the reverse complement.
AAGTGCACAGATACTCATCTGTAGAGGTTGTCTCGGTCCACTTTTAAACAGCATTTGATGACAATATGAATACGAATGAATTTCAAACCAGCCCAATTTCAAACTTCATTAGCCTTTTTTCAAGCTAAGTTTTGTAGCTGAGCATTTAAGGGAATAAACAGACACGTGAATCCCACTAGAAAGCATGAGCCATGGACAACATGAGCGCAGAGGAAATACAGTGTCGTATGGCTATAGAAAACACAAAAGGCTGCAGTATTTTCCATTTTTACAAAAAGATGAAAAGCAGAATTTTAGAGCTCCTGAACATATGCTGCAATAAAGTGAAAAAGAAAAAAACAAAAAAAACTGTTGTCAAACCCACATATAGAAGTGAGCTGCAGTAAAGATCCACTCCACTGAAAATGCCGTTTTTGATGTTTTTAACATGTTCTTGTGACATTCTTTTCATGATGGAGTACATTTATAATGAAAATTAAGCTTAAAATGTCATTTCTGAGCTTTGAAATGGATAATTTCAAAGATTATTTCAATCATCAAAATTGTTTCCTGATCCATCCCGTTCTGATGCATCCACTTGTAGACGACTAGATCTGTGTACATCTACGTTTTCCTCGTCCGAGCTGGCATCTGGCTCAAAGCTAGACAGCTCCAAGATTGCTTGCCGTTTTTGTTGCAGCTGTAATGTTAGGTTGTGTTAGGGTTGTGAGAGGCTGGAAGCTAGTAGAAGAATGTGCAAAAAGAGAAGTAATTTATGGGTGATGGGAAAGGGGGATGGGGTTGTTCCATGTCAATGGGCCTGTTCACAAGTCAGAGGTGAATTTTTAGTGAACTACTGCCACTCTGCAGAAACCATGTGATAAAGCAGCCTAATCATAATTAAAAGACCACTGGGGACGTTTTTTACAATAGATCAAATAATAATTTGAGTGGGTCTTTAAGCAAAAGTGGAAATTCTAGGAAAAAAAGACAAAAGTTAATTGTTTCAAAAATATGATTTGATATATAGAACAGGGCCAGTTGATGGTCCCATGGACATTGTAAATATCAACAGCCAAAAGATTAGGGTAAAACAGAGAGTAAGACATGCTGAGTCGGATGTGGAAACAGCTGCTGTTTCAAAATGATCTTCAGGAGCTTGTAACTATAACAAAAGAGCAATTATAGAAACAAGTGCAGCACGCTAGACCTCCATGATTTTTTTTTTAAAGCTCTATGTCACCAGCCTCAGATTTTGACCAACACGTGCAGCAATCAGCACATAAGTATTCTTGTTAATAAAGTTCACACTCATTCCAAACCTAAGGTGCAGATGAACAGACTTTTCTGGTGCAAATATGTCCTGATTAAACACACACTAATCCTAATGAAATATTATGTGATTTTTTAATTTTTTTTTCTGAACACCCAATTTTGCACTGTTTAATGAGAATCCTAATAAATCGGGCTACATTCCTGATTGTAAAATTGGGTGCTGATAAAATCACAAAGTAATCATGGTTGCATATATTTCTTGCATACATCCACACAAAAGGCAGCATTTGCTTTATGTAAATACCAAGCTTGCTAGATATGTTTAATTAAGGAATTAATTTTTGCTGAATTCATTTAATGCAGCAGAAACTCTCCAATAGAATTCTGTAAGAGAACATAGACAATTGCAACAACACCGCAGACTATGCAAGCCCTATGTTTGTGCATAAATGCATGCACATCAATAAATGCATGACAGTCAATTAGTTCAAAATTTGAACCTTCACATGAAAATAAAACTTAATTTATTTTCTAATCTTCCAGCTACAGACATTTAATAGAATACTCAGGGAAAAAAAAACCTGCTGCGACTCTGACACATTTGGAAAAGCAGATGTAAATGCATGCATTAACTCCAAGAGTTGCACATTGCTCATGTGGTTTTGAAAACTTGCAGCCTGGATTGAAAGATTTTCAATCAGGAACTTCAGCACCAAAGGAATCACCTGTCACCTCCACTCCTCAGCGTTCCAGCTAGGCTCCACTTTAAAATCAACGTGTTTTTTGGCTCTGAACGATCAGCGCTCTTTTGATGATTATGAAGCAAAACTACAGATGTCATCAGAATAGACAGTCAGCATTTTTTTTTAGCAGTCATTGTAAATGTCTCTAATTTAAAGTCCACAAGCAGTTGCTTAAAAAAGAGGAAATTCTGACATACAGTAGCTTTGCACAAATGTCTTTCAAAGATTACGAGGTTTCAGTATCAGAAGTGCAGGTTCCTCCCCCATATATTCATCGCCCTAATGCTCCCACAGTCTTGGCCGTGTGCAATCACTCCTTGTCAGCTCTGTACCGCTGTTCTTTACAGGGTGACTTGCTCCTCTGCTAAAAGGCAATGTGGACATATGACAGTAGGTTAGGTGGAAAGGGCACCTAAACAGAAATGAGGGGGGATATTGTAGTGTGAAACAAGAAAAAAAAGGAAAAACACAAAGCAGATTTTTAAAACACTTTTGACAATTAAAACAAAAAAATACTCATTTCAACTCCGTCTTTTCCTTTCAACTTTTCCCTCCAGGGATCGCCACAGTGAATCAGCTTCCTCCATTTCATAGGTCTGATTTGCATATGTGGTTTGGCAAAAAATTTACATTAAATGCCTTCCTGACACAACCTTCTGTATTTATCCGGACTTGGGACCGTCAACACAAAACCCTGGCTTGGGCCCCCTTGCTGCAACATTTCAACACAGCATTGTATTATTATGAACAACTGATGAAGCCCATAATGAAACGTTTCAAGTAAACTTGGATTTTGACTAAGAATCCTTTTAAAATAGATTGAAAGATGATCGGAGTGGGTGTCTAGGTCCAGATGCCATGACTTAACTTCAAGATGATTATATAAAAACATCTTAAAGAAGGGATTTTGTTCCCCAAGTTTATTTTTGAAAACACAAAGTGAAAGACAACCTACAGAGGACGACTTCCAAATTTGCATAGCTGGGTTACATTATTAGACTCCCAGACAGTGCACCTTAGGCCCAAATGCCCAATTTAGCCAGAGGAGATTCTTGAAACCAAAAAGCCCTTCATTTACTACAAAATACCTTGGAGTTTTTCAGCGTAAGACTCTGACAGGGCTTAATCATGGGACACCAAACAGAAAATGATAAATAATTAGTGTGAGGAGAGTGATTGGAGAGGTAAGATTTCACTGGTGCAGATCTTATACCTTTTTACAAAGAAACATTTGTTCTGTTTTTGTGAATCTTTTCACAAAAAGAGATATCCATGCTTTGCTGGAGGTGGCTGTTGTGTTTATGCAGTCCAATGAGATTCCTGAATGGTTGGATCCACACAAAACAGGACATTAATAGGGGTCACAGGTGAAACTTGCTGAGGAAATTTAGAAAAATCAGCCTATCAATGTGTTTTTAAAAAAGTAAAAAATTGCAGGATTATTGAACAAATGCTGTTTTTCTCACTCTTTGTTGTGGAAATGAGATGCAAGGATGGTCATTAGTGGATGGTAATGAGGTGAAGGAGACAAACAACCTAAGCCCTGTTGGTTTTTCTATTATTAATAATTAATTTGTGATTAAGTGGCTAATTGGAGTTTGAAGGTCATTGTCAGCTAGAATGCCACGAATCTTAGAAGACAGAAGGGAAGAAGTGGGGGTGGTAGTGGAGGTGACAGAGTCCAGGAGACTGTTGACAATGATCCCAGGTGCTTCCATTTTTGCTGTCAGCTTCCCCTTTCTTGAGATATCCTCCCCAGGCGACATTGCCTTGGTGTGCTGAGGACAGCACTTCAGTAGCAACAGCACCTGTGCATCTGCCCTTTTGGCATTGAGAGCATGAAGTGGCACTTTCATCCAAACAGAGAAGGAGCCAAGAAAATGTGGAAGGTGATGTCTATGACACGCACAGTTCCTCTTTATGTTATCGGAAAATGAAAGGAGCTAGTATGTCGTTTGGATTTTGTATGCCCTTACAATCACAGGCACGACCTTGGGTAGATTACCTCGTGAATGCAAGGTCTCCTGACTCCTGGCGCACACAAATTTCAGCCAGAAATAATTTATTTCAAGATGTTTGACGTGAAAGCATCAGGAAATTCAGTTTAGAGTTTGCTGGTTCAAATATGCTCCCAGGTAGAAGTTCCTGCGTGGTGTGGCGAGGCAGGTTAAAAACAACCAGCAGGTAATCTGATGAAGAAAGGGCACATCGATCACCTTTACCTTCTAAGGCTCCTGTCCCTGTGGCTCCCACACACCTTGTGCTTTGCAGCTCCCCCAATTTTGCCGTTAATGAGACAAGCTCTTGTCACGATCCCATCTGAGCTCGGCGCGTGTAATATCTCCCTTGTCCGTGTTCCAGCTAATGCTATCTGTTCTTAGATGTCTGACATGGTTCCGGCTGATTTTAAGGGAACACAGTAATTGGGGCAGCCTGCTGAAATCACTTGTCAGTTTAGTTTGGCAATTTATTATGGCAACCACAGAGCCATTTAGAAACCACTTGAGCCAATAAAACCAAACCAGGGGAATAGATCTAATTTTAGCTAGATTTGCAATAACTTATTTTGAAAAGAGGATTTATACTGTAGTAGCTTTGTGTGCAAATATTTCTCAGGGACACCAAAACCTACCGTGTGGCATATTTATTGTACAAAACAATGAGATGCAGCTATTTCCATTTAATAGTAAAGCTCTCACTCAAATCAAGTTTTTGGTGTTTTACATATTCTAGTAGCATTTTTCTGATGATAGAGAACGTATATTATAAAAATTAGGCTCAAAACATGCGGGGCGGGCCACAACCTCCCTGCTCTGGGATCTCAGCAACAGGGAAGGGAAGGAGGGGCAGCGCTGCACCGCGCTAACAGCTCCAACCAAAACTCAAAAGCAAACTTCTAATGAACTACTGCCACTCCACAGAAACTATGTCCTAGAATATGACAGGTTTTGTAATTTGGGCTAAAAACAGCATAATCAAAGTTAAAAGACTACTGGGAAAATAAAATAGATCAAAAGATGATCAAAATGGGTCTTTAAAATAGGATTTTCCAGAAATGATCAAAGTTAGCATAGACCAGTGAATTGCAGGACTTGGTAACTTCCTTCCACCAATCCGTTCATTTTCTTATCCTGCTATATCCCTTTCGGGGGCAAGGTGTTGTGGAAGCCTGTCTCAGCTACTATTGGGCGAAGGCAGGGTACATCCTGGAAAGGTCACCAGTCTGTTGTGGGACACAGTCACTCCCCCACACGCTCACACCTATGGACACTTTTGAGCAAGGGTGTCAGCATCCAGGCCTCGAGGGCCAGTTTTCTAAATGTTTTCCAACCAACCTGCCATTGAAGCTCTTTATTGGCCAAACACACCTTATCCAGGTAATCAGCTGCAGATGAGACAGGATTTCTGGAAAACTAGAAGGAGGCCAGCGCACAAGGCCTGGAGTTTGACACCCCTAGTTTATAGTAACCAATGAACCCACGAAGCATGTCTTTTAACTGTGGGAGAAAGCCGTAGTGCTTATTTAATTTCTGCCAAAAAATAAATAGATACATTCCAAAAAAGAAGCCCTGCTGTGCTTTCAGCTACCTTCATCAATTAAATTCAATTTTTGGTCAGAACAGACTTCTCTACCCCCCAATTTAAGTTTTCCGAATGAGACAAAAGTTCTTGACATTTTTCTGTCTTCCCTTTCTAAAAACACTGCTGCTCTGCCGTGCCCCTCACTTATGAAATGCATTCAAGCCGTTACGAGCTTGCATCATTTAAAAAAAAATTAATGGAGGGCTCACAATAGAGGTGCAAGGTGGTGTTTTGTGAGGGAAAGATAAGCTTTTAATTATTCAAGTATTCCTGGGAAGAGCATGAAATCTATGCTGCTTTCAGCCGGTGGATTGTGACACATGGTGTGTGTTTACAATATCTCAGCACCGTGCTCCATTGCCTCTTGAGCCTCCTTAACTGATGTTGCTGTGCAGTTTTCTTCTCGCATTTGTTTATTTATTTCTGGGCGATAGGTGTTGTCGGGAAGATTCTGCATCTGGAGGAACAGACGGCGGAACAGTGAAATCTAGAGCAGGTTTCTATGAAATCTAACCACCTTGATCCTCCCGGATTTTGGCTGCTTATTCTAATGCCGTTTTTTTCATTTGCTCAACATTTAATCCTGGTGGATCATTTCAGCAACAAGAGCACTCTTGACTTATTGACCGTTGTTTTAGGGAAAACACAGGGAAAAAAATGCTGTTTTAAATCCAGCCTGAGCAAACTCACACTTGCTGGTAGTGTTTTCTTTTCAGGAGGTGAGGCAAGGTTATTTTTACTTTTTTGTTTATTACATTTTAAGCAAAGTTGGAAAGCTTGGAGCTGTTTTTATGAGGTTTCTTTCCATCTGCTTTGATTGGCAAAGGACATGGGAAATACAAAGCGGCATTGTGGTACGCCTAAAGTAAAATACAAGAGCAAAGTAGGGGGGGTAAATAAACCCAGACTACTAGTCACCACCATGTATTTTTTAGCCTCATAGATGCTGCTTCCAGTCAGTCACACACAATTCCCGTGGGTGGGCCAGGAACACAAGGATGCCACAGAATGACAGGGAACACTGCCACGGTTCTGCCCCAATACCCAAGTTTAAGATCACTGTCTAAACCATGTGTGCACTTCTGACAGCTCCAACTCTTACTTAAACTACAAGCATCTTTATTCCCTGGATGGCCTAAATTTGGCCCCCAGCAATCACACTAATATGTCTCCTGTCCCGTAGCAGAGTCCTTCCCGACGTGAAAGTGTGTTTTATAAATGGAATGCAATCTGGAGGATAAATATAGCAGAACTCAACAGCTGCCAGCTCTCCAATAAAATAATAAACAATAAATGTTGACAGAAAACTGGCTTGTTTTTATCACTGAACTGGGGTTACTTAAGATTTATGAACTGCCAAGGTGGCAACAATTGAATGTAGGGGCGATTGATGGTGTTTGGCTCCAAAATTCCTCTGGCTGGAGCGTGGACTCAGCAGATTTGTCCCTGTCTTCAAAAGAGTAGCTTTGTGAATTATTTAAAAGAGCACAATAACTGCCCAGAAATGACAACACTTGGTGTGTGAAGCTCATTTACAACGTCTCTATTCCCATAAGTGTGATTTGTTTAGACCATAAAAATAGTTGGTCCCTCCTCTATGCGTGTGTCTGCTAATGCACAACAACCCCAAAGTTAAACCCCTTAGCCTTCAAACATGTTAGGTCATGCTAGGGTCAACAAAAATGCATTTTGATCTATTGTTAAAGTGTTCCCAGTGCTTGTTTTTAAATTGTGATTATGTCACTTTTAGCTAAAATCACAAAACCTGTATTGTTTTCTAGGACATAGCCAGAACATTTAGGACATGCAGAGCGGCAGTAGTTCATTAGAAATTTGCCTCTGAATTGAGAGGACCTGGCTGCAGACAGCCAGATGGCGACCCAAGACATCATTAGCCGGAACCGGAAGTCCAGAACAGGAAGTTCACATACCATCCTATCATTTTTGGAGATATCCAGCTGTACAGTTTTGAGCCAGATGCCAGCTCAGGTCAGGACAAAGAAGGAGTACATGGATCTATTTGCCCGCAGATTGTAGCTTCTACATCACTGCAACAAGCTTTTTCAACTACATTTTTTTGTCTGCTCTTGATCCACAATGATTTGAATAAAGAAACAATCAGAAATAAAATTTTAAGCTTAAAATTTCTTTACATATGTCCTCAATCATTAGAAAAATGCCACCAGAACATAGTAAAAACACCCAAAACATGATTTTTATTGGAGTGGGTCTTTAGGAGAAGGCGGCATGAAATAATATTAATATTATTAAGGTTTTTTTTAGTGGTCTAGAGTCTAGAGGAGCAGAAGGAGGCAGAGGATGTCATTACTGTGACTGAGAAATGCAGGGCCACAGAGAGATGGGGCGAATGCAAGGACAGGAATTAGACTCTGTCAGAGCTCTAATGGAAGAAGCTGGTTTCCCATGTCAGGGCTTCTCTCAAGTGATGGATTGGGAGGTTAACAGTCGCTACGAGTTAAGAAGCCCGGTGCACAGCACTCTCTGGAGCCACTTTCCAGACAAAGCCCTTTTACAGCCACCCAATTCGAGACTTGAAGCAAACTACAATCAAGGTGTCTTTATTTCCAAACCCCAGCAGGTTTTACATTATGGTATTTTCTAGATGAATGTAAAATATATCCTGAATGTTATTACAAAAAAATTATGGATTTATCTTCTGGTTTTATGATGGAAATGGAGTGTTTTTCATCAACACTTTTTTTTTTTAGTTCAAGTAAAAGGCATTTAGCTTTTTTATGTTAAAAACAAAGTTAAAAAAAATAGACAACATACGTTACCTTGAATCATCTCACAAATTAATAGCACATCATATATTGATTGCATTTTTTTTAGAAGAACTTTGTTTTGAAAAGGAAATAAATGCAAATAACTTCATTTGTCATAAAATTTATATTTGATTCAATTCTTATCTCATAGTTTTTACAATTATTTTTTTTCTTTATTTGGTGCAAAGATGATAAGAGATGAGGCTCCTGAGTCACTACATTAGAAATTTGTGTGCCTGTTTTGGGTACTAAATTTACATTTTTCACCAAAGATATTTGAATAAGTGGATTTAATAAACAGTACAAAGAGAAACTGGAAAAAAAACATGGGGAAGTTATGAAAGACAGAAGAAAGAGTAGGAAGGATGAAGAAGAGTGATTTAAGATACAGATTATAAAGTCACACAAAGCAGTGATGTTTGATGACAGAAATATAGTTAAGCTCTTTGAATCTCTTTATTGACCTTTTCTGTACACAAAATTACATATTCATGTATTATTGCTACACTGGGACTTTATGTTTGTGGTCTATTGTGTCCCAAAGCAGTTGTACAATCTTGTATTGACAGTGTTAATGTTAAACATTGAGCGATTCCAGCCTGCTGCGGTTCATTATCGGGGTAAGTTTAATGGGAGATAAGGGTTAACTCTCTGAAATCATGTAAAACTGTTTTGTTTTGTTTCCTTTTTTTCTGTGAAGAAATGTGGCTGTAAGCAAACCTAAAATGAAAAGATTTGTCTCTCAGTGGGGTTAAGAAGACTGTGGATTATCATGTGAAAATCCATTGTAAAAAGCAGAGCTGCTCAGTGTTGTAGCTTTAAAGATGGTCACATCAAAGCAGAAAGGGCTGTTTCAGTCTTGACTGGAGTGAGTTGTTATTCAGTTTCCTCTTAGAGGCAAAATATGTTTGTTTAGTTGTTTCTATATTGAGCACATGCAAATGGAGATGGTAGACTTTCTGTCAGTGTTATAACAGAGAAGGCCCTGGTCCAGAATGTACTCTCTCTGTCCTCTGTGATCAGCTCTAGCTGTTCACAGCTTTTCAGGAAATTGATTTTATAGAAAAAAGTATGTCGTACATGCAGATCTGGTTAGGATTCTGTACTTCTGTGGTGATGATTCAGACTTGTGCTAGCAGATATTGTAAAAACATTATTTTATTATTTATTTTATTACCATAGTAGTATACAGACCTGCCTCAGGAAAAAAATAACAGAAAAAAAAGCATTTGTACAAAACATTGGTACCAAATGCAAGAGACCTGAGGCAGCCTCTTAAAAATTTACCATAAACTGAAGCACAAACTAAGATAAATAAAAAGGGAAAAAAAACACAACTAGGATAAAAATAACCTCAATCCTTTCAAGTCCTGCTACAATCATTGTCAGGGTTGACGTGAGGACACAAATGCAGACGGCAATAGTAATTGCAAAGTTTCTCATTTATTTGAGAAAAGTCCTCGAAAACTGCCCACAAACTCATGAAGGTACAAAAACCACCCGACAACCAGTGCAGGGGAGACGAAGACTTATAACCAAGAGGAGGGGATGAGGTAAATGGAAACAGGTGTGCCAATAAGGGAGGGAGAGAACACAGGAAGTACAACCAACAACAAAATAAAACAGGAAGTGGACACCAAACACAAAACCAACAAATGTCCTGGGTCCATAACCCCACAGTACCCCCCCCTCAAGGCGCGCCGCCTGGCGCAGGGGGAAGCCCGTCCCGGTGCCGCCGATTGAAGTCCCTGATGAGCTCAGGATCCAGAATCCGCGAAGCAGGCTCCCAGGACCTCTCCTCAGGCCCGTACCCCTGCCAGTCCACCAGATACTGGAGACCACGTCCCCGTCGCCGAACGTCCAGCAGGCGACGGACAGTGTAGGCATCAATGATGCGGGGAGGGGGTGGCGGAGAGGAAGGCCGCTGCAGGGGACACGTAACATGCGGCTTCAGCTGAGAGACATGGAAGACCGGGTGGATGCGCAAGGACCTGGGCAAGTGCAGCCTGACCGCCACAGGATTGATGACCTTCAGGATCTCGAAAGGACCGATGTACTTGGGGGACAGCTTCTTGGACTCCGTCCGGAGTCTGATGTGCGAGGTGGACAACATGACGAACTGACCAGGTAGCTAGGACGGTGCTGGCGTGCGCCGACAATCTGCCAACCTATAGTTGGCAACCCCTGAACACAACAGGGCTTGTGACTCTGAAAACACCTCAGCCAGGTCATGACATTCAGGCGGAACCCTGAATGGGTCAGGTGAGGGCGGCCGCCCTACTGGGACGGCGGGATCTCCCCCAGGAGGCCGAGCCGAAAACACAAACAGGTGGTGTGACATTTCTCAAGTGCCTGTCACTGAGCAGGTTTCTCCTCTGCACGGTTCTTCTGCTTATGAAATCATGCCATGATGGCACTTTTGTCCTCCTGATCAGAATAGCTCGTGGTGCTGTGTGGGAGCAGCTGGGGCAAACCGGCTGCAGGTATACACACATGCCCATGCAGCTTGCACCGGTGCACACATGGGTCTCCTCTCACTCTGTCTCTGTTGGAGACACATTATTGTTGTTCCACCAGCGTTTCTATGAGCTCTCTTCAGCCTCCCACCAGCAGGTGCAAGCACTTCTATGAAACTAAACAGCTCCAGTTCTCACTCCCCGTGCACTACTCATCTACTCATCACAGCCCACACAGTCCTCCTTATGAATGCGATATCATCATCCACGAGACAGAAAAAAAAATGTTTAGAAAGTTTTGTTTTCAGCTCACAAGTGTTGAATTAAGTACGAGTTCCAGCTGAAAATGGAGATCTCTCAGGAACACTTCTTTGTTTGATGAGTAACATTTGTGTTTGCACAAACTGACAAGTGCTGAAAAGCCTGACAGCTGTACTTTCACATTTACAAATTGTTACCTGAAATGTTTGTGCACATTTTGACAGCACAACGGAAATCTCACCAGAGAAGTGTTGACAGTGGAGCGGAAGGGAGCAAATTCACAGCGTTTTGCCATGCCACCAAAGTCTGTGTCACACCAGACAGTGTGTGTCTTTGTAGATAATTCTCAGAAAGGGTCCTTGATCATAGTTTGGCCCAAACTGGATGGTGTAGTTTCTGCTTCATGACCACATAAATGTCAAACAACCAGACTTTATTTGTCCTTTCTAAATATATTTGTATCCCATGCATTACTGATGCCATCAATTGATCATTTGCTGTGAGTTTTCAGCTAAAACAGAGTTCATGGGCAGAAAAATCACTGCAGATTACAAGATGTGATTTTGAAACGTTGTGCCATCAGGCTATCATAAGCCATTCATTCTAAATAAAGGACCACAAAAGATCAAAAATGTCCTGGCTTTTATTTTCTTTTTTGTTTTTGAAAAAATAAATGCCAAGGCCCACTCCAATGGAAATTGTAGTTTTGGTGTTTTTAACATACTCTTCTAACATTTTTCTCATGATGGAGGACATATAGAAAGAAAGCTAAGTTAAAATTGCATTTCTGAGTATTTCTTTTTTCAAATTGCAGTGAATCAGGAGCAGACAAAATAATGCTGTTTGAAAAAGCTTGTACCTGTTACGTTCAACCCACAATTGGCAAGCGCTGCTCCATTCCAATACTTCCACTTGCAGACAACTATAGTTTTTTTGTTTTTCTCGTCTGAGCTGGTACTGTAACTGGCCTCAAAACTGTATAGCTGGATAGCTCCAATATTGCTTGCCATTTTTGCTGCACCAGTTATGTTAGGTTGGAGCTGTAAGCTAGCTGGAGAGCGTGTAAACAAATGGATGATAGGAAATGAGAGAAGGCTTCTTCCGCGCCCACAACTCAGAGGGAAATTTCTGATGAACTATTGCCACTCTGCAGAAAACCACACTTTTTTTTTTGTCACTTTGGCCAAAAAACTGCATAATCATAATGAAAAGATCACTATGAACATGTTTAAACTAGATCAAAAGATAATCAGAGTGGGACTTTATTTAGACTAAAGACAAATGACATATTAATAGAGTTTAAAAGTGTCTTTTTGAGTTTTAAAAAAGTTTTCTGGTCTTTGTAAAAGCTACCAGTCGCTCTTCTTCAGCCCTTTTGCAAATTAGCCTCCTGTTTTGCCGTGCAACAAGTTTGCAACATGTATTTAAGATGAGTGCTTAGCCTGCAGCCGCAGCCAGCTCCCATCACGCTGTGTGCAATCCCACCATCTCTTTCAGCCTTTCATTAAACTTTTTTCAAGTCTTAGGATTTGTGTGGAGAGTGGTGGTTTGAAAATGAAGTAGTACTCCCCATGGATGTTGTTCTAACATTAGGGGTGTGACCTCCCAGCATCAGTCACGTGACCCCACATTTAAGCAGGGCCTAGATTTGCGGCTCTGTGAAATGCTTGAGGCCTGGTTAATCCTTCGTTGAAATAAAAAAAAACGACCAAAAAAAACATTGTGAAAGAGATCTTGTTAGTATCAATAACAAAGCAAGATATTTTCTGAGGGAAAGTTTTCAAGGGTGAAAAGACAGACTAAAAACACACAAACTGTATCTTTTAAATGAGGAGATGCAACAAGATACGTCAATTGTCTTTACATGTTAAGGGATTTCTTGTACTGTTTTTGGCTGACTACACAGTGGTTCTATATGTTGTTTCATCATGCTACCATTGCAACATCATCCACTTGGACATAAAAATGACAAGACAACAGACACGCCAAGTGGCGGCACTTGAAACGGGACAGCACCAACACTAACGATTACATCTCACCGCAGCACTTCCTCTCTCCTTCTGGAAGCCACTGTGTGAATGGCTTCAGAATGAATAATTAATGTAAACTGGAACTGTTAGCAAGAGTGTGGCAAAATCACAAGGGCTCAGACTAATTGGAGTATTTTTTTTCTTCCCCCCCAACTCTTTACCCTGCTGCCAGCAGTAAGAAATTAAGAGTAGTGAGAGCATAATGAGATGTGGATTGGGCTGGGGTCAGGTTAAGTAGAACAACAAAATGGACTGATTCATTTGAGATAAAATTCAATTAGAGTTTAACTTTCTGCCTAAAGAAAAGTCTTGTCGGGGAAAAGCATTGTCAGATTAAAAGTCAAACCACTATAATTGTGAAAAGGCTCTATTGGTTTAGCAACTGAATTGTGCCCTGAAGTGTAGGTGAAGTCCACCACCTACAAAAACAATTTTTTTTTTTTGTAATATTTAAAGACAAAAGCATGACTTAGGCTGCACGGTGGCGCAGTGGTTAGCGCTCCTGCCTCACAGCAAGAAGGTTCCCGGTTCAAGTCCTGGCTGGGGGACCTTTCTGTGTGGAGTTTGCATGTTCTCCCCGTGCATGCGTGGGTTTTCTCCGGGTACTCCGGCTTCCTCCCACCGTCCAAAAACATGCTTCATAGGTTAATTGGTCACTGTAAATTGTCCCTAGGTGTGAATGTGAGTGTGCATGGGTGTGTGATTGTGGCCCCTGCGACAGACTGGCGACCAGTCCGGGAGTGTACCCTGCCTTCGCCCATGAGTAGCCGGGTTAGGCTCCGGCAACCCCGTGACCCCGAAAGGGATAAAGCGGTTTGGAAAATGAATGAATGAATGAATGAAAAGCATGACTTTGAAAAGTTCATGTAAGGATCCCTCAACATGTAGTAAAAAAAAATGCTGACAGTATTGTGAAATATGTGAAAGCTAAGACCATTAATGTGAAATGTATTCTCTGTGATATATATATATATATGTATATATATATATATATGTGTGTGTGTGCGCGTGTGCGTGTGTTTATTTATATATATTTCTTATTTTTTGTCCAGTGCTGTTTGAGCCCTGTCCTTTCTCTCATTTCTTTGGCTTTCTTGCTTGGTGAAGATTTATTTTTTCTCTCTTCATCCTAAATTATTCAAAAGTGTTTTGATTCTCAGTAAGGTTTGTGAATCTGGGGCTGCAGCGCTCAGCTGAGCAGTCCCTGTTGCTTGTTTTCCTGTCTCCACAGTGTTTTTCTTACTTGGTTTACAAGACAAATGCTACAGTTACTACGATTTTGCACACAATCTCACGTTAAAGGGGCCAGAGGGTGACTTTTTAAAACATATGATGTATATATATTCAGGTAAATAAAAAGGCTTGCGTGCTTTTGTTTACATGGAAAAATGTGATTCATGTGAATCTGTATTCAGGTCAAGCTCTGCTCAGGGAAGGAAAGAAGAGAGAGGGATATTTTTCTATCCCATCATGCAACAGCAGCAGGATCCAAATTGGCACAGAGGGCTGGGCAGTTTCTCCAGGGATAAGCATCCTGTATCCTTGCCTGACACCCCATGAGGGAAACCTGCCAGGAACAGTCTTTCACCACAACATTCGTCCATATCAAACAAAACAGAGGACCCTAAAGGCTAATATGTTCCTCCTCTCTCAGCTGACCAGAACCAATTGTCAATAACATTTCCTTTAGAGTTTTTTGTGCTCTTACAAATTCTATTGGATGCCTAACTTGAAGACCCAATGCCCAGAATAGTTGCCCCTGAAAAGGGTATTGAAAACAGCTGCTGGCAGATGAAAAATTCATACAGTGTTGCCATACATTTGAGTAACCCTGCCTCATCACCTTTCTCTGTCTCCATTACTTTCCTCCTCTCTTTCTGGATGATGCACAAATGACAAACCAGTCATTTGTGTGCATCTGTCTGTAGCCCTTTTGTCTCTGGGAGAATATTAATAAAGTCCGCTGTCTGAGGCAGATCAAACTATTCAGTACAAAGAGGGATCTTTATCCAAGTCCACGAGCACTGGGTTATAGGGATTTTAATATGGCACTGGCTGGATGTACACTGTAATAGGCCAGTCCTGAAAACATGAGAGTGATCCTCTGACAGTACAATAGACAAAGATTTAGGGGGTGGGGGTGGGGGAATGATACGGATGACTAAATAAGCCCTTTCTATAGCTAAAAGTACTAGTTTTAGCTGAGTGACTGTGTTTGAAGCTTTATTTCTGTCCGGTCCTCACATACACAGCTACTTCCAGTGTATCTCTTTCCCTGTTAATCTGGTAAAACCTTTAAACTCACAGTTTGCTCAGTGTTCAGCCTTTAATTATGTCAATAATGTGCTACTTGGCAGAACTTCAAGCAGAAGTGCACGGCTCAAATAGCTTTTTAACACCTTGTCATCACCCAGCAAACTGCTTTATGGAAATGCCGGTACTGGGTAGAGGACAGAAAGAAATTGTAAGGGACCAGGATGACTATGCTGTACTTATGGTACTCCGAAGCAGATGGCTGAATTTTATACTTGAAGTCATGACGGAGCTCCAAATAAACTCTGTAGTGTTTAGATGGCCACTTCATTTACAGTGGAGATTGAAAGTTTGGGCACCTGCCAAGTTTTGCGTACACCATTATTTTGTTTTCTGTTATTTTGAAAGGGTAAATGATGGAAATAAAGCCTAGTTTTTTTTTTACATATTAAAAGGATGTCTCATCTGTAAACTGATGCCTTTAAAAGATTTTTTCAAACTTTCCTTGGTTTCTTTATGCACAAAAATAAAACATTTAACCTGGGGTCCCCAAGCTTTCGATCCCCACCATATTCATTTGCATTACATTTCAAATCTTTTTTCATTTTTAAAAGACCCACCCCAATGAAAATTGTATTTTTAGCATCCTCTTGTTGCCTTTACTCATGATGCAGAACACATATAAAAGAAATTATTACTTGCAAACAAACAGATCCATCGACATCATTGCTTTTCTTGTCCAAGCTAACATTTGGCTCAAAACTGAAGGCTGCATACCTCCAATACCCCTCTTCAGTAATGTTAGGTTGGGGTATGAAGGGCTGTAAGCTAGAGAGGAGAGCATGTAAACAAAGGGATGAGGGAAATAAAGGCAGGCTCACTCTGCATCAGTAATCCTGCTCAAAACTCAGGGACAAATTTCTTTTGAAATCTTGACGCTCTGCAAAAACTATGCCCTAGAAAACAACTTTTTTTTTTGGCTTTTGGCTAAAAATTGCATAATCATAATTAAAAGAACACTGGGAACACTTTAACAATAAATCAAAAGATGATCAGAATGAGACTTTAAAGTGAGTAATTTTGAAACTGGTATTGGTATTAGAAGTCCCCAAACTGAAGGTTATATTATATTACTCAAAGGTTATTACAGTGCATTTTGAAGTTAATTATATATATATGTGTATATATATATATATATATGTTTTTTTTTCAGGTGTAGTAGTTCCAGAATGAGATAATTCAGTTCCTTTGAAACCTGTTCAATCTTCACAAACTCAGTAGAATGTAGAAACCATCGAATTACCAAACCTCACTAAGAAATAGTCTCTTTCTCTCCTTTTGCTTTTCTGAGTTAGAGTGTTGTCTCATCACAGATCCCTTTTCCCATCAAATATAGCCATCCACAGTCATTTGACTTATTTATGCAGATGGCACGACTCCACCTGGTTCTAAAAGAGTGAGGTGTTGATGAGAACGGATGAGAGAGCAGTCTGCAGATGGTCCTGTTCTGCTGATCACCCTCTCAACCACAAAACCTTTTGGTGTCAGGATGTAGTGATGAAGTGTGACAATTCACAGATGGGCACATTCATGTGTTTCTGTGATTGCTGACTGCAAAAAGAGGTAGCCTAAAAATAGGAAAGAACACTAATCTGTAGAAGAAAATTACTAAAAAATAGCAAAATTATTTGTCCAGGCACAAGAAAATATTGTATTAAGATATCAAAATCTAATAACAAGGAGTTCCACAATGGCATTCAAATAGGAAACATGATCTAAAAGAAAAGATAACCGTTAGACAGAATGACTTAAAACCCAATGTCATTCAGCCCAATAATACGTATTTTTGCTAGTTCTTAGCAAATGGTTTGTATTTTTTTAACTTTTGTGTACTTAATTGGTGTTCATTTTGATTACAGTGACAAGAACTAGTTCAATAAATAGAAAACACTCATTTTAGAGCAAAATGGGAACAAATGAGAATACGATCTTAGTACAAGTTGGCCCATTTTAATGAATCTCCATAAAACCTAAAGCTAGCAATTATTCTTAAAGCATAAATCACATTTTTTTCTCTTCCAAACGAATTCCAGTCCAACTTGTCAACATTTATTAAACTTTAAAATAGCAACTGGACCAAAAATTAGAGTGAAATTTTTGGGTTTTTTCAGTCTTAAATCAAGTTTTTCTATTGTCATGAGTATGGATGTATTGCAAGTATCAAATCTTATGCAGTGGGCATAATAGCTTGCTTTTTAATCTAAATCCAATTAGACACAATGTGCACAAGTGAAATACATTTACAAATACATGCATCTATTAGTTGTGTATATAACATGTATTTAAAAGGTATATAGGTAATAATGGCTACAATTGTCAAAACTCACAAGCTGCCTCCCAGTGTTGGAAATTTACTGGCAGAGGAAGTTTTCAAAAGTTGTGTGACAAATCCACCATTCCCTGTCGAGGTAAACTAGTTGGTGTTTTACCCCAACACCCCTCATAACTTCCGCTTTTATATTTACTCATTGCTATTTTGAATTTTTAATTGAAAGACTGAGATTCTCACCTGTTTTTTTCTCCTGAGATAAGCAATAGCACATTATTGCTGAAAAGCTGGTGTCCCGCCGAGCGTAAAAGCACAACCGATGCAAGGTGAAGCTGCACGGGAAAAACATAAACTTGTAGTGATCCTGCAGTATGACACAAAGCATCCCGAAGCTTAACACAAGCAATGCTTTTTTTCAAAAAGTAGCCGACCTATTAAGAAATAATAGTGGGAAGAGGATTGGAAAGAAGGAAGAGGTACCAGAGGAGCACTCAAGCTCGCTTTGTCAGCACTAACAAACTGCACTCTGTTTGACAGCTAGTGAGTTGTCCAGAAAGGTGCTCAGACAGACACTTTTGTCATGAGTTTTTCATGTTGGATTGCAAAAATGTACCATGTTGATAGAGAGCACATCATGCCCAAGCCACATCTGCTCTGATTGATTAGTGAAGTTGACGAACAAGATACAGCCACATCACTACTTCCATGCTTCTTAATTGGTCACCATATACTTCTTGCACTGAAATTTTAATTTAAAGGGCAGCATAAAACATAAGTAAACTATTTAAGGTTACATCTACGCTGGTAGTTTTATTCATACCGATTGCATTTCCTCAGATACTTTGCTTTGTTTTCATAAGTGAAAATGTGTTCATCTCAGAAAGAAGGTCTCAATTCACTTGTTATTGGACTCTGGTGCAGTTCATTTGAGTGTGAATGCAGACTGACTGTCCTTGGCAAAAAAACTTGGAAACAAAAGGGGACAATTAATGATAGTTCTGCAAAAAAAAAGCAGAATTAATTTAAAAGATGCATTCAATACCCCCCATCATTCGCCACCACCCCGTCAAGCCCTTCCCAAACCTGCTTAACCCCGTTGAACTCTGCTGTGGCATCAGAGAGCTCACTGATGTGAACTCCCTGACCTTTTGTGTCAAATTGGCCATAAGAGTAGAGTTGATAAGTCATAGAAACAATGGCATGTTTTGCTTGTTGGGGGCTGATGAACATGCGTATCAATTTTTGTGATAATGTGCCAGACACATTTTTTGAATTTCCCTGAAAACGTTCGGAAACCCTGCTCATATTGTTGAGGATGAAACAATTCTTGCTTCTTTTTTGTTGTTTTTTTTTAGATGTGGTCAATAAATTAACATGTTTCATTTTGTAGGAAACATATTGAAACATTGAAAGTTTTGGTGAGTTTTTGCGCAGGTTGAGGGAGCAATATTTGAATTTAGAGAACGAGAAAATCATATTTCTTTCTTTTGTTAATTTGACAGGACCATGTACAGGAGGGTTTAATCAAAGAAAATATGCTTTGAACCAGACTACAGCTCCCCAAGACATACAAATACAAGAATGAATAATTAGCATAAAACAATGCAATGCAGGTACATGAAAGTTACAATTATTTCATAATAAAAAACAAGAGAGAGGGAGGTAAACACTGTAAAAACATTTAAAAAGACTTCATATTTAGTAATGTTGACATGTCTGTTTTGTCAAAAATGGTTGTTTCATTTCCATACCAATTTTTAAAAAGTTTTTTTGCATAATTAGTTGCTTTGGCAGTTCATTATACCCAGTTACCGATTTAAAAGAACATGCTGTATGGAGTTTAATGCTGATCAGCCTAGAGCAGTCCTTCTTTTAGGTATACTACACTAGCCTTTAGATGTGGACTCTCTTGTTCTGATATCAACATGGGTAAGCTTTTAAGTGGTGGAGAAGCCATATTATTTATTTTTTATTTAAACAACAACCTTAAATTTCAAGTTCGGATATTTTTTTCAAAGCTTAACATTTAGTGTTTGGTTAGTATTTTTGCAATGATGATGTTGTCATGATGTTCTATCAGGGATCTTAAGTGCTTGTTTATAGACAGATTCCAGAGGCTTAATAGTTGTCTTATTTGCTTGTGACCAACATGAAGCGCCATATTTTGAATGATGCATTTTCATTGCATTCATGTAGGTTTTGGCTCTTTGGGTTGTTAATGAATTTGATATGGACCCAAAACTTGACAGATTATATTTTAGTGTGTGAAAGATCTTTTTTTATTTGGCTCTTGAAAGTTGAAGTTGAATCCAAAATTATTCCAAAGTATCTGAAATGCATTTACACTTTTAATAATTTCTCCCTTAACCTTTACTGAAGGGTAGGTTTTATGATTTTGTTTTATTGAGAAAGACATTGTTGATGTTTTTTTTCCACATTTAGTGTTGAATAGGACTCATTCATTCATTTTCCAATCCGCTTTATCCCTTTCGGGGTCACGGGGTTGCCGGAGCCTAACCCGGCTACTCATGGGCGAAGGCAGGGTACACCCCTGGACTAGTCGCCAGTCTGTCGCAGGGGCCACAATCACACACCCATGCACACTCACAGTCACACCTAGGGACAATTTAGATTAACCAATTAACCTGTGAAGCATGTTTTTGGACGGTGGGAGGAAGCCGGAGTACCCGGAGAAAACCCACGCATGCACGGGGAGAACATGCAAACTCCACACAGAAAGGTCCCCCAGCCAGGACTTGAACCGGGAACCTTCTTGCTGTGAGGCCGGAGCGCTAACCACTGCGCCACCTGAATAGGACCAACCAATTAGCCATTCATTAACCATTCAACCAATTAGCAATTTTGTCCATTGCCACTCACAATTTAGCAGCCACTTGTTTAGGGTCCTTCTCTGTAGATGACTGTGTCATACATTTGTATGTCCTTATTCTTACACAAAGATGGGAGGTCATTGATAAACAAACTGAACAAAAGTAGTCCCAGGACAGAACCTTGAGGTACTCCTATAGTGCAGGCTCTCACTTGTGACACTGCACCTTTACACAAATGCACTGAGAGCACCCACTGAGGTAAGATTTTATTTAGCTAAGGGTATCCCTGGGCAATTTATAACTTGGTTAACAGCACCATATTATTCACTGTGTTGAAAGCCTTGCTCAGGTCTAAAAATACAGCTCCCTCTACCTTCCCTGTGTTTAGACTTGACTTAATTCATTCTAGAAAATAGCATGCAGTCTCAGTTGAATTATTCTTTTTTTTAGACTGAACTGCTAGGGAATAGATCAGAGGTTAACGGCTCTATCACTGCACCATGACTAACCCTAGTAAGACCTGGTAGTCCAAGTTCTAGCAGGACAACCCAGTTTTCTTCTTCTTCTTTTGATACCATGGTCAGAACCTGTTTACTTCCGGACCAACTAGAGGTTCCTTTTTTCTTTCTTGGCGGTTTGGTTACTATATAGAGTGCAGTGTCTGAAAGTAAAATGAACCAATTCAAGGCATGAAAGCTTGCAGCATTTCTGCCCATTCAAACCAAGTCGACAAAACATTCCTAGTGGGAAAACAACCTAAGCCTATGAATTTGTCTGAATTTGTTTTAAAAATAATTAACCCTGCAAGCATAATTACATTTTATGTTGTTTGAAACTATAGCAGATATACCAGAAAAATATTTAGTTAAATTCCAGGTATCAAATAACACATTTCTGACGGTGCACACTTTTTTTTATCTTGGAAATGACAAATTACTGGTCTAAGGTCAAGATTCAAATGCTGGTAGTGAATTGATAGAATGGAAGTTGTGGGATATGGTCCTACTATGGAATGGTGAACTGTTCATGTTATATTCCACCTTTGCACTACAGTAGCTGGTACAGTCTCCAGCAACCCCCAAAGGACTTGCAAAGGACTAAACGGGAATAAGTGATTGACGGGTAGATGGGAGGATGGATGAATGGAGGTGGTGGGATTAAGAATTTTAGAGGGGAGGAGGATATTGAATAAGGGCTTTCAACTCCACAATGGATAGACAAGCTGATGAAGTGGAAACAAGAGATACTGAAGATGATCTCAGAAGACTGAGTAGAACTGAATGAGATTGGAGAAGTGTGGAGGTGTCAAGTTTTGAAAAGCTTTAAAGGTAAGGAGAAGAATCTTGAAATCAATTTCTAAATGGACGGGGATCTGGTGGGGCTGCTTGGAGACAGGAGAGATGTTTCAGTGGAGGCGGATGGAGAAATAATCTGGGATTCACATTTCAGAACCTGCTGAAGCTTGGGAAGGCTCATGTAGAAAACTGAAGTGGAGGGAGTTACAATAATCAATATGGTATGTAGCCAATGCATGAACCAGAATACCTCTAGTACACGTCTAAGAAACAGTAAAAATCAGTTAATATTTCATAAATAAAAATATACTATTTGATGCAATAGTTACAGAGGGAGTGCTGTTTAGGATACCACCTTTTGGTTTACATAAAAAATAACAAAAATGTGGATTTCTAGCTTCAACCGTTACTAAATGGCCTCGCCTTTGACAATATTAGTTAGCTATACTCTAATTTCCAGATCAAAGTTCATTTGAAAAAGAAAAAAGACTAAACCTAAACCTACAGTCCCAAATATCCCAAAATGCCACACGCTGCAACCTAAATGCAGGTTATTCAACAAAACTGGCAGGTGGCTGCACAGCGCCATTCCTAATCAGGAGGCGGCAGTCACATTTTACATGTCGCGCGGCAGCAAAACGTTTTACGAAAAAGTTAAACTTAAATGGCAACCAGACAATTTTTTGACAGTGGTTAGTTGCCGCCATATTTGAGGTTGCGTTGGCAGTCCAGGGACAGAAAGGCAGCAGCGCAATAATTGACTGACAGGAGAGTCTCCAGGTCCCCAAAATGGTCTGATAATTGGACAATTTCAAACTGCCACCCTCTAGCCAGCCCCTGCCCTCATGTAGCCACCCCATAGTTGCATATGACCAGTGGTGCAGAATGGCCTGCTTTTTTTATACCCCCGACTGTCGATCAGTGCTCGATCATCGATCAGTCGATCATCAATTGATATGGACAGCCACCCAGCCAGAGACATTTACACATCGTCCAATCAAAGCTGCTGCCGGCCGGCGATCTAGCTGTCACCATCCAGCTGTCACCCGATTTTGTAATGACGGCATCTATATCTTTGCAGATGGCCGCCTAACTGACGCTGTCTGCATTAATGGCCAAGCTAAAGATTTTGGCAGTATAATTTGTGACAATAGCATAAGTAACATTTGGGTGTATAATTGCACAACAAAAACATGTAACCACCTATTGTTGACACCCTTTCAACCTCTGTGGCCTGATTTTATATTCATGACAACTTTAAAGTGGTTGAAATCTTTTCACCCCATGTGATTTTATTGTATATTTATATCATGTTTAGGCTAACTGCATCCCTCTTACTTTTTAGTTCTCATATGCAGGAGCCATTACTCAAATTTTGCATTTATAGGTTTTTGACATCTGCACAAAAAGGGGTTCGATCCGTTGCTGCCTCATGTCCTCTTGTTGCTAGGAGCTACTCCCCTGTTGCAGTGATGGTGTCTATGGCAAGCTGCTTTTGCACTGATGGGTTTCACAACGTTCTGTATACTCTACTTTTTAGTAGGGGTATAGATTTAGCCCTAGACAGCCAACAGAAAAACTGCAGCTCTCCACCTTTCTTTATTTAAGCAATCACTGGAGGGTGACAAAATAGAAAACCATATTTGATCTTAGTTTGGTCAATGCTTAATTTGAGGTAATCCACAAGAACAACAGAGAATATTACTGTGATGTTATTGGTTACAGGGATTGTGAATAGTATCTTAATAAAGAGGTACAGTCAATATTTTGGCCGCCCAGACTGCATAAAAGCCAAATGCTTCATTTCAATCGATTTATGTTAATAAAGCAGAAACAGACCATCTGGGGGAAGGATTGCAAAATGAATATGAGATTACAGGCTGTTGAAGTAGCAACAGTACAATAAGAAATTGGTCATGTAATGATAAACCAGTGATAGGCCTATTGTAGAATCAACTGCTTGTGCTGTTGCTCATAAGGCTTTAGCGGCGGTGCTTGACAATGAGCTTTGATGAGGGTTCTTGGTTTAGCTTTCACCTGTCATCAAAAACTTAATTATTGCTCTTGTCGCCTGTAGCTCCATGCGCTGAATGATAATCAACAGGTTTTCTTAAAGCACTGGCTGCAGTTTTTAAAAACACCAACTGTCTGCAACACGTTAACACGAAAATAACTTATTTTTATTTCGGTTGCATCTAGTAGCATAGCATACGGAGTCAAATTAAAGAAGACTGGCTAAATCGGAAATCTGCAACACAAACGGAAGTGGTTTCTTCTCCCTAGAGCATGCCTCCAGGGCTGGTTGTATCTGCTGCGAATCTGTCTGTGATCTCCTTTGGTTCAGACAAACTATTGTTCGGTTTGTCAGATGAGTGGGGCTAAATGTAGACGGATTGATACGGGGCTGATGTGGGAGAGCAAGTTAACGGCAGACACACGGGGGCTGGTGCTGAGCTGTCATTACTTGAAATTAAATGTATTGTACTGCTCTGTCAAATGATACTGTTTTGCTTTTTAGCTCTTTATTTTTGGTTACATTGCAAGCTTTCATCTACAGATCACCACCATGCACTCAACTTATCTTTGCTACTCCCCCTCCAGGCTCCTCTTCTTGTTTGTTTCCAGTACTATCATCCACGGCTCTTTACAGAGTTGGGAAAACATGTTTTTCATAGTTATGATGGCTGACTAAACATCACATGTCTAGAAAAAGGATCTGTGATATTTAATACACAGACTTTTTCCCCTTTTAGCAGCTTATGTGTGTACACACAATTAAGACAACAAGGCATAAGCCTGCAGTGTGTCTTTTAATTTCTTCCCTCAATATTTCTCTTCCTTTTGCATAAGGGTTTCTACACAAATACCAACATGCCCCTTTGCATTTACAGTTTCACATGCAGATCAACTACAAACTGGTTGAGAATGATAAATGATGTCTTCATGTTGTAATGTCACCTGTGTCATTGTTGCGTGTTTACTCTCATGCAAATGTACTCTTCCCTTGAACAGACTGTAATCAAAAATAATCCCACCGCCAGTGTCATCAACTTAGAGTTAACATGAGGTAAATGCAGTTAAAAATCCACATTCTTTTATGGGTGTGAAAGGCAACCATGACAGAAAAGGCCACATGCAGAATATATTATACCACCTATGTAGAACCGCTGACAGACGGGAGGTAGAAGTCCTTGTCATAACTAATATCTGTCAGTGTTGCATATTTTGGAGGCAGAGGAAAAATATGTCTGCTGTCACTTGGTTTTGTTTATGACATAAACGCTGGGAACAACAGTTTTAGACTCGGTGTGTGTTATTTATCATATGTACAAATGAGTGATCTGATTTTGAAAGCAGCAAATGTCTATTTTATCTCCTCTTTTGTGAAGTGACACAGGGTAAGAAGACAGAGACAAAAAGGAGCCAGAGTTGTGCTGTTAACTGACATTTGAAGGTTCCCCAGAGGTCTCCTTAATGGCAACCTGGCGATCACACTGAAAAATTAATTTGGCGTAGCCGTAATTGAATCTTCCGGTTTTGTTTTGATCTGCTTGGCTATTTTAATACAGTTTAACGGATATTGGTTTAAGACCATTTAAAGACACACTAAAACGAAAATCACGTTTGGCTGGTGTTATTCACATTTATGTGTGACCAGCACCATGAACTGAAATTCACATTGGCCCCGCGTAATAGCGTAATGCAGCCAAGATGCACATTGCTTCTTTTGTTTAATTTTTTAACTGTAGCTGCCATTGTTGTCACTGTGTCATATGATCAAGTGGTAAATTTGAATGAGTGTACCTGTTCACCTACAGGTTTTGTTTTTTATGGTGGTTTGTGTATGATGGGTGGGCATGTCCTGGTTGCCTACTTTTGTTGACTGCTTTTCATTTAACAGATTTCATTGAATGAAACCTTGAGCTTTTTCTGTTACTCAAGAATAAGCACAAGAACATTGTTAGACAGGGAGTATTTTGCCTACTTTTGCATGTTACAAGCAATTGTCCTGCCTCAGCGTCTCTTACGTCTGGTCAAGCATTAACGTCTCTACATTGGGAATTACTTTGTTTTCTAATAAGTTTTTTTTTTTAATCTTTTTTTTTTTTTTTTTTTTACTGAAAAGGTATTTTAAGAACTTAGTGATTGCATGGTGACGTTTGTCCATCATTTCAACTGAAAGTTATTTGGCATGAAGTGATACTGAATATGATCTGTACTAATCATAAAACCTTTTTTGAGAATGCTGATACTGAAGATGTATTTGAAAAAACTCAAACACCAAAACTCAGACGTCATCATCCAGTCAGTGATGTTCCATCATACCGCACTTTTCCGATTTCTTATTTTTGTTTTTTAACATTTCATTTTGTTTTCTTGAAAAACTTTTGTTTTCCAAAATGTTTATTTATTTTTTTATTTTGATCCATTTTTGGAATTTTGATTTGTTTTCTGGAGTTTTGTTTTGATTTCTAAAATGTAATGTTCTTTTATTATTATTATGAGTTTAACTTTTTTTTTAATTGTGATTAAGTTCTTTAAAAAAAATTTAGTGATTGAGTGAAACAGCCATTAAGTATGGTGTGATTTGTACTTCAGGGCCACCATACTTAATGGGTGTTTCCACTGTTATTTTTTTAAATGAAAACAAGTGGTCCTTGAACAGCAATCTCACTCACCTTCACACACAACCCCTTTTCTTTTAGTAAATCTGCTAAATTTAGAGGCTGCTCCCAGTGTTGGAAAATTAACAAATTGTCAGAAGCGTTCATGCCTTTCCCATTTCAATAGTAGAGGAAAATCAAGAAACATCTCATTTAAAAACGCGCTGAGGCTTTCTCTTTGCACAAAACAGTTTATATTGGGACTAGGCCTCTGCCCTGAATAAATGTTGCAGAATTTGTTTTGTTGTCCCAATGAGATGTGAAAGCATAGCAAGTATTCAAAGCACTCACATGTTATTTGTTTCCCCTAACACCTTTATTTTTTTTTTTATCCCCGCAGTAATTATGTGTACCAAACTTAACTTTATATACTTTTTTTTATGAACAGAGTTTTACAGACATCAAGAGGAACTTGGTGAGGTGACAACACATTACCAGTGTGCAAAGTCACTTCTATTTTTGAATTTGGAAACACCTTTTTTTCAAAAAATGCTCCTCACAAAAGAGGGGGGAAAAGAAAAGTCAGCCTGTGCAGAGCGAGGTGACAGAGAAAAGAAAATTAAGCACAACTTTTCTTTTCCCATTCAACAGGAGATTTGCAATTTTTTGAGATGCAATGAAAACATTTCGCACCCGGGCCAAAAGAATAAAATGCCCAACTAATTTCTTGGCATGTTCTTGGTCAATGTTTAAGCATCTTTTTTGTCCTCTACTACAACCAAACCAACTAACATCATGGAACACTTTTCCGCCCAAAAAATATCTGCAGGAATGAGTCAACAACATTTTTTTTTCATCTATTCAAAGCCATCTTTTGACCGTAATTTACAAACCAAAATTGGCATCAAACCCAAGAGTCTCTTGTTTGTCACACTGGAATGAAACCATGCACCTAAAATAAACATCGCTGTGACGCACTAAAAACATATTTTTAGGATTCAGATTAAGACAAAAAGAAAAAGGTTTCCGATAGTCTGACAACAAATTACTAACTAAAGCTTTCCATCCTAATACGTCTTGATGCTAATTAAGATTAAAGCTTTTAACAGTTCACTCTAGTTTAGGGTTTGACTTTATAACTAAGGATCCCAGCATTTAAAAAAAGTGGTTTCAGCAGCAATCGTGTCCAACCAGAAACGGTGGATTGTTTTTAAAGAAAACTAGCATAAAATTGCATCATGCTGGAGCTTTCTGAAATGTTCCACTTGGTTTTCTTGGCTGTGGGATTTGAGAGATCAAGTGCCCCCTAAAAGCAGAAGATCTGACATTGAGGGACCAAACAAGAGCAAAAATGAGGCTGTCTGATGAAAAAAATAAGGTCTGGCACTTGCCTGTTACCATGACAACTATC
Source organism: Adrianichthys oophorus (assembly GCA_036245035.1). Lineage (NCBI taxonomy): Eukaryota > Metazoa > Chordata > Actinopteri > Beloniformes > Adrianichthyidae > Adrianichthys > Adrianichthys oophorus. The sequence goes on along the minus strand of BSAI01000072.1, from coordinate 10,380,088 downwards.
ATTAAGTGCAGTGCTGGTTGCAATTTTGTAAAGTGAAACTCTGTCTTTTTGTATTTTCTATATATAATCTAAAACAATTGTTTTTCTTTATGTATAATTTACAGTAATTTGTACAAGACACCACATTTGCACTGGCTTTTAGAGTCTCTCAAAATTAGTTTAAAGAAAGACAAAAATAAATAATTTTCATGAGCAAAAATAAACAAAAGATGTGGTTTACAATTTCTGAAATGAAACACCTTTTATTTTATTTTTTTTAATAAAAAAAACATTTGTTTACTGCACATCAATGACTTCTTTTCTGCAATTAATGAGAAAAAGTGAGTTTCAATCACAGGGATCAAAAGCAAAACAGATCAAAACACTAAAAATCTGAAGCTTCTACCATTAAAAAAAGAAATTCGCATTTTCTGCAAATATGATAATTCTTATAAATAATGTGATTTTACTGTACCAGAATAAAGTTCTGGCTAGTTATGCAACTGGTTCTTAGAAAAGCCATTGTAATCCCTGTTTGTGACTGCAAGAAACATTCCAGCAGATAAAGGAGACTCTGGAGTGTTTTTCTCTGCACATCCAAAGCTTCAAAATCTTAAAAAAAAATCTAAGTTTATACATGAAAGTCCAAAAATGAAAGGTCAATTTCTTTTTTCTTTCATTGGATGGAGCTCATATATTTTTATTACATTTATCCCAGTCATGTCTGTAGTATCTCTTGAAAATAAGATTCAAACTGCTATTCCTTCTTTTTTTAATTCCTATCATGCCTTCAACAAAGATGTTCAGACGATGTAAGGACTTAGGTGTGTGTTTTCTGTCTACATGGACAATGTCACAAGACTTGCTAAGATTTGCAGCCGCATCTTTGTCCCTTAACTAGAGCTACGAGTAAGGCATCTTGTAGGCGTTTTACAGATCAACTTTTTTGTGTTGTAAAATTTGTTATTCAAGCTTGCCCCCATCCCTGGAAGCAAACCACATAGTTGGTTAATAAATTTTTCAAAAGTCGATCTACAATGACAGTCCTTGCTAAAAGCACAGAGCTGCCATTAAGCCCCAACTCTGTGATCACAGATGAACACTCCAGCAGTCTCTTTTTTATTTTCCAGTTCTCATATGTTGAACATATCAAATCGTATAGAAATGCTTTCTGAATGAGATTTTTATTAGTGTTGTGCCAGTTACCATTTTTGTTAAAAATCAGAAAACACTCAGAACGATAAAAGTACTGTCTGCCTGCTGAAATGCTTTGGATCGATTAGACTCCCAAACTGATCCAGACATTTTCTCCATGGAATGAAGGCACTAGAGTGCAGGTCTGTAAATGGGAATAACAAGGCAGAATGTAGTGTGTAGTTATAACAGAAAGGAGAAAATAGACGCACAGTAATGTAGACATGTCCGCCCATTTCCAGATTTTAAGTAGATGTAATGGTTGTCTTGAAAAAGTAGTGTGGAGGTTAAAAAGATTTGAAGGGGCTTTTTCCCATTTTCCCACGACATTTAAAAACAATCTGAGGGTCACTCTTAGAGGACAAAGAAGGATGTAAGGTGACATACACAGACCATGGTATTGCTTGATAATCCCTGGAGGGGTGGGGAGTACGTGTTATAGATTTTCAAGTGCAAAGGTTTAGACAGATGCATTGGCTGAGTACACACTTACCACACCAGAAGGCTTTATTTCACTTACATAACATATTTGAAGTCTTTCATTGTTTTTACTATTTTCCTATAGGACAATTCTACAGTTATGGAAATATTATCTTTCATTCCTTAACGATTTTGCAGGTTTTCCTACTTAACGGTAGATTCATTTGAACAGTGAGAGATTGAAAGTCACAAATAAAGCCAAGAAATCAACTTTAAATTTTTCATATATACATACATATTTTTTTTGCATTTTATTGAGGGAAATAAGTATATGAACCTCTTGCTTAAAAGACTGAATACAATGTGGTGAAACCCTTATTAGCAAGCACAGAGGTCAGACATTTCTTGATCATCAGGTTTCGGCACATATCAAGAGGAATTTTGATCCACTCCTCTGTGCAAATGACTTCTAAATCACTAAGATTTGGTGGCTGTCGCTTGGCAACTCAGAGCTTCAGCTCTCTCCATAGGTTTTCTATAGGACTGAGGACCAGAGACTGGCTTGGCCACTCCATTCTTCGATTCCTTTAGCTGTATATTTTGTGTCATTATCTTGGAGACCCATTCTCCAGGATAATGGGAGGGAAGGAGGTTCTCACTCAGGATTTGATGGTTCATGGCTCTGTCCATCCTCCCATCGAGTCTGCACAGCCCTGTGAAGAAAAACACCCCCAAAGCGTAGTGTTTCCACCTCCATGCTTGACAGTGGGAATGGTTTTCTGGAGTTAAAGGCAGCATTTCTCTTCCTCCAAACACGACCGGTTAAGTTGGTGCCAAATAGATACATTTTGGTCTCATCTTAGCACAGCCCCTTCTTCCAATCACTCTCTAGATCATTAAGGTGTGCATTGGCAAACTTCAGGAGGGTCTGCACATGTGCCCTCCTAAGCAGGAGTACTGTCTGAGCATTGCAATACCATCAATCCACCTATACCTATAGGTGGATAGGTGGTAATTTCTGTATTTTGGCCCAATTAAACCAACAACTTAACCCTCATCTTCTTGCTGATGGTTTTTTAGTACATTCCAGTCTTGTGCAGGTCTTCAATCTTCACCCTTAAATCCACTAAAAGTTTTTTAGTCTTTCTCATGTTGGAGAGTTTAGCGTTTGACTGATGGACTGGTTCTGTGGACAGGTGTCATCTACAGAGGTGATTAGTTAAAGGAGGTGAATTCAGTTCAGGTGACAGGTTGATTTGGAAGACCTAACTGTCTGTGTGAAGCAGAACTCTTAGTGGTTACTAGGGGATCAAACTACAGTTAGTTTTTAAAGACGACATGAGTGCGACACCCCTGCTCTAAGGAAAAGTTATTTCAAAAGTAAGAATTAATGAAAGTGGATCTTATACACAAAATCAGGAGGATAGCAGGGCACTGCAGCATATTTGCAAATAATGGACCTCTCACTTTTGAAACACTCCATCATCTGTCATTTCTTTTCTTGCCCCTGCAAGTAGAGAAACCCTCAAGAGCTATTTCACTCCAAGAAAAATCTAATTTTGTTTTAACAGTTATTTTTTTTATTACAAAAAAACACAAACAGATGTGAAACCAAATGTATTTACAGACAAAATATTTTACCTTTAAGGCAATAGGAGTCTGAATTTATTTATTGAGAATAAAAATGCAAGAAAAAAATAACAGTTTGCCATCATTATACAAATGCATGCACATTTTTAAATAAAAATATTAACAAATAACTAGGAAAGGTCTTGAGATTTGCAATGTTTTTGGTAGGAGTGTAATGTTATGTTTCTTTGTTTTGCCAGTTTAGATATATGATTTTGAGGACAAATCTTGAATCTTCCCTTTTCAAACATCCAAACTCCAATCGTTTAATGGCATCAAACTGTGTTTATTATTTTATTTTATGATTGTTTATGCATGATAAATGAAATCAGAAATCAGCTGCTCCATTAAACTTTTTTAAAGAGATGGATTATGGGGGTTAAACCACCAAATTATTCCCAAGTGTGAGTGTGACTACACTTCACTGTTTCCTTGTAGTCAATGAGCAATAACCGCTTTTGCTTGATTGTCTTTTCAAAAACAAAATCACTTGCATAGGAGAGTGGCGATTGCATACAATCTTTGGTAAACCACTATATGCAGTATATCTTTTGCATGTTCTGTTCCTGCAAACCACGCATACTGTACATTTATTCTGCACATTGCTAAGGCGAAACAACTCAACTCATAATGTGAAGGTCAATTCCAACATCCTTTCAGACTCTTTGATTTCAGAAAACAATGTTTCTTACACAGATTTTGTCAGAGTACATGGAAAGACTGCATTGCAGCCTAGATGATTTACAGTACATCTTTTGACTTATTCATGCTTTCTGTTTTTAGGACAAAACCTAATTACACTTTTAGGAACCAATAGTGGATTTTATCTTGTCTTCTTCCTTCATCCATCAAAAATTAACTGGAACTGAAATCTTTCTAAATAATTGATTCAATCTCAAGATTAAGTGTGTTTTTAAAACATTTTACTTGTCACTTTGGTTGATCATTTCTCTGTAGTTTTAGAAAAACACAGGGATAAAGATACTGAGGTAAAATTGCAAATAATCAAAGATGGTCAAGTAAGGGCCACATTGCCATGTAAAAATGCAAATAAAACTAAAACACTCTTTAAAGTGCCACTCCAATCCTCTTTTGAACTATTGTGAAAGTGTTCCAAAGGTCTCTTAATTATGATTATGCCTTGTCAGCCAAAATAAATGAACATGTCGTTTTCTAGGACATAGCTTCTGCAGAGCGACAGGAAATCATTGGAAATTTGCCTCTTGGTTGTTGGCGGTACTGATGGCATGGAGTAACCCCGGGCTCACACCGCATGCGTTCTGGCTCTGGTGCAGCTGCAGAGGGGTCTAGCTACGGTCGGTAACTCACACTGACTACAGATTGCTTGTGGTCCTTCTGCAAGCAGGCTCTGCTGCAAACCTCGTGGACCTCTGAACTCATGTAGCTTCTTGTGAGAACCAGCCGTTTAAATATGACGTCCTGGTAAACAAACCCTCATTCCGCCGTGATTTTGGAGTATATTCAGAAACACTTGTTTTTCTGCGTGACTCGCATTAAACCAATGGATTAACAAAGGTGGGCATAATTTTCCTATCTGTTTAATCTGAGTGTGAATGTCCATATTACACAAACTCACCATCAAGTCCAACAGCCTGCGATATCTCAGCCCAGGCTCTGTCCTCTTTGTTGTTATCCTTATAAAATGAATGTGCTGTATCAAAAAGGATGGGGGTGTTCTGGATCTCTGTGATCATGGTATTATATGGTTGAAGTTACGTTTTACCACACACTTTGTGACCCCGTGTCAGCAGAAACGACGTAATATTTACAGCACGGTGAAAACAGCGAGTACAGCGAAAAATAGGTTTTATTTTGAAAAATGCTCCAACTTCACAATCAAGTGCTACGGTTCTGCTCCAGCGTCCGTAAAAATTTGAAGCCAACAAAATGGATACGGAGCACTGCAGAGGTCGGACCGCAGAGGCTGGACCAGACCGGATACAGTGTGAGCCCAAGGTAAGCCTTCCGTCATTTCCCATCATCCCTTCGTTTACACGCCCTCCTGGTAGCTTACAGCCCTTCACAACCCCTACTTGCAGCATGCAACAAAAATGGCGAGTAATCTTGGAGCTATCCAGCCATATGCAAGCTTGACATGGAAAACAAAGACGTACATAATCTAGACATCTCCAATAGGAGCAGGAAGCTTTTGGCCTGCCTATTGTAGCTCCGACGTCACACTGCATCTTTTTTGTCTGCTCCTGATTCACAACAATTTGAACAAAGAAATACTCATACATTTATTTTTAAGCTTCATTTTCCTAATATATGTCCGCCATCATGAGAAAAATGCTACAACAACAGGTTAAAACCCCAAACACAATTTTCATTGGAGTGGGTCTTAAATATTTGACCTTATGTAAATCAATCATTTAAATTTAAGCAAAATTTAAGCCTGACTGAAGCTGAGTTCAGGCAAAACTACCAATGGCCAAACTGCAATGTTTGGTGGCCTAAAAGTTGCTTTATTTTGGGAAGCAGTAAATATTTTAAACTAATTATCTGCACTGTGGAATGTGTGATGGTACAATTTATTTATGTAGAATAAGCAATGAGAAAGGGTGGGAACACACACAAAAAAAAAACCTACAGTTCATTTGTCTAATCTGAAATATTTACCTGAAAACACCAAACAATGTTTGTCATAATGTTATTTATTTATTTCCTTCCTTAGTTTTACAAAGCTTAGCCCATTCATCTTTTTGTAGCAGGACAGTGCAGAAAATAATCTTTGTATTATTCATTTGTAATCCAACGGGGTGGAATTCTTGCCACTACTAATTAAAGCGATGTTCATGAGGAGAGATCTGCTACAATTTGTTTAAATATCCATAACTTTGAGGATGAAATAATAAGTATATTTTTAGCTGATCTTGATTTGTGTGATGTGTTGGTCAAACTGGTAAAAGACTGGACATGTACTCCCAGGAGTCAAATAATCCCAGGAAGTTTCCGCCAACGGAGGGAAAACTAGAGCCCTTTGTGACAAGAAGCTGACGAATAGGTTTGGAAGCATAAACTGGATATGGTTTCAGCTGTTATGAGGGGTGGGACGTGAGGGCAAAGATTGTTGAGAGGAAAGAAAAGCAATCATGACTGACATTAATAAAAAATGGCGGCAGTGCAACCACAACAAAATACACTTGGAACTGCAGCGACCTTGTAAGTGTATAATATCAGTTGCAGCAGGGAGGGAAAAATAAACACAAAATGAAGAATAGTTTGTCAAAACTTGTGAAGAAAACCATGATTCCTGCAGAAAACCTGGGTTTGCAACACAAACATGGAAACACCAAAACTGGTAAAAAAAACAAAACTGTTTTCTACAGAGCTGGAATCATTTTAATATATATTCTCGTGTTTTATTTCAATCTTGACTCTAGGATATAATTTGTATTTATTACAACGAGTCTTCCATAAAGTTTGACCTTTTGTGTTTGTAGCCCTTTTACATGGTCTAAACCTGCTTTCACATCACCCTCCAGCTCTTTGCATCAACATATAATTTTCAAACAATTTCAGGAGCAGATCTGGCCGTTCTGACAGGTTTTGTATTTGCACAGACTTTACACGCTGTTTTTTTTGTGCTCTAAAATTAAACCAGCAAGATGTAGCACAAAGAAACCTCACCGTTTTTGCTTTACCTGGCCTAAAAGCCTTGAATCTTTTAATATTCCTCCTTTTTCACTCATCTTGTGAAATGTGACAAGACATTAAAGCATCAGGTATTGGCCAATAGATTCCTTTGAAAGAAGACTCTCAAAAGGAGCGTTTTCAGTTCTGCAGCACTGGAAATTGTTTGATGTTTAATTTATTACCGTAGATTGTTGCAATTTTCCTTCAAACTGCACCATGAAATTTTTGTTTTTCTCTCATTCAGGAAGCCACTTAACCTTTTTCCTACCTTTTCTTGATGGTGCCTTTGCACAACCCCTCTCAAAGACTTCCTTTTGTTCTCTTCCGTACAAAGAACTTAGTTGTTCATTGCTGTTTGATGTATCTGTAAGCTGATTCTGTCTGGTGTACTTAAAGTCCCTCTCCGATCATTTTTTAATCTATTGTAAAAGCATTCAATCAGTGGTCTTTTAACTGTGACTTGTTTTTAGCCATAATCAATAAACTGGTTTCATTTTTTAGGACATAGTTTCTGCAGAGCCGCAGCAGTTATTTAGCAATTTGTCTCTGAGTTGTGGGCGAGAAAGTTGGTATGGGGTAAGCCTGCTCTCATTTACCATCATCCCTTTGTTTACACTCACGCTAGTTTACAGCCCTTCACAACCTCAGCCTAACATTAGCGGTGCAACAAAAATGCAGAGCAATGTTGGAGCTACAAACAAAAAACAAGCAGCAACAGCTTTTTATAAAATCCTTTCTTTACATTTTTTGAGGAGCTTACTTTAGGTCAAGATAGTGTAGTGCCAAAAATATATATGGAAAAGCTGGCTCAGCCCACATTTGACACAGAATAAAGCAGATTTTACTTCCTAAGAAAACCCAAGTCTTACAATATTTGCAACAAGATAATACGTATCATCTATAAGTCTGTGAGGAGAGCTCAACTACATGTGTAGTTACCTGTTGAGGCAGAAGCATCGGCTTAAAGAGGCTAGAAAAAGTGAAAAAGAAGGCCAGCTCTGTTCTGGGTAGTGCTTTGCAGCCTCTAGGGAGGATTGTTCAAAGACGGATTCTTCATAAGATAAAAACCATTATGGAAACCTTGATCATTCTCTTCATGACACAGTAACTCAACAACAGTGTTCTCAATCAGAGAATTCTTTAGATCCACTGCCAAAATGACTGCAACAGAAGATCCCTACTGCCCATAGCTATAACCTCTACAAAGGCTCCCAGAAGAATCTTAGAAAATAAGTTACCGCCACTTCGAATCCCCCCCTTGGGGATTAATAAAGTATTTTTGAATTGGCTAACTGAGGGATGACTGTCAAACTTTGAATGCAAGCTTATAGCCAGGGTTTTGATAAAAAAGAATAAGAGCCAATGTCTGCAATTATCTGTTTTGCACAAAAACAAGTCTGTTGGAATCAAACCTTTTAACTCAGCTTACAAGATCTCCAGCATGGTATCATGTTGGATTTATCTCTTATTAGGGTCTGCAGCACGGCACGGCTGTGATCACAATCACAGATAAGAAGCCCCTTATTTCTGATTTTTTTTTTTTTGGGAGTACTATTTTTTTTTCTTATTCCTGATATCATTGCTCTCTGCAGTCATGTGCAACCCTAAGTGCAAGAATAATAAACCTTTTGGCCATTTCCTTGCCTCTCACAAATGAAGATGCTCCTTATCTGCCCCTTATTTGCATTTCCTTTTTTATGTAATGGAAATAGAAAAAAAAAAAAAAAAATATATATATATATATATATATATAAAATTTAAAGGAAGTAGTGCAGGCCGTTGATCTGTGGCAAGTAAGTGAATAAGCCTGTTTTTCAAATGAGCTGCCTTCTCTTATCATCCCGACTACACTCTGTAATATACTTGGTTACAAAGAAAACAGTAAAAAGCTGCATCTAACATAATTTCCATTCTTAACATTCCTTCTCATCATATTAATGAAAGAGGTAAATGACAATTCTTAAGAACAATGCAGTTATGTATCCACATGAAATATGAGAATGTGAAAACCTGCAGCTTCGTTTGCAGAAAAACTGAGCCTGTTTTCCTCGTGATGATGATGATGACGCAATGCTTCACATTTGTTTCATTTATGGTTCTCTTTATGAATACTGCATAACTGAAAAGCAGACATCACAGCTCATAGCTAGAATTTAAGCAAGAGCCATTGCATAATGTTCATAGCGAATACTTGGATGTTAAACCCCATTGTGCAAATTGTTAAACCCACACAGGTTCATTAAAATAGGAAAGCTATCGTTCAGACATCCTTTAGGGGTTGAGGGTGTGGGATGAAGCTTAGCTCTTTTTAATAGTAGCTTCTAAGCATGTGCAGTGATGATGGCTGCCTGCCCTGTAACATTCATACAACATATTTGAGCGGTGCAAACAGCTCTTGTCTTTTCTCATCCTCTCACACTTCTTGCCTTTTTGAAGGTGCTTTTCTCCTGGTGTATTTAAAGAAAGAAATGGGGTAGACAGAGCAAGGGGGAGTTTCAAAGGGAAGAAAAGTGCGTATGGGGAGTGTGGGTGCAAGACACGTAATGAAGTAAAGACTGAGCGAAGAAACAGAAATGTGGAGTGCAAATAAAATAGTCATACTAAAGAAAAACGGCATGCAAAAGAAACTAGGATTAAGAAGAGAGCCAAGTGGGAAATGTGAATGGAAAAAAAACGTAAAAGCACAGAACTTGGAAGGGTAGGGGTGGCTCTAATTAATTTTCAGGTGATTCCTGGCATGAAAGAAAGCTGCTTAATTAAATTAAAGGAAGCTTTTTTAACTACTTTAATTGGTCAGCGCGGCCATCAAGTCAACATCATTAATGTGTTTAGCTTTATAAAGAAATGCTTTCAAAATTGTTTATTTTTAAAATGCACATTTCTGCTTCTCCATCAGCAGCTGTAATGAACATTTAATTTATTGGATGTGGCAAGGCTGCCTGGTTTATGAGCAGGGTGGTATTTAGCAAACTCATTGTTTTTTGTTTTTTTCACTTATAGAAAAAACCTTTTTAATTTCATCCCATTTCAAACAGTGATTGAAAAATAAACAAGTGACTGAAACACGCTTGAATTCTTGCAGCAGTGACACGAGGCGGCCATCGCTGCTGTAGATCAGAGCTTAAAATGGCCAGAAAGTGAGCTTTTTAGAAATCCCTCCACGTTCTAATTTCACAGCATTCGAACGCTTGATTCTGCTGGTAATTGAAAACAGCCTGTTGTTTAACAAAGTATAAAACAATTTACAGTCATCACCTATTCTGTGAGGAAGCTGCATTTCCAATTAGGCTGCTGATAATAAAATCAGCTGGCTGGGAGCAAAACATTTCTCTGCGGTAGAGATGAAGGCAGACCGGTCGCATGTGAAGGCAGTTTTTCTTTTTGTACTCTGACCTTGGAGACCTTCTCCTCCAGGACCACAGCTCCCTCTGAGACATAATTACAAGCATGCCCAGCTCTCAAATACAGTCATATCTGATTGTAGATTAAACCGCTTTGACATACTTAATTGAAATGAGAAATTTCCTCTAAAAACGTGCTCAGTTTACCACTAACAGAAAAAGGGGATGCCAGGTAATCAGTGAACCCCGGTGCTGCCCATGGACTCGATTGTGTGTGTTCTTTAGCTGCCACAGGAGCTCAACCAGTTACCTGCTAAACACAGGATGGATTACCGCAGCATAACCTAGTGAGTCACAGAAAACGCATGAGGGGGATAAATATGGTTAAAGGAGTTATTGTTCCATTGCCTCTGTCGGAACACACTGACTTTGTGTGGGTACATCCGCGGTGAGTTTGAAGTGCGCTTGTTTTCATCCGACTGGGTCACCACAGGGACAGCACCGGTTACTGCACCACTTTCCGGCAATTTTGCTTTGCTGAGCCTCTTTCTCCTCAAGCTGCCTCCAATGCTAATCTTTTGATGTGTAGCTTCCTCCATCTCCGACCTTTTATTTCACAGCAGTGAAACGGGACTCTGATGTGACGCTGACAAATCATTCAAAAAGATTCGGTGCTAAATAAACGTCAGCATGTGATAAAGGTACAAATTGCTTTACTCGCTTGGTATTTGCTCTGCCATGGATGTCATATAACAAACAGATATTGCTCCTTGAGTTTATTGTGAGCTGCATTTCACCCTTGCTCTCAATGTTCCCTGGTAACTGCTGTCTGGTTGGGATGCTTTATTGACGATTAGAGAGCAACAGCAAAAAGCAGATCATGTTCCTGTTTCACAAAGTATCACTTTTCTGTTCGGTCATTTGTCTTGTTGTTTGTGACCTAAAGGGGTCAGAATCTTTTTTTCTTGAAATCTTCTTTTTTTATTAGCTCCCGAAACCATGAAATATAAAATTTTGTAGAAGATATATTTCTCCCTGAGGATATTATGCTTAACATGGTTCTAAATTATGACGTGTAACCTGGTGGCACCCTGCTGGTTTGACAATTCAAAGATCATCTTTTCTGATTTAGTCATGGGAATCCTAAGTAACCCTCCCAGGTCAGAATCCTACATCCTTATTATAAAACGGATCCATGCAATTAAGCACTTTTTGCCTCCTGCCAAACTCCTGACACTTTACAGATTAAGAAATGTCTGGCCCTTATTAAAATGCAACACAGATCGAAAAAAGGCAGCAGAGATCCAAAGCTAAGGAGAGAAAAAAAAATGGTAAATACTGAAATGCATTAAGCTAAATACCTTATACATTGCGTGCTAAAATGCTTTCCACCCCTGGTTGTGTTGATCTAGAGCTGCTCTGCCTCATTTATATGCAAAAAAAATAGATGAGGAGTCGTTTTTTTTTTTTTTTTTTTTTAATTTTTATTCCACAACAGGTTTTAAAACGTCAAAACTGCCACAATTCTGCAGATGAGCTCATGCGACAAATGTACTCACATTTGGAAGAGGCTTGGTGCCAAATGTCAAAGCGGTGCAAATCTTGCTCCAGGGTTTTTCTTTCTCAGCTCTATTCCGATAAATGAAAGAGTCTGTTTCGTAAAATTATAGCTGGGCAGAAACCGCAATTATTTATGTTTCCTTCATGATAGATTTGAAAATGGGTGCCACTTCCATCTGAGTCCCTGATTGGTCATAGTTGGACTGGTTAAACATTTGTAAAAACTTGCGTAGCGATGTCTGAACACAAAAGTTTGAATGAAAAACCTTAAAACGTGCATTTTCGTTCATTAACATGGCCTTTTCATTGAAAACGATGACTTAAATGCGCAACTCTGAGCCCGGTGTGAACGTAGCATGAGAATGACATTATTTTAGATATGCTTGTTTGTCAAAAACCCAGTCCCAGTTTTTGTCAGAAATTAAATAAAAATGTCTTTCCTACAGACTAGGTTTTAATCTGTAAAATGAGGAAATACTAAAAAAGAAACACCTGCAAAGAAAAAGAAGTCATCAAATGAACATTCTAACTGGAATTAATCCCTTTCAGGTTGCATTAACCCCAGTCGGGGTTTAGGCTGTGCTAATTCCTTCTCCCTGACGTTCACGCTGCCGTTGATAAAAACAAGACACAAAAACTGTGGTTGGGAGTGAGACTAAAGTCTAAACTCATCATTACCCCTTTGCTCCTTCAACTGTATGCACAATTACCTTTACCTCTTTACTAACAGAGTAATTGAACAGCTAAGACTCTGATTTGTACTTGGGAAGGAGCAGGTAGCAGGGTGTTGTTGATACAGTGACCCAAATCTGAGGGAGCAGCAGATTAAGCAGCCCACTTGCTGTGAGCTGAGTAAATCTTAAGATTTGTTCACAAAGAGAGCAAAGCAAACGTTCACCTCCAGTTATTTGCATCTGTTTAAAAACTCAACGTTGTTTGAGTTCATTCAAATGGAACAGCCTATGCACTGATTTAATGAGCCAGCTTTGTCTCACCGAATATTGTTTTAACAGGTATGTGCATCCTGATGTCCCCACCACAGCAGTGACACAAATTATTGTTGTACAGTCAAATACGTCCGTGGATCTTTAGGCTGTTTTTGTTTTCACAGGAATAATAATAAGAGTGTAACTAACAAATGGTGAAATATGTAAACAAAAATCCCTTTGACATCAGTAAATACAACCAGAACTAATCCATATATGAGGCGCTTCGGAATATAAGACGCACTGTGGTTCTTTTAAGAAAAAAAAGGCTTATTGGTGAACCTCAGTGCAGAAAATGACATATTAAAAAAACTACATATTAAGCCAAACCCCACCCACTGTTAGGCATGATAGTGGAGGGGTAATTGTTTGGGTTTGTTTTGCATCCTCCCATAATACTGTTTTGTACACTTAAGTATTCTAAAATCTCATCTATGGCCATCTTCTAAACAACAACAGTGACAGAAAACTAGGTCACAAAACAGAACAATTCTAACGTCAGCAAATTCATGACCGAATGAGGTTCATATTTTTACAATACGTTGCATATTTATCCTAAAGCTGCTTGTTTAGGTTTCTTAAGAAGAAGTTTTCCTGGCTGAATTTAAATGTTTTGGTTTTTGTATCCTTGTGAACTTCTGAATTACTGTAACTTAATGCACTATCCTGTTCTACCAACCTGTTTTTCATGGCAAGAAATCATGTCGTGTGTACACCATTACACCATATAAACCACAATGGAAAGATCTAAATGTGATACATTTACTTCCTTTTTGTCAGTCATAAACAATCAAGCAGGAGAAAAGTTTGAGTTTAACATCCGATCGGTTTTAGCAGTTGGGAATTGTTTGATAGAAGTGTTTTGAGAATGTTCCCTTACAGAAGGTGTTCCTTACAGAACATGTGGACTGTGGACGTGGGGAGAAACAAGGCGAATGGTTAAGAGCCAGCGCGTCGCTGGCTTCTGATGAGACAGAAAGGTAGAGCATGATAACAAGGCGGGGTTCTCAGTGAAAGAAAGCGCTTTCATCTCTCTCTGACCTCTTCAAAGACAATGAGCCCAACCTTCTGCCTCACAAAAGCACACAAGCACACATGGATGTGCACTAAGCTCAACATCTGTAGACGCAGACACAGTTCAGTCACGCATTCCAACTACTTTGCCACATTCCCCTTTGTTTATATGAATGTCAGCAAGGATACCTGTAATACCACAAAGAATATATAATATAATGTCACACAAATGTGTGAGTATCTGTGTGTGTGTGCTACTTGTCACTCCATTTCCACTTTCACTGACTTGAGAATACATCAAACGAGGTGATGTTTTAAAATATACATGGGATGTGGGCAGATGCCAACACAACATCCTGCACAATGCTGATAGGGAACAGTGGAGTTGGGAAAAAAAAAACAACAACATTGCTTTTTTGTGGTTCAGTACTCGAGCAATGCGATGTTTAAGGTTACTGCCCTAAACAAGCCAGTGTTATCAAAAATGATCGATTTAATTTTGCCTTTCATATCAGGATCTGTAAAAGGTTGCAACATTAAAGTGTTTATGTTTCCATAAAAATAATTGACCTGATGGGTAATTTCTTATAGTAAGTTGGTCTGCTTAAAAATAACTCCAGTTTGCCCTTTTGTTTTTTTTTCACTAACACAACAGAGTAGAAAAATATATATATACTTTTTTGTTTTACTACAATAAGAAAACTGTCTGACTTTTTGCTGCTGAGTAAAAGAAATCAGAGTAAAATCTTGGAAAACCTAAAGTACTGAAAGATACTAGAAGGATTAATAAAGCAGGTACTATTTAAAGGTTTTGAGACAGCTAAATGTTTAAAGTTCCACGCCAAACATCTTTTGATCAATTGTGAAAGTGTTCCCAGTGATCTTTATGATTATGATGTTTTTAGCCAAAATCAAAAACCTGTCGTTTTCTAAGACATAGTTTCTGCAGAGCGACAATAGTTCCGTAGAAATTCACCTCTGACTGTTGGCGCAGATTCAGGCCTCCCCTGCTTCCCGACTTCCTTCTGTTTACACTCTCTCCCGCTAGTCTGCAGCCCTTCACAACCCCCAGGCTAACATTACTGGTGCAACAAAAATGGCGAGCAATATTGGAGCTATCCAGCTGTCGAATTTTGAATGGAGCAAAACAGCAATCTTGTGGCCTGCCAATTGTAGCCTCTATATCTCTATGTCCCTGCCACAAGAACATGTTAAAAACACCATATACATTACTTTAGCATCACTGCAAACCAAACAAATCACGACATTTGCACTTTTCCATTATTATTTTTTTTAAATCTGAGTGAAAAACTTTTAGACATAACCTTTTTTAACCAACCAAATCTCCTGTTGGCCACCAAGGTGTTAGTCAAGTGCTGAATATCCGCCACATGCTCTCACTTCCAGAGTTAGCAATTTTACTTCTATACAAAAAAAATATGTTTTTATTTTTAAAGACTGAACTGCATTTGTTCCCAAACCTTTTGCTGTCTCTTACCTATTTTTGCATCTGAATTTTTTCATTTTGTGTTTATCCATGCTGTGAGTCAAAACAAGTGTTTTTATTGTGAGCAAATGTCTTCAAGCTGTTTTTCTTTTCCTACCTGTCTCTTCACCACTGTGAATCTGTTGTTAATAATGCTGCAGGACGTTTTTGTGTCCATGTTTGAAAGTGGATCTTTTGAAGATTTTTTTTTCATTTTTTTTTACAGTAGACACTGATGTGTTGTGTAGGCTAGGGGGTATTCTAGATTTGTTTTAATATTCAATATTAGATAACATTGATTGAATATGTTTTTCTGCAGTAATAATAAATAAGGCAGATAACCGACCTCTATAGTCAATAAAAAAGTATAAAAATGTGTTGAATAAGTGTATTTTCTTTTATTACCTTAAGAAAAAAAACCCATCATTTGTACCTTTTATAGACTCTGGGGTTGGAGCCAGTTCATGAGTTACTGAGATGTTTCCCAAACTTTTGTGCCACGCCAGCTTTTTGACTTGTGAGATAGCTGTGTGACTGGTGTGTGTAAGCAGGAGGTAACAAGGTGACAGCATTGGTACATGGGTGAGCAATGAGCAACGAGGCGCATGCAGAACATCTGTAGCAAAGACTGTGGTTCTGCTCAGAGGTCAGGAGAAAAGAGGGGTTTAAACCACAGAGCTGCTTTTATTCCTTTAACCTGAGCGACCTGCAAGTTTTCATTTGACATTGAGTGTTGAGGCATGCATCTATGTGATGTTATACCTAATCTACATCTCTGGATCTATGTGGACTATACATAAAGAGTACTATGTACTCAGAGATTCTCATTTACAGAAGCACATTGAGTTTATGGAGCAGGCAAGAATATGGGCTAGAGTTTCCTAAAGTACCATCATTTAGTCCTCATTCTTCAGGAGTGTTATCATAAGTTGTCAGACAGTTTTTCAGCTTGTAAGAATTCATAGAACGGATTAAAACTTTCTTTTATTTGATGATAAAAAACAATATTTTCTCCACCAATCACGATGCTCTTACAAACATTCAAGATAAATCACTGTGATAACTGGCAGCCAGCAATTCTCTAGTTTCACTATCACTGTAGTTGTTACCGAGAATATTTTCTTCCTAATCTGTTCCAGTGTAATAATTCCCAATATCTGTAATTGCAGAGGGTAATGAATAGTGGTGCTTGAGATCAAAACGGTCACTGTGCAGAGTGCAACAAATCTCAGACATAGCACAAGCTGTGGTAAATAACAGAGCTGCTGGTGTTCTAGGGACAGATGGAAATGGTAATTATTTCCTCTACAAAAATGCCAGAAGGTTAGAGGGATAGAGCAGAGAGGGGGCTTCCATCAAAACAGAAATCTGTGTTGTCCAAAACGGGGTACAAAAACCTATTATCCAGCCACTCTCATTCATCCTCGACTACCACTTGGCGTGGCCGCGCTAGATCAATTTCTTTGTGCAATCCATTTATGTGAGAAGAGGAACTTAACAAAACTCAAACGGATGCTCGTGTAAATAAGCCTTAAAACCACCAATGTTTGATATCAGACCAACACTTTAGCCACGTATTCTCAGAGGTCAGGGCAAACACTGAGCATTGTGGCTAACAATAGATGGATATAGTTTTACACCTGTCAAATGCATTTTATAGGACTTGTCTGAATCCATCAAGATTTTCATGCTGATTGTACGTTTCCATTCTTAATCTGTGTAGCAAAGACTGTGACATTGAGCATATTTCCTATTACCACTTTGAATCCTGTAATTACTTTCTAGGTCCTCTGTGATGCTGGCACAGCACGGTGCACACATGCCAGTTAGCCCCAACACTCCTACTCATCTACACTTTCACTCTTGTCTGCCCTCGGCTTCTGGCAGCATTGTTCATATTCCATGGAGAAGTACAGTATCTGAACACCACACGGTTGTTAATCACAGGTAGCGAGAACACAGTCATGTCTCTCAGTGGTTTGGATAAAATCTCATTATAAAAAATGGCATGGTGTGATCGCAGGTAACTCCTCAGACAGCGATTTGAATGCCTGTGAGTTATTTACCTCAGAAGACGGTAAAATGGACAGGGAAATTATACCTTTACTGCTGATCAACATTGTTGGTTGTAATTAGGCCTGCACAATAAACCAAACATTTTTCGTCATCGCGGTATGGGTTTTTGAGGCTATCCAAAGATTTTCTTGGGAAGTCTCTGCCTGTGGAAAAAAAACCACGGCTGCTGCGTGCGCTCAGTGATGGGGGGGTTATTACAATTATTATTGCAGAATTTTTTATTATTGGAATTTCATGAGATCAAAGATGTTATTAGTGTTTTGTTTCTATAAATAAGCCTCAGCGAGAACATTTTTGATGTAATAAATGTATGTGTTTGTATTTTTAAGTATTTATATATGATTTATTAAAAATATATGTTGCAAAACGATTCAAAAAATATTTTTTAGCTTTAATCTAGTTAGTTTTCCTTTTCTCCCCTCTTTTTACTGATCTGAAAAATTATCCGAACTGTGACTCTAAAACCTTTACACGATCCGAACCGTGGGTTTTGTGATCTGCTACACCCCTAATGTCGATTACTTGGAGGTACTTTGGTTTCAGGACAGGCGATGTTTCCCAAACATAGGTACTATGCAAAACATCCTGAAAACCATAAATTATTTAAAACTGTCACAGTGAAATAAAAATATATTAGTATTTTTGTTTTGCTATTTGTCCATTTATCGCAAGTCATACCGTCATCGCAGTTTCAAACACAGATATCGTATATTCCAGATTTTTCTCATATCGTGCAGGCCTAGTTTAATTTAATTTAAAAATTCAGTTGATTTCAGTTGATCAACTTGATTACATATAGTTGTAATTATGCTGTGTTATCTTAAAGACCAAATCTGATCATCTTTTGATCCATTTTCATCTTTAACGTCCCCAGTGGTCTTTTAATTATGATAATTTTAGGCAAAATAAAAAAAAAAAAAATCTGTGTTGTTTTCTGGGACATAGTGTCTGCAGAATGGCAGTAGTTTATTAGAAATTTGCCTCCAAGTTGGCACGGACCACCCCTGCCCCCCTTCCCATCACCCATCTGTTTATATACTCTTCCACTAGCTACAACCCCTCAAACTTACAACCCGGTGTTACTGGTGCAACAAAATGGCAAGCAATAAGGTAGCTATCCAGCTGTACAGTTTTGACCCAGATGCAAACTGGGACGAGGAAGACAAAAACGTACATGGATGCATGTGGCTGCATCAGAATGGAGCGGAACAGGGAACTTGTTGCCCCGTCCAGCGTGTTTTTTTTTACATACACACTGCATTTTTTTTGTCTGCTTCTGATTCACATCGATTTCATTAAAGAAGTTCTTAGAAATGCATTTCTATTCTAAATTTTCTTTAAATGTGTCCTCTATCACTAGAAAAACACCACAAGAAGTGACACACAAAAAACCTTTTTTCATTGGAGTGGGTCTTTAAAAATTCAATTGATTTCTCTATTGATCATGAAGCTTCAACTTTTTCACATGCAGTTGTAGTTATGTTGAGTTTCCTTAGAAATAGCTCATAACCCAGTACAGGTTTGTGATTTCAGTCCAACAAGTTTCATTTGGCTATTAGAACCCATATGGCCAGGTTTGGAATTCAGACCATCCTGACTGTAGGGTAAACAGAGCAGAAATGACCCCAAAATGGACTCATCATTGACAGCAACAGATGAGGGAATTTAGTCCACATGGCCTCCCTTTGCTCATTAAACGCGCCTGCACCTGTGTTCCTGCTGCACTGCACATCTGCCAGCAATGCTTTGGCTCCCCCGTGCAGCCCTCTCATGGGAGGGTGCACTCCATTCATGAATATTGACACACATTTAGTGTATCTTACTTTTGGTACTGTCCACCACAAATGCTGCAGATTTTCTCTCCATCAGCACCAGTTCTAACAAAGGTTTTAAGAAAGTGTTCACCACCATGGCTCTACAATGTAAGTTGGTTTTTGCTGAGGGTCATAGCAGGGACTTTTGACATAGTCAAGAGGAAATCTATAGTTCTTTGAAACCCTGCCTGTGGATTTGTGTAAAGGTTCAGTTCTCCTGCAGAGGCACAGACCTTTGAGTGATGTTTCTCTTTGACCAATCATGCTGTGCAATGTTGCTGTTAACATGATACAGCTCAAAACAAAACCAGCCGGTATCTGCAATGGAGAAAAAGAATGGAAAGATGGCTTAACTGATGTTTAGAGGCTGCAAAATGCATGTTAATATTAAATATTTCTGTGTATGTGCTATGTGAATTCATTGTCTTCTAAAGGATTTACTGCTGTCATATTTGGAGTGATTGAAATGTATAACTGGTGCTATTTTCTTTAATACTGAACTTCAATGTCAATAAGAATTATGTAGTGTTCGGAGTGTGCAATTACGGTCATTTGTACATGACCAGCTTTGACATTGTTTCATTATGCTTGAAGTGTGTGATCAGTCCCACTAAATGAAAGGGGCTTTAAATGAAATCAAGAGAACAGTCTGACCCATCATGTGTTTACCCAGAGCATGTTGTTATCAACCGGTTTGTGTGGCAACTAGATAAATGGGATTTATTCAGCTTTCATTTCATTCAGCTTGAAGAGGGGTTGACATATCTTTTTGGAGTGCTATAGCATTCTAATTGAAAATGTTTTTTTACTTTAACTATGACTATGCAGGCCTGATTAGACAGGCTTCTGTACAAATTTGCACATCTCTAATTGTGAGATAGTTGAAGCTTGAAAACCATTATATGTTCCAATCTGGAGAGAATCAAAAAACAGTCATGCTTGATGTTATTTCATCACTTGGTATTGTTTTGAAGGTCTTTCGTGTGGCTGAGTGTGCTGCCAGCCACTCATCTCCCCGTTTCTGAACTTCTCCTTTTTTGACTTTCAAGAGAGAGCTATGCCAAGCTTCAGAACTTAAATTAAATCCATGTCCATTTTTTTTCAAAGGCTGTTACAGCAGTAGCCCAATAACATATTCACATTAACTTCTGCTTTGCATGCATCAAGGAGAGTGCTGTCTCCACCAGCTACATCCTTGTTGAACATTAAAGAGAAGTTATTTTTTGAGCATCAATCCCAAATCTCTAGTTATATGTATCTTGTGTGTGCAGTGCTACTTTTGAAACATAAAATCATTTACTGATTCCATTTTATTGTTCTCTTCTGTTGACATGAAGTCTTATCCCAGCTGTCAGCGATATTTCCTACTGTACGTAGTGAGTTGTAAAGAATTGGATAATTCCAGAATTGCCACTTTTTTGGGGACAATTTCTTTGATTCAACAGCAATCAATTAAAACTTATGCATGTTTAATTAATGGAAAGATTATTATTCAACTATATTTCAATGTAGCAGCATTAATGTCACTCTGTCATAAACACAGGAGTTTCTTTTTGGTAAAAATGCAGATTTTTTTTTTCTTGATACATCTTCAAGTACTAATATCAAAAAAGGAAAACTTTGTGTTTGCTTTTCTTTCCGCATGAATAGAGCCTGACAGATGTTTAATTTTTGTGTTCTATGCAAAGAGCGCATACATATCTGTTAAAGAAGAGTAAACTGTTCTGGTAAAATACCAAAGGGATGGATTCTGTAAAATAAAATGACAACTAAATTGAACAGTCATAGAAATACAAATGGCAAAACACTGAAACAGAAAGAGAATTTTTTTTTATTCCTATTATAATCGAATTGACTTTTTTTTCATTTAATAACAATACCATACAAATTAAATTTTAACAGTTCATAAGTGAAAAGGAGCAGAAAGAAGAAAAATGTAAATTATCAGCACTTATTGCTAAATCAACAAAAGTACTTTTAAAAAAGAAAAGGAAACTGATCTTTACATAAATATTAAGCCCAGTCTACATTTTAAATCAAAATATAAATACACATTTACATAAACAGTTATCTACACAAAGCCTCATTTAATCATTTTTACCTACACAAGGTTCATTGGCATTATCTACTAAAAGTTTTATGAAAAAAATTAGCTTAACAGGCCTTTACCATGAAAAATCCACTATTTAAGCTTTGTTATTTAGAATATTATTCCTCACTATAAATAACCCCAAATCAGTATTTTGATCCATTCTTGCATTTTTGAGTAATCCTCTAAAAACCACCGCTCTAAGCCGCAGTCCCTCCCATACCCAAGAGAACGAGCGGGTCCTCAACTTGTGACATAGATCAGTGAGAACACGCCCTACCCGGAAGAGTCTGCGCTGCAAGCCCCGCCCCTACGCTAACACAAACACACACCCACTTTCCCTGCGGAGCTAGCGGTGATCAGCAAAACGACTCATAAAAGAAGCGGTTCCTCTCGATCTGCGGAGAAAACAACAGCTAGCTTTTTTTACAATGCAATGCCTGTTAAAGCGAAAATGTTTTTAGGCTGTGAGAGATTTGGGTGTTAGTTCAGCCTTCCCAAAAAAGAGCCTGCTCATCAGAAAAGGTTGGAGTTTATCTTCGGGAACGCACAACAGACTGGACAGCAACTTTTTGTCTGTGACCGCCACTTCACAGATGACTGTTTTGCTAACCTTGGCCTGTATCAAAGTGGATTGTCCAGGAGACTGATCCTCAGAGCTGGGTCACCCAGATGTCACTTATGTATACTTTATCCCAGTCTTGTCCTTTTGGGTCTCTTTTTAGTGCCTCTAAGGCTTTTGAAGATGATATTTTAGTGTATGTGAATAAACAAATCCCTTTATCAACCAATCAGAAATTCAGTCTTGCATTCAAAACTAAACTGCAGCGTTTGGAATTGTAGATGCAACATGCATTAACAGTGGGGGCCATCTCATAGGTATTATTTTATTTTCTTATTAATTGTTGTTGCATTCACATCAATCAACTATTTTTAACCCTGATCAAGGTCATCTGCACCATTTATTTGGAGATAAAAACTGAGTGAGAAAACTCAGAACCCAGGCTTTTGTCTGCAGTTTGGCCTTTGAAAAGTGCACTCCTTTCATCAACTGTGTGGTTATTTGAGTGCCAGTCTGTGCATTTCTGCAGTTGTAGCAATAGAGATAAATGTGACATTTTAAGGGACATTTTTGTGCATGTCAGTATGTCTCCAACTGGTGATTTTCAAAACCACCAACCACTCCACCACCACAACATGATAGTTTTTAGAGAAATGTGTAAAATGGGGTTAGATCTGTGTGCAGCATTATTGTTTTTCTAGTCTGTTTTGAGCTATAAACTGTTCCATGTATGGAAAGCTTTTGAATCAAAGGTGATGAAAGCCCCAGAGCAGTTGATGACGGACGGCGTGATGGGCAGACTGCTGCTTGTTAAAGACTTTTCTGAGCCTTTCTTAATAATGCTTTTCCTCATTCAACAAAAAAAAGCAACCTTTGAACTTGACACATTCGGGTCACAACTGGTTTAAGCTGTGACATATTTATTTGTATGCACTACACTGCAGTTTTTTTCAGTACTGTAAAAGGACAGCAGTATAAAACTGTGGAACGGTTCATGCAAAAGAACATTTTTAAAAATAACACTGTGAATTCCCCTTTTATCCCCTAAAGCGATATCAGTATGCCATGTGCGGTGGAAAAGGTTGTGCGTCCAGTCACTAAAGGGGGGAAATGGCACGGCGCTGATCTCTCGTGCTTTTCTTTCTGTCTCTTTCAGTTCCCTTCACGATTATGAAAGTCTGTCAAAGCTTGACAGCTGGGTTTGCCAAATGCATGTAATGCTTAACATTCTGACAGTAAGTCAATTGGCCACCAAGATTACTTTGCAAGTAAACAATTCTGCAGCGAGCATATGTTAAACACAGGATCACTGTGAGAATGTGGAAAGCAAATACCCTTACAAGCTTCACAAACACATGCATGTACACAATTTGATAAATTCAACTTTTTCGGTGAACTTAGGGTGGAAAAAAAAAATCATAAATGTAAAATGTGCCATAGATTGTCTTAAAAACATAGATTTAAGCATACAATAAGACTAGAAATGGAAAGAAGTTAAGTGTGGCATGCAAAACATGACAAAAGGGTCTTCAGTGTATGCTCTCTGATATTGTTACTGCAGTGTGATTCATTTGTCGTTTCACAAGCCTGCAGGTTTACCACTGCTATAACAAGCAGCAGCTAACAGGGCGAGCCAGTGTCAAGGCAACCCTTCTATGTTTATGCCACAGGACATCCAGCTGCATCTGTTTATTAAAAGCAGAAAAAAATCAGAGAAATTGTGCAGCTTTTGAGCAGTTCGGCTTCTGTTTTGATTTAGCTTGGAGCTGATCACTTTCTTTGTGCTCAGCACTGCAGTTCCTGTCACCATAAACGCTATCGATACATCAAGAAAGTCAGGAATGATGCCCTTCATATGGCGAGAGCACCGCTTTGGACCCCGCGGAGAAACAGAAGAATGGACAGGGAAGGACAGAAACATGTATCAGGTCCCCTGCAGGGGAGTCATTCTCAGTAGATGGACTGCATTGTCAGGTGGACATAAGTGAGGTTTCTCAGGGTTGTGGATGAAGAAGTGTGGGCAGAAGATGTAGTGGTTGGTACAGTGTGCTGATGACTCTGATGCACAACGGGGCTTCTTGCCCTCCGTGCCACCTGCTGTAGCAAGGATTGATGATCACTGGGTGGTGTGGAGACACTAGGTTAGATTACAAACACACCCTTTTGCCTGGAACACAGCAGCTCCTAAAAGGAAAGAGGATGCTCACTTTCACTGGATTCATTTTGGATTTTAGAATGTGCATTAATCCAATTGCAGAATGCACTTTAGGATGCTCTAAATTTAGGGTTTTTAGTTGATAATTAATAAGGTTTTAAATAAAATCTTGTTTTTTTAAGTTGGTGAATAAACTTAAGAGGTTGAGAGAAACAAACTAGTTTGATTAAGAGCATCTGGATTGAAGAAGACAAAGCTGTTGTGATTACTGTTGGCAAAGCATACTAGTTTGAGGTCAGACTATTTGAAATGTTCCCAAGATTGAAGCATTCTCAAGAAATAAGGAAAAGCAGGACAAGAAGATTAGAGGAGAGGTTCTGGCTGAGATTTTAATAATTCCTCCCTGAGAGTAGCAGGTGCAGTTCAGACACAGGTGCTCGGTTTTATTAGATCTCAGTGTAGTATCCTAGCAACCTGGCTGTGGGAATAGCCGTGTGCCCCGCCCATGCCCCAGGGGATGCTGGGATTGAGATTCTGATTAAGGCTTTAGGGCAGCCGTAGAGGGGATTGCAAATCATCAGCGCAGCTTTTAAGAGTTGTGGGAACCTGGCAGCCTTGAGGGTGCAAAAGCAACTCCAGCGACGACTCAAGAGAAGCCTTGATGACTCAGCAGGCAACATTTTTATTGCCTCGTAGCCTGATGATTGTACTCCAAAAGGAGGATCCGCAGAGTCCATGGAATGAATTCAGGACATATTTTTAGCTTACACCTTCACGGGGAGGTTTAATTATGGGACGTCTGTTAACTTGGGCTGCTAAAAAGTGAATGAGTTTGCATTTAACTGTTCCGCTGTGTGAGTGTGAGTCTTCATGCACAGGCATTCTCCTGAGAGCACTGTGCATTTAGCAATTTTTATGGGATTCTTGAATCACAAAGGGAAGCTGCTAATGACCATCACTGGATGTTCGGGTAGCAGTAAACAACACTAACTACCTAAAACCATTTAACACTCCCTACACACCGGCTGATAAAACTGCAGAGATTCAATGGTGAGGATAGACCATGTCGTTGAGGAGGAGAGAGATCTGAGTGATAATAAGTGAGAAACACAAGTTTGTGGAAAGCCGAGTGATGGCTTTCAGGTGGGACGCAAGGAAACAAAAGTGTGAAAAATGAGGCTGATGCATGGTGAGGAGGTAAGATAGTGACTAAAAGAAGGCTCAAATGAGAAAGGATGGTAATATGCTGACCCACTTTGCAGACACCATGTTGAGATCCTAACCACTGCTGCAATAAATAACACACGGCAGGCTAGCAGGGCTCAACAGCTGCTTGGTGGCTTCGGCACAGCTCAACCCCCCCTCCACTTCTCGCCCTGCAGCTTCCAGTCATAACCCTTTAACGTAAGCCTTGTATCCACTGAGCGGTCAAGTTCGGTCCTGTATTTTGAGCGTTTTCATTGTAAAATGGACCCATTATACAGTACCAAAGCGTACCTCTCGGAGGCCCCCATCAGTTGTTGGTCCATTGAAAAGTGGAACAGAACGGTTGGGGCAGAGGCACTGTAGCCACCCGTTGATTGTCAGAAAGTGATGACGACATTAGAAAGCGCCAATTTAAACTAACGTTTCCAAAGATTCTTTATGGCGGTATTCATCTTAGCCACCCGCAATCTTCTTTCAAACATTATATTTCTGTTAAACACGATGTACCAGAAGTAATACAATAAAAGGACGATTTGCCGGATGATCTCCAATATTGTTGCTTTTTTAATCGTCACACTACAATGGCTGAGGTCTACACACATGCGCTGTGAAAACAAACCGCTAAGTGGAAGCGAGGCAAACTGAGTGGAAACGCTCGCCAGCATTAACTGGACCGTACCATAACACTCCTTACTGTACCGTGCCAGATGGACTGCTCATTAGAAAATGAGCAGTACTTTAGTCTAAATACTTTAGAGTGCCACTCCAACTCTCTTTTCGTCTGTTGTAAAATGTTCTCATTGGTCTTTTAATTATTATGCCGTTTTTACCCAAAATTTGTCGTTTTCTTAGACATAGTTTCTGCAGATCGGCAGGAGTTCATTAGAAATGTATTAAAGCAAGACTGTTGGCACAGACTTTGTCCCCCCCCGGGGGGTCATCCCCTCACAACACCAAGCAAACAGGCTAGCATTAGGGGTGCAACAAAAATGGCAAACAATATTGGAGCTGTTGAGCTGCACAGTTTTGAGACAGATGCCAGTTCAGATGAGAAAAACGGACGCTTGTGGGTGGCCCATTGCAGTTTGTATGCAACAACAACAAACTTTTTCAAACTGCATCTTTTCATCTGCTGCTGGTTTACCATAATTTGAATAAAGAAATACTCAGAAATGCAATTTTAATCTAAATTTTACTTTTATATGTCTTTCATCATGTGGAAAATGTTACAAGAGCATGTTAAAATCAGCAAATACAAATCAGTCAGAGTTGGTGTTTAAGTCATCACTACTACTATCCATATATGGATGCTGCCAGGAGGAAGGGCATTAACCAACTCTGCAATAATTTCAGTCATCGAAACTAATTTAAGTCACCTTTTCTCAAGCAAGGATAAAAAATGTAATTAAACCCCCTCCCCCAAAAAAAAGTTGAAGAAAAAAAAAAGATTGTGAAAAGAAATAAAGAAATAACTGGATGCATTTAAAAGAAGACATTCAGAAGTTTCAGATTTTTGAGTTGGCTATTTGCCTATGCTATTTTTCATGAGGAAAATCCAATGCAGCTCAAGGGTAGAAAGATTAATTTTAAACTTTGATAAATTGAGCTTTTAATCGCAGCGCAGCAATTTCAGAGCGTTTTGTTTTGTCAGTCAATTAATTCTAATGTTTAGCGTAAATTGTTGTTCTTGTAAAAATGATTGATCTGCAAAATATTTCTGGTCATAAGTTATATCCCAAGTGCATGGCAAGAGAGGCACATTCATCACTGGATGTAGCTGAACACTTAGCTGCAGGTGAGTTGCTTATTTTTTTCTCATCTTACAAGTATGATTATTGGAAATGTAGAAAGAAGAACCTCAGATCAAGAAGGACATGGAACAAAAGAGGACATGTAAAATTGATTAAAAAAAAAAGTTATTCTTCATGGTCTTTGGTCTTCATATTATAACTGGTTCATCTGCTCACGGTATTGTAAATTATGGTAGACCTTTTATCCAATCACATTTTGGTTGGATTTTTTGGTCAAGTTCTATAAAATGTCTGAGGTCTTCAGAATCCACAGAACAGACAGCCTTGAGCTGGAAGCAGCACAATAGTTGCAAGAGCCAATCAGATCTCGCAAGGAGACTTCACGCTGAACTTCTCATCTACATGCCCTGTGATGGGAAATTAACTCATGAAAATTGGGGAATAAGCCTAACTGGATCTATTTTTTTCAGAGAAAATATCTGAGTGAGTGTGACACAGCTTTATGCTCAGGCCTGTTTGTTTGTGGCTATCCTTGTGTTAAACGCTGTGCAGTTTCTTGACATAGAACTTACTGTATGTAACAAAAATAAAAGAACAAAAACCTAAGAGACAAAGACAGCTATTAGCAATAATCTGAGTCCATAGAAAATAAAACAAGCTATGGAGGTAAAGCACACAGAATATGTGAATAATGGAGTTATTTATGTGTCAGGATTCAATCTTTTTTACTATTCTAGTTCTGCTGTGCAATGTTAATGATTTGGTGTTTGTTGTGTTTTTATTAATTTTTGGCCTGACTAGTGAGTAAAAAGTCTGTAAAGGAAATTAGGCATACAGTACAGACACACTCTGAAATCAGACAGTGTTATACCCACTAAATGCTTTCAACTTATATGTTGTTCTGCACCACCTTTTAATATTTTAGGTAAACACATCAATCAAGTACTCTAGATGTCACAGACTTTGCAAAAAACTGACCAGTTCTGTAAGGATTCTTGAGCTTTTGTTAGCTTTTGGTTATGGTAATGTTGGTGATAATGTGAGGCGTATTTACACAGACAGGACAAAGAAAGACGTCTCTGACAACCATGCAAAATGCACAGCCTGCCATTAGAAGTGATACTAAGTAAATTCCCACTGTGCAGCTTTTTAAAATTAATTTTAAGCCTTTTTTTAATCCATTGTTGTGGCTAAATGCCAGCTTCTTTTAAAATGTTGATGGTCTGAATGTGGGCACACAAATGGGAAGAGCACGAGGAGATAAAATTTGAAAGATCATGGTTTTATGCTGTTTGCTATTGTGCCCACAGCTACTGTGGGCTTCTAATTTGGAGCTTAATTAATACATAATTGCATTAGGGACAAAAAAGAAGTATGAAGCAAAGAAAAAAATCTTTACATTAAATTTCTAAATGCTGTTGTGTATGAAATTAACCACCCACCACTCACTTTAGTGGGTGCAGATTTTATTAACTAGTAAAGACTAATAGTTTCTTGATAGTATTTTATCATAAATATTCATAAAATGAATATTTCTGGTTATTGGTGCAAAACTGTTGCTGCTTTTTGTTGATTTACTCCACAGACATTTAAAATAAGGAGACACATAATCTGTCAAACAAGTCATTTGACAAGTTACATTGAGTCTGTTTTTTGCAGCTGCATCTGTCCCACATTTCTAATCAAACACAAAGGCAAGCAAAGTGTACTTTGAAGACCTGTGCAAAGCAAACCTCCAGGCACCTATGTTTGTCTGTACGTGTTTGTATGTGCAGGGTGAACAAGTAAAGCCACATGTCCTTGGGAAGGCTTTGGCTTGGGTACTGGCGATCAATCACTAAGCAATGTTGTGTGAAGGGGTCACAGTGACATGACCGTTTCTCTCTCTGTCCTCAAAAGGAGACCAGCTTTTTATATGCACACAAACACAGGTAATTCTGCACACATGAGTCTTTTCCCTCTCAGGGTGCAGATTTAATTGCACAGACCCAACCCTGATAAATGATCAGATCTACTTTCAACAAGACTACCCTTATTGTTTTTTTATGCAGAGTTTCATGGAAATATTCATAATGCTTCTCGCTCTGGAAGCTCTTAAGACATCATGTTTTAGAAGAACAATCTAAAACCTGCATGTGTCTACCAGGTCATTGCATGCAGTTTGTTCAAACCAAGACAAAAATAGCTTCTTTTGTGTGTGTAAGTAAGCAAAGAATGCTGGCTCATCCTCAGCTTAGGCAACATGCAGTAAGTGCCATTCCACCTTTGAGTGTTATAAAGCAACGTTCACACTGCCCTCTCCGTGTTCAAGCAACCACCTTCTATGAAAAGTCTATGTAAACGCGTGTTCACCTGTAGCCACGCAAGTTTTTATGACTGTTTTTGGGCTCTACATACATAACACAAGGCCACTGAATGAACTTTGAAAGTTAAGGTCAAACTTTGTCCAGTCAGTGACTCGGATTTGGTAGTCACAAATGGATGACAAATCTCTTTTAATGAATGGAATTGCCAACTATTTGAAAATTGATCATGAAAAAGAAATGTATAATTGCAGTTTGTGCCCAGCCGGATTTAAATGACACCAAATCTGTCATATATCGGAATAGAGCTGTGAAAGAAAAAGCCTGGAGCAGGATTTGCGATATGCACCAAGCCTCCTCCAACTGTAGGTGGCGGATGAGCACCAGGAAGCAGTAGAAACTATGACTATGCTTGGAATATGTCAATTCCTTCTGAATTGGCCATATAAATAAAGCATTCAAAGTGAAGTATATTTACAAAATAAAACCATCATACAGTATCCATCAAAAGAACACATCTTTTTTTTTATTCGTCTTTTTATTCAGAAGGACGTTCTGTTACATTTCACAGAAGTCAAGCTGTTGTTTAATTGTCATCAGTTTTAATTGACTGTCCATTAATGACTCATGAGCCTTTTATGGATGTGCCACATAAACCATTTAGAGGACAGCTGAAACGTGCATGATCTGAACGGCTGAGAGGATTTCCTGACAAGAGACACCGCCATCCATTTGCCCTGAGAGTTAATCACTGGCCTTTGTGCCACAAAAACACAATACATGGAAATAGAGTGAGCAATTAGAGACATTGTAATGATGAACAAAAGGAAAGATTTATGTAATGTCTTTTCTGTGAGAAACTGTATTTATGGATAAAGGACAGAAAAATGAAAAGACGGGAGCAGCTCCTTTGATTTGAATAGTAGAGAGGACAACTGATGTATTTGAAATGTCAAGCATGAAAAACTAGGTGGGTGAAGCCTTTTAATTAATTGACTTTGTAAGTAGCACCGAGGTCACTAACCCACACTCTGATGCATCATGAGACACAAATCCACTCCACCTAATTGATTACCATCGCACAAACACAGTGATAACCTAGTGCTGGGTGACCATTTTCAAAAACTCTAGTCCCTTAAAACCTATAGGGCAAAAGACTGTATTAAGATGGTATATTTCTGCTCTGAAGAAATATGATCATATGTAATGTAGGTGTTGACATCTTCGCAGCTGCCAAAGAAACGTCTACCGTATTTTCTGCACTGTAAGGTGCACTCTAAAATCTATATGATATAGAACTTCGGTTCACGAATGAACATGTAACAGGAAGCAATTAACAAACCGGATCAATCTCCCAGACCATCTTGAATCGTCCATGTTTCATTTTCTGAATATATTTGTGTGGACAGCCTGAATTCTACGTTTTGTCCAGTATGACTTTTGTTTGGAATCAATGCTGTAAAACGACAAACTCGAGACTCTTACAGTTTCACTTTCACAGCAGCTATATACTAAAAGAGATATAACTTGATGAAAAAAAAACGCTCAGAGCTGACAAAAAAGTAGATGAAGGTGTGAGAGAGTGCAGAAATCAAATCTGCAATCTTTGCTCACTTTACTGTTTCTTAGCCCCGTTTGGCTCTTAGTTGAAGCTTTTATCTGGTAACTGAATTGAAGTCAAATTCAATACAAGGTCACCTTTTTTTGAAACCTTTGGGAAAGCGTTAGCCAAGGCCTGTAATCTATAGTTTGCAATAAAACTTCAGAATTTCTAGGCTTTCCTGCAACCATTTTTTTTATCACTGTACACCATGAATCTTTTGGGTTTTATAAAATTCAGTCAAATATATAATAATTTGTCAGTGGGGTACTTTTTTTGTTAAAAGTCTAGATTCAGTTGTTTGCTGAATGTGATATTTCCATTTGTCAAAACGATGAACACTACTGACAGCATAAAAATTGGTTATCTGTAGTGAAAAAAGTGCAGCAAAAGTAACTTAGACTGATTTTTTTTTCTCAAACAGCAGGAACAATCAGATGGGAGCGTTATCCTGTGGTTCATGAAATGTGGAAACCTTTTATTGGACCCATTAGACCAATCAACTTGTTATTTCTCTGAAAATGTCAGCCCACTGTCTAAATTTCCCTGCTGTATTTCATAAGTACTAAACCATCAGGGAATAGTTTACAACTTAGCTTTTGCTCAGACTTTCCAGGAAATTCCTAGAAGTCACTATCAAATATCTTGCTTTTCTATATTTTGAGGGTCAATTTTTATTTGTTCCTTCATTCACCTATGTCATTGTTGAAAAAGTATCTTGAAAAAAAAGAAGACAGTGAACAAAAATGTATATGTCAAATTAAAGCTTTGATGAGAACAACATGATAGCATTTGAAGATGAGAAATATCTAAAAAATATTAGTAAAAAAGCTAATTTTGAGATCAAAAGGCAACGGTGTAAATGCCTTTAAAGTGTTTTTAAAAACACAAATGTCGATGAATGTGATTTAAATTCTTGGAGACACTGATCACGTTAACCTTTAATAATTAACATTTTTGTCGTTTGGCTGTGTAAAATTACTAAATTGCTTCAAAGTTAAATCAAAATTGAAAGCAAAGAAATATTGACATCATCAAGTGCATCTATGTTGGTAAATGACAGAATAAACAAGCTTGGCATGTTTTGCTGTTTCACCTAATTTCCAATTTTCAGATACATCAGGGGCAAATGGTTGTATTTTCATGTCCATTCTCTTCCAAATAGAAACATAAAACTTGGTTAACTGTAAAGATTGGGTGAGATGTTGGAAAGAACTTATAAAGTTGATCATCTCATCTGTAATATGAAATTCTTTCTTTTACTTTTAGTTTATAATAACGCGTTTGTTGATTTTATCAGCATTCCTGCTTCTAAAGTCATGGCAAAAATGAGAAGAACGTGAAGCCTGGTTTGTATGAATTATCCGTAGATTCTGTGGACAGTGGCTTGTGAAGATTGTAAAGGTTCAAAAGCTCCCATTTAGAAGCTAGATGGAAAAGCGAATTAAATCTGCAAGACTTTTCTCCTGCAGCAGACTGGTGAAAGTGCAGTAAAGATGGGCACATAAGGCAAAGTGTCACCAAGCTTAAGGCTCTCAAGGTTCTTCATAGACTACTCATGCCCTTTCACTCTCAAAGACCTCTGAGATTTGTGTGAGCAACGATAAAAAGGTTAATGCAGAAAATGGTAGTCTGAGAGCTCTTTCAGAATGCATGATGCAGTATGATGAATAGTAATCCGACAGAGTTAAAGGATAGAAAGCAGCATTTTTCATCAACTAAAGGGAAATAGAAAAACTGAAACAAGACAAGGCAGGTTGCTTTTATTGTTACTAAATATTTAATTGCGCAAGGAGGCAATAGCAGGACAATACTAGCAAAAATACTGGAAAAAAACCAAAACATGCTCTTGTTTAGGTCACTAGGATTACGAATAGGCACCCATGCCAAGATACCTAGTCTTATTTGTAAGATCGCAATTTGATGATCAAATATTGATCCCCCCATTGTTTAGCTTTAAAATCAACCTTATTTGTTAATTAAAGTTTGTGCATTATATGTTTATACTGCGTAATTTCAGCTTGTTGTATTATGCGTCTGGTGTCTTCATCAGGTTTGATTGATTGTATGATTGGCGCCAGCTCTGAGGATCAGTCTCCCAGACAATACCTCTTGATACAGTCCAAGGTTAACAAAATAGTCATCTGTGAAGTGGCGGTCACAGCCAAAAAGTTGCTGTCCGGTCTGTCGCGAGCTCTCAAAGATATACTTCAACGAGCTAGCCTTTGTTTTCTCTGCAGATCAAGAGGAACCGCTTCTTTTATGAGTCGTTTTGCTGATCACCGCTAGCTCCACGGGGAAAGTGGGTGTGTGTTTGTGTAGCCTGGGGGTGGGGCTTGAAGCACAGACTCTTCCTGGTAGGGGGTGTCCTCACTGGTCTATGTCACACGGTGAGGAACCACTCGTTTTTGTGGGTATGGCAGGGGCTGCGGATAAGAGCGGTGGTTTTTAGAGGATTACTCAAAAATGCATGAACGGATCAAAATACCACTTCGGGGTTCTTTATAGTGAGGAAGGAACAGCATAATACAGTTAAAAGCTCAAAAGTTATTTTTTCATGTAGGCCCTATAAAAAAAGAGGCAAAAAATGTCTTTTAAACAAAAAATGATACATTGATTTGACAAGTATGTATTGAGTATTGTATTTACTTAGTGAGGATCTGTTTACTTGTGATTTTTTAACTCAGACCATAATGTGGTAAACCCCAAATTAGACAAATATTAGACATTTTCTTAACCTGCTATGTCCCTTTTGGGGTCACAGGGTTACCAAAGTCTGTCCCATCTACTGATGGGTGAAGGTGGGGCACACCCTCGACAGCCCACTAATCTGTTGGAGGGCACACAACCACTCACACTCAGACTCACACAGACAGGTTATGAAACATGTTTTTGGACTGTGGGAGGAAGCCAGAGTACCCGGAGAAAACCCACGCATTCACAGGGAAAACATGCAAACTCTGTACAGAAAAGTCCCAGCTGGGGTCCAAAATGGGGCTTTCTCGCTGTGAGGCCAGAGCGCTGACCACTTCACCACCACGCAGCCCTCAAATCTAAAATGAATGTCGTAAAGCTAAAACTATCTATAATATAAAACAGCTTGGTGCACAGCTGATGTTTTCAAACTAACTGTCAACATGAACCTAGACAGAACAGAAACCATAATCAAAACCAAGGCATCCAAATGTAATCACTTAACCCTTTAACACCAGAGCTGAAATAACAGACTGAAACTCTGGAACCATTTTACGTGATGAACTTGAATCAGCTGATTCTGATGCAGAGAAAAGCAGCTTTTCATATTGGCTTTGCACTGATATGCACGATATAACGGTGCAAAGAATCCGCAACAAATCAGCTGATTTACGTTGATTGTTGAAGCACTTCACTGCAGTAAAGTGTTGCGTATCAGTGCAAGGCGGCTTTTCTCTGCTTCAGAATCAGTTGGAATTAAGTTAATTGCATCAACAGCAATTAGCTGCTATGAAAAGCTGAGTTCCTCTGATCTGACAATCAAGCAAATATCTTTTTAAGGGCAACAACTATCCAAGCTTTTTTCAAACTTTTTTTGCTTAATACTTTATAGTTTTTTGTTTTTTTTTTACAATTAAGGTCATATTTCTGAGAATTTTTATTTTGGAAGATTTTTTTTTTTAATATGCTTGACCTGGTCAAAGTTGGAAATAGGCCTACAGAACTTCAGTAGTAAAACCAAACTAAAAAAAATGACAAAGGAGTTTGCAGAGGAAGTGAAGAAGTCCCTCAGCTTCATGTCAGCAGAAATAAGTATGCTGGTCAAGAAACAAGATTTAATGGCCTTAACTGAGGAAGTACGTCAGCTGAAGATGGTGATCCAAGAAAG
The DNA here is from genome assembly GCA_036245035.1 of Adrianichthys oophorus. Lineage (NCBI taxonomy): Eukaryota > Metazoa > Chordata > Actinopteri > Beloniformes > Adrianichthyidae > Adrianichthys > Adrianichthys oophorus. The sequence goes on along the minus strand of BSAI01000072.1, from coordinate 10,345,404 downwards.
GGACAAGACAATCGAGAACCTACAGAAAAGAATGGATGTCGTGGTGGTTTCTGACTTTGTGACAATTCATCGAACATACACAAGAACTGCAGCAAGTGACAAAGATGGAGAAGATGCCCCACCAGGGGAACTACAATCACTGGAACAACAGGTCATTTAATTCTTTAATAGTAAAGATATTATGTTGGACAGCAAAAATATATCAGCTTGTCACATTATTCCTCAGAAACAAAACAACATGCCAAAGATAATTGTGAGATTATCTAACCATAAATTCAAAGTTGAATTTTTAATGCAAACAAAAAAACTAAGAGGCTCAGGGGTTTATGTAAATGAACACTTCACATGGAAGAATCCTGAGATTGCACAGCAAGCAAGGATACCGAAAAACCAAAACTGATTCAAGACACATGGACAAGGAACGGCAAAGTGATGATTAAACAGAATGGAACACCAGAACAAGCCAAAAAAGTAACAATAAGGGAAATGTCTTACTTGGATCAATACAAGTAAGGCAAAATGTAATTGTTTCCTTATTTTCTTACGTCTTTGGCGCTCCCTTGGCTTCATTAAAGAGTTGGATGATGGCCTGGAGGGATATGATTTATATAAACAAAACAGGGTGAATAAGAGAGGGGCATGTGTTGCTTTGTTTGCAAAAAGGGGCACAAACTGTGCAGTATTGGAAGAAATGACTACAGCTATTGATGACCTGATGGAGTGTGCCACCATTGGAGAAAAAAAGAATATTAAAAGAAAACTCTAATAAGATGTATTAAACCCCTGCATCATGTATTAAACAACTTTAATAGGAAAATATCTGACTTGTATGCTAACGTAAATGATAATCATCTGTTTGTTTGTGACTTTAATACAGATTTGTTGAAGTCATGTGACCACACTACATCTATGGAGTTTATAAATATGTTTAGTTTGAGTTTATTTCCTTAAATAACCAAACCAAGGACATTAACAAACTAAAGTGCCACCTTGATAGACAATATTTTTGTTATTTTAACATATGAAAAAATAAATAGCGGTTTATTGCTGACAGACATAAATGATTATCTCCCTGTTTTTGTCATACTTAAATTAAACAACTTCTAATCAGATAAAAAAAAGAACCATTAAAACAGTAAGAGTAAGAACACCAGAAGCAAAAGAGGCTTTTAGAGCTCAACTCATAAATCATTACTGGAAAGAGGTTTATGTTGAAGACATAAATGATTCTTATGCTCCTTTTTTGGAGACATTTGTATTTTCTTATAATTACCATTGTCCAGTAATTGTAAAATAACAGCAGGAAACACAAGAAATGTCTATGGATGACAAATTGGTTAGAAAAAGCCTACAAAAATAAATACTCCTTATATAAAGACTTAATAAAATATCAGACCAAAGATAAAGAGGACAAATACAAGAAATCTAAAAATAGATTGACAGCAATTTTGAGAGAGCAAAAAGAGAATTATTACAGATTATTGCTGGAAAAGTACAAATCTGATATTAGAGCAACTTGGAATGTGATTAAGGAGGTGACCTGTCAGCGTAAATACAAATCTTTACCATCACATATTGTTAGAATTGATAGTTCAACAATTAAAGACATTCATGAAGTTGTAAATGAGTCTAACATTTTTTTTGTCGATGTTGGGCCAAGTTTCAATAAAAAAATTCAAAGAGGTCACAGTGGGAATAATAACATTCTCCTTGACTATAACAACAGCAGCTAAATGCTTCTCAGAGGAGTCTGTGAAAGTGACAAATTAGAGGTGGTTGGGAAATGTAAGAGTAAAAAATCGACAGACTGACAATATTGACATGTCACTGGTAAAAAATGGCATTGATTATTTAGTCAAACCTCTCATACATTTGCAACGTGTCTTCTACAATGGATATTTCCAGACAGAATGAAACTTGCTAAAGTGAATCCACTTTATAAAGATGGTGACAAAAAGATGGTGAGCAATTATAGTCCAGTATCATTGTTTCCTCAGTTTTCAAAAATATTAGAAAAACTGTTTACTTTTACAAAAATGTGAGCATTACGGTATTAGAGGGGTGGTCAAGAATTGGTTGCAAAGCTATTTATTAAACAGGCTTCACCATGTTGAAATTGATGATAAAGTATCAGAACAAAAGATAATAACGTGGAGTTCCCCAAGGCTCTATTTTAGGACCAAGGTTGTTTATACTTTATTTAAATGATATTGCCACGGTATCAACAAATCTAGAGCTTGTTATGTTTGCAATGATACAAATTTATATTGTTCAGGTCAAGATATTTTTTAATAATCTCAGAAACAGAAAGTGAGTGGGTTAAATTAAAAAATTGGTTTGAGATGAACAAATTATTTTTGAATGAAAGGAAAACAAAATTCATATTTTTTGGTACATATAGAGCAAAGGATAACATAAAACTTCATTTTGATGGAATAGAAATTAAAGGTGTTAATGAAACAAAGTTCCTTGGAGGCTTAATTGGAAGTCACACGTTGAATATATGAAAATCAAATGATCTAAATCCATATAATTCACAGAACCAAAACAACCCTGAGTAAAAATGTTTGCATATTTTATATTTAACCTTAATTTTTCCATACTTTAATTATTGTTGTGAAATTTGGGGAAATGTATATAAAAGAAAACAAATATTGATCTAATATTTAAACTGTTTAAAAAAATCAAATATGTTAACATTTCCTGATGTTGTGCATATAAGAATGTTGGAAATGTATTTCTGTGAAAAAGGAAAAAGAGGAACAGAATTTGAGAGGTAATTTTATGTTTGAATCACATAGAGCAAGAACAAATGTAAGAACAAATGTAAGATGCAGATGTCCTTGTTTTTTGGAATAAAACTTTGGAATTCTTTGGATAAGGATCTTAAAATAGTTCATTCTTGTACAAAATTTAGGTTACTGGTAGAATGTAAAAAAAAATTGGTCAATACTAGTAAAAAAATTAACTTTGAATTATTAATGCTCCTGTATACATATCTGTAATATATGTATGTATTTACTTATAGTATTTGTGTATGATTGTGTATATGTGAATATGTATTTGTGTAAAAAGTTTGGATTTTTATGTTTGTGGCATATTTGTCAATTTGATGTTAAGTTTTGCTTCTGTGTGTGTCTATTGGATGGGCTTCATTGGTGCTTCAGCCCATTCCTTTTTTGGTTGATGTTGATTATCATTTAAAGGTCACGAGATGTTATATTTATACAGTCAACCAAATAAACCCAAACTTCAACTTCAACAGCTGAAGAGTTACAATAGTCAAAAGAATGAAAACACAATGGAGCTAAAGCTCTAGTCTTAAAGGGTTTGTGCATGCTCATGCATTGTGAATGTTAAGTCACACTAATAGACTTTGCTAAAGTTTTGCTAAAGTATTTTTTTAAACTATAACCATTTTCACCATCATGCTTAAAAAAAACAATTTCTTGTTCCTTTCCATTATTCTTGAAACTCTTAAGATGGAAGAACAAAAAACCATAGATGGAATACATTCCAATTCACTCCTCTTTCTTTTTAGTTCAATAACCTGATGTATAGCCTTTATATAATTCAGACTAATGCCTCGTCTATGACTGTACAAGTGCAAAAATAATGAGTATTTGCCGAGTTGCATTTTAATGTAGCTTGTTCTCATACATTTAAGCTTTTGCCTTCGTACACTTCTCTTTTAAAAATGATCTATAATTAATGTAGCGTTGAGCAGTAAGAAGTAGAAAAAAAACTCTATTAGACTCTAGTTTTTCCTCTGTGCTTCAGTTTTCTTCATTTCTGGCTGCCATATTGTCAGTTTTTGTCTCCACTGATGTAACTGATGTATTGAGTAAAATCTCCCTTGAGAAGACAAATTGATCATGTTTGGCCGCATCGGAAAAATAAATGCAGGTGTGAGACATGAGAAAATCTGTTAGAGCCCTGCAGGTTGTGATTTATGGCCCCAAAGGAATAAAGCAGATTTTCCAGCACATCCCACAGGACTAGTCAACCTTTGGTCTTGTCCCCCCCGAAAGATTTCTTATCAGCTGTAGCTGGCTGAAAGAGGCCAGATCGATCAAGTCACAAGAAGTGGTGTAAGTGGTAGCAAAAAGCTAAATGCCAGCCCCCAAAAGTATTCTGCAGACTTGTTTGAAAAGCACTAAATGGCAAATGTAGTGGTATATTTCTCTATTGGTTAGGTCATCTTAACATTTGTATTGAAACTTGAGTGAAACTTTACTCGTCTAGTTATGTTTTTTGCAGGACTTTACTGAGGAGGCCACTTTTTTTTCATCAGTCTTATTAACTCTATCCAGAAAGTGATGAAATACACAGCTGCATTTCAAATCAGTTGATGTTTTCCAGGGAATGCACAGGCAACTGAAGGCCTGTTTTTAAATCCTTTTACCAAAACAAGTATTGGATTTTCTAAGACTTATTATCTTATATTATAGCTGCGGAGTGAGAAATCATAATGGTCACTGAGTTATCTGACACCTGATTTACACTGGTCCGTCTGCATTGCGTCTCTTTTGTTCTGTCTCCTTTGCGTTGTGTCTCTGTTGCTTTGACACAAAAAAATTGAACATTCATAAATTAATTGGAATGTTTATATCACTTCCATGTCTGTGTCTGATGCCCATCCCTCCACATCGCACGAGTTCTATTTCCAGTTCATCGACGTGTTGATGATTTTGTGGCAAAAAGCCAGAGAAGCTGTAAACAGGTCTGTGTTTAAAAAGAAAACTTTTGTTGAACTTTAAAAAGTAAAACGTAAAAAAATGTATTTCACATTTACATTTCACATTTAAGACGGTGTGTCCATGTAATAACGCATGGATAACACTGTCGTTTATTTACACCATGGATGGCAAAAGTTTAATTTTGGAGGTACAAAAACACACCATTTATGACACAAAACATGCATTTTACAAGGGCTTTAGCGAGGAAGAAGAAGGCGTGGGGCCTGATTGATGTTGATAACACAAACAAATCTTCCAGAAGCCAGGGAGGAGGGGGTCAGACTGGAGACACAGCGAAGACAATGTAAACTGGCTGTGGTGCAGAGGTAGAACGATCGACCTCTGATCAGAAGACCGCATGATAATGCAGACGCAATGCAGACGGACCAGTGTAAATCAGGCTTGACCCTGACTTTTGATGCTGCAAACATCCATTGGTTGGCAGTGATTCCTATGCATCCTGCTAGACTACCTGCAGAAAGTTGTTGCACTTTGTGTTTTGCTATGCCACTGCAGATGTTTTTATGGCACTGGACTAGATGGGAAACTCTTTGCCACAAATTTTGTGTTATAAAGAATATTGTCACTAAGGAAAATAAAATAAATGTCGGCTCGTAATGTTTCTTTTAATTATCCAATGAATTTCATTTTTCTCCCACAAGGTGCTCCCACATTTTAATTATCCAAGATGTATGCATCTCCAACACAATCATACAGATTTCCCTAACTTTATGTGTTTCTCATAACCTCTATTTTTACCTTGACTCAGAAGCACTTGGCATGGTGATCATCCTTGTTTATCCTCTCCACATCAAACCAGACATCCCTGCAGGCTCTGAGTCTTAGTTGCTCCCTGTGCCAGACGCTGTTTGTTTTAGCTACCCTTACAGCTGAGTGGCCTTTCTAGAGGCTCAGTGCCTTGTTCCTCTCGGCTGTTGCTGGCCCTCATCCATACTGTGTGACCCACTGTTGTTAAAAAGAAATATGAAGAATGGTTCATGTTGTTGTTCACTTTGTCAAAATTATTGTTGCTTTTTTTTCTTGAAATGCAGGATATTTGTAGGCGCTGTTGGTTTCCCTTTTTTTTTTTTTTTTTTTCATCAGCTGCTCTCTGACCTCTGTTCCTCCTGGCATTTCCACGTCCATATGGAGAGAAAACAACCCGAACACCGTGCCAGGGAAACACTGAGTTAATGAAGCAGGAGACTCTGGCTCAATCTACAAGCCCGACACACCAGACAGTGAATGAGCAGACTGTCGCATGTAGACCCAGTCAATGAGTCCATTCGACTCTACGCACGTATTTAAAAAACTTCAGCCATGAAGCTGCGCGGCTTATCTGACAATGCAGGCTTTTCATTGAACTGAATTAATTCCTTCATTTGCCTTTGTTTTGCAGTGTACTCACATATTCATTTATTCTCAGTGGAACGTGGTAAGCGGATGCCTCGTCATTGTTATTCAGTTGAAGAAAGAGCACATACACAAGAAAAAGCATATTAGATTCATTTAGTTTTCTTTTTTTCCCAGCATGACACTCTCTCCCCAACTATTAACAAAATATGAACACAAAATGACTGTGATGTACCACGTCAGGGTTTTTCAGATGACATTATTTCACCCATAAAAATGGTATTACACTAAAGATTCGCTCTAGTCAATTGTTGCGGCTGCACGGTCATCAGTTTAAGCAAACAAAATATTCAAACTTAAAATCTGTTTACTGACATTTATTACATCTGTTGCTCAGTTTGCAGAAGGATCTAATAATTCCTCTTTTTTGTTCGACACAAATCACCACACAAGACACCCCAACCAACCAACATGGGACAAATTTAACTTTTATGCCTCAATATAAAACCTGCAGTGAGAGCAGCTGACATCAAACATTAATTTCATGATCCGTCTTACTGTCCCACAGTATTAGGACTGAAACCCATCCTTTTTTAATCTGGATGAGAAAACTTTTTTAGAAACCCAGAACTTATGATGATTCATTGCAGTCAGCAGCAGAATGAATGAATTAACGAGCAGAAGTGGTGGCTTTACAATGCTCTTACTTATTTAATGAGTCAAAAACAAAACAGCAAGCCGCTGGGGAAAATGTGCTGAGAGTCAGCTGACTGCTTATATCAGTCTGGAGTCATGTTTAGGTTAAATGCTCTGCTGAAAAATACTACCTAAAGAGGCCACACAACACATGGAATTGGAAAAATGTCTATTTCTATGCTTGAAGTGATTAGTTTTGGTATGTTGCCATGGGAAAGTTTCAATCTCAATTCTTTTTGGGGCTGAAAATGGAGGCCAAAGACATACACTATTGGTACAATGTTTTAGAAAACCCCAACATTTCTAGGTTGTTATTAAAAATTAACCTTGCACTCTGATATGTAGGCCCTGTAGCGCATGCATGTCCCTTAGTAATGTTGTGCCTACATTTTCCAGTTACATAAAAAAGAAAACATTTTTTTTCTGAAAATAAAAGCAATTTCCAGAAATCAAAAGGAATAGTTAAAAAAGTGATACAAAGGAAGAAACCAGGAAAGGTCCATCATTTCAACCGAAAGTCATGGGTCACGAAGCAATACTGGATATGCTGTGTACTGTGTAAAACTCTTATCAGTGTGCGGACATTGAAGATACATTTGAAAAACTCAAACATCATCATCCAATCAGCGATCTACCATAGTATCTACCTTTTCTGGTTTCTTATTGTGTTTTCTTTTTAACATTTCTTTTTCATTTATAAAAATTACTTTTGTTTTCCAAAGATTTCCTTTTTCAAACTGATTACATTTTGGTTTCTAATCATTTACAGTGCTTTTCTATCATGATTGAGGCCCACAGTGTTTTACAGCAGCAGTTTTATTTACACACATTAATTTCACAAAGGGGCTGCACGGTGGCGCAGTGGTTAGCGCTCCTGCCTCACAGCAAGAAGGTTCCCGGTTCAAGTCCTGGCTGGGGGACCTTTCTGTGTGGAGTTTGCATGTTCTCCCCATGCATGCGTGGGTTTTCTCCGGGTACTCCGGCTTCCTCCCACCGTCCAAAAACATGCTTCATAGGTTAATTGGTTATTCTAAATTGAATGTGAGTGTGTATGGGTGTGTGATTGTGGCCCCTGCGACAGACTGGCGACCAGTCCAGGGGTGTACCCTGCCTTCGCCCATGAGTAGCCGGGTTAGGCTCTGGCAACCCCGTGACCCCGAAAGGGATAAAGCGGACTGGAAAATGAATGAATGAATGAATGAATAATTTCACAAACAACCGAGACCACCTTGAAAGATGGGTCCAGAGTGGTTCCTGATCCCTGACCAGGGTGCACTTGGGTGACTGAAAATGTGTTCCAAATGATTGGAGGAAACGACCTCTGGTTTACTTTAAGTGAACCAAATGGGTCAAGTCTGACTACACCTAGAAAATACAATTGAAAAGAACCATTTTAGCAGTGTAAAAACATGCAATTTTTTAAATTCACAAAATCTCTTACAATTATATGTATATAATAACATGATTCACAGAGTTTCAAGAAAGACATGGACATGGCTGCTGCTCGGTGTCAAATAAAGTGCTGTAAAACTGAAACAGACTGTAAGTGATAATCGCTGTTCCGATGTTTTAACTGCCTGTTAGTTTATCTTTTATTTTCTGACTATTTTCTGACAGCCTTGATATGGATTTTACCAATCAGAAGATACCAGTTGTGAAAATGCAGCAGCAAATGCAACTGTTAATCTGACATGAGTAAGGAATCCCTGAATGTGCTCTTCTGTCCCATTTAGTTAAAAATTCAAGCATCACGTGTTGCTGTAATCAAAATGCCAAGTTCAATAAAATCAAATGTAACTTGGATATTTTTAAAAGCATTTTTAGCATTGTTTTTTGTTTCTGGTGTCCATAATTATAGACACATCTACATGGATTTTGTATAAATAGTATTCCCAAATATGAGGGAAGCTGTTAGATTTCTCCACCGAGGCTGGTAGGCTGATGTAGACACGGATGTACCCTGTAATTGAAATTAGCAATCTCATAGGTATATGGACCCTCAGAATCACAGCCTAATTGCCTCCCTCATTAAAAAACATGTGTTGCGTCTTTGCAATCTGCATCAGGTTTCATATCAAAGTGGATTATTGCTGCTGCCATGCAGAACACTGCTCATCATTCTTTAAAGTCATGCCATTTTGTAAGTACAAAGCGAAAGTGTGATACTATTGTGTCGGCTTTTAATTAAATCTTTTTAAAAAAACAACAAAAAATTGCACTTTTGCTGAGTTCACATCTTTTTCTTTTTGTAAAAGTGATCATGATGACACGAGTTACTGGAGCGGCTTATTGTCTTTAATTATCATCTCAATTGACAAAAAGCTTCTTTATTCTCCTTTAAGAAACATGTAACAAAATGCACCAATAAATGGGTTCCTTCTAGCCTTCTTAGCCGTTTCACGACTTTCACTAGAAGAAATCAATCTTTTATTTTTTAGAAATCTCTCGTCAAAGCTGGTTAGCCCTCAATGAGAAAGAGAAAAACCTGAGCATGCGCTTATATTTGGTTTGTGGAAAATTGTAATAAATGTAACTGCATTAGTTATGTACCCTGACACGAAATATGTGCCTCGTCCAAATGAAACTTTGATAATACAGAAAACCAACTGCTGTTTAGATTTGAAATTCTTTTCTTAAAGCCGCCGCTCACAGTTGTACACATCCAGGTCTTAGAATGTGCAAAATACATTATATGTATTACTATATATGTATGTAAAACCAATTATTGTCTTACAAGAAGTGTTTTTTTTTTTTACTGTCATTCTGTTCCTTCTTAAGAACAGATGTGGCCTGGTCTCCTCAAACAAAACCCCTTCCCGAAGCAGGCTGTAGCTGTGAGATAATGGGAAACTGTAAAGGTGGAGCTGCAAACAAAAATGATTTTTCATTTGGAAGTCAATCACTCTTTCCTCACTGTTGTTTACTGTTCTGGTGAAAATTGTCAAACACTTGAACTCATATACATACTCATTATTATACCATCAAAAGTGCATTATCACCTGAAAAAACATCACATTAGTAGCTATAGGCATTCACTTGAAAATTCTGTATTCTGTAGTCCTGCTGACTTGATTTAAATGGGCAGGACACGTAAAGAATATTCACATACTTTACTTAGGTGCACTATAAACATCCAGTTACACAAGATGCTTGTTTGCAACTATTGACTGCAAGAATTCTCTGATAAAAGACAACTTCTGTCGTTTTGCCTTTGACCCGGACAGACATGGTCTTGTGTGTACTAGGGAAGTAAAGTCAGATAAATATTCTGATCATCCAAGTTTAATAGTGAAGCAAAGGGCAGTTTTTTTTTCAAAAGGCCAGCTGTTTCATGAAAAGAAGAATGGTTGATTCACAGCTGGATTTATAGTTCTACATTAAGCTTGAAGCTCATTTGCATTCATGTTTGAGCACTGATTTTCTTTAAGGGCAGCTCAGACCAAAACTATGGAAGCTGTAGTTAGGGCTAGTGCAGGAATGGGCAAACTTTTAAACTTGTGGACCATAAAGTGTTCTAAAATTTGATAGAATCCCAAACCAGAGCAGAGTGTTATGGTAACCCATTTAATTACAGAAAGAAGTAACATGGAAGCTGGATGAAAACGTGCTTCAATTTTGAATAAAAATTAATATTTTCTAAAACAAAACGTTTGAAGCATTTTATTTTGAAACTGTGGCTTTTGTTCTCTTTTTAGGGCCAATTGCACCAATGGGTTGATGTCTCTAATGGAAAAACGCAAAACTTAGAGAAATCTTTTTTTTTTTTTTTTTACCTCTTTCTGCTTGTCCTCCACCTCACAACACCTGAGGTTTTCTTTCCCCTTGCACCTCAGTCTGCTGGATCACAGAAAGATAGTGCTAATTATTTGCTGCGTCATGATGTTCAAACACTTGCAGTGAGGAGTTGACAGAAGGATTTTTTTCTTGTTCTCAGAAATGATAAGAATTATTCCGTGCTTGTTCCTTTACACGTGCAGTTTGTGTGATTTTGTGTGCAGAGATTCAGGTTAGAACTGCTTCATTTTCCTGTTGAACTGCAAGTTTTTGTTGTCTGGTGTATCGAATTTTTTATGCATTAAAAGACAACAAGATAAATTCAGAGCTATATCTGAGGACATTCCAACTAAATTATCAATAAAATGCTCAGTGTATATAAATAATTTTCCATCTAAAGAATTGTATAAGGTTTATCTAGTAAAATTGTCATCATTTATGTCTGCATCTCTTTTTCCAATCCATAGCCTATATGTTTGCCTGCATGTTTGTCTTCTGCTCCGGAGGAGGATCAATATTTACAGAGGTGTCATTTCAGCTGCATGTCTGTTTATTTCCTCTATCGACTTCAAAGATATGTGATGAGCTTCCCCTGGTGTTATTATCCATAAAGGCTCGTGCACATACATGGGCAGTTGTGGATATATGTTTTGCCGCACACTCTGTCAGGCGCTTACACCATTTTTACCACTTCAGCTAGCACAGCTGTGCCAGCAAACCGCCTCCTACCACAACTCTCCAAAATACCAGCTGCCCCAACGCTTGGTCCAGCTTCCCCAGTGAGCCATGTTCATTTATAAAAGAGTCTGTGTGACAGAATGCAGAGCTTTCCGCAAACACACACACAGATTTTCACATGTATTGTCCCATATGGGCATCTGTTGCACTGGTAACTTCCCAGCATCGTGACTGTGCGTCAGCTGTGCTGATTCTATCTATATGACTGCCACCTGGATGTGCACAATCCAGATTGGAGTCTTTTGATAGCAAAACCCAGTCTTCAGATCGTTGCACATCATCATATTTATCTGCCCGCTTTAGAAACAAATAAAAGGTTCTGCTACTGAGTAAAGAAGAAATGACAATAGAGAGGGATTTGTCAAAACTCGCACTTAAGTATTTTAGGGTGTATTCAGACTGCACACATTTGGTTCGCTTAAAGTGAACCAGAGTTAATTTCCTCAATAATCCAAAATACATTTTTAGTCAGAATTCATCCTCTCAGACTTGAAGGTGGTCTCGGTTCGTTTCCAATCAGACTGAACTCCGGTTCACTCTGAGTTTCCTCAGCCTGAAAACGCTTCCTGCTTAGTGCGGAACAACTGGACATAAATGGCCACCGTAGCCGGGCATTACGGGATGAAAACACAGCAGGAATTAAGCAACCAATGAGCCATAGACAAATGCAAAGCAAAAATGTAACTCATTGAAATGTGGTTGGGTGAATGCAGGCTCATTAAAATAACTTTTAACGAGACACACATTGCTGCTCACAGTTTTCCCGACAATCTTTATGTCATAAACACTTATCAGTGTACCTTTATAGCCAGCACCTCCTCAGTAACCGCCTTGCTTCATGCCTCTGCTGTACCAAAGTAGTAGTAAAAAGTGTTGTGCGTGACCTTGATACAGAAGTTCAAAATCGGTCGGCAAATTACAAAGTTTGAATAAGTAGACTATCCCAACAAAGAGTGCAAAGCGCATGACTTCCCATTAGTCCTTCTCTTGTTGCTTTGCCCCGCCCTTGTAATTCCTGGCCAATGACTGAAGACATTTTTAGTCATGTGGTTTTGTTTATAGGCTTTAGCTCAAGAACAAGTCTCTGGTAGATGGCGGTCTGAAAACAGACCAAACGCAAGGTTCAGGACTCGATCCGGACCAATGGACGTTTCCAGTCTGAATGCACCACTCCTCAGTCATAATTTATTACTCATCTTAGATTTCTTTCCCTAAAGGACCTCATATATTTAGAAAGTACTGCAGACAGATAAATGTTCTTGTCTTAATGTTAGTCATGTTTCAAGCTTGCCTTGTTTACAGTGAATAGGGGACTTCTGTCTAATGATCTGCATCAGATTAGGATGATAAATCATCACACTTTAAAGCAGTTTGTTTGCAGTTTTGAACTGACCTTACGCAATGTTCCAAAAACCATGTTTTTAAACAATGGCTTCCTACATTGCATTCTTGTTTTAAACTATTGTCCTTTACTATCCAGTTTTTTGGAGGCTTCAGCTTGACCTGCAGCTCTCCGCATCCCTCCTCCTGCTCACATTGATTGAAATTGTCTCACTTCATTAAAAGCCGTTTTCCAAAAGCAGAAAGTGTTGCTCTCCTTTTCTCACCATAGTTAAGTGTTAACTCCAACTTCATTATCATTCATCAATAGGTTTGTGAGCTCTACCCACTTTTAATCATTTCTATCATTCAGTTTATGTACTGATTTCAATCCTTTCAGTAAAAAAAAGAAAAACAGCCTCAGGTTTGTGATCTCATGTGTTATATCAGCATTTTTCTGGCAGACAAACACATTGTAACAAATTACCATACAAAAGCTTTAAAATGTATTTCTATTAAAGGTTTTTCTCTTTGTCAGCCTTATCCATAACTTCCAACCTGAGACAAATGAACTGCTTGACAGCTCCATCAAACCTCACACTGATACTGGTTTGAATGATTGATGGTTTAAATCGACAAAACCAAATGTGGAAAAATAATATAAAGAAATTTTGGGTTCTGTTGGCAAGGTAAATATTTCAAGCTGGAGTAACTTCCTCTTGTCGCTGAGCTCCAGTAAATGGAATGACTTCTATCCATGATGCAATTTACCATCAACAAACAGGGAACTTGGCATTAGTGGTATGACCCTTGAGCTCACTGACAGGCATTGAGGTGGCTCATATAGCTGAAGTTGTGGCCTGAGTGCTCTGCAGCTGTCAGGAAACAGTGCTCTTATCATGATAAGTGCCCTCGGGATGTTGTAGAGACTATTACAGACTCATAGCAGTAGTTTGGAGCTCATCACTAAGAAGTGAAATCAGTTCAGCACAAAAACTAAATCAGGCTGAATTAAGAAGTGGGAGTTGAAGTTAGCAGAACTCCAGGACTCAGTTGAATTGTTTATTTGTCATATTATGCAAGATCAAAACAAAGTCAACAATGCCATGAAATGCTTTAGAAGGGAAGAACCATATAATTGAGAGGTACTCATATCATGCAGAAGTAGTACCTTGCAAAAAACACAGAAAGAAAAGTACAAAAATAACGAAGGAATAAGAAAATACTCAAAAAGACTAGGAGTGGGTATGGTTACAATAAGAGCTGTAATGAATCCTTTTAACAACAATCCAGTTCATGGCAAAATTTGTGATTGCCGACACCATTCTTGGTCAATATTGGTTCATTTTTAACCGATTCAGTTTGATTCATTGACCTAAAATCTATCCAGAACATCTTCAGCCAAAAATGTAACCAGTGTGACATCTTTCATTGTATATCATAAATAGTGTATACTTATATAGCGCTTTACTACCTTTTTCAAAGACTCAAAGCTCTTTACAGTCTCTTTTAGTCATTCACACACTGATGGTGGCTTTGCTGCCTAACACTGGTAATCACCAGGAGGAGTGTGGGGATCAGTGTTTTGCCAAAGGACACTTTGACACATGGGCAGGCAGGGCGGGAACCCAACCTGTGATCTTCAGATCAGAGGTTGACTGCTCTATCTTTGCACCACAGCTGCCCCACATAGATACTAAAAAAGACAATATGAAAGAAAAAGAGGTTTGGCCTGTTAAACTGCTGCTCCATTAACCAGTAATTAACTTCATGTTTCTGATTTTTTTTCTACAAGTTTGGTGAAGTTCAATGATTATCCTTACTTTTTTTTTTTAACTAACCCATCACAAACTGGTTAAAGCAGAGCAGTAATGATCAACTACATCCTAGTTAATAGCTGTTTTGTAATAACCAAAGTTACATAAATAATTTTCTCTGGCAGTGTGATGTCATTAAGTAAAGTTTGTGGTTTTTTAAAGAGTACATTCTAATTATTGACTCTCCCAAACACATGAAGTGAGTTGGCTGGTGGAGCAAAGTCAAGTGAAATTGCCAGACAATAATTATTGGATTAACAATGGATTCCAGTGTCTCATCCAAAGGCAATCATTAAATAGGTTAATTGAAGCCACTCTGGAATGCAAATGCCTAATAGCGCTCCAGGGTGCCATTCTGAGAAAACATTATTATTGGACTGCATAATGCAAAATTATGGTTTCTAAAAAAAAAAAAAAAAAAACGATTATTGCTTTATCAGTACTAAAATTGATGCACTGGCAGACAAATAGGAAGCAGCTTTGCAGAGGGAGGATGCGTTTATATTACTGAATAAAAAATACAGTGGAAGAATAATTTCTTTGGAGGGGGCTTCTGCAATATCCTGAGTCTGCTCCAGGGACACCCAGCTTCATCAAACAGGCCAGAACAAACAGGACCAGCACCAGTCTGCCTGCTCCTGCTGTGTAGAAGAGTGCGTGTCTGGTTGGTGGTGCTGAAGATTTGATAGTGGAGCTTTTGTGTGTATGTGAGGAGTAAAAAGTGATGAATGAGAGTTGGCGCTCATTAGTTTTAGTTTTTTTTTTTTTTTTTTGTTCCAGCAGTAACACAGACGGGTCAAATCTGTAACATATTTTTGACAGGAAATAACATTTTTGTTTTCGCGAAGACACCAGCTTTGAGAGCGAAGAGACAGCGCTCAGTCAGAGTGTTTTCACTGACAGTTGACAGGCAGCCTGAAAAAGCCCCTGAGTGTTTGAATGCTTTTGTGTGCGTGCATGTGTGTGCTGGGTTTTGTGCATCAAAGGTGCTGTGTTCAGAGTCAAACACACACATACACAAAATACGTAAATAAATAAATAAAGCAGTCTTCACCAGCATGCTTCATCAATCTTTACATTCCCTGTTGTTTCTAAGGCGTTCAACTCACATCCATGCGTCGTCTGTGGCCAAAATATTGGCACTGGCTGTGCAGAGCTGGTCTATTTTGATGTTGTGCGGAAATACAAACAGGCTGAGCTCCTCTGGAGGCCATCAACCAGACCAGAGCGAAGCAACCAAGCTCAGCCAGCTACTGCAGCTTGTCTGAGCTTGTTTGGATCAGCCCGGAATCTGGCTGTGTTACATCTGGCGTTGACCCAGCTCCAGAGCCACCTTGCATTCAGAGGCAAATTTCGTGAAAGATTGATGAGAAGACTGCATGTGCAGCGGGAAGACATACTGACTGGATCTGTCTCATCTTGAGTGAACGTATCCAATTCTGATAATGTGCAGTCTGACTTTTTTTTTCCCTCCTGGCCCACTCCTTAAATGCCATCTTGTTAGCGTGAGCTTTCTATCGACTCCTCTAACCTCTATTCACAGTTTCTCAAGAAACTTCTTTAGGGATTTGACCAAGATTGAACTTTGATTAATCCTGTTCACCCACACAAGGTTATTGCATAGACTGAGAGAGATGCCAGTTGGTTTCAGTGAACACATGTAACAAATATAATAATTTCCCTTCTTTTTTTTACTTTTTCCATTCAGTAGCTGGGCAAACAGATACGAGCTGAAGGAGAATTGTACTAAACAGATTTTACTTCAGAATCTTGTCCGAATCTTCTGACACATGAAGTGTATATTTGTCTAAACCCCTTCTATATTTTTCCTTCTAACTAATTGAGAAATGGGGAAAAAAAGTTTTAAGAGGGCTTTTTGTGTCAAAATATCACATATTATTGTTCATCTTGAGAATATGTAATAAATTCTATCCATTTTCTTAACCCGCTACATCTATTTCGGGGTCAGGCGGTTGCCAGAGCCTGTCCTGGCTACTGCCAAGCAAAGGTGGGGCACACTCTGGACAAGTCGCCAATTTTGCCATACAAAACAATCACTTTAATAATAATTAAAAACAAAATAAAGCCACACTATCCTTTAACTCCCACAAGCACACACACACAACAAAGCTCTACCATAATTCTTCACAAAGCAGTGGTCGATGTACATCTGTTTTTACAGGATGTGATTGAGCCGAGAACCAGTCATCCATGCTGACCATTCCTGTTCCTACAACCATATATAATTAAAATCTGTCAAAACTGGTGGAAGGAAATCTAACAAAAAATACAGAAAAGCAACACTCAGCAGTGATTGCAACGATCTTTTTTACATGGGCTGGCAGAGCAGGAACCAAAGCAGTCCTCAAATCACAGGTTGACTGCTTTACCTACTTCTTTGTAGCTTATAAAAGCTTCTTTGTGCACCTGTCAGCCTAAAATTGTTCTTTGATTTATTGAGAAAAATTTGAAGGCAAACTAAACGCAACTACAAAAAATGCCCAAAAAATTATAGTTTTGAATGAATTTGAACAGCACTTTTGTGGACGTCAGTCTAGCTTATGTCATATCCAATATAAAATAAAGGATATTGTTGTATTTATCCCTGTAGATACAAAAATATGTCTTCTTTTCTCATTTCACTTGCTTAAACATCCGCTGTGACCTCAGTCTTTACACAGCCTTTAAAAGAGCCCCGGTTTTTAATTGAATCGCTTCATTGTGTTCAGGGAATCTGCAATTTAAAGATATTGATAAGAGCAAATTATCAAACACTTCAGCAGGTAATAGCAGCAGGTAATGAGAATCTTTTGATTGTCTCCAAGCTGATCCTGGTTTTGTGTGTCGGTCAGCTTTGAGGTCTCTTTTAATTCAAGGTGTAATCCTCCTTTTTCATTCTAAATTATACCCAGAGGACATCCAAGAGGCAGCAGATAATTCACCAAAATTAAATCTAAGAATTACTTTGGCCTGATTCAAATGAAACGAGTTAGATGCATTGCTCTGGCAGTTTTCTGACCCTTTCCTTGTACTTTCCATGGTGATATCCAAATCTTGGACATTAGAAATAATAAATGGAACAAATGAATGGAAGAGAGCCTCAACTTGTGAAAGAATACCTTAAAACTCTTGCTGGTATGAAATAGTTTTTGTTTGATGTGAGATCAGGCACCACAGCGATTTCCCTTCATCCCAGTCCAGGAGTGGCTACCATGGCTGGACAAACAGGGCATGCATGGGTGGCTTTAGAGAGGTGGTGTTTACCAGACTGGGCTTTGAGACCAGGGATTAGTTCTCTCCCACTTAAGCAATGGGAGTGTGCTCCAGCTTTGGTGCCAGAGTATCCTGCACTCCTCTCAGAAAGATAAGGCAAGCAGAAGCCACTCCTGAAGAAGCTCACCATGTATGCAAACACCCCGGGATGCAATCCTCGAGCACACACACACATAAAAGTGGAAAATGCAAGTGTGCTTGTGCAAAGAACACACAGCATTGGCTTTTAAACGCCGCCAGCACGTAAGAGAAGTCTTGTCGTTGGCTACCTCTGTTTAATAATTGCTGTGCAAACAGAAACCTCATAAGCATACATTTCTTGCCTTACATGTGGTGGGATTAGAAACAACGAGGGGAGTCACAAATGAAGTATGGATAAAGGAATAAGTAAAATGATAAAAAAGAGAAAGCAGAGGCACTAGACGTGCCGAAGAGGCAGGAGCCAGTTCCCACAGTAATAACAGGGGAGCTTGTAGGAGGAATGATGCAAGGGATTGGATCTTTCAAACGGTAATCACTTAGCTACCCAAAGGGGACAACTCCCTCTTTCCTGCTCCTGCTCTCCCTCTTCAATCCCCTGTCAGGACAAGGAGGAACAGCTGGTGGATTGAAATGTAAAAGAGGCAGAGGATCAGAGACAGGTGGAAAATGAAAGGAGCAAAGGGCAGAGTGGGGGAGAGATGAGGCAAAAATGGTGCCAGTCCCTGTTCTAGAACGAGTTGTGTGTTTTTTTCAATGTTGTTTATGAGCATGCCTCCAGAGACAAAGTGTTGAAGAACACTGTTAGGGAGGATGTATGCTATACCCCCTTCAGGAATTGTCACTCATGAGAAAATCTGCAGGGAAAAGAGGGAAGAAGTGGGATGAATGAAAAGCAGAGTGATATCCATCAGTAATGTAAACAGCTGGAGGTGATGCCAGGACGAAGAAAAATTCTGTGCTGTCACTCCAATGACAGTCTGCTAAAGGAAACATAGCCATGTTGCTGTCAGTTGTGCTGCTGTTACACAAAAATGTTATGAAATCAACAGCAAAGTAAGATGAAGGACTCCAACTGTTGATGGTCTGGATTAAGGCTGCTGTCGTTTTAAGGAAATACTCAGATGATAATTGTGTGTTTAATATATTCTTATAGCATTTTTATCATGATGGAGGAAATAAATAAAGAAAATCAAGATTAACATTGCAGTTCGGAGGTTGGAGGTGTGAGGGGCTGTAAGCTAGAAGGAGAGTGCAAACAGAGGGATGATGGGAAATGAAGGGAGGCTTACTTCCTGCAAACAGTCCCACCCACAACCCTCAGAAGTACTTTTGTGATAAACTCTGCCACACTGCAGAAACTGTTCTAGAAAATGACAAAGGTTTGTGGGTTTTACCTAAAAACAGCACAATAATAATTATAAGACCAGTAAGAACACGTGAAATAGAGAAAAAGATGATCAGAATGGGTCTTTACGGAAAGTTAAATGAATACAACATAAGAAAGAAAAATAAATCCATTGCCAATTTTTCCATATCTACAAATCTAACATTTCCTGTTTTCAAAACTGTCCACCAGCCCTCAATTTGGCCTTATTTAAGAGGAAAAGTGCTGAAGTCCTGACAAACAGCAATCATTAAATAGTATTTCCTTTCATCATTGTTTTCAGAGGCAAATAGTGCATAAAGATGCACTCTGTGCTTGATGCATGTTTCATGCAAGACATACATTTTTGGAAAAAAAATAAATAAATGAATTATTCATTGATCCAATTACCACCGTGACTCATTAGGCCACGTGTGGAGTGCACATGATGATATTCAAAACAAGACTCGCTATAAATCATGAATCGCCCACTATGAACAGACATCAATCTGAAATACTTTGTTCAATAAATAGAAAGTAATTGGGCCCAAAGAAATTAAGTTATTTGCAGACAGGTTTTATTAATATAATAAATAAAAAAAAAAAAGATCTGGTTTCCCCATCTGCAAAAATGAAGAACTGCCACCTTCTTATAAAAAAACACCAAGAATTTTTTTTTTTTTTTTTTTGGTGAGGATGTTCAGTCTTTCATTTAGGCTGTCTTCCATCACAGTATATTTTAAGCATAGTAATTCCTATAGTGAATTTCAACAATTTAAAGCCCTCTACATCAAAGAATTGGCAGATTTTTTTTAAACTAAGATGTTATTAAAAACATTTTATGAAATCCACAAAAAAGTTGCAATATAATTTAATTCATCAGATATAGATTGTATCAATAATAAAATGTTGGGTGATTTGGTAAGCTTTTGCTCACAACAATGTTAGGTAAAGATTCAAAAATACTGACATGAGTGTTCAGGAAAAACATCACTCTTTCAAATTTGATTCACAAATTTTTGACATGGTGTAACTGTATTAAAGGATATATTATCAACAAATTCTGCCTTATTTCAATGCAGTACGTAGTTATTTAAAAAATGAATAAAAATAGATGAGTTATTCTCACCATAAAGTTTAGAAAAGCAGCTAAACTTTTCCCACCAAAATTGTAGAGATTGTATGGAAGCAGTCATTTTGAATTAAGCAGGAAAAGCCCTTCTACTGCCCCTTGTGGAATATGGGCACATTTCACTACAGGGCAGAAAACCTGGACCAAGTTCAATATAATGGATTTTTAAGGAAAGTTTGGATCATACTAATGAGATAGCGGTCTCAGAAATGCGTGCATCAAATATAGTACAAATGGTTTTATAGGGTTAAATGCTGCATAGGTCTTACTTGTGCAATTTACTGTGATGTGCTACCAGTTTTGTCCAAGATGCCATCAGACTCATCCAAAAGGTGCAAAAGATACATTGATTGTTAATTGGCATTCTCAAACACAATTCCACCTGAACTGTTACTTGCTCCCAAAAGCACAGGTGAATGCCTCCTCAGTCACTCGGTTTATCAATTACCTGACAGACACTCTGCAGTTTTTTGGTCTGGATAGACCGGGCAGGTGGTGAGCAGAACAGCAGGACTGTTCTCACCACGTAACCTCACTCTTTACACCTCGGATTTCCAGCGTCCCGTCATCTGCAGAAACGCTAAGATGGCAGTCTGTCAGGAGGCTGAGCAAAGACATTTTCTTAGCCAAGTTAGAAATTGATTTGGGAGTGTATAGAAATGAAGTGAGAAACTAACAGAAATTGAACAATTGATATAGGAGTCTGTGCAGGAAACATCTCTATAACAGACAGGCCCTTTTGTTGAAAGAAAAATGCTTCGTAGGGGCTGAAATAATAACGGTATTGAAAAACTGATGTCTTCACAGCAGATCCTCGGGAACCTTGAAACGTGTAGTGAATAGTTTGTAAATGGTTTCATTAAACGAAAGGATTTTTAAGTCTTGAAATTAAGCTAGGATGTTGTAAAGTCTTTCTTTTGTTTTTAAAAAAAAAGTAAAGCCACTTTGCCTGTCTGTGATGAGCCAGCGGCACAAATTTCAAGTCTACTTACACGGTGGGCATGTGATGCTTTTAGAATACGGTGTTCGCACTGGGCTTTCGATACCCGATACTACCGGATGCACCTACAGTTGGAAGAGGCTTGATGCGAAATGTCAAAGCAAATCTTGATCCAGGCTTTTTCTTTCACAGCTCTCTTCCGATATATGAAAGACTTGGTGCCAAATAATTCCAGATGGACACAAACCATAATCATTAATTTCTCCTTCACAAAACCTTTTCAAACGGTTGGCACTTCTGTGAATTGACACAATGCATACATCACTACTTAATCTGAGATGTTGATTGGTAAAAGTTCAACTGTTTTAACTTTCAATGCAGGATCAGTGTCTGCATGTTTTGTACATAGAGCCTGATGCACAACAGTTGTGAAGCCCAAAACGTGCATATACATGTGTTTTTGACTTTTCATTGGAAGCAGTCGCTTGAACACGCATTTCCGCGCCCGGTGTGACCATAGCTTAACATTAAAGTTGACCCTATCTAACTTCTCTCACATCTTTTTCTGCTGACTTTTTATCCTTATAATATCATTTAACTTTCCTCTGTTTCACTTCTGATAGTCATCACTCTTACCATAACAGTGCTTCGTCATTAAAATGTTAACATGCTTTTAGTTTGAAACACCCAGTGGAATCTATTTGAAATTATTCTCTGAACTCACTTTGGCACAAAGTACTAAGATTACTTTGTCAGCCAGTTCCATTTTCTCTGTTAAAGTACTTCTCACTGAATTAAACTAAGCCAAGAATAAACCGAACTGCTGCCCAGAAGGTAGAACACCTTTGAGCAAATTCACAAGGTTCTTAATAAATAGTTCACAGCAATGTAAAGCCTCTTCACTGCAGCATTTAGAAGCTTTACTGGGTGCAGTTACCCATAATGGCATACTCATGCATGCTTTTATTACCATAGCTACCATCTTACACATAACTGGAAAGCAGACAGAGGTTTTTTTCCCCAAGGCTCATCATTAGCAGCACATGTGGGGATTTGCTCATTTTATTTGATTCCTCCTCTCTCCACACATGCTTTACCCCATCTGCTTTCAACATTTCCTGAATTGACCTTTTCTTGCCAGTCAGAAAGGGTGAGAAATGGAGATGTATGTAATTGGTAAGAGTAACAGGAGCATTTTTTGGCACAGAGAGGAGTTAAGGTAAATTATTTTGGAGACGCCTTAGGGTGAGAGCATCATACCATTTTGTAGTACCTGATGTCCAGCAAAGACGGTACAGAAATATGGAGGTTGTGCTAAAAAAGGCAGTGTGTGTTTTTGCTTTTCACACTTTTGCAGACTAATTCTGGGGGTGCAGCTGGCAAAGAATGAAATCCAATGAAAAGATGAAGAAAAGTGAAAAGTCTTGAAATCAAGTTTGAGATTTCTGTTTGAGACAACTGTATTGTGAGATTGGGCCATATAAATAAAATTGAATAGAATTGAGTTCATATGTCACTTCTCAAATTTTTAAGTACATCTTGGGACTCTACATACAAAACATGTAGCCACTGAAAGCACGTTGAAAGTGAACCCGGTTGAACTTAGAAAATGGATGGATGGGTGGCTTTGGTGGCATCCTTTTTTATTCAAGGAAGGACCAACCATTTAAAAAGTAATGATGACGAAAAAAATAATAATTGCGGTATTTTTATGCTAAAAGCGTGTTTAAGATAGTGCACCCTTGAAAGTGCATCATACGCCCGGTGTGTATCATAGCATGATATGATATGATGAAGAAAAGCAGCTTCTCATACCGGCTTTGCACCAATATGCAGAACTTTACGAAGTGTTGCAAAATGTGCAAAGCATGACTGCTTTTTTCTGATCCACAATCTGCTGGAATCACCTTTTTTTATCGCAAATTGACAATAAAATAAACATCATAAACAGAAGTACAAGGAGGATTGATAATATTCGAAGCCCAAGTCTCTTTTTTCAATTGCATTAAATGTTTTCTTTTTTTTTTAAATCACATAATCAGTTTTAAGTTTTTTTTTTAGAAAAAGGTGTTGTGTTTTTATCATGTGGATCTGTTGCTGCCAATACTTACTGATTGATAGTCTGAAAGGTTTGAACCCTTTTAACAGTGTTGGTCAGCCGACTCTGTCTCTGTCTGTTGGCTGGACATCAACTCAAAGGTCGTGTAGCCCTGCACTTCTACTCGACTTAACAGAAAGACAAATCTTGGCATATCTGTCTTGTGTTTTGTCATTTCCTTCCAACATGATGTTTGTCAATTTTGAACAACCTATGCTGGAACATTCCCAGCAAACTAAGCGCATGCAAACAAGCTGTGCAGATAAATGACTGAACTGACCCCACACGTGCTTGCTTACACCTGTATGATGCATTGCCCTCTTTCAAGTCCAACTTGAGAGTGGGTTTGGATCTACCTAGAAATTCTCAGATAAAATGTGTTGGGCTTTGTTCTGTAGCTGCCATCTGTGTACTGTTTGAGCTTAAATGATTCATTGCGACCGTCAGCAAATAAACCTTCACTATCTCAGCAGCTCCTGGTCTTGGTTTATATCATTTGACTTAATCCCTGGGAGCCATATTTCCCACTGCTTGCAAGTGGAACCCCTGCATGTTAAAAGTAATTTTATTGCAAAGTTGCCATGAGCCTTCAATTCAGAGAAAGCTCATTTATCTCTATCAGTAATACCATGTCATTTATCATCTTTGAGAGGCTATCAAGTGCAGAAAAAAAAACAGCAAAGCTCCTCAGGTGTGTTTTCCAACTGAATCGATGCCTGCTTGTTGTTGTGCTTGAAAAGTCTTCTTGAGACATTGTTCTACTCTAAAATGATTGCAATTCTAAGTTATAATCAACAGTTTTTACACTTTCCTTTGCAAAAAAAACAAAAAAATGCAGAATAGGTGCAGTTAACGCAGTATTTCCTAACTGGGATGAAAGTTAGAGGTAAACAAGATAAAGCTGAATTAATTCTAAACTTTCTAACAGCGACTTCATGTACTCCTATCTCAGCAAACCCTTTGGGAGACAATAAGCAGTTTCCCTGTCTGTATTCAGCATTCACTGCACTGAAGCAGTTGCTCATTTAAACATCTATAATTTGACAGTTTCGAGCTCTGACAAACACACTACCTGACTCACAAAACAATTAGAGGAAAACAATTTCTGAGCAAGAAATAAAATGTTTTGCACAAAAAGAATGGGAACATGGTGATTTGTCCAACAGTTATGCCGTATAGATGTTTCTACAGGTTAGTTGAAGCCAAAGATCTGCTTCTTTGGAGCTTCTTTATCGTACTGTTCTCTGTGAAAGTCCAAAGCTACGTTCACCCCTTCGTTCACATGCCTTCTTGAACAGGATTTTAGTCCTTGGTGTTTATACTTGACAAGCAGGAAAGGGCTTCTTCTTCGTTTTCAGCTGTTTACTTGTGCATATTCGTTACATACAGTGGGGAGAGGCTTTGTGCGAAATGTCGATGTGGCGCAAATCTTGCGCCAGGCTTTTTCTTTTACAGCTCTACGATATATGAAAGACGGTGTCATGGAATTCCAGCCAGGCACAAACCGCACTTATTATTGCTTCTTCACAATCCCTTTTCAGTTGGGACCTCTGTGAATTAAAGGGGTTTGCCATCCATACGATGCTACTAAATCCGAGTCCCTGATTGGTCAAATTGGTTTAACTTTCAACATATTCCATGGCTGCACATGTTGTACATAGAGCCGAAAAATGGTCATAGCCCTGGAGAATCCGACAACAATTTTCTTCAGGGTTTTAAAGTTGATGAGAGAAATGTGTTTTTTTTTGTTTGTTTTTTTTTTTTCTTTAGGGAAGCAGTAATCAACAGCAGCAAAAAATAGAAAAGAAAAGTCAATAAAAAAATGAATTAATTAATGAAAAAAAAAAACACACGAGGGCCAAATTTGACCCTGTGGGTTCTGCAGGGTTAAGAATTAACATAGCTACAGGTTAACGTAAGAGTTTTGGCGCTCATTTACAGGCAATTCCATAGGCTTTTCATTGGAAGTGGTTGCTTGTACACACATTGCTGAGGGAGGGGAAAATATAGCTCAAGAGGCTCTTATCACCTTTCTCTTGTTCATTCTGATTTACTTTACACCTTTTACTCCATCAAAACTACTAATGGCGCGACTCCAATGTGACCTTCTCCTTTTCTTCTTCTGTGTCTTTAAATAGCCTTAGCCAGCCCAGTAGATCAATATATAGTCTCATGCTTATTAGGGCCTATATCATTGCATTGTATTCGCAATACTTACACAATAAGTATTTTGAGGCAGTGTCACCTTTTCTTTTTCATGTATTTATTTAAACACAGCTCCTTAGTAGCTTCTTTAATCAGTTCAAGAGTCCTTTTACAATGTCTAGCTTCATTCTTCTAGTAAAAGTTCCTGAGGGATCTTTTCATGTGTGCAGACTTTTAGGTTTCATTCTATTTGGTTCAGAAATGGTTTTAGTGTGTCTCAGCAGTGGGGGCATCCTCTCTTACGGAGAAGATGACAGAAAAGCGGATAGTTGCGGTCCATGAAGGATGGTAATCAAGCAGATTTTTTATTTTTGCTAACCAAAAATGCAAATGTGCAAGAAACACACAGCAGAACTTGGTGTTATTCACATCTGGGCTTTTGTTTCCCCCAATTTTATTTCCTGTAGCCTTTTTTTTTTAAATAGTACTTCTCTGTTCTCTCCATACCCTAATACATTATCTCACAAAGTGAAAAAAAAAATCTTCACCTCAAAGGCTGATAAGGGTCAGATTCTCTGTTACCAGTTCTTTGCTTTTTGTGTCCACCAGGAAGACGAGATCCCTTGATGTGACTGTGCAATCAGATTTAGGTCTTGGCATCATGAGTAATATCCACCCACACACATTCAGTGCTTACACAAAAAGCTGTTAGTTTAGCTCTCAGCCCCAGGACACGCTGGGCAGCTTTAATGGAAAAACACAACAGATGAGAGAGAGTCCCTGGAAATTCTACCATGGACAAGACTGTAAATTGTTTTAAATTCAGCGGAATTGGTGGCAATACATCCTGTGAGACTCTTCGTGTGTTTGTGTAATCTGTTATACTTGTGACAGCATCCCCTGCCTGAGATTGGAGGACTCCCACAGTTACAACTTACATGGGTTTAAGGTGTTCTTGCAGCTGGGACGTTTGCTAGCGCTGCCTAACCAGCATATCTTCCAGACTGCCTTTTCTCTCAAATATAGGCCGACTTTTCCTCCGGTTGACTATGTTGTGTAAAGTCATATAGAAGCACCTTTGCTTTTGTGTTCTACACTATCAGTAGGATGTCTGTGTTTATGGATCACTGCAGCAGAGTGCACAAAAACACAAATGCAGCATGAAGAAGGTATTGTGCTCTTGGCTTTATAGGCAGTGCACAATTAAGAGCTGCATTGATAAAGACAATTAAAGCACTGGAGCACAAATAAAGCAACGGAAAATTTAAACCAAACAAGAGACTCAATAAACTTTATTAGCAAAAATTTCCCTGTGGGGCTCTGATAAAATCACCTATTGATGTGTAAAACTTGTCAGCACAAAAAGAGGGAGACTTGATTGACTTTACACAGGCCTCTTAACTTGTTTTGTTGTGTTTTATTTTGTAAAGACGAGAAAAAAAGGTGATTTAGGTGATTTAATTTAATTATTTTTAAAGATGAGAGCTCCCTGTAGAACGGTGGACAGCAAAGTCACTGTCGAACATTTGGTCTGTTTACTTTGAGAGCATCACCAAAAGCAGGTTTTTATAACTATTTATTGGCTGATTTAAACTACCTGGTTATTTCAAGCCTAATTCATTTAGTGCTTAAAATAAATAACTGCAAAAAGCTGTTTAACTTCAGTTTTCATTTGTCTATTTGCTACACCAGTCTAATTCTATTACCCTTCCTTCCTCTTCCAATGCTGCTTTTATATAAGCATGTACAAAGGGCAAATCTGTTTCACGCTACAATGTGCTGAAGCAAAGAGTAAATATCATGGAATACAAGTATCTCAGATGCCTCATGTTGTATTGATCTTAGTTTAGCAACAAATAGCTCTGTGTCAGTGAAGACGCTGGATAAGAAGAGTATGAAGTGGAAAATTTACCTCAAAAGCCAATCCTCAAAATCATGGCAAATAGATACAATTAAAGCTCTTAATGTAACTTTTTGTGTTTTTTTTAAAGAAAGAATAAAAAAAAAAAAGAAAATTTGTCTTTGTTCATCAAATGATGTTACTAAGACAATTTGACCAAATGTGTATCAACCGAGATGTCAAAATAAAAGTTTAAATAATGCATTGAATTGTTCACCATATTTTTTTTTCATTTTAAAGACACCACTCCTATGAAAATTGTGGGTTTTTGTATTTTTAACATGTTTTTGTGGCATTTTCCGATGATAGAGGGCATATATTAAGTTAATTACGCTCAAAATTGCATTTTGGAGTGTTAAAAGAGCCTGGCCACTATAGAGACCGGCGTCTAAAGTAAGGAACAGACATTAGACGGGACTCAGATGAAAGATAAACGGAATTGTGCATTTAAAATAGAAGCACCGCTGGCTTAGAAAGTAAGAGAAAGTGTGTGTGTTAGCCTGGAGGCAGTGCTGGCAGCCCAGACTCTTCCTGGGTGGAACTATTCTCACTTTATGACATCAGCTTGTGAAAACCCACTTGTTTTCATGGGTTGGGAGGGGCTTGTGCTCAGAGCGCAGGTTCTTAGAGGAATACTAAGAAATGTGTGAATGAACCAAAATACCACTTTGGGGTTGTTTAGAATGAGGAATAAACATTATAATACACTTAAAAGTTCAAAAAGCTGATTTTTCATTGTATAGGCCCTATAAGACAGAGAATAGGAAAACCTTTAAGGGAGGCTTCTTCATGTGAAAGTGCTACCTTGATTCAAAGTGTGACAACACAGTAACAGTACATTTGACTGCTCCTAAGTTCTCTTTGAAAAACATTGACACATGGCCTTTTAAAACTTATCAAAACCTTTCTTGCAAAACTACACCACTTTCCTGGCAGCCTCAATGTAACACCTGTCACCTTCACAGAGGCTATTGTGACTAACAGCACTTTTGTGTTCTTCACATGTGAGCTGTTGTCACATCGGAGTGTGACTACAATAGTGGCCGAGACAGTTTACGGACCACAGGTGGGCAAATAAACAGATGACGGCCTTTCAGCGCTGCTTGCAGCTTTAATTTATTAAAAAAAAAAAAGCTTGAAAGAAGATACTGGCTTGCTTTGGCATGATAATGAGCAAGTGTCTAAATCCACATAAGCTAGGGTTCTGAAAGTGGCAAGCTCTTAGCTTTTAATACAGTCACCCCATTGACCAGGCAGGGACAGGAAAGAAAGTGGGATTAGAAGGCTTTTCGATTCCTGACCTGCAGCTCTTGAGGAGGAGGTGGAGGGAACTGCAAAATCTTCCTGTGGAGTTAAAGGAATAGCCCCTGTCAGATCCTTGCAGGCTCAGCATCCACCTACTTTATTTATTTACCAACCACAAAATCAAGACTGCATTGAATTTGATCTGACTGGCTCGGGACACAGATCTCAGAAGGATGAGATCTAGGTTACACACAAAATAAAACCCAGAAGCAAAGGCTCTGCTTGTACAACAGTTGGCTGGCCAATCTCCACTGAGTTCCCAAAGATGAGAGTAACAGCAGTTGTTAATTACAGCTCAGTTTTCTGGAAGAAGAACTAAGAGAATATGTTCATATAAAATGCAGAAGTAGAAAGTACTAAAGATAACTTTTTTTCTTAATAAAATAAACTTTTGCTCCCTGTTTCCTGAAGTGCAGCTTTCTTGTGCAATACTCGTTTCCATTAACTTCTAAGAAGAATTCAATGTAATTTACAGAACAGCCAGAAGCAAAAACTTATTTAGGTATTCAGATGACTCTTTTCCTGTCTCATTGCTTTAGATAACAAGTTATTTTTAAAGTCTTTGTTTTTTTCATCATATATTAGTCAAGCCATCACAGAGAATATTGCATAACAGCAGAATAAATAGGACATTTTATAGCATTTAAGAGGGAATCGGCGCCACTTGGATGGTAATTCTATAAATTAGTATTTCATTTAGAAATAACCTTCATCTGCTGTGTCTGTAACTTATGTAAAGATGTGAGGCTCATAACAGTGATTCATGGGTAAATGATGAAGTGATTTCTGCACTGAAAAAGCCATCAGAAAAGAAGAAGAAAAAAAGGAGGAATGACCTTGAAAAAAATGTGTTTGACATGGCTGATTTTCTCTCCCAGGCTGAAGTTCCTTCGCCGCCTATCCTTTCAGCAGTTACAATATTATGCTCAAAACATGTTCATTAAATATGTGCAGTCCTCAGTATATCCATCTTTAAATCAAAATTTCTTTTTGTATTTATTTACAACGTGTGTCAAAATGAGGACATTCTGACATGGGATTGGAGTAAATTTCACTAATGTCATAAATACAATCCCTGATTTTTGTTGAAAATGACGGCGGTAGTCAAGCAACCATCAGGCATTGGGGATGACGCCATTACGAATTCGGGCGACAGCTGGGCAGTCACAGAATGATAGCAGTCGGATCACTTGCTGGCAGAAGCTCTGATTGGACGATTGAATGTGTCAGTGTCTCCGGACGGTGACCATACATATCAAGTGATTCCGGCCACAAGCCGCCTTCTGTATTTAATTTTATTTCCATTTGATGTTTTTACACACATCTTATTATTTATTTATTTTATCATCTTTTTATTATGGCTTTTGCCTCAGTGTTTCCCGATTGGGATCGTTTGTGCCAGGGCTTGGTCGGTGGTTGTTGCCACAACTCTCGTCCTTCTGGATTCCAAATTGCAGCCTCATGGCAGTAGAGTGGACTGCATGGCTGTTTTAGCCTGGGTGGGCACTGTGATGATGTTCCTGAAGCTTAGTTGAAGGGATGTATATACTCTGTTTCCTTGCAGCAGAGCCATGTCTTATCTTTCTTTTAGAAGTTCACTTTTATAAGTACTCATTGTGTGTGGGGTCAAGGGTTGTACGTGTAATGGAGGAGAGGGGGAATGGTAAAGGGTGGGTGGGGTTTTTATTTTAATTTATGTATCTATTTTTGCTTTTAATTCTGAAGCACTTTGAGCTGCGCAAAAGTATCAGAAGCGCTTTTTAGAAATAAAGTTTGATTTTGATGATTTTAATTTGAAGAAATCTTGCATTTGCACTTGAGCTCAGTCGTTCTTTCGTTTGGTTGATTGGAGGCAGTTTTGAAAGTAACTT
Source organism: Adrianichthys oophorus (assembly GCA_036245035.1). Classification (NCBI taxonomy): domain Eukaryota; kingdom Metazoa; phylum Chordata; class Actinopteri; order Beloniformes; family Adrianichthyidae; genus Adrianichthys; species Adrianichthys oophorus. The sequence goes on along the minus strand of BSAI01000072.1, from coordinate 10,314,958 downwards.
TTTGGTTTTGTTTTGTTTTCATGTAATCTTGCTATCAACTGATTTGTGCAGTTGAGGCTCAAAGCTGCCGTCTGTCTGGGGTCAGTGATGTTCTACAATGCCTAGCAGCCACTGCAGAGGGAGGGCTTACTCATGAGAATGCTGAAGTCGCCATACTACAAGTGCAATATTTGATGGGATGGGTTTTTACTAAAAAGACTTCAGTTGCCCTTGAGATGCCCTGTCCATTAAAAATGCTACCCTGACAGAATTCTTCACACACATATTTAACATCTGTGTCTGGTGCGTGATTAAAAAAGTGCCTCTCAAAACACCCAAGGACATGTACACAAGGGATAAAAACAACATTAAAAATAAGCAATTAAAATGATGAAAAAAGTGAGAAATAAATAGTGTTATAGTTTTAACAGAAAAGGCTGTTCTAACAGATACATTTTGAGATTTGACAGGAAGTGAGTCAATGTTTTGAATGTTTGATGGAAGGGAGTTCCATACAGCGACTGCTCTGCTCCCCATGGTGCTAAGGTGGATGGAGGGCACAGTGAGGTGGCTGGAGGATGAGGATCTGGGAGCATGGATGTAAGTAGTGATGTGAAGGAGGTCAGACAAATACAGAGAGGTAATGAAGGGCCTTGAAAGTGTATAGAGAGATTTTGAATTCTGAAAGGAAGGATAGAGGTGATGTGGTGTGAAGACTTTTTTTTTTTTTTTTTGGATTGTGATGCAGATGGATGGCAGAGTTTGAGTTTATGGAGGAGTTTTTGTGTAAGACCATAAAGAAGCGAGTTACAGTAATTGATGTGGGAAGTGAACAAGTACAGAAGCAGAATAGGGGGTGGAAAGGGGGCGAGGGAAGTGGATTTTTGTTGAGGAAGATATGCTGATCAAGTTAAGCTATTAGATGGGATTGGAATGATAGAGTGCTCTCAGGGATGGCACCCAGACTCTAAACTGGAGGAGAGGGGAAGGTTAAGCATTGTTCCAGTTTAGAGAGTGGCCTAGCCTAGGAGAAGACCAAAGAAAAGGTTCTTGGATGTTAAGGTGGAGGACATAAGGGTGGCTGGTGTCAGTGGGGAGGATACAGAGAATTAGATGGAGGTGGATGATTTGCTGTGGCGAGCCTTAAAGGGAGCCAAAAAAGGGAGCATCCAAAAGGCAAAGAGGAAGGTATTTCTGTTTGGGTGGAGTGGAATTCAGATAAAACACTTTTTTCCAAGTATTTTGGAAAGAAATGGTAGGTTGGAGATGGGATAAAGGCTTTTGAAATCAGTGGGATCTGAACCAGCCGTTTTCAATATTGGAGAGACAGCTGCTGTTTTGAAGAGGGAGGAACAGGACCAGTGGTGAGTGAGGAGTGGATGATAGATAAAATCAAAGGGAGGAGATGGGGGAGCCAGGATTTGACCAAAGCTTTGGGGAGGGGATTGAGCTGACATGTAGTGTCAATTTATGGATCGAGGATGAAATTTCTGCAGAGTTTAAAAGCTGGAAACCAAAAAAATGTGTTAGACAGTAGGTTCAAACACAGACGTTAGAAAAATTAGAAAGCGAGAGTGCCCAAAGAGGATGAGGATTCATTATAGTGTATACATTCAGTCAAGGGCTGTGTACTGACCATTTGTATTGTGGGTCTGTGCATGATTTTATGTGGCTGTGGTTTTGGTGAAAACAAAACAGTCCAGCTGTGCTGGATGTGTTACCATAGGTCATTCATTGATCTGTGATATGACGAGGTCTGGCCAGCACCGGCTGTCTAGACAAGGCAGAGTGCTGAAGAATACAGAAATAGACGGAAGAGAATTCACTTTAGCAAGTGTAAAAGTGGGGAACAGGTTGACGCAGCAAGTGTGTTGCTGAGGAACAACTAAAAAGGGATTGTGAGCAATACATGCATTGACAAAAAATGCACAATTATTCAGTCTGGTTAAGACATCACCTCAAATGAGACTCTTTTGCACATCATGGTGATCTGTCAAAAACTATCACTATTTTGTGAAAATGTGCAAAACCATATAAGAATCCACCACAAGAAGTGAGACAAGAACATCTGAACTGTTTGTGCTGTCTACACACCTTCCAGGAAGGCTTTCACTTTCATGATAGTAACTAGACTGATATGTAGAAGAAAAAAAAATAACAAATAGAAGGTAGAAGAGAATCTGCAGTTTAAAAATATTTTGTATTGCTGTTTTCTGCAAAAGAACAGCTGAAGAGAAACTTCTTGACTTGCATGAGAGGATGCAGGGTCAGTGAAGGTGACACAAGAGGGACATTGCAGCGCCATAGAAATAAGTCAAAATATAGAAAAAATAAATATTTAAATAAGCAAAAAAGAATCTGCAAGTATAATAAGGAAAATTGTCTTAACAGGAATTATGCTTTTTTTCATGACAAAAAAAAAATCTAGTCAATAAGGTTATTTTGCTTTTGAAATTTTTTTTTTTTCGCATGATGGAAAATTACTTGTTTTCTTGACACAAAAAGGGTGAGTGATGCTGCATGACACAAAAGCACGACACCAAAGATCTATTTCCTTCATTGTGTTTTGTACATGATCGTAAACTGCTATTTACTGTGAAACAACATAGTAAAAGTGATATATATATAAATGTGCTGGGATTATAACAAGAAAACATGGGATTTATTTGACCAAAATAGAAATTTCCATTTGACTGTTAGATTTAGGTAAAGTGCTTGAGAACATCTTTTCCTTTTGACATTCCTCCCAGTTTCTGCAGTGTTGCCAGGTTACATATATCTGCTTTTACATCTTGGTCCTGCACATAACTCTATAGAACTAAATGCTTTTTCTTCTCAGTGTCAGTGTTACTGGTCACAAAGAACAGTTCACGTCTTTTGACTTATTTAACCAAACTTACTGAGGGAACTGACAATAGACACTAAACCTGTAGTATATATACAATAAATTTGCATTGAAAAAATACAAATGAATCCTTACAGAAATAATTATCAGATTGAATTTACTTGGTTTTGACTTTCACATTGTGTTAAAAAGCTGTGAAATTGTAAACTATTTGTGGGACAGTAGCTAAAGTTTAGCTTGCAGTACTTGAACATCTGCAGCCATAATAGAAAGTATAAGAATATTATCAAAAAATAAAATAAAATAAAAATATAATAATACCAAGCAAGATATTTATTGACAACATCTGCAATAGACATTTAATTTAGGTTGCATAGCTTAAAAGGAAGTTAAAACAATAAAAACTGTCTGGAAAAGGGCAAAAGACTCCAAACACTAAGTGAAAACAAAGTTCAGTGTTGATGGTATTGGGTAGTTGTTTAATGAATTGCAACCTATCAAGCTCCTGGCAGTTGCTGGTATGAAATCCTCCCTCTTAAAATCCTTAGCGCGTCCAGTTATTAGACAGAAATAATGATATGTTTCGAGCGTGTGATTTAATTTTAAATGGCGAAAAGGTAAAAGCCTGAGTGTCTGTGAGCGGTCTGATATGAAAAGGACCCGGGCTCAGCTCCACAGGTGGCCACATCCTCCACGCTAGCAGTGTATCAGTTTAAAAGTCTAATATGTATTTCTAGTGATGACTGAAATGCTAATAGTCAAATATCTGCCTGGACCCCCACCACCCTCGCCTCCAGCTGCATCTCCAAACTGCTGCGGTGTCTGACTTATTCAGGCCCTACATGTGAGTGCATTAATCACCATTAGAGCATGCGAGGCACACGCTTGTTATGTGTCAATGACCTGACAGTTGCGATCATATCACATCTTCTTTCGCACAGACACAAATGTATGTACATTCATTTAGTATCATTGCTGCTGAAAGAATAGAAAGGCTGTAATAACCTTTTTCCTCCTTCAATCTCTGTGGCTCTCCATCCACTGGCAGCAAGCCGCCCATTGTGTTATGCAAATCACTTGCGATTTGACACAACCAGCTATGCGTCTTCATTAGAAGGTGGAATAAGACAAAGAAGGCTTTTCTTTTTGTAAATCAGTAGAGCTGTTTTGTTCTTTTAGAGGGATTGGTCTGAAATCGTAGTGCAATTATTTATTTAAAACCAACAGAGTTATTTTTAGTTTTTGCCTTATTCTAAGCATCTCTCATTCATTTCTCTCTGAGACACATTCAAACTTCACTAATTATACAGTCACAAATACAACAGCATGATGGGGAGGCATCGGCTTAATCTTCAATATTTTTATGAAAATTGTTGGCTTGGTCATGAATGTAGACAGCTGCATTTAGGAGGCCATCAATGGGATGACGCCGACATCCATAGCAAGTGCCACTGGCTGCCAGTCGCCCGGTAGCCTGAGGGGTATATAATAGTGGACCATTCTGCACAACTGGTCATTCACAACTCAGAATTTGAGCACACATTATAATCTTGTCAATATACAAATGCACACATTTTTAGACAACATACCTCCCAAGAAACACAATGTTTTGTCTTCTCCTAGTGTACGCAGTTTTCTGAGTCGTTGTGGCGCTATCAACGCCATAATGACTTTAGAGCAGCATCAATGCCATCTCCACATTTAGACCTACAGTGGCCAGGATTGCCAGATCAACGTCTGGTCATTGTCGAGGCCCTGGTCCATGTCAACAAGCCCTTGTCGAGTGCCCACGCTGCTACCGTACAATTTCTAACAATCTGACAGTGGCAGTGGGACAGTAGCAAGGGTGCAGGGTGATGGCAGTCTGAAATCAGGGATCAACAAACAATTTTGAGGACCTTGAGACCCTCCTATCAGTCAATTATCACACTGTTGTCTTCACGCCACCACGTGACTTCCAAATGTGTCCGGGCGGCCACTGACTAGTCAAAAAATTGTTCGGTCGCCATAAAATTTGTACTGTTGCTTAAAACCTCCACAGCAACTGCGTGGAATGTAAATGTGAGTGTCGCCTCTTGATCACAAATGCTGCCATGCGGGCACCTGCTGAATATGCTGAAAAACTTGCATTTACTGTGGGTCGCCGTGCGGTTGGGATATGTTACCGTAGTGTTACCACCAGGACATGATAGGAAATTAGTTTCTTCTTTTATTTTCCTTTTTATTCTCCTCACAGCAAAGCATAAGATGTATTTATTTGATTTTCAATGCAATAACTAACTTAGCCAAGGGTCCGCCTATTGACTACCACAGCTTATTAAAGCACTGAGGATAAAAGGTAAAAAAATAAATAAATAAAAATGGGGTCAGCTCGATTTTTTTATTTATTTGCAAGCTGAAAAATTATTCATGGTCTGACAAGATGTGACATCCATCACTGCACAATTTAAAAGTTGTATTACATTAAAAAAAAGGGACATTGCCATATATTAAAAGAGTCTAGTAGGTGCTCAAATAAAAAAAAAAAAAAAAAAAAACGCCAGAGCGAATCATCTCTGTTATGCAGAGAAACCAGATAGCGATGGGAGCGGGTGTAGACATTTTAAAATGTCAAACTATTTTTGTTTCCATCTTCCCAAGTTCTTATTCATCTGAGACTAGAAACTCCATTATCCCCCTGATCCATTGTGGATCATGTGGATGTGTAACCCATTACAGAAATTATTACCAGGCATTTGTGGTTTGAGAAGTGACGATGTATGGTGTCAGCACATTCCCTTCATGTAGCATATCTCTGAATTTTATTCATCTATAAGTTTCACTCTATCTTGCTCGAAACATTTAAAAGTGGAGACTCTGCAGAAATGGAACCTGACTGAATAGTGTTTATGGCATTTTAAACTATAATCCACAAGAGTTTTGTGCGTGTGTGTGGTCTTCAATGTGTGATATTTACTCACCGTGTATCGGATTGATCTCATCTGTCTTGGTTATCACTGCATTGTTAGTGTACCTATCTATTCACTGGGAGCTGAACCTGCGCATATGCTACTTCTCAGTATTATACAGCTGTCCTCTAATTACCCAAGCAACTCCCTGTGCCACCCAAGCCCAATTTCAATGCACTCCTCCTTCCCAGGCTTCATTTAACTGTGACTGATAGAGCCAACGCAGGAAACAAACAGCAGGCCTGGCCTCCAATAGGATTAGGGGATGTAGTATCAGCACAATGTTCCTCGCTTTTTGCTTCAACAATAGATCAGTCCATCCTATTTGCATTAATTCATGGTTGATTCTATTGGAATCACTGAGAAAAAAAAAAACAGATTTGTTTAAATGTAGGCCAGTATGAAAGCTTAAAGAAGGTCTCTTTGCGGGTCTGAAAGAAAATGAAGAGGGAGAAAAGGCCTGTGTTGCATCTTTATTATTCACTTCCACCAGCGATGCTGTCAGAGAAGTGCATGCTGTCACATTATGGGATCCAGGTTAGAATTCATTAGGCTGCTAAGTGCTCCTCTTCTTGCACAGCCCAGTGCAGCTCAGTCTTGGATTATTAGGATTGCCTCTCCAGCAGAGTACCACATAGGGCAATGAAGGGCTCTGCCTTTTCTTTTAAATCTGTTTTTTATATCTTTTAAAAAACCTCAAACCTCAAATCCTCAAACCCTAAGCACATTCTTTTTTAAAGACCCACTACGATCATCTTTTGGTCTATTTTAAAAATGTTCCCAGTGGTCTGTTTATTATGATTATAATGTTTTTTTTGTTTTTGTGGGGGTTTTTGCCTGAATTTAAAGGAAAAAGAAGTCATTTTCTTGGACAATTTATACAAAAAATTTTATTAGAAAATTGCTGAGTTGTGAGCAGGACCATTGGTGTGGAGCAACCCCCCCTACTCACTCTGAGAACTTGGAGCAGAGCGCTTCGGGCCCGCCCAGAGTATTTTTCACTTCACACGTTGGCTCTTTTTCAAACTTTTAGTTTAAAATAAACACAACAAGAGCTGTGACATAATTTTGATAGTTCTGGATAAATCCTAGGAACTAAGATGAGCTTCGCCCACTTTTTTAGACATTTTTCCCAATTTTTTTTATTTTGTCTTCACTTTCTTTGTGGATTTATTCATTTTTATTTTGTCTTGATTTATTTTTGACTTATTTTGTTTAATATTTGTTGTGAAACGAAACTACTGTTTGAGTTAATTTTTTTTCTACAGAAATAAAAAAATTTACCACTCGGAATTGAGTAAATTCTATCATAAAATTAAAAAATATATATTTTTAACAAAAAGCTGTAGATGTACTTAAAAGATGGATATCGAGCATTGCAACAAACTCAGTTTTAAAAATAAATTAAAAGAGAAATTTTACAGTAAACATTTTTAAAAAGGTACAATACAAAAAACACATTTGCATAAGAGCCGATATTTTTCGTTTTCATTGTTGACACCTAAAGGTGCAAGTAAATATGATAACCTACTGTACAATGTTTCATGCTCTCATGTGTCGGTATTGGATAACTGCAGTGCCAACGTAAAGTTGCAGGCTTTACTCTCTCTCAACTGGTTTATTCTGCCACATGTGAAAGTTTGCATTAAACATTTTTTTTTCATTTGGCTTTGCATTATTTCAGCTTGAAACGTGTATGAAGCCAGGCACAACAGAAAATCATGCAGAGGAGAATGCCTTTTATGGTTGTAGGCATTCATGCAACACAGTTAAGCCACTACCTCAAAGAAAACAAAATTAAAGTCAATACTTCAAAAGTGTAGTTGCATGAATGACTGTTTTTCAGAGCAAGTCAAACCCCAAGCTGGGGACATGTTTACAGCCAAGTACAAAAAAACTGTTTGCAGCTAATAGCTACAGTATTTTGGCACTTCATGACAGCTGTACCAGAAGTGAAATTCTGCATAATCATTTAAATTAGATTAAAAGTTAACCCAGATTGCTGACACATTTAGGTCCTATTTGCAATGGTTTTGCCACTTATGGCTCAGTTATTGGCAATAAAAAGTACTTAATAGCACAGATGTTGCACAGATGTCAGCAGGCACTTTTTCCTTGCAGAAAATGTTGTGTCAGGGCCTAAAAACCAAAAGAAAATTCAAGTTTGAGTCAAAAGGCTTAGTTAAAATAGCCACACTTTTCACCTGAGTCACACTCTCTGTTTTGCACAATTTTCAGGACCTTTAAGCTGTCTAGCCACAATTTTGAGTACTACAAATTGTAATACAAGTTTGTATTAATCAAAGTTTGTGCCTCACAGGTTTGGACATGGTAATCTTTGTGGTTTTTGTGAGGTTTCCATTGAAGGTAAAGAATTTAAAGGATTTTGCTGAGCAATAAAGTTATTTGCAGCAGTCAGTTACTCAAAGCAATCCTAAAAATTGTGCTCAACATGATTGTGAAAGGTGAGGATGCTTAAAGTGAGCAGATAGTTTCCAACTGAGTTCAGTTGGTAAGAATGGTAAGGTAAGAACCAGTTCTGTTACCAATTAGGGTTTTTCTCTGCAGTTTGTTGAATGAGTTGGATCATCTCATCCATACTCCATGTGAAAAATAACAAGTGACGTCGATAAATTTAAGGATGCTTTTAATCTATTGTGTGTTTTGTGAACAGCAGTTTTCAGATCTTGCAACAGATTCTCGATTGGATTTAGGTCTGGACTTTGACTGGGCCATTCCAACACATGAATATGTTTCATTTAAAGTCATTCCTTTGTAGCTTTGGCTTTATGTTTAGGGTGGTTGTCCTGTTGGAAGGTAAATCTCCGCCCCAGTCTCAAGTGTTGTTCAGACTTCAACAGGTTTTCCTCCAGTATTGCTCTGGATTTGGCTCCATCCATCTTCCCATCAACTCTAACCAGATTCCCTGTCCCTGCTGAAGAGAAGCAGCCCCAGAGCATGATGCTGCCACCACCATGTTTGACAGTGGGTATGGTGTGTTCAGAGTGATGAACAGTGCTAAATTTCTGCCACACATTGCACTTTGCATTTAGGCCAAAAAGTTCAATTTTGGTCTCATCTGACCAGAGCAGCTTCTTCCACACGTTTGCTGGGTCACTCACATGGCTTATAGCAAACTTCTTGTGTTTTTGTTTTTTTTTAACAATGGCTTTCTTCTTGCCACTCTTCCATAAAGTCCAGATGTGTGCAGTGCACGACTGATGGTTGTCCTATGGACAGACTCCCCCACCTGAGCTGTAGATCTCTGCAGTTCATCCAGAGTCACCATGGGCCTCCTGGCTTCATCTCTGATCAGTGCTCTCCTTGTTCAGCCTGTTAGTTTAGATGGATGACCGTGTCTAGGTCGGTTTGCAGTTGTGCCATACTCTTTCCATTTGTGAATGATGGACTGAACAGTGGTTTGTGGGATGTTCAAAGCTTAGGAAATCTTTTTCTAGCCTAATCCTGCTTTACATTTCTCCACAACCTTTTCCCTGACCTGTCTGGTGTGTTCCTTACACTTCATGATGCTGTTTTCTCCCCAATAATCCCTTAACGAACCACAGAGACTGTCACAAAACAGCTGCATTTGTATACTGAGATTAAGTTACATACAAGTGGACTCTTTTAAGTCATTAAGTCAACATTTGATCAGTCACCAATCATCAAGCAACTTCTGATGCACTTGGATGCTCTCTTTTGCACACTGCACTTTTCAGTTTTTTAATTGTAAAAAAAAATTGAACTCTTGTATAATTTTCTTTCCACTTCACAATTGTGTACCACTTTGTGTTGGTCTTTCACGTAAAATTGCAATAAAATATATTTATGTTTGTGGTCATAATGTGAGAACATGTGGAGAAGTTTAAGGGTAACGAATACTTTTGCAAGCCACTGTACGTAACACTGAGATTTCTGATGTTTTTTTTTGTATCTAAGAAGTTTCAACAAAAAGGGGTCTTCCATATACTTTTTTGAACTCCCAATTCATAGTAAATAAAAAAAAAAAAATCAAATCTGCCAATAGACTTATCATGAATTCTTATTTTACGAAAAAAACTTTCTTTAAGAACTTATTTCTTGCAAGAAGGAAAATAAGACATTTTTTTTCAATCAAGGGTCTTTTTACTGGGTTAAATGCATTCGTTTTTCTACAATGTCTACAGTAAGCACTATTACAGGAAAAGCTAAGCGAACTGAGAAAGTAAATATACTTGGAAGGATGCTTATCAGGACAGAGGACAGTTGTTACAGACTGTGCATTCTTTCAACTGCAAGGAAATCAGATCGTTCCATGGAAGCAGCCCTTAGGCAATGCGGTGTGGTTTTCAGGGCTTTATCTCTCCTCCACTACTGTGTTTCTGCATGAGGGTTGATACTGAATTTTCTCTCTCTGTTAATGAAATTTTTTTTATTATTATTTATGGGTAACAAAGCTAACCATACTAAGTTTATTAACGTTGTGTCACCAAAATAGGTGAAAGATTTTATCAAGAATCTCGTGGTTTATTTTCAAACTGAAATCTACAAGACCATTGACAATCAATAGTTTTGCTCTCCGTTAAGACATCAGTCTGGAAATCTCCTAAAATTGTACGGATCTTTTTTTTCTTAGTCTTTCAGCTGCTCCCTTTAGGGGCAGCTACAAGATATCATCTGTTGGTGACACAACCCTCTACATGTATCTGGACTTGGGAACAGAACATAAAAGCACTGCTTTGTGCCCCCTTGTGGTTCTTGTGAGTCATTCATTTAGCATTAAAAACTAGAATCCTAATAATGTGAACGTTTGTCTGTATATGGGTTACACTTTAAAAAGTTAGCAAAAAAAAAAAAATGAAAGTCTCTGTTTAATCCAAGACAAATGTGTGAGAGCCTTCAAATGAATACATAAAATGAGCAGATTTCAACATTTTTCAAACATTAAAGACCAATTAAAATAGTCTTTTTGTGTTATTGTGTTATTTTCTCATGATGGAGGACATGTGAAATTAAGCTTAAAATTGCATTTTTGAGTATTAATTCAAATCTGTGTGACTCAGAAGCAGACAAACAGTGAATGTAGAGGCTTCTACAGAGAGCCACAAGCTCCCTGCTTTGTTTCATTCTGTTGCTTGAAGACAACTAGATCCATGGACGTCTTCAGTTTTCTTGTCAGAGCTGGCATCTGGTTCAAAATGGTAAGGCCATCGCCATTTTTGTTGCACCACTAATATTAGCTTAGGGTTGTAAGGGGGTGTAAGAGTTTGCGAGAGAGAATGAAAACAAAGAAATTATGGAAAATGAATAAAGGCTCACTCTGCAACAGTCTCACCCACAACAAATTTCTAATAAACTCATGCCACTCTGCAGACACTATGTCCTAGAAAACAAGTTTTTTTTTTTTGGGTAATGTGACACAATCCTAAACAAAAGACCACTGGAAACACTTAAAATAGATTAAAATGTGATCAGAGAGGGACTTTAAAAACATTTTAAAAACCATCTAAATACTCAAAGATGGAGATCTCTATAAAGTTATGCAGAATAAGTGAGAAAGAGATGAAATCCAATCAAAGAATAATACTGTGGTAAAACTTCTATTGTTCTGTATTGTTTCTACTTTCTCTGTTCTGCAATGCTTAAACAAGCAGAGTGGACCTCAAAAATGCTACCTTGACATATAAAGTAAAATCCAATCTTGAAAACTGCCCTGAGCTCATTTTCCTTTCATCAAAACGCAAATAAGAGTTCTCCTGCTCCAGAACTGCTTCATTCTGTGACATTTTCCTGATTCCTAAATAACCAAACCCTCCAGCCTTAAATGCCACCAACTCTATTCATAAATCAGCGCTATTGTTATCTTTAAGGTAAGATGCTGTTGAGATATGTGGTTCAAGCATTTTTATGAAACTCACACCTGATTGATGTAACGCTAAGATTCAGCCCACATATTCAAGCATCGCTTTGTCAAACATGCGCGGCGAATGAAGGGACTGAATAACATGCATTAGCAGTCAGGCACTTAATTATTTGTCCTGTCTCTGCATTTTAATTTCATTTACTCAATAGTTTGACAAGAAAAGTGATTAAATTTGACATTGCACGTGTGCCAAAGGTTATGAGGAAATTCACTCCAATTTGATTGAAGGGGGAAGGGGGGGATCCAATAAAGCTTAGCAGTGCCCCAGAAAGAAAATATGTTAAACCAAAGCTGGTTTTTCATTTAGACTTTACCTCTTTTTCTCCCCCTTCTTCCCGTGTCCTTATTACCCCGAAGCTCCGAAAAGAAAGGGAAATGATTTGGGTTGAACCAGTGCCAAAGTGAAGACAGCCTGACTGAGACCCCATGCAGCAGAGGTTGAGTCTGCGCTCGAGGTAGAGCTGAAAAATCTGAAATGCAGAGAAATATTTGTTGGTTAATAATTCATCTGGAGTGTTCCTCTTGTCTAAAATTCAACTGCTGCATTGCTACAAACTGTACTTTGCTTGATTCATTCGAGCAGCATTTTCATAAGGATGTTGCAGTGTGTGTGGAGGCCTGAATGTGAGTGTGTGGCCTCTTGTCTGCATACAGCGGTGGATTCTCGCTAAAGGCTCATCCCCTGTGGGCAATGTGAGTGCTATTTCCAGATGGCTGCCAGTGACGCTCAGTCTTAATCGTGACCAACACCTGTCCTCCAGGGGTAATGACAGCAGCCCACTTTGCTCTACCACCATTTGATGTCTCCTTCTGCCATCCTCCACACCTCTTTCTTTTTCACCAACTGTGGTTTTCTTTTTGGCCATGCAGGTGAAATTGTAAATATTTAATTCTACACACCTACACTGAAGAAAAACTGAAAAAGACACTTGTTACAAGAAATATTATTTTATTTTCTCTCCTGTGTTTGCAGTGGAAATCTGCTTTTTTTATGTGGGACCAAAATATTGACTTAAACAGCACTAAACTGTATTTGTTTGTGTTTCTGTGCTGTTAAAACTGTAATTATACGTGTGAAAAACTTCAGTTGTTTTTCACAGATTCTATTCTTGCAAAGACCACACCTTTTGAAGAGGTTTCGACAAAAAAAGTGATGAAGGTGTGCTTTTAAACAAATCCCAGTAAGTAACAATTAAAAAAGGTAAATATAACAGAGTAAATGCAGTTCATGAAAAGCTGTGTTTGTACCTTTCCTGTCACTAAAATGATTCCTCTTGGGCTTTTGTTTGAAAGTATTAGCAAAACCTTTGATTTATGAAGAAATTTTTAAAAAGCTCCTTTTGGCAATTTATAATTCCCACTGAATCATAGGAAGCTTAGCAATGCCACTTAAGGCTAAACTGTAAAGTATGAATTAAATTTGTAACTTTTTTTTAAAGTTTGCCCTTAGCAACCAAAAAAATTCAGATTCTCATGTAAAAGTTGTGCGTGTTTGTCTTGAAAGTTCGAGGAAAAGGTTTAAAGCTTGTCACCTAGTTTTTTTGCTTATTTAACATTTTAGACATTTTGATCACTCTTTTTACATTCTTCTTTTAAATATTAATATGCAAAGTCTGGTTTTTTTAGAAAATAAAATGTTGAAAGACAGAGGAAACAATTCTTAAGTTCATAAAAGTACAGAAAAAGGTAAAAGGTAATTCAAAGTCAGTTTGAGTTTCCTTTGTTTCACTACGTTTTTTCAACCATATAGAAAATGTAAAAAAAAAATGTAAAAAAAATAAGTGAAACTTTTATTCTATTTACACATTTCAATTAATCTAGTAGTAAAACTTAAAATGCGGCAGTTGTGTCAGCTTTTGACTGGATGTCTTCCTGCTTTCCTACTGTTTTGTGAATAAAAATATGCTCTTTCTTTTGCATTTGCTTTTGCTTTCATCTCACATGTTTTTTGTGGAAATGGAACAAGATACTAACATTTGATAATCCAGCATGTCCAAAAACATATTAAATTGCTTCATCATAAAGTCAATTGATACGGCTGTTTCCTGAGACCGTCCACATTTTCTATCACAGTCATTTCTTCCTATTTAGCAATCAGGTTTTCATTAGAATTCATTAGAATTACACACACACACACATATATTTATATAAAAAAGTATTATTATTTTTATTTTTTGATCACGCAGTAAGTAATTACCCTTCGAGGAATGAAATATATGTTTAAGTAATACTGACATGTCTTTGAGGCTTGGTATTTATCAGAGCCGTTAATACCATGACAATAATGACGGATCCCTCTTTTTAAATGGGAAAGAAATGAGCTGCAGCTTTTTTTTTTTTTGTTTACTGAGGAGCTCGTTTGTGGTTAACAAGAGGAGTGAGTGGGGATGATCCGACTGGCAGGGAAACTTAAGGATTGGAGCGGTCCTCCGAGGAGTGAGTTGCTCAGCAACAGCGTGATCGTTGTGAGTAAATTGCAAAATGTCTTTCCATTGCTTTCAAATAAACAAAATTGAGAATGTAAAAAAAAAAAAAAAAAAAAAAAAGAAAAAACCTCTGGTACTTTGTCAAGGGTATTTTTTGTCTTTAAAAAGTCCCAAAGAAAAATTGTAAATCTGCATCTGACCCAAACAATGTAACTGACCTTCACTTCAATGAAAATGCAGCATTTAAAAGCATTAATAAGCCAGGAGTGAAATGCCATTTAAAGAGTAGGCTAACCATTAGAAAGCCCATCCACTCCAGTCTGGCTGCTGTATTCCAGCTACAGTTTAAATGTCATTTGCTGGTTACATACACCGTCAGGAAAAACTAAAGAAAACTTGTGGCAGTCCAATAAGGGGCTGTTGTAATATGGCTTCTGACTCTTGGATCAATAGGATCTGTCTGGGGAGGTAATACTGTCCTCCTCAAATGGACTGTGCAGGACAGCCAGAGCTGTAAGCAGAGCCCAGTACCAGTCTGTGCGGATTAAAATGGACAGTTTGGAAAGGAAGCACCTTAGCAGCTGAGGCCCATGCTTAGTCACAGCTCACTGTAGGGTATGCCCTGTTCCTGACTGTCCTGGATGGAGCTTCCTTTTTCTCCAGGCCTTAGCCACATTTCTACAACTCAGCAAAGATTTTTTGTGATATATATCACATTTTCCGCATTATTTTTGTTTTTCAAAAAACAACAGTACAGCTTGTAATCCTGACCGTCTTATAGATTAATTCTGGTTGTGCTTACTGATGTCAAAAAATGTTTTAGGAGCTACACAGCGCTCTGTCAAAATGTCAGTCTGTTTTTTTATAAGTTGCAAACAAGGTTAGTTATTATTGTCAACATACTAATGTGACTAATGTGTTGTAGTTTTTTTTTATGTGTTATTAGCAAGGCTGCAAGTTAATGTAGTCACAGCTTCTTTTATAGTCATAGCTTCTTTTTCTGTCGTTAGTAACAAGTACTAATGCACACAGTGCCCCCTTGCAGTTGCTGCTATTTCTTAAAAAAAATCACATATCAGTTGCACCTGAATATGAGTCTCACCCTCAGCAAAACTATGCAAAATAACTGAGACTTTTTTTTATCAAAAAATATGTTAGTTCAGTCTACTTTACGTATGGCAAAAGTTTGAAATAGACCATTCATTGATGGTGCATCCTATAGTGTGAAAAACCTGGTATGCTGCTTTCTTTAGTGCTGCTGCTTTGTCTCTTCTGATTTCACCCTCTCCCGTGCACTTACCTCGAAACAAATAGCACAAATAATACATGCAGCAACACACAACCTCATGCTCATACTGAGACCGTAACTCTAAATGTCAACACTGCATTTATCTCCTGCTGTTGTTGCTCACTAATGCTCTGGTTCATAGCCGTCACTCCAGCTGGAAGCCATCCATCCCAACTTTCTCTCACATTCATCTCAGCTTTTGATTGTAAGCCAGAAGGGACGAGCTGCCTGTCAGCAGGGGACTTGCAACAGTTATACATCACCTCATCGATGCACTCTCAATTTCCCCACACTGTCTTATTACAGGAAACCCTTGTAAAGTTGGCTACATAACCAAAGTCCAGTCCCACTCTTAACAGTCATCAGTGCCCAGAACTGTTCCTTCAGACCAGCACCGACAGACAGACACAGAGAGAGTTAATCTCGATAGATTGCTCTTGAGAGCCAGAGAAAGCATTGGGACTCTCTGACAGATATATCTACACACTAAAGATTGAAGGTGGGGATGACAGCAACAAAAGAATAAATAAAAAATAGAAATGAGAGGTACAGCAAGGAGCAAAAGGGCTGCAGCGAGTGAGCATGAGAGACAGGATGGAGATGGATGGAGACAAGGCTAGTAAACACAAAGAGACAGATGAACATATGATGATAAATGACGGACAGCAAGATACAATGGAGTCCCTTCCCTAACCTACTTGTGCCCTGTCTGAGAGGGTTAATGTTAGCTTCCCACCAGGACTTTAATAATACACAAGCCATGGAGTTAAAATGAATAAACATATTAAAGATTAATCAGCCTGTCATAGAAGCATGCTCTAGTGTGTGTAGGCATCCAACCTCTGTAGTCTTAAATGTTTGTGAGATTCCAATGTAAACATATATCAATGTTGCAGAAAATGTGGGAATAAAAGCTTCTCTTTTAGATCTCTGACAGACATATGAATCAAATAAAGTCAGCTTCAAGAGTGCAGATAAATAACAAATGTAACATAACACTGACTTAAGCTAAAGCCTTCATAGGTGCTTCTGCACAGCCTGTCAAAACCAATTCAGCCCAGCAAAGGGAAGTTTCAATCAAAGCAGGCTTTTTTTCTGAAGCAAATACAAGGCCATCAATTCATCACAGTCAAACCTTTAAATTAATGCAGGGTAAAAGTTAGAATAGAAAACTCACAACGGAGGTGCAATCACAGGAACACATTTAGACGCACAAAAGAAACATGTTGTGCTTGAGATTTGCTCCAGTCTTCTTGCAGTTCAATTAGTGCAGCTAAATCCGTCTCTTTACCAATCCCAGTGGGCCCGTCAATCTCCCAGTCAGGGCCTGTCACTGCCCTGCTTTTAGTCTGGCAGCTCGGTCCACATATATACACACACATCAGACATGTGAGCAACACACAAACACGAAAGTACATCCGTAGCTAGCCACATAAATCCCTCTTTTCTTTGAAGAATGACAAACTGCAACTTGAATAAACTTTCCATGTTCTTGGACGACAAAGATAAAGAAGAAAATCTGACTGATAACGGTTTTAGGGATGAAAACAATGAACTTCATTCCAAAAACAAAAACATTTAACTGTGTTATGCCTGAAAATGCTTAATCAAAACTAGCAATAATGCTAAAACTCTAAGAAAAAATATTAATATATAAATATTAGCTGTTTTTTTTCCCATATAATGCAATCCAATGTAGCCCCTCAAAAACACTTTAAACTGCTTAAAGAAGAAAGGTTTTACAGATATGTGACCTATACTAAGAATTTAATTATTTCATGTTAGTTAAATAAGAACTTCAGAATAAAACATCTTTCTGGGAATGGCTTTCTACCATAATCAGTTTAAAGCTGAGGACCAGACAGATACACACATATAAAAAGAAACAAATTATCAAACAGAAAAGTCAGAGGCAGAAATAATTACATGGAAAAAAGGAACTCAAGTAAAGACAGGAGAGTACTGCTGAGGCATGAGTCATGGCATTTTCAACCTTTTGCAGCTAAATCCAAGATGCTTTAATCCAGGTTTTAGCAGTGTTACTTTAGTGACAAAAATGCAGAAAATTATGGTAATTTTTTAACACCTCATGAAATGTAATATTTTGTACTGGGTTTTATAAAAAGGTGCAGAATTTAAAAAAAAAACTCATCAGCCGGACAGAGGTAGATTTAAGTGGTGGATTCAAATTCCAATTCTGAAATCAAATACTAAAAAGGTAAAACAAATACGAGACTGAAACAATTCCAGACATGATTCAGTTTTCAAAATATAATTTTACATTTTAAAGGTTCATGAAAATACTATGACTTGTGTAGTTATGTAGACTGGATTCAAAATGGTTTAAAATCTTGCAAAAATAGAGAAAGGGACCTGGCTACAGACAAGAGCCTGACATCATCGTCCGAAAGTAGAAATTATACAATTTACCCTAACCGTAATCTTAATCCTAACCCAAAAGTTTTTTAGAATTGTAGAAAAAAATGTATTAATGCTTAAAATGGTTTAAAAAATGTAACCGTTGGAGTCGCCAGTTAAAATAATGTTTTTTCTAGGGGGGATATGGGGGGACGTCTAGTTTTGGTGGATGACTTCTGGTTTTGGACATTTATATCTGCAGCCAGGTCCTCCTGATGGTGTTAAAGTAAAACAGTCTGACCAGACTTGAAAGAGCCTGTGAAGAAGTGCATTATGAGATCTCACACTTTCAAAGGCGACAACACCAAGTCCAGACAACTTAGATCTTAGGGGCTAGAAAATATTCTTAAATCATCTTTTTTTTTTTTTCTTATTGTGTTCCTCATCAAGCACCTAAATACAAAAAAAAAAAAAAACTTCAGTATATGACAAAAGTAAGAGACCCCTCTGCTGTCATCTATGTTTAGGGGGTAGTTTAGTAATGCATCTGTGATTTTTTTAAAATTTTTTACTGACTTTGCCTTAATTCAAGCTCACCTGACTCCGGTGTCATTCTGGTTCACAGATTTGCTATACTAAACAGCTGTTACAGAACTACAACAATGATGTAGTTCCTGAAGAAAATAAAAATATAAAATAAAAAAAAAATGCAGCTAATAAATACTTTTGCTGATCAAGTCTTCTTGCATGAGGAAGGAAAGGTTGAATTCTCAGAAGACTAAATAAGCATTCATTATTTTTTAATTGTTCTTAACATTTTCCAGACAAGAAAATTGTTGTCTCCACTGATGGTTGTCATTGTCAGGTTGTCACAATACATGCTTTTACTATCATTATTATTACTATTATGAAAAAGGCTAAAATTAAAGACAACATAGAAACTGTAGAGAGAATTTTATTCTGCTGTTTACCAAAAAATAACAAATTGACAAAAATGTGGTTCATGGTGGAAAATTCATTTAAAAGTTTTTTTAAAGTAAAATACAAAAATCCACGACACAAAAACAAACTATAAAACAAAATGTTTTCTTTAAAGTCTGTTTTGTTTTTGCAGAAGACGTTTGGGTTTTTGTCTTTACCAGCAGCAAAATTTACAGACTTTTGTGTCTGAAACAGAAAAACAATTTGTGTGTGTGTGTGTGTGTGTGTGTGTGTGTGTGTGTGT
>BSAI01000072.1:10252329-10295977 GCA_036245035.1 Adrianichthys oophorus | reverse complement strand
TTTCTTTATTCTCCAACCCCTCATTTTCTATCAGCTATTGCTTTTTCTCTCTTGGAGCTGGCTGCTTTTTTGTTGTGGTGCCGTTTTATTTTCTCTTTATTGAGCCACCATGTAACAAACAAAAAGATCAAATATCGATCAGCCGCAGTGACAATCCGCCTGGCACCATAGTCGCACAAAAAAGCGCTTTCACTTAGCATCTCTCTAACAAAAGAGGTTGATTATAGGAGTGGACATGTGTGCAGTCACGTACGCACACACAAACCTGTAATTTTTACTTGGTCACATAAAAAAAATCAAAAGCATTACAAGAAGGAGCTTGAGTGCTTTTGTCTGACTAATCAGGCACTCTTAGATTTTTAATTCCACAGAATCTCATCATTGGTAAGGAGAATGGGATGTTCACAATTAATTGTAGTAAATTATTTGAAGAAAAAAAAAACAACAGGCAGTTGAATTGATTTTAGTCTTATACAATTCTCACAGAAATGTACGGACTTTTAAGAAAAAAAACACGTATTAGGCCTGGACTTTAAATGAAATTATTCCTCGGTAAAGCTTGAAGCTAGTGATGAAGCATGTTGCTCTCCAGTAAGAGTCAGAGGTTGTGATCACGCTCATAGCAGAGAGGGCACACATGAAGCAAATGTGTTATTGTTAAAAGGTAGCTCAGGCTTGCGGTTTCAATTAGATTCCTGCCATTTCACTGGTGGAGCTAAGAGATAGCAATCTGTTCTAGAATTTCACACTACATCCACTGAATGATGAGATGAGATTTTTGCAACCATGACATGGACAACATTTCAAATGTGTCTGAAAATGTCATCAGAAAGCAGTGACATTAGACAATAACCATGTTTGCATGTATATTCCAATCTTATCCCAAATTGGGAAAATCCATACAAACACACTGAACTGATTCCCTTAGCTAGACAGAGGTTATATTCAGGATATAACATGTGAGATATGCCAGTTTTTTCTAGAATAAATGCAATTTTCATAATAATAGCGCAAGAGGCTAAGGAGAATGCACCATTTGTTTTCGTACATTTTTAAATGTTTCCACCATCTGATAGACTTAACTGAACAAATTCAGCACAGAACTTTTCTATTTCTTGCATATGCAAACTTTTTTTTTTGCGTCAGGGTCTCCAAGGACGTTGGTCCGAAACCATTAACACTAAAAGAGCCATTTGGGTTAGTTTCACACCAGAACCCAGTGACAGCTGCAAAGTCTGACTTCACTGTGTAAAAGAATATATGCTATTTATGTTTCTTTGGCCATAAGCCTTTCATTTATAAAATGTAGCTTTTTCAATATTACAATACATTAAAATTGGGACAGTGTTATCTTTTTTTATGATAATTTCTTTTATTTTGACAGCAGCACATTTAAGTTCCTTTCAAAATAAAACACATTCTGTATCAAATAAGATTATTTTGCTGCAGCTGGTCAGCCTGAATTAAAAATACAAGAAAGCTCACTCAAATGTGATAACATTGGCATGAAAAAACAAACAAACATACCAATACATGTAAAATGTAATTATATACACCATGAACTTAGCCTCTGAACAACTAAACACTGTTGTGCAGCAGATAAGAATATGAACTTTAAGATTATTTTTATAATTTCCCCTCAGACAGTATATTAAACCTTTTACCCTCACTTTGATCAGATTTCTGACTAAAAATCTAAACACAAGCTTAATTAACTAAGATAAACTAACCTATTATTTAAAGCAAAACAGTCACAATGGAGAGATAAAGGAGCCTCATGTGGCTCCGGAGCCTCAGGTTGCAAACCTCTGTCCTAGGAGATCTAAGTTTTATTAGGATGCTAACAAGCGGCATAGCTCCACTTGCTTGCAATTAGTAAAGAAGTCACACAACACAGTTGGAACAGGTTAGTTAAACAATAAGATGCTGTTTTTGAATCTACTTTTCCATCCACTCATTTGACTAATCAACAAAAACTTTTTAAAGAACTTTTTTAAGAAAAAATCTTTTCATTTTAGCAAAAGAGATTAAAAAATGAACTAAATGACAGTACTTTATTTCAAAATCTTAGTTTTGAATGATACTTTTATTAGAAAATGAAACACCTAAAATTTGGGAAAGTTTTACTTTTAGCAGGAATGAGTGAGATTATCTCTCCGTTTCTACATTTTATTGGAAGCTGTCAGCGTTATAGACTTTGAGCACCGAAACCTTTATAGATGCTGTCTGCATGTCATTCCTGTTTTTCAAGGTGACATAAATACCTGCATTACTTACTCTCACTCTTCCTGGCCAAAGTATAATTGGACAGGGAAGCCCCATCGATCCATTGTGCATTGATGCCAATCAACTGTAGTTTTACCGTATTTTTCCTCTTCCGTGCAGTGTATCTCCACCTTGGATTATGCCTGAAGTCTCCTCAAGGAGTAAGCCATTTCTGCAAACAGTAATGAACTGCATTTACAAACATTAGCATCAATGCAAACTATTGGAACCTAATAAAAAGAAATGGAGGTGAGGGCTTTAATGTCAGGTGAAATGCAAAGGATCAGCAGCATGAATTTCTATGGAGGGATTTGGAAATCAGAATATGCCTTGGAAGGTCTTTTGGCTGGTGCACACATACAAGCATACACCATAACATAGTCACACAACAAGTAAAAATACTACAGATCTGTGATATACGTGGCACTTTTTCTGAAGACATGTTCAAAATCACATCAGAGCACATGTTTTTGTGTTCCAAACGTATTTGAGTGTCTTTTTAGATTATAAACCCCAAAATAGTTAAATGAAAAACCAGCCAGTCTAAAATAAGGTAAATAGAACAGGAAAAATAATAGAATACACGATATATTGCCTTTGGATCTTGGGGATTACACATATAATCTATGATTATCTCAGACAAAAATCAGTTACAACCTCATTATGGGGTAAGAATGCATTGCTTCAATGCAATCAGATTTTCCTAGAAGTCTTATCATAGAATTAACTCTTTGTTACCTGAGCCAAGAAATAATAAATACAACATTGAACATTTTCTTCATAACATTTTTATAATGACACCCTCAACATTTGTTTTTTTTCTCAAGACTTTACAAGAATAGAACTAAAAAGAAAAAGTTGTCAGACCTAATCATTTTCCAGGTTTGTAATTGTTCAAACATGTCTTCAGTCAATACCTTAAAGAATCCTTTTCAGTTCAGGATATTCAGAAAACAAAGTTTTAACAAAAACTGATAAAACATACCATGAAAGAGAGAGAAAAACCACCAGGGTTTACAGATGAAAGTGTTTACTTTGACATAAAAAAGCTTTTTTTGTTTTTTTTTATTAATTCTCATCCTCCAATGGAGCTTTCTCTTGCATTTGTTGAGTTTTCAGAAAAACAGTCTGCCTGAGTTTTCAGCTTATGGCTGTAATGGGCCAAATTTCCAGGAGAAGCATAAAAAATATTCACGAACAGTCCCTGAATCGTCCACCGCACAACACTTTAATCATCAAGCTCTTGATGGGACTTGGACTGGAGAAACAGTTGCTACAATGAGACCGAAATTGAAAGTACATTTTTGGTATGTTGACATATTCACAGGTGATATCGAGACAAATGCTCTTTTATTTTGTTAAACCTGATGGTGACTTTAAGAAGAGTTTCTTTTCACAGTTTATTTTATTAAAATTGAAAAAAAAAGTTAGTGATAAAAACAATTTTAACATCTTTAAAATGGAAAGACAGCTACTTTGTTTTATTTTTTTTTCTACACTATAAGGCACACTTAGAAGCCTACATTTTTATGCATTCTTAATGCTTAATTAAATGCAACTATTTATTTAACCGAATAAAACACAATAATAGCAGGATTTGAAGCCCGTTGCTTCCAAAATTGTTGGATTACAAGCACCCGACAAACCGCTGTCGCTACATGAGCAGTTATAGAAGAAAGGTATTTTCTATTTGGTGACCTAATTTTACTTTTTTGTGGGTAGAGGGTTCATATAGTTGTTAATTTATTTTTGATGACCCGCAATCCACATTGCTTAATGTACCCTACAGTTTGGTGCGCCTTCTATTTTACATAACTTTGAAAATAGACCATTCATTGACACTGCGCCTTATAATCAGGTGCACCATATAGTGCAGAAAAAACAATACTATACTAGTATGTGTAAGTTTAATAAATATGAGTTTGTTTTTTTAGTGAACAAGAAGGGCTGCAATACATTTTGTTGTAAATAGAAAAATTAAATGCATTAATATTTTGAAAACAAAACATAAAAAAATCACTGAATGAAAGAGTTTTACTCTTTATCTGTGAGTTTTTGACATTGTTGAATTTTTATAACGGTCTCACTTTCTTTTTCATTTTCTTTTTACCCACTTGAAATCTCATCAATGTGGTGCAGCTAGTGAGGACTGAGCCATAAGAACAGTCCTATCAGGAAGCAATTTAGGCTCTCTGTAGTGGAAATCTTGAAGACTGAGAAATAGATGGGAGGTAAATACTTTTCAAGGAAGCTTGCTACGTTTGTAGTCTGTTTTACTGAATGCGTAATATTGTGATTAAATGGTAAATGGCGTACATTTATATAGCATATTCCTACCTTGATTAAGACCCAAAGTGTTTCATAGTCACAGTTCTATTAACTGATACATACACGCATGCACAGTCTGATAACAGCTCTGTTGCTGTCGCCTGCCTGTAACCATCAGGAGCAACAAGGAATTTATTTTGACACATGGAAAGAAAAGGCGAACATGCTATTTTCCTATCAATGGTTTACTGCTTTTTATCAGGAAGCAGTTTTTCAACTTACACGAACTTTTGCAAACAATTAACTCAAAATGCATGTTTTCAAGCTAGAAGAGTGAACTATCACACTCTGAGAAAACCTTAGAAAGTACAGAGACAGCTAAACATGACACTTAATAGACAGGCTGTGTGCTGTATGTGTGAGGTACAAACTGCAGTTGGATTCTTTTCTGACTTCCCTTGAATGGTTTTCTAATTTCTGTACCCACTGATTCCCGATCAGGTTCATAGGGAAGCCATACAGTTACTGGGTGAAGGTGGGCAACACCCTAGACAGGGGTTGTCAGAATCCAGGCCTTGAGGGCAAGTGTTCTACATGTTTTCCTACCAACCTGCTATTGAAGCTCCTTATGGGCTAAGCACACCTGATCCTGGTAATCAGCAGCAGATGAGACAAGATCCCTGAAAATCCAGCAGGAGGCCGGCCCTCAGGGCCTGGAGCTTGAGGCCCCCGTCCCCAACAGTGTGCCAGGCCATTGTTGGGCACATTTTAATCAGTTAGTTAAAAATAATGTGCTTATCAAATCAAACTTTATTTTTACAGATATTTTTTAACTAATGTGACTAAAAATGCTTTACATAAAAACATTTTCTAATTTTAAAAACCAAAACAAAAGACCATTACACATGCAAAAACAATTAACTAAAAATATGGAAACCTGGTTAGGTCTTTTAGGGTTTATTTTGGCAGTTTATTGACATTTTTGGCTCTATGTCGGTTTAAGTTTGGATTGATGTTTATTGCAAGTTTTGATGAGCATGTTACCTTAAAGTCCAAATCTGATCCTCTTTTTAACTTTTTTTAAAGAGTTTCCAGTGGCCTTTACATTATGATTAATCAAAAATCAATAAATCAATTAAAATAAAAACCTACATTTTTTTGTAGATCATAGTTTCTGCAGTGAGGCAGAAGTTAATTAGAAATTCACCTGAGTTAGACTGTTAGCGCAGAGCAACCCCACCTCCCTTCCCCATTGCTGAGACCTCGGAGTAGAGAGCTTGTGGCCCATTCAGTGTATTTTCAAATAAGTGCTTTTTTAACTGTATTTTTCCATCTGCTCCTGATTCACAATAACTTCAAAGATATACTAAAAAAATGCAATTTTAAGCTTAATTTTCTTAATTTATGTCCTCCCAACAAATTCTCACTCCTGACTTGTCATTTATTGACACATGGTTAAGGACCCCTTCACGTCACTTTTTGGCATTTTGGGTGTCCCAACTTGTCGTTTTTTGACGCATTGGCTGTTCCAATTAAATCAGGGGTCAAACGCTGTACTCTTGGTCCGAATCCTGTACCGCGTCTGGTTTTGTCGGATGATGTACTGCCCCATTCGGTACTGGTACTCTAGCCTGGTCCTGATCCTGTCCTGGTACTGATCTGTGTCTGGTACCAAGTTAAGGTACATCCAGCTTGTCAAAAAATGATGAGTTGGGGACACCCAAAATGTATATTTTTGATGCAGAGGGGTCCTTAACCATGTGTCAAAATGTGACAACTTGGGAGTGAGAATGGGTGTGTCCTCCATCATCAGAAAAAGCCACAAAAACATTTGAAAGATGCCCCAAAAAATATTTTCATCAGAGAGGGTCCAAAGTTTGCTTTTGGTTGCCAGTTATTTTGCTGATGGAGGAAAAAGAGATAATTAGCTACTTTCACAGGCTGAAATTTATCTTACTGTTTGTAATTTATGAGCTGATTTTGAGTCATGTATAGACATTTTACAGCTGCAGTGGATGGTGTTCAAATATCAGCATCTACACCATCTAATCTACTGAATTTCAGTTCAATGTCAGCGAGAATGGCACTTAATATTCCCAAACACTTTCTTACATTTCCGTCAGTCTTCATTTTTTACCCACTCCTGGATATCAAGATCACTGCAGTCAGCTCATTCAGTGTGATGGAGCTGGCAGAGCACAAATCTACTGAGCACAGCAGGACTATTTATTAGCGACATCGGCAGATAGCCAACAACTGGGACCTGCAGAGGCTGGAAATTCAACAACAAAAATCTTAAAAGGAAGACACTCCATGGTTTCCTGAAAGCTCAGGAGTTTGCACAAATTTGAAAGAAAATAATCAGCAAATGCACTTGTTAAAGGTAAACATTTAGACTGGATTTGTATTGTTTTAGTACAGCTAGGTTTTTTATATCTTTAAAATTTTGACTTAAAACTTCAACTTCCTCATTTAAATGTTTGAAAAAAAAATATGTAGAAACTTTGATTCTCTTGCATAAAATGTACTGATTGCTGGTTTGCAGCAAATTAATCAGAATCTTAACTTGATTACTTTGCTGAAAAAGAGCAAATGTAAAAAAACTGCTGTCAAAAAAGTAAAAATATTATGTTTTAAATGTATAAAATTATAAGGATGCTAAACTGGTTGACAGAAATGGAAGTTGGTGTTCAACTTGTTTTATGAAATGTCATTTCTATATCCTTTTTGTAATCTAAATGTTTGATCATTTCTTAAACAGTCAAGTTGCATGGTCTTGTTTCATGGAGATGCTCGATTAAACTTGTGTCTCGGCTTAAGCATCCCACTGAGGGACAGCTACAAGCCTCAGGAGCTCTTGTAAGTGAAATTTTAGAGTTTGAAGAATTCTGAACTTTCAATATTGTTGGGGTACTTTCAAACCTTGTTCAGAAAAAGAGAAAACAGTCTCAGAAAAAAGCTTGAAATCTGATTTCCTGCTATAAAATTAAACATGAGAGAATGAAACTAAAACAAAACCAAAATTTAAAAAAAGGTAGATGATGTAAGACAAGATTGTTTTTAGGTATGCAATAAAGAGAAACATGATGGCAAGCAGGAAAATTGTGGGAGTAGGTATTCATTTAATCGAATTTGCAAGATAAAAAGATTGTCTGTCATGGACAGTATTTTTTGCTGCCATTATCATACAAACAAAAACTATCTTTGTAGAAAGACAACACAAAATACGCTTTCTTGGATGTGCTCATATGACAACGAATGGTTACAATAAATAACTGTAGTCAAATTCTCAAAAATTTTATTGAAATAAAGGTATGAGCATGTGTTGAACAAGTGTTTTTGTTAAAAGAAATTAAGAAGTTGTCGATACACTGTCATTTATTTGCTATTGCTGCTGTTTCTAACAGTTGGTCACCTTAGAGCCACTTTCTGTCCCAAAGCAACCACAATTTTCTTTGAAAGATTTGAAATTAAAAATGAGTTGGTAAGATTTAATTAAAAAGGCAACTGCTTTCATGAAATGTGCAAACTAAATATTTATAAAAAATACTAAATCAACATCATTGTCATTAGTAGAGGTCTCATGCCGTGCACTCTTATTAAAAAGCCAAACATTGCAAAAGAAGACGAACTGGAAGAGATTGAGTAAATGTCAATTGATTTTATCCATTAGATTCAAATAAGTCTGAGGTCACTTTGTCCGGTCAGCAAACTGTTGCCTGAAGCCGTGGAAGCTCAGAAACCCCACTTCTGTTCATGATGCATTACTTTTTAATGAAGAGCTGAGAGCGCAGATTAAAACCAGTGAAAGCTTTTGTGAGGATATTTGATTAAGTGTGAGGAACGTGTGCTACGACCAGCAGGACTTTAATTTTGTACAATCCTCATGGCGATTTTTACATTTCTAGAGATATCACATATGACTTGCCGGGTTTTGCAGAAGAAAAAAAATGTTTTGACACTTGTGCATCAAAACATCTTTAATACTTCCTTTTGATAGTGCAGTGCACGCAGAAAAAAAATGGAGTCTCAGATTGTACATTTAGCTTAGGCTTTTGGCTTCTATCATTCTCAGCTTTGAAATTTGAATCCCTGATTGAAGGGAAGGTTCAAAACGAGTAAATAGTAATTTTTTTGTTATATTTTAAAGTCCCACTATAATCATCTTTTGATCTGTTACTAAGCGTTCCTCAGGGGTCTTATTTTTATATTTATGCCGTTTTTAGCCAAAATAAAAAACCTGTGTCATTTACTTGGATATAGTTTCTGCAGAAGTTCATTGGAAATTTACCTGTGAGTTGTGGGCGGAACTGCTGGCAGGGAGTGAGCCTTCCCTCATTACCCATCATCGCTTTGTTTTCAAAGCGGAGCGGAGCAGGGAGGTTGTGTCCCGCCGAATGTAGCATCTAAAGCACAGCTGCAAGTTTTTTCCAACAGCATTTTTATCTTGTCTGCTCCTGATTCACAATGATTTAAATAAAATAAATGCATTTTAAGCTTAATTTTCTCCATCATGAGAAAAATGAGAAAAATTTTAATTACAGTAAGTCTTTAATTACACTACCATAAATAATGTTGTATGTAGGATTCTGAAATCCTGCGTCATGCATAACACCAATTTTGTGGGGCCACACATGCCTGTGCATCCGTGTGCTTGTGTACTGCTCTTTGCTTGTGGGTATGTGTTGTGCTCCAGGAGGCCAACTCTCAGCTGTCAGGAAGTGCAGCCTGCAGTCAGTCAAGGAGAACAGGTCTGTGTAAGCTGCCAGTCAGTCCCAGCACTACAACTGCTGTCCCCCCAGTAATGATGCAGGGAGAGTACATCTAGCACTACAGGAGCTCATTACGGGAAAGTAATTGGAGTTTGCTAAAAACAACATCCTTCAGACTTTGGAGACAGGTGTGTGTCCATATTTAGAGACAGACAGACTTCTCATCTGACAGACAGAGATGTGTTTCCTTTCCCTCTTGAGTTGTCATTGTCATTCAGTCTCCAAACCCTCATCTTCTGTCAACAAATACAAAAACATACCAAAAAATAAAGGCCCCTCATTCACCTCATCAATGCCTCTCCCGATTCCCTGCTTTCATCCGACGTTGACAATCGCTCTAATTACGCCTGCTCTCGTAGATAAGTGAGAGTTTGGAATAGTTTAATAGCGCAACCTGAAATTAAATACAACACACGTAAACAGAAGCACAGGAGGAGAAACATGTAATTATCGGTAATGATTGTGCAGGATTCTAGCACAAAAAAGTGAGCCAAATCTCATGAGCTGAAATGGAACTGTGCGTTGCCAAAGCAGGGATCAAATAAGATTATTTTTTTACACTGTAGCAATGCCAGTAACTTCATGTCATCTAAATGCCTTGGAGTACTGTTTTTTTTAACTCTGTGGACCAATATTAAATATTCATGTGCAATGGGACAAATGTTAACCGTACAGAACGGGATAGGAGTGTCTTTTAAATTAAGTAAATTTGAGTTCCATGAGGATGCTATGAAACTGGCATGAGATACTCTAATCCTTCTTAATGTCGAGTGGAGGAGAGCGTGTCATGTGCTGATTGCGCTGGTAGGCTTGCATGTTTCACGTGTTCCTCCATGAGCATGGCGGGCTTAGATTCCATGGATGGCTGACTCAACAGTAAGACACAAGCTAAACCTTTACCTTGAGTCATCAAATTGAGATTAGGTAGATGAGGCTTATATTTTACATGGTTTACCATTTTCACAGGTACTGAAAATATGTCTAAATGGATTAACATTGGGTCTTTTTCTCTCACAGTCAAAAATCCTGCATGTTGGGATCTTGAGTTATTCAAAGGTGGTGCATTGCTGTTGGTCTCTGTAGGATATGTGATGGGTTGGTATATAAATGAGACAAATCTGTACTTTTTGCCCAAATGTTGAAGGATAACCAACAGGGGATGGATAATGAGGAAATTATTTGCAGATTTATCTGAATACATTTTGCTTTGGAGATCATCCCATAAAATAACATCTAGGAAATATGTCCTAGAACAAATATTACTGGGTCCCATGGGTGCTATGTATTTAGAGAACACCAGAAAAAAAGATTAAAAGCAAAACAAAGTTACAGCTAAATGATTCCTGTATTTAGTATTACAAAGCACACCGTCAATGAATTGTCCATTTCGAAATTATGTCAAATACAAGGTGCACCGAACTATAAGACGCATTTAGCAAGACAAAAGAGTCAGAGAAAAGACCTTCAGTCAGTCAGAGTTTAATAACTGCGTTCATGGTAATTCTAGTTTGTAACACGCTGCTTTTCTTCGTCTGGTTTTGTCTCATCACCGAAACGGATGTCACTGACAGATATATCATGATTGTTTGTGAAATACTTGCTTTAATGTAAAAAAAAAGTTTGTAACGTGCTACATGTTAGCCACATTAAAGCATTAGAAATGTTAGCCACGTAAGCGTATTCATAATACCTCAATTTCCCGAACAGTGACGTGTGGTGAGGTTCATGGCTGGTGAGGCACTGACATCAGTCAGACTTAAAAACATATTAACCCTAAAGAGAAGCTTATTCACTATTTGATTGGCAGCAGTTAGTCTGTTGTTTAAAATGTTAACATTATTATTCAGTTTAAAAACTGTAACAGAGGAGAAAAAAAAAAATCACAAAAATTGTTATTATTGACTTATTTTTAGTTATAAATGAAGTCTGTGTCACTCCGTTGTTTTATGTCTATGGGCTCTCCTTCTGAAGAAATGCATTCATAACATGTTTTTAGAAGTCTTCTTTTTCTTTCTTCAGTTTTAAAAGTCGTTCTTTCTCAGTGGAAATCGCTACCAGTGACGTGTCAAAACAAATTTTTGAGTTTAGGAGTTTAAAAACGTAATCATCCATAAAGAAAATGATGCTAAACAATATGAAAGAATAACTGGATGGCTGCACTAGCCTTGCCACCTCTAATTCTATTATTCTTTAGCCGTGGTGTCACATTCTCTGGACTCACCAGTGCCCTCTGCTTACTGGTGAGTCCATACTGCCTGCCTCACCTAGTGTATTTCTAGAGTACATTTTTAGCAGATAAAAAGACTAAATGAGTCGCAAACTGGCACCAATGTAATTACACAGATTGCGAGAAAAATATTTGGCAATTTTACAATAAAGCGTCTTTTAAGATGCGTCAGCTGCAGTTCCAGTCAGTCGGTGTTGGGGAGGTAGGGGCTGCTGCTGCCTCACCCGCTGTTGTCTCGCGTATTTGAACAGGAAACTCTATTCTAACCTATATTTGCTGAAGAAATGTTGAAAACCCACCAAGAAAAGGCTAATCATGAAAAAGACATGTCTAAAAAGAAATTTTTGATTTTTATTGAAACAAGTATGTTCTTTTTATTTCATTTATGCATTTTTTAAGCAACATTTTGCTGGTCACCTGCCTCCCCTGACTGCACATCACTGATCCTGACTTTGTTTGAAACAGATGCAGCTAAAACAAACGTTACTGTGACTATGCTAACTCCCAACCTTGTCAATAACACATAAAAAAAAACTGTCACTGCTACATGTTAGCCACGTTAGCACATTCACAACAACACCCAACCAAACATTTTGACAGAGCCCTGTATACCTCTCAAAATCGCTTTAACATCAGTAAACACAACCAGAATGAATCAATTTATAAGGCGCTCCAAATTATAAGGTGCATGTCTTTTTCTGAAATGTAAATTAAGGCTTTTAAATATGCATCATAGTGCAGGAAGAACGTTATTTCAGAGCAAACAAAACTTAAGAAAAATACTACAAATTAGGAATTTAAACTTGTTTTTACCCCCAAAAAACACTATAAAGAAATCAAGCAAAACATTGATCCTCAGAGAGTGAATTACTCACACCTCCCTTTGTGCAGTTACATTTTCAAGCAGCACAACTTTCTCGGCTAATCAAATATGAGCTCTACTTTTGCTGATTTGTTTCAGCTATTGTTTTTTTATGTTTTTTTTACTATGCAGTTTGCATTTTGGGCAACAAAGGAATCTGTTCCTTAACGTCGGCTTTTCCCTTGTATAAATTTTAAGGCAAATGAAAAGATTATTTACTGTTTCAGACTGAAAAGTCAGTAGTATGCTGATACAAACCGCTTTTAATGAACTCATCTTTTTAAACACTTGTGTTAAGATAGCTTCAGAAAAATAATGCTCAAATAGGTTTGAATGCTGTTACAGTTTCTTTATTACATGTATAGCAGTTCAAACTTAAAGAAAGAATGTAATTACTTTTTGAATAATGTTGAGCTTTTTTTCAACAGCATCTTTGGATATTTTTTTCCATATTTAACAATTGGACTGAGACACAAACGAAAGAAACATTTCACAGAAGATTTTTTTAAACGCTGTCAGGTAAAAAGCAACAGAAAATAACTATTACATCATTAATGTTAACAGTTGAGCTTTTTTTTTTTTTTTTGTGAAGCATGGTCCATAAACCAGCCTGTTTAGTCCTTCAGCTATTTACAAGAAAGAACAGAACTTGTTTACTGAGACCGTGTTGCATCTTCATGTTACATCATCTGTGCAGCGGGTTGCAGCACTGATGCGGGTGATCCCCATGTCAGCACAGATAAATAAATGTGAATGTGGCTCTTAGAGAATTCTGCTGGGAGGAATTAAAAACAGACCAGCTGTTTACACTATAGTTGCAGTGACATGATGCATTGTAACTGTAATTGAGGTTTATGTACATGCATTCAGTTCCACTTGCAGCTAATGTGTGCTGTCGCCTTTCATGAGCTTTACTTTAATTTTCATTAGGATATTTTTTAGGATATAATAAGATTTTTTTTCTCTTTAAAAAAAGTAAAAATACCAAAGCAATTCATTTGTTCAAAAAGATATTTTATTATATTCAGAATTGACAGTGTTTACTTTTTGTGTATTTTGTGTTGCCTCTTGAACTGATTGAGCAGAATTTTGTTGCTTCTGGGACAGGGTTTTAAGACATGTTCCCCGGATAAAGAATTCTTATCTACAGTTTATACACACTGTAATGTGTTGTTTCTAATAATGAAGTTTCACAATGACTAGAATAACACTTAAAAATGCATTATGGAATTACTAGATGCACACAGACAGGCCACATTTTCAAAATATGTTTGTTTTTTTGGGTGGTTTCATGATGGGATATTTCAAACCCTATCCTAATGCACTCTTAATTTCAACTACAATAAAAGTAAATTGGTTACAACTCTATTTCTATTGCACAATCATACTTTTTTTGCATGATCCTTTTTTCATTTTTTTTTTAATTTTAATTTGAATGTCTGTCATAATAAATATTTAACAGCTTAAAAAGCCTGATGTCCTACAATATTGCAAAACTGCTAATATTTTATATTGGTAATTATTGCTTTAAAAAGCTATCAGTATATTTGGTTTCTCCGTGTTATTTTTCAGTAGTATAAAATGAATGTGCCCAAAATCTAAAACAACTTTTAGTAAAATTTGGTTTAGTTTGGCTTGCTTTAAGCTGCAATTTCTAGTAGTCAATTGCTGTAATTTGTAAAGCTCAGTTTGGTTTGCTAAATCTAATATCTCCAGCTCTGGTGCCAAAGTCCCAGCACCTGCAGCAGTCTGTAGACAGGAAGTCTTTAACAAAATGAACATCTTTTACGTTTACTTCTATAACATTCTTATTTGCTTCTTTTGAATTTTATGTTTATGTAGTCATTACAGACCAGGGATGTTTGCGCTTGTCAATGTCAGAAGGAAAAACAGATGGTTAGACAGACACAGCTGGAAAGCACATGGAAGAAACGACAGCACAAGGTAGCAGGAAGCAGCTGGTAAACATGACAGGTTAGAAATTACAACTCTCTTCAATTGAGCATTTAAAGTTTTAGTAAAATTGGAAAAGGTTTGTAGGACTTGACTGTATAAAATGTAAACGTATTCAACGTTCTGCTTTTACTTCACTCTGTATGGTAAACAAGTATATAAAGTACTAACTAAAATCCACATCTAAAGATTGGTGAGTTACCTGAAAAAAGGCTTTAAATTTGTCAAAAATCATCACACAAATGCTTGGAATTAAAACTTACATTTATGGTTTTATCCATTTAGATAGATTTTTTTTGTTGACCTCTTTATGGTATTCTTCTACTCTTCTGTTTCATTGAAATACTTTCAGAATTACAGAGTTTTGATATTAACGCAAAAGCAGTCAATAGGGAGCCCCAACTGCCTTTATTAGTAAGTTCTAAACAAAGCAAAGTGATTTTCAGTCACATGATGGTCTTCCCAGCTATGAAAATGCACCCCCATCAAACACTTTTCCAGAATAAAGTACAAGTGTGAAGTTTTGTTGGATATTTCTGATTTTGTGTTGC
The DNA here is from genome assembly GCA_036245035.1 of Adrianichthys oophorus. Lineage (NCBI taxonomy): Eukaryota > Metazoa > Chordata > Actinopteri > Beloniformes > Adrianichthyidae > Adrianichthys > Adrianichthys oophorus. The sequence goes on along the minus strand of BSAI01000072.1, from coordinate 10,281,079 downwards.
AATTTCTTGTGATATTATGACCAAATAAATAAACTTTTATTTTTAACCCAAAGCCTGCTTTCCTATGTGATAAATCTCACTTTTGAAAGTCACATTTGACAAGCAAAATAAATTGACAAAGAGAAAAAACAAGAAAATAGGAAGAAAATAGTTAGAACTAACTAATTTTTCTTGAATCAATAGGAGACTTGGTTGGGGACATTGATTTAAAAAAATGGAGGTTAGAGGGATATAGAAATAAGTATTCCTAATTATCTGTGACACAAAGCTCATGTGGTTTGTTGGATATTTTTAATTAATTATATAGAACATTTGCTACGTTTTTTTATAACGAAAAAAATACTGATCCTCAGACACATTATGTCAAATGAACAAAAGAAAACACATTTTAATGGTCACAGAAAATGTTAAGTGCTACTCCAAATTACCAGTTTGAAATGAGCCTATTGTTGCTGATCACTCACTTTTGGCCATTTATTGTACTCAAACCTGTTTTTATATATTAATAAAACAAAAGCATCCGTTTGTTAATGCACTATATGCAAAAACAGACTGCTAATTGTGTTTTGCTGGGCTTGCGTATACCTGGTCTCCCTCGCCGGCCATCCAGAAATGATCATTTAATGCTCCGCTTACACTTTATGAAGAACAAACAATGAAGGCCCATCAGGCAAAAGAATGGACAACAGCTGCTTTTTAGAGTTGATTAACTATCCTGTTGGGAGAACCTTTTGTAAATCAACTAAAAAAGAAATGAACATTTAACATTTCTCTTGCTGCTGTTTTTCTGTAGTAAAAGACATGTAAAGGCACATCAAAAATTTGGGGTTTTTTTGTTCCAGGGCATGCAAACCATTCCATAAAAGGTTTTATTTGGTTATAAATCAGACTGAAAATAGAAGCCCTTTGCCTTTGGTGCATGTGTCTAACATGAATATGCTCATCAGTTTCATGCACGTGATTGCCAGGGTCTGTGGAGCCACTTGACTGTAAAACTAAAATGGCCCCTAAGAGCCATAAAGGCTTCACTCTCCGTCATTTGACACATCAGTAGAATTCTTCTCACTCTAGACTGCAGTCCCAACTCAGTTATTTCTGCAAAAGAAGTGCTCTTCCAATTTCTGTTTTGTCATTTCTAACTGGAGCAATCCTCTGAATGAATTCCCAGAGTGCCCCGGCACGTGTCAGAAACAGAGAGGCAGAGAAAAAGAGAGGGAACAGATATGAAAAAAAAAATCATATGCAGTTAACAGGAAATAATTCTTCTTGACTGAAAAGCATTTGCTCAACGAGTTTTTCATCATCCCTATTTCTCAAGCTGTCCTGCTGTCATTAGTCTCTTGGCAAAGGAGAAAAAAGGCTTATTTTCTCTTTTCTCCAAGTACAGGACGCAATGCATTATATCTGCTGATTTACACTTTCATACATGTTGGCTGTCATTAGTGGAGGAGCAGCCAGAGAATAATAATGCTAGGGTGGGAAATGCAATGAAAGTAATGCCATTTGCTGCTCACTTGCTCATTCCCACAGTGGCTCTTTGTAGTTACCATAAACAAAATTAGTTTGTCAACTTCCCATATCTTCTTTCTTTTCCTTTTTTTTAATTATATCATGCAAAACCTTAATTTGCCCCATAACATTGATGTTAGTTGTGGCACATGTACTCAAAACAGAAGTGCGTTTTCTGTTGTTTTCCAAAGACAGGACATTTTTAGCTGGTTCTTTAATGTATTAAACTCACAACAATGTCCCATAGCAGCTGCATAAAGGTAGGGCATTACATTAAAAGTGTTAATAATTTGCAATTGCAAAGTGTGATAAGACAGAAATTCTATTAAAACATACTCAGTATAAGTACTTTTGACAGGTGGTTGAGAAAATTAAAAGGACCTGTAACATTTTCCATCATCCTGACCTCTAAATGTATCATAATCCTTTTTTTTCCTGAAACTTATTTAGTTTCCCATGTAAAGTTTGACAGATTTTGTACTATATTTAATGTTTTAGTTATGCCTTTCATGTGGGATCAAAACAAAACAAAAATTCCAACAAGAACTTTTTTGTTTGTTTTGCAGAAAGGAGCTTACAAGACTTCAGATATATGTGATTCAGTTGAGGCAACTGAGGTTCCTAAAAATCTTTGAAAAAAAATACTTAAAGAATTAGGTGGTAAATTCCAGGAAGTTTCCTCCTTTTTTTTCATCTGTGCTTTAATTTTGAAATGCCACATTGATATTGTTAGAATTGGAGGGTCTATAGCAAAGAAAAGCTCTCTAATTAGCCTACAGTTTGTCAGACTGTTTCATTAGGATGATGTGTTTTGTAACAAAGGAAGGATTTAAGCCCTAACACAGAGCCCTCACACATTCCGACGTAAGAGTATCCATGTTTAGTTAGTCTGTTGTGTTTTCACACGAATATTTCTTAAATGGGTTTCAGTTTACTACTGTTCCTATTTGTTCTGCAACTCAAGGTAAAATAGAAACTCATTCTTTTTCTATGAAAGTCAATATTTAAAGACCCAATCCAACAAAAACTGTTTTTGGTGTTTTTAACATGGTTTTCATGTTTTTGAATCATGTTTTTGTAGATTTTTTCTCATGATGGAGGACATATATAAAGAAGATTATGCTTAAAATTGTGCTTCTGAGCATTTATCAAGTTGTAGGGAGGCAGATAAAAAAATGCCATTTAAAACTACTTGTTACCACAAAGTAGAACCTACAATTGCTGGGCCACAAGCTCCCAGCTCGGCTTCATTCCAATGCATACACTTGTAGACGACTAAATCTATGGTTTTCCTTGTTCAAGCTGACATCCGACTCACAGCTGTAGCTCCAATATTGTTTACCATTTTTGTTGCATCTGTAATGCGAGATTGGGGTTGTGAGGGGCTGTAAGCTAGCTGGAAAGAGTGTAAACAAAGAGATAATGGGAAATGAGGGCAGGCTAACTCTGCGTCAGTAGTTCTGTTCAAATTTCTAATGAACTCCTGCCGCTTTACAGAAACTATGTCCTAGAAAACTACAGTTTTTATGATTTTGGCTAAAAATCGTAATTAATAGACCAATGGGAAGTTTTTTTTATGTATATCATCTTTTTCTATGCTCAAAAAAACATTTTTCTGGTATATCATATGTTATAGGCCTGTCTGCTCCAATTAGTCCTGAGTGCGTCAGTAAGAGGCACACACAACACAATATATATAAGTGACTAAAAATGCAATGCTGCCTGCTGGCTTTATAAATCAAATGCTCCTGAAATTGGTTTGTGAGGATTCTGACATTTAGAGTTTTATGAAGTAATTTAATATGTGACCTTGATCCAAAATCAAATTTATCAAATAGTGCATACAGCGTAGACGTATTCCATATTCTCAACTTTTATGGCACGAAAAAAAAACAAACTGATTATTGTTGGGATGTCTGGAGTTAAGTCACAGCCTGAATTTCAATGAAAGCAAGCATGAATTTTGCTATTTAATTTTCATTGGATTGCCCCATGTTTTCCAGTTAAATTTTTGCTTCTTTTCAACAATGATGCTGACCTGTGTTCCAATCATAGCTTAAGCATAAAACAATATTTACGGGAGTCAAACGAGGAAAACTGCCAAACAAAAAGGGTCTCAGGAGCTGACAAAGTCTATAATTTTCAGAAGAATTAGCTGTTTTTCACACAATTTGAGAAGACTGTGGACTTTGTTCCATCAAAGCTGCATTACCATTTCATCATACTGCAGATAAAAACAGGGATAGCTTTGAAAACCTCTGCTCTGCCTGAAGAAGCTTTGTTTTCTGACATTCGTGACTGTGCAGGTAAAACAGAAGCCCTCTAAAGCTGTTTTTGCAAAACAGGGACAAGACATGGCAACAGGTGGAAAATGTAATGCAAAAAGAGGTGTTGAAGTGATTTATTTTTCTTGTTCAGATGTACTTTATGTGTTGTGTCGCAGCTGGCTTCTGTCACTGACGGTTACACCTCAATCATGTTAGCGATTACTTTCCTCAGTATAAATTATGCACTCATCGGTTTTCTTTGTTCTCTGCCAAATCCTCAGTGATGTTCACTTGGTTTTCCCACGCTCAGTTTCAAAATTTATGTTTGGACTTTCTTTGATCTTGGATTTCTCGCTCGGCAGCGCGTTGGGAGTGAATCCTCTTTTTTTTTTCATACCTCACTATCTTTAGCTCATTACTCTACTTTTGGGTCATGTACTAACAAACCTGACACTTTTTTTTTTAAAGATTTGCTTCAACAACAGTCTCAAAACCATACAAATGAGACCCAAATTTTTATCCAGCTTCTCACTTTGGAACAGCCATCCACATGCACTTCTAAAAGAGGTGATTAATGAACTGGTTACTGTCAGTATTAAGTGGAGAAAATGGAGAAGAAGAAAATGGAAGATCGTATTACGTCTATTCCGGGAAAATTGAATACATTCAGTGCAGTGCAAAGGAAACGGAGCACTGTGATAGATTTCAAGGAATGGAGAATTAACATTATTACAGCAGAATTAGTGGATTAAATGTTGAAAATGATAGCTTCTTGACATTTGTAGATCCAATTCCATCAAAGATGAACTGCTAAAGACGTACACACTCCCTGCAGGGACACAGACAGCATTTCAACACAAGAACTTTTGGGTCAAACCTCATAAAATTTCAAACATGTTAACCTGATTTTAGGAGACATAGGATAAGGCCAGGGTAATATTTTTGCTCTATTCTACTATATCACATTATTGTATTTCTTGCTAAAGATATTAAAGTGATGGAAGACAACAAATATTTGGGTTTTCTTTTACGGACGAGGCTCAAAATGAAACCCTGTGGTGCATTCATCAAACAAAACGAAACAGCAAACAAAACTATTTGAAGGTGCTTAGATCAGGTGCTTCAGTAATGTGTGACTTTTTGTTTAAAATGTTGTTTTATACAAAGAACCTTTCTATCACATTAAATGCTTTTTCCCCCGGTTTTGCCAAGTAATTTTTATTTGGTTTTACATGAAAAACCATTGGCCTAAGCATGTGCAGTCTTGGCAGATCATCATCATGTGACTTTTAGGATTCTGAACATCAACAACAAAGGCCAAACGAAGTACCCTATTTTCACACTATCATGCACACCAGATATAAGGTGCAATGTCAATGCATGTGTTAATTTTGAACTTGCATCGTCAGGTTCATCAAACCATAAAGTGCAATAAGTGAGACAAAAAAATGAGAGTCCATTAGTCAGTCAGACTCTATTAACAGTGTTCACAGTAACTCCACAACTTGTTTGTAACACGCTGCACATTAGTTACATTACCGTATTCACAATACCTGTAGCTACCAGCCTTGTTTGCAACAGACGTAGATATAGAAAACAGACTTAGACGGCTAAAACAAACGTTACTGTGAATATACCAACTCCCAACCGTGTTAGTAACACATAAAAAAACACTCAGCTCGACACTCCTACATGCTAGCCACATTAGCATATTTACATATGGTAAACTACCTTTTGAAAGGGCGCTGTCTACCTCTCAAAATCACTTCGACACCAGTAAGTACAACCAGAATTAATCCATATATGAGGTGCTCTGGACTGTAAGGTGCACTGCTGTTTTTTTGAAAAAAAAAAAGGCTTTTAGATGAGCCTCATAGTTTGAAAAATGTGGTAGTCTGAAGCTCAGTTCAGTTGGCTTGTGCATTCGCCCGCCTGACGATCAAAAACTGCATCTTGCTCTCTTAAGCCACAGGCTTCCAGTTGACTTCCAGGTGAGTTATTCGTCATTTCTGGGTGTGCAAAACTCTGAAGGTTGCAGCTTGGAGATGACGTAATAAAGATGGCTTGATTGTAATAATACAAGTCTAGAGGGCAGACATGGTGCAGAGATATTGCGGTCAACTTCTTATGAGAGGATCGTGGATGTGGTTCCTGCCTTGCCCGCCCATGGACAAGGCAATAATTATTGTGCGAATAATTACTCGTGGCTTGTAATTATTTGATTTAATTAACCGATTTTAATCGCAAATCATTTTAACCAAATAATTGCTGTGAAAACCCTCATTTTGAGGTTTTTCATTTACATTTGTGAGATTGTGGCGCAGTAAAAGATCAAAATAAAACTAAAAAGTGGCTTCATGAAATTTTTTGTAACAGAATTCTAACTTTACTTTTACACCACCAAAGGTTTTTTTTTTTTTTTAATCTAGAACAATTTAAAAACGTATTAAAAAACAATAGGAACACATATAACCAATGGAAAAACTATTGACCACGAACTTCTTTATAATTCATCCGTTGACAAACTTTATTCCACAGTTTATCACAACAACAAGACAGTAGAAAAGGCATTAGTGATTTTATAGTTTCCTTTAACCTGTTTGTTGAATTTGATCGTTTTAAATACTCAGATGAAGCAGAATAGGAAGAGAGAAAAGAATGAGGAAAAAAAACACGAGGACATGAAACATTGGGAGAATTGAACTAATAAGACTTTGTTTCTTTGAAACAAATTTTTTTGTTTCATTATTTGGACAAAAACGTGCAGAAAGAGGCAAAATTTCCCTCTGAAATGATGCTTTGTTTATTTTCTCATGATGATCACTTTTCTCAGGGAGGAAAGAGCGAGAAAACAAGAGCACACTCGTTGCACGCGCCACCCTGGAACTGTTGTCACATCAACTCGACAAACCGCAATTAAATTCTCCACTTTTAGTGAAAAACAATTTAAAAGTAAAAATACAACAGGACAGAAGTTCTACTAGTTTTTTCTATATTTTTTTTCGTATATGACCATGGAATGAGCAGGGTAATGTTCTTCCAAGCGTGCATTTTAGACATAGACAGACGAAGCAAGAGATTCACGCGATAAAAAAACAAAACAAAAAAAACAACACATTAAAGTGTCAGTAATTTATTAATTACAGTTAACATGATAATTTGACTGCCCTATTTAGGCGCTAGTATGAGACAATGGAGCTGCCATCAGCCTATCGATTGGTTTTCATATGCTTAAAAAGAACCAAATTATTATATGTATTTTATTGTTAGGAAAAATCCTGTTTGTTTGCATACATTTTTTTCCGTAGATTACATAATTAGCAGTTTGTAAACATATAGTGTAAGTAAAAAAAAAGAAAAAAAAGTCTCAAATACTTCATGATAGAGAGCTAAACACGACGCATATTAGTCAGAAAAAAATGCATTATTTGTGAGCAACTAAACTTTATTATTTTTACAGTGATATCTATGTTTTGCTCACAGTGTGGGAAACTTTTGAGACTTTTTTCAGATTTCAAGAGCCAGCAGCTTCTCCCAAGGTCAAAAATACCATTGCTCAATTACAGTTCAGATTACTAGAATCCATTAGCATTTGGAATGTTAATTACAGTGCAGATGAAAAAAAGAGCATACATGCATGGATGTTTTTGAGAGCAATAGGAAGGGAGCTTGTTACAGATAAAAAAGAAACCTGCATGGATTTACAAAAGTATTTTGACATAATGTGCAGTGTCACTGTTTGCAAAAGAGGAGTGCACCATGCCAACAAACATGCATCATGCCACCAACAAAACACAGGACAGAGGGATGTCATGACTTCAGAGTATTCTGCTAAATCAGTTCCCCCGCCCTTACTCCTTCATCAATAAACCCTTCTGTTCTCTAAACCAAAGTTAGATTTGAGGTCACTGCACCAACAGATAATGTTTCAGCCAAAATTAGCTCATGCCACCAGAAGGCCTTCTCATGAAGAAAAGTCACCTCGGAACAGAATAGCTGAAAAAAAGGAGAATCTGTTGCCATGATGGGGTCAAAGTGCAAACATGCAAAATGCCACTACTTATAATCCACGGAAAGCAGAGGGGAATTTTTACAAAGTCCAATAAATTAAAGCATAACTTGTACCATCATGACATTAAAAATGAATGTCATTCTTTAAGTTTGTGGAATGGCAGTATTGTCCAAGCCTTCAAATCTCAGAAGTTTATATTTTGGATACAAATGTTGATGGAGATTTTTTAAAATGCATTCTGATGCAGAGGAACATTTCATTTAAATGCATATTTGACTTTTTTTCATGAGACATTTCTCTTTTTTTAAGTGTTGTTTCTGGCACTTGTCAAGGTTTTCAGTTTTGTCAAGCCATTTTCATTATGTTGCTTGATGGTACGAGTAAGGGTAAGAGTTTGGCTGCTTGAAGAAAAGAGTAACAATGAAAATACAAAAAAATGCAAGAATGCAAGAATCTTGTAAAACTAAATATGGTATGTACGAGGGATGCCACAATTATCTGTTTAAACCGATCCATATGTTGCACTTGAACCAAATCACAATGAAAGTGAATCATTACATCTGTACATTTACATGTGTGTACATTGAGTGTCAAACACATTTTTTGCTAAAGTTAATAAAAATTTGTTATTATTGTTTTTAATTGTTTCATTAAAATTACTTTTTTTTACATTGCACCAGACTTAGTTTAAGCCAACTGAAAGGTTTATATTCATTTTTACTTGATTAATAGCAAATACAAAAAATATCTGATAATTTTTTGTTTTTTGTAATACACGAATCATATATTGAACCAAAACAAAACGACGACCAAAAATTTGAGGTTTGAACCAAATTGTGGGGAAAGTAAATCAATGCATCCCTATTCTGTATTTTCCCTAAGAGTATGTAAATAATGTTTATGGACATTAAGTGAGGCATGCATTTGGCAAACTGCATTTGCGACCTTTTAGATAATCCATATAAACTCACAAGCTACAATAAAACAGCTGACATGCTCCAGTCTTCAATGAAACCTGATTTTTGTTCCCTAAGTTTGTCTTTCGGGTAGTGTATCTGGCTGCCGCTTTGCTTCACGTCTAACATTTTTGCTAAAATGATAATCAGTTCTGAAGTTTTCTTTTCTTTTTATAATTTTTAAAATCATTGAGGGAATTTGTTTTATTTCATAAGTCAAGGTTTCTATGAGATAGAACCCCGCTAGTGATTGTGTTGATAACTTTGAAGTTTTTAGAACTTTAAAAGCCCAAACTTGCTAATCTGAAAGATGTCATTTACCCTGTATTACACTTAAACAGACACCTAAACGGCTTCTCTGACTTGTATCTTAATGCCTTTTATGCCCTTCATTGCATTACCTTAGATCCACCTGCTGTTAGTTTGCTGTCTTCACTTGCTTTAAATTTTCTGACATCGATCTCTTGTCTGTGTTGCTCACTGTGGTTTGCTCCTGACGGTTCAAATTAACTGACAAGAGCAGTTTGAGCTTTCATCTCCTGCTGCAGCTTCAGATGTGCTCTTCTGAGACAAACTGACGTGCGGGATATTGTTACACAGAAGATTGGGTCTGGACATATCCTAAAGAACATTTGTTTAATTAATTAGAAGTTTTATAATGTGCATGTTCTGTTTTGATTTAATATGTTTGGCTGTGTTTTTGTAATTAGAACAAATGCTGCCTTAAAGGTGATTGGCACATTTATTGCAATAAGTTTGAAAGCACTGGCGCCCAAAAAGAAATTAGCATTTTTGCCACAAAACTGCACACACTTTTTTTTTCTTTTTTTTTAAATCTAATTTGGAGAATTAACACAAACTTCCAAAATAAGGCATAGAATTGAAACACAAAGATTAGGACCGACCCAATATTCTGATAAGATTGTGCCACAATCAGTTTATCTTATGAAATAACAGCGCAAAGCCTTTTATAATGCTTTATCTTACCATTTTTTTAAATATTTGTTCTAACATCAGTGCTAAATATAACCTCCTTAATAAATTCATTTATGTTTCTGGTTTTGTTTGCTTTTAATTACATCTTCCCATGTTCCTAATTGAGCAGATGCTTTTCATTTAGCCTTAGAATCACTTTCGGCAAGGCTCAACACGTCCTCCCATCTGTATAACCCACCTACTTACTCACCCACTCATGCCATTTTCAAGGAAATATTTCTGTAAAGAATTGTGGGCATTTCCACCAGAGAACCACATCGAATAAAACCAAATTTCTGTCCAAGGCCTCAAAGTACTGACTGATTTTCTGCATAACTGTATCAAACCATGCTGCGACCCTGAGGGGATTTGATGAGTGCTCTCTGCATCTTTTATGTCACACAATCTTGCCTGATCTATTTTTTCCACTGTATTCACTGTCAGATAATGCTGATTTTGCTTTGAATTTCCAACACACTAAAAGCTTTTTTTTAAATCCATTTTGAATGTATTTTACTATCAAATACATTTATGCAATATCCCACTATGCAGGGACACTGAAGTAAATCGAAATCCTAGTCTATCATATTGTTTTACTGTTATATTTAGAGAGTTTTTGAGGAAAAGGATGAATTAACACCTTAATATAGCTAATGTATGCAGGAGCAGAGCCAGGGGGGGGGGGGGGGGGGGGCAGCTGCCCCCACAATTTTTGAGTAAATACTAGTATAATTATGGATTTATAGTAGAATTAAATGGTAACACTTTATAATAACTACTCTTTATAGCTAGTTAACAAGCATTATTAAACCATTACTTATTGAGTTATAAATGACTTGTAAAAAAACTATTTGCAGTTTGATAAGGATTTAAAAATGTATCTTATAGATAGACCGAAATAATTAATATACAGGGAACAGATCATTTATAACTCGCTAACTAAAAGCTTGTTAGTTATCTACTAACTGCACCTTATTGAATAGGTCATAAAGAAGCTGTTACTAAATTACATGATAATGACTTGTTAAGAATACGTTAATATTTTAAACATGCTTCAGGAACATTTTTTTAAGTTGTATTCCTTATTAATTAACTGTTAGTAAATGAGAAACATTTCCAACCCTAATCCTAACCCTAACCCTACATTTATAAATCCTTAACAAGCTGTTAACTGTTTTTAACAAGTCATTTATAACTCAATTTCTAACAGTTTAATAATGATTTGTCTGGGTAGTTATTATAAAGAGTTACCAATTAAATTAGATATAAATTACTAGTATAATTATGCAAAATACTTAAAGAAGTCTTAAATACGTACTGTAAAACTGGTTGAAATAACATATTTCTGATCCTTTCATTTGTAATTGACCTTCCACTGTTATCAGACTTCCAAAGTCTTCTGCCCTGCTTCTACCCTCCAATGAAATGTTTTAGAAAGTTTCCCCTCATTTTAAATGATGATTAAAAAATTCTTAGTTTTAATTTTTTAATTTAAATTTTTCCTCAAGCAACAGTATTTTTAGTAGGGTTCAAGCACTACTGTTCTAAACAGTCCAGAAAAAAAATAATAACTTTTTCTGTGTGGTCATAAAACTTTGAAAATTAAATCTTTATTAAAAAAAAAAGAAAGTCTGTTATTTTATTGCCTAATCTGACTGTGATGTTTGACATTATTTGTTTATCTCTAATTTTAATCTTGAAATATTTCAACAAATTAAAAAGGTATTTTGCCTGCTTTTTTTAGATTAAATCTGCTCTGCTTTGAACAGGCGGAGCATGCATCAGGTCCACTTTCTTGTTTATACTTTGGATTCAACAGAGAAAATAAAAAACCCTTCCACAAACTTTGGAGTGTTTGAGTTTGGGCTTTGGAAATGAGAGTTTCCCATGGTTGACTGGGGCCCCACCAACGGCGCTGCCTATGGGTGCATGAGAATAGGTGAGGGGAGAGAGGGCGATGCAGAGAGGAGGTAGCATCTGTGGTGGTGAAGGCAGAGAGGTGTGAAGATAATAGCCCCAGTGGGAAGATATGCAAGACAGGAGTGCTTTATGAGGCTTGGTCAGTCTGCTGTGAAGAAGTCTTGCGTTGCAAAAAAAAAAATTTAAGAGCAATTTTTAACATATTCCGTTTTTACTTCAGGAGGATTTGCATCTCACTCTTGCTCTATTTTTTCTCCTTTAGTGTGGCTTAGCTCTCTTCAACTTTGTTCTATTTTCTCTTTTTTTAAGACTTTTTTTCATCGAGTAAGTATTGCATCAGCATCATATTTCTGGATTCTGATCTGCATTCCGTTTAATTTGTCACTAAATCCGTTAATCCTCTTTTACCTACTTGAAAGCCTCATAGATATTTATCTGCTCCATAAAACCTCAAAAAAAATTTGAATTAGGTGTGAAATTATCGGTCACAACAGTTAATTACTGAGCAGTTCGTATGTATGCTGGGACCTGAATCTATTTCACTGCAGAAAGGAAAAGTGAGCACACACATTTAAGGAGCAAGCTTCACAGCATCAAAGTTGTCCAAGGCTTCGGAAGCTTTAAAGTGTGTTGCTGATTAAAGTGAAGGCTAAATTCAAACCTGGTTGTTACTAATAAGAAATGCCTTCACAAACACACATGAATCCTGATCAATTCGTTTCATTTATTACTTCTCAAAGTTAACCTCTTATTTAAGCATTCATAACAGACTAACACACATCAAGTGTTTGTTTCTTTTCCTTTTGATCATTATTATCACTGATCACTCAAAATTCACTTTCCCAACATGGTTAGAGGAAAGTTGTTTAATATAGGTGTCCCAGCTGATGCTGCATTCACATCAAATGCTAATTTGCCTCTCTTTTGACGTACGTTAAATTCGCTCCTGGACGCCTGTTTATAAACTTGATGCTCCAGGCGCTGGGGGGAGGAGCTACCATCAAAAATGTTTAACTTAATTTAGAAGCATTGATGATCATCTATTTAATTTACAGTGCATAAAGACACGGATGATAGTGAGAGATCAGGTTAATTTATTTTGAAGATCTTTACAGAAGCATTGGTAAACACATCTGCACGTCTAGGTTGCAGGAGCGTTGCAGGAGCTGCAACTGAATGATGACCGCTTTCAGCAGTACCTTCGTCTCTCTGTGATCCATTTATAAACTTGCTGTACTGCATTAGTCTGAGTAGGAAAAAAATGAGAATAGAAATAAAATTAGACAATCTTTTTATTATTGTTTTATTATTGCAAAAATAATGCGACAGACTGGCGACCAGTCCAGGGGTGTACCCTGCCTTCGCCCATGAGTAGCCGGGTTAGGCTCCGGCAACCCCGTGACCCCGAAAGGGATAAAACGGATTTGAAAATGAATGAATGAATGAATGAATATTGCAAAAAGAACAATATCTAAAGTGCAGGAGGAGAACGATCTGATACTCCTCCATATTGGCTTTGGACTTCACCTGCTGATTATGTCATCAGCACCCATGACCTTTGCCAAAGTTCAGATCTTTTAACAACTGATGTGCCCAGATGCCCAAATTATGTCATGATGCTCGCAATGTGCTGCTGCAAGACCAATGGGTGTACAGTTGGAAGAGGCATGGTGCGAAACGCCAAAGCAGTCCAAATCTCATGAATCTTGCTCCAGGCTTTGTCTCTCACAGTTCTTTTCCAGTATATGAAAGACTTGGTGTTATATAATTCTGGCTGGGCACAAATCGCAATAAATTTCTTTTCCATGATCAATTTTGAAATGGTTGTCACTTCCGTAAATTAAAAGGGGCATCGTCCATACACGACTATCAAATTCAAGTCCCTGATTGGTCAAAGTTTCAACGCGTGTCCAATGCCCGCAAGTTTTTTTGGAGATCCCAAACGTGGTCATAGAAAGTTGGATGGAAACCTGCGTAGCAACACCTGGAGTTTTGAACGTGGAAGCCTGAAATGCATATTTCAGTGTACTTACATAGACTTTTTAATAACTGTAAGTGGTCACTTGAACGGCCATTCCCGAGGGTGGTGTGAAAATGGCTGTGTCGTAAATAGACTAGCACAGTGTGGTAGTGTTAGACTTTTTTTTTTTTTTTTTTTACATGTTACTAACAATGTTGGGAGTAAGCATTGTCAGTAGCATCTGCTTGAGCGGTATCAGGCTTTTTTTTTTTTGTACGAACAAGATTGGGAGTTAGCATATTGTTTGTATGCTAACTCAGCTAATGTGTGTACAAACAAGTCCTAGAGTTACTGTGAATGCTGTCAATAATGTTTGACTGACAAACTTCTCTCTGGTTGTTTTGTCTCACTTAACACATCTTATAGTGCGGTGCACCTTATGTATGACAGAAAGTTCAATAATAAACAATTCATTGACGGTGCCCCTGAAGTGTGAAACATATGGTAACCTATTTCCTCTAAAAAATAGTCAAGGGGGTTTTAAAGCTCAGCAACGTTTATTCTTCTTTCCTATTTTTCTCAGTATGTTTTAATCATGTCCCTGTGTTTCCTTTCTATTTCTCTATCTCTCCATCAGTCTTTAAAACACCACACTCCCAATGTCTTCTGTAAACAAAACCCTCACTGGATCTCTCTCTCTCTGTCCTTGACTTTACTTCTTGTTATCCATCTTCAAGGAGAAATGAGGGGAAAGTGGCTGCAGGGTACCATGTTTCATCATTCCAACATATGAACTGAGACAGAGGCTGATATCTTGTTTTTGCCGCTGCTTCTTCGAATATCATTGCTGTTTACCACGAGCAGCAACATTCAGCGAAAAAAGCTTCTTCTTTGGTCATATATGGAAAGAGTTCAAGAGACCAAGTCATTACATGCAACAAAAATTAGTCTCAGGCCATCACTGTGGAGGAGAAAAAAAAAGATAAACCACTTATCTGTGAAACGTCTGCAGCAAAGCACTTGGTTTTATGAGGGAAAAGAGGATTTGGAGCACTCAGTTGTGAGCAGTAGTTGCATGCAGACAAGCAGCTGTGAGGGAGGGAAAAACACTCACAGAGCTATGTGGTTTTCCTCCAGAGGCTTCAGGTTTACAATGGAAAGGAAAACAAAAAAAGAAGAAAACTTCAAACTTCAACTTGTAGCAAGACGAGCCGCTTTTCCAAAACAAAAAAAAAAACACACCAGAATGTCTTGTTTAAATCAGGTTTTTTATGATGCTCAAGTGTGATTTCTTTGGGGGTCTGTGTAATAAAATAAATGTAGAACCTCTAGTACAGACTTGTTTATTTGTAATGTGTTAGAGTTTGGGCACTTTGAAGGCATTTTGGATTTGATGTTGTGGTTTTTATGAGGTAAATACCATCAGCAGGTGTAGTGTCTCCAACATGAAACATATCCTCAGGTGACAGAGTCAAAACAATGAAGAAATGTGGGATGTTTTCAGATGCTAATTTGATGTTTCCAGTTTTTTTGGCTTAAAACTAAAGGGGCTCTAATTAATCTCCAAGGTGTCCCCCTGTAAATATGTGCATTTGTTTTTTAGTGACACAACTGGGTCTCATGGGCAGACACTCTTTCTTCTTCAGCCTTCCTCCCTTCACTGGAGTTAAACTGAAAGAAATTCCTAAAAGCAACTTTTAATGAAGGGAGTGGTGGTGGTGGGGGGCTAGCTTGAATCCAGCTGAGAGGAAAATGATTTTAAACTTCAATGATTGCCAGCCAACCTAAAGCTTTTTTTTTTTTTTTTGCTTTTATTGAATTAAAGCTAAAGAAAAAAAAAATATCTAAAATGCTGAGTGTGTTTCCCGGGCAGGAGAGGTGAAGGCCTTTAAGGTAATAACTGCTGCACGTTAATGAATTAACTTTACAAGGATCTGTGTTGAAGCTCTAAGCTTCCTAAAAACTTGACTTAATGAAGAGGGATTTCTCTCTGAAGATCAAGGTCTTCTATTTTTACTGTTCCCCGGTTCCATTTCGACTTTTTTTGTGTTCTTTTTTTCTTTACTCTTTGAAGGAAACATATGAACGTGCTGGTTTTATGAGATTTTAAATGTGGTGTCTAGAAGGAAACGTGTTGGCACTGTTAGTGCATTACTGTCAAACTGATTAGTTATTATGATACTTCATAAATATGTGATACAAACTTCATTAAATTATAAAACCCTAAAGCAGTTAGTCTGGTTTAACTCCTTAAGGATTCAATGGTTGCTTGTTGAATGGTTTAAGATCTTTTTTTTTTTTTGTAAAGTAATAAATAATACTTTGTATTATTAATACTGCTACAGGGATGTCAATCTACACTGCAAAAATAGGGAGAGTATTTTGAAATATTGAAAATAAAAATCAATTTTTCACAGAAGAATATAGCCTACCAATAATAGGCTATTTATCCTACCTACAATACTTGTAATAATAAGTCTCAAAAACAAACATGAAAACAAAATTTCATTAAAAATATTTTAAATTATTGTCATATCTTTTTGTAGTAAACGTTAGATAAGTGATTTTACGCCTAAATAAGAATAATAATACTATTAATAGGAAATATTCTTCTTCTTTCTGAAAAAAGCTGAATAAAATAAACTGCTACCAATTAACATTTACAAACAATTAATAAAAAGATGTATCCAAAATACAGACTTTTTTTTTTTATTAAGATCAAAATGCAAAAAAAAAAAGTTTTATAGTTTCAAATGTACTTTTATTGTCCTGAATTTCAGTTTTACTGAACAAAACAACTCCTACTTCTTCAATACCAAAATGAAGAGCAGTGATTACGGTTGTGTCTTGCTAACTGTCATCAAACTGTAGGCCTGTAACGCACACTGCATCAAAGATTGACAAGCATGGACTGAGTTACATACAATGGGTTTTTAAGGAAAGTTTGGATCATGCTAATTAAATAGGGGTCTCAGAAATGTTTGTATCAAATATGATACAAGTTATTATATGATGATCTTTAAAATAAACACAAGCTTAAAATCAAGTTTTGGCCTTGACTTCCATCTTTTGTTAAATAATTAAATCTTCTGAATCCACAACAAGTGAACTTGAAAGGCCCCAAACTTCACGCAATGTTCTCAAAATTGCTTAACTGTCACTGCCATTAACTGTATTTGTTTCAAGTTAGATCTTCATGTCGGGCTCAGGTGCACACACTGTACAAAGCCCTTCGCACAACAGTGTTTAGCGCTCACTCAGCAATGACATTACAAAAGTAGGTCTTTTTCTTGCCTTGGTGAATTTCCTGTCTCTTGAACTAATGAACCACAATGCATTGCTGTACCCCAAAATGCTTTTCTGCTTGATTTCCCATTTTTACTCGTTTCCTCTAAGCCATTAGTTGAGACTACCGAAACTCAGTGTGTGTTTCTTTATGTACAAAGATCACCACTCTCACCTGCTATGAATAATTGATCTGTTGAATCTAGGGCGCCTGAGGTTTATATGCAAGAAGGTAGCTGCTGCTGCTGCAGAGAGGCACCTTACAGCTTGTTTCTAGAATTATATCTAAGAGGATGCAAGAGGTGGAGACCAGTCAAATGGAAAAAAACAACAGCCTGTTGATGCAGGCGTGCATCCATATTGACCTACTGGAAGTAGCATTTTACTGCAACTTCTAAACGAAATGTCATAAAGAAAATAAGCAATCCTAATATGCAAACAGGATGCAATTTTGCAGTAGTAAACAGTAACCAATTTAGGGCCCTGAGTCACAATAGTGCTTGTTGAAATGTGTGAATGGAGTTTGTTGGTTGCCGTTTTAGTCCCTGAAGCCAAAAGAAAAGACAAAAAGAAATCATAAACACCTTTTTTCATGTTTATTTATAACTAAGCTACTGGAGGGCTTAAACAAAAATAAGTGCTTGATAAATAACATTAAATTATTCATGGTGGCACAGAAGCATAGTTAAATCATGCACTGAAGTGTTCTGGGGTCATCCAAGTGATTACAGTGTTTCAGCTGACAGGTAGGTGAAGCGAAGGCTAAAATACAGAGATGGAGACAAATTGCCACGTACAACCAGCATGCTATTAGAGTGACGAGGATGTTCACCATAATAGCTTATTTGATTTATTTTAATTTCTTGAATGTGTGTGGTTTTGTAAATCCCAATAGGAAAAAATAAATCACGTTTTATTTCAGGCTGCAGCCCAGCTCTTGTCATTCTGTTCTGCTTTTCTAAACACTGTTAATTTATTGATTTCATGGGGAAATTACAACATTTTTGCTTTGCCTCTTCTGTGGAAACATCAAAGAGCAGGGTCAGTTAAAGACCAGCTGGTGCTGATTCAATGCCTTGCTCAGATTGTTCGTCGGACACATGTTGGCTGATACAAGAATTAAGATCGGGCCCACTGCTGCTTAAAGAACCTACAGCATCACCTTTCCTTGGAATTTTTCTCCATGGCTACTCAACAGAACGCAGATATTCTTCGTCTCTTCTGTTACATGAGAAGGTCAAAATCTGGCACTTTCTATTTTGGACACTTGTTTTTGTCATCTACTGGTCTTCCCTCCTTTTGTCTGCTTGCTGTCACATAGAATCACTGTTGCTCGGCTGTTATGTTTGAGGAGACACGCAATGATTGGCTGTGCTGCTCTCTGTCAATGACAAACACACGCATGACTGAACAAGACGCACCCACAAAGTGACAACCATCCAGACAGCAGCTAATAAATGGTATGAAATTGTATTATTTCATGTTCTTTACCAGATGTACGATATTATCCTGCTTTAGACTTGCTTAGTGACCTTTGTGAGCCACTAGCTGTTCATGACGGCTCTTTATTAAGGTTTGGTACAGTGTTTCCTCAGTGTCTGGATGTGGAAGATTTTTCTCTGGATTTACCACAGGTTGGTTTCAATTAAGCAGCTGAAACATCTCAAGGCTCGTCAGTGGAAACTGAGTGGCTGTGAATACTTGTGTACATCTCATTTTTTAGGTTTTTAATCTTTTAACAAATTTGCAATCATTTCAAAATAACTTTTTCAACATTGTCATTATGGGGTGTTTTTCAAATAATTTTTCAGGAAGAAAACTGATTTTATCCATTTTGAAATAAGGCTGTGACATAATAAAATGTGGAAGAAGTGGGGCGCTGTGAATACTTTCTGGGTGCACTGCATACATAAATATACATATATGTAGAAACCTGTACCGATGCAGTGACAAAAAAATGTACACTTTGTTTCTTACTGTTAAGCTACATTCTGACCGTCCTGCACGTTGAGAATTGGACTGATTGAGTGCAATGTCACCCATAAAAAATGCTTTACTTCCGGTTCCAACTAAATTAAGTCCATTCAGTCGCTATTTCTCTGCGATTTGGACTTTGCCATGTTGGAACCAGATGACGTTAGTAAGCAGTGATTGGTTCGAGTCTGTCTGAGTCAACATTTCTATGGCAACTCTTCACTCCAATCCGGAGTGAGCTTTTTGGAAGGTCACACCCCTTCAACTGAAATCAGGCTCGGAGAATCTATCAATCAAACACTTCGACATTCGACAATAGACCGCCTACTTTTATTAAGGCATCCGATTGGTAACTTTATAACTTGAAAATCTTGCACTACAGAAAAAAAAAAACATAATTAAAAAAAATTAGAGTAGCAGGAACATGTTAAAAAGCATGCTAAAGCATGTTATTCTTGCAGGGCAAGAATGGTTATTCTGACAAATAAAATGATTGAGTAAAAACAGTTATTTCTCAATAGAAGACTATGAAGTGTTAGCTTTTTGGGACCAGAGCGCTGACTCCTGACAGCTACGATGTTTTGTGTGACTCTCGGCCCAGCTCCCTTAAGCTGCATCAGGATGCAGTCATGGAAAATGTTCTGCATAAATAAAGTGTTCCTGTAATAAATTGAAGCGGGTTAAACTGCACCAATTTTTAAAACTACTTACAGGAGATATTATGAAAATTGCCTTTTTCCAAATTAGCAGAAGCTCTTAACCCAAAGACATAAGTGAAAAACTGGATTCTGCAGTGCCTGCCTTTGCACTCGCAAAGCTTTCTCACCCAGTCACGTTTCATCCAAAACAGAAGCTGGCAGCTGCTTCTTTGGACAATAAACTGGTTTTAGCTTTTTAGAATTGCCTCCCCCGGCCACAGATCAGCAAATTTCCAGACAGTTTACAGTTCTAGCCATCAACCTGGCAGATAATCTGCCGAGTAGTGAATGACATAAAGCTTTCAAGCAGCCAGCAGCAACTATTTGCTGTGGCAGTGACCTACATTACATGTTTCAATCCCAGTTCTGGAACAAAGTGCACATAAAATTGAATTGAAATGCAAAAGTTAAGAATGTAAGCAATTTCACATTTTAACAACTTTTTAGGAAAAATATTCTGACAGAAGTATTGTTTTTTGTTTTTTTTTGGGACAAAAAATATGTGCCATTAAAGAACCCGCAAAAACATGGAAAAGCTGTATCTATCTAAAAAAAAGTTCTTTTTATCCTTTCATTGCAAAAATGTGCATATAATGGTCCAGAAAAAATGGCTATTGAACCTTTTTGTTGTGTGAATAGTTTTTTTCAATTCTCCGAAACTCTTCAAAGGTTTGGCTCTTGTCTCTTTTGGTTTTGTAAATATGAGAAACAAAAAAAAAAGTTGTTGCTTTAAAGCGGTTTGTCAGTGCCAACTGCTTAAATGAAGGACATTCACAAACAAACACGGAATGTGGGATTAGAGCTTTCAAAAATGTGCGTCACATGCCCGGTGTGAATGTAGCATTATTCCATCACACACATGCATACATACACACACACACAAAGGAGCCAAATAAACATAATTTTATCAATTTATACATATGTAGTTTTCTTTAAGAGAATGTTTCAAAATATTCAACATATCAATAAGTCATTTGGTCTCATATCTTTAAAAATGACCATCTATATTGTCAAAAGACTGTAAGAACATCTCTGTTTTTGAGGATTTAAGACTCCTAAACACCTCTGAGACCCATTGACCATAAATGTGAAAGCTCATTCAAGAATTGTGTTATAAATGCTCTTTATTACTTTAATAAAACAGCAATATATAAAAGGGATATGAATGGAATTTGGTGGATTTATGAAGTTGTGGCAGACCCATTACTTTAGTTTGGCCACTGCAGTGCAATGCCGCCACAGGGGGTGCAATATATTGGAATCATCTGGCTTTGCGCTGTCACAATAAATAACTGTAGTTGGTGGATTTTTGTGCTTCTTCCTGCTGTGATGATTTATTAAATGTTCTTGTCTAAATGTGTACAGAGATGGTGTGTGCTTTTCTTGTGTTCCAGGTGTGGATCAGGTGTGAGTATCCCTCTTGGCCATTCGGGTGTTGTGTTGGTTTGTGTGTATGTGTGTCATTTGGCAATTATGGAAGTAATTCTTTGAAGAGAGTAAAAAAAAAAAAAGCCACAGGTGCAGATGCTCCTCTAAATTCATGTCGAATAAGCTCTAGAAACTAATCATTAGTCCCTATGTTGTGTTCAGAATAATTCTGACCAGAATAACAGAAGATTTGATTTCTTTGTCCAAAAAAGATTATAAGAAAACAACACAAAGTATATATATATTTGTACACAAATTAGTGTGTTATATTTAACTTTTTGAATAATAATTTATATAGAAAGCAGAAGACATAAATACATGGTGAACTGTCACATGGGCACAAACAGATGCTTCCAAACAACAATGCTTGGCATTTATAATAACTACTCGTTATAGATAGTTACCAAGTCATTATTAAACTGTTAGTAATTGAGTATTAAATGACTTGTTAAATAACATTTAACAGTTAAGTAATGATTTCTTCGAATAGTTATTATGAAGCTTTCCTAATAACTTGCTGGTAACTTCCAGACCCCACTCCTGTTGTTAATAGCTATACTGAATAGCTTGAGTACTGAAGCTTATAGCTTAAGTTTATTTTTAATATATCTTGCTCACACTTTAGAATGTAGCATCATCAATCCCAACGGGAAGTCACAAGCTCCCTGCTCCATTCCATCTGATTAGGTTGGGGTTGTAAGGGATTAATTATAAAATAGCGGGAAAGAGTAAATAGAGGCTGGCTTACTCTGCACCAACAGTCCCACCCACAACTCAAAGGCAAGTTTCTAATGAGCTAAAAAAAACTACAGATTTTTAAATGTTGACTAAAAACTGCATTAGTTTTATTTAAACAGGAGCACATCAGGTGTAACTAAAATGCTGTCTGGGGTAAACATAATATTTTGTTTTATTTGATTATTTCTTAGAACCAATTGATGTAGACATGATGTTTTCAGAGCACAATAAAAAATGTATCATAGAATATGTTCAAGCTCAGATCGGTGTGACTTTCAGCTCATCAGAAACCATTAACAGTTTTATTGTACTGTTCACCAGAGCCTAAAATGAATCCAACACAACTAGTGACAATAAGTGCCTCATAATAGTTTATGTTGCATATTTTCGGTCAATTTCCTTTGGTATATAAACATGTTTGACATAAAATGTGAGATGTTCATATCAAAAATATGTTGATCACAAAGCCATCAATCACCCTGCTTAGTTCTGAGTATCCTCAGATGCCATCTATAAATGACAAAAGTCGTATTCTCTTAAACGCCATGGTTACTCCTACTTAGTCTGAGCATGCTCCACAGGGGGGCTTGTTAACCAGCACCAAAGCTATTTTTATAAAGAACCACTGCTGTCATACATACCCAATTAGCCTATTTGATGTTTAATGTACTGCTAGCCTGTATACTTGCTCTTTTCTTTTTTTTGTTTTCATGGGAACGCTACATTTCTCTGTACTGTCAGCAGAGAAATAGTTTTTTTCAAGATATGTGTATGGAAGCCGAAAACAACGTACTCTACTTTTTTTTGCCCATTTTGTGTGATAACGACATCTATTATCTCGTTATCACAAGAAAACATGTTTTTTATCTTATGATAAAAGACAAAGTCCCGAGTGACACGCAGTCCTTCCACCCTGCACCTTTCATGCATCATTTCTGTAACCATGTAGTCAGTGATGAAGTTAACAACCACAGGTTTTGCTGCAGATTGTAGAAAAGTAAAGAAAAGTACTGTACCGAGCTGAGTTGGGCTGGATGACTGACGTTATCATGAGAAAACGGTATAAAAAAAAAAAGTAGGGTACAGCCGTTTTTAGAGAAGTCTCTTACACAGTCAATGGGAGAGAGGGACGCTACAGTATATTCTTAATTATCTCATTATCAAGAGAAAACAAAGTTTGTTTTTTCATGATAATGGAACAGTAGATGTCGTTATCATTAGAAAACGATAAAAAAAAGTTGGGTATGCTGTTTTAAGAGAACTCTCTTATACAGTCATAGAGAGAGGGACACAATAGAACATTCTTCGTTATCTCATTATCCCGACAAAACAAATTTTGTTATCTTGTGATAACGGGATAGTAAATGTCGTTATCACGAGAAAACAGTATTAAAAAAGTAGGGTAGACCGTTTTAAGAGAAATCTGTTTTACAGTCAATGGGAGAGAGGGACACTACAATAAAATTTTCGTTGTCCTGTAATCATGACAATATAAAATTATTGTGTGATAATAGGATAGTAGATGACGTTATCACAAGTAAATGATTAAAAAAAAAGTAGCGTAGGCTGCTTTAAGAGAACTCTCCTATGCATTTATAGGAAAGAGGGACGCTACAGTACATTCTTCGTTATGTAATTTTGTTTTCTTGTGATAATGTTATAGTAGGTCGTTATCACAAGAAAACGATAAAAAAAAGATTGTTTTTTAATTCTATATATACAGTATGCATATATACATCTTATTTTCTTTGTACTTGTCTCAAATAATTGGTAACATTATTAGCTCATGATGCAAACTGGCCATGTGTGAATTTTTCTTTCTTAACATATCAATAAAAACCAAGTTTGGCCTCCACAGTTAGATTTCACTACTTCAGGTCAAAAATAGTAGTTTTATAAAACTCAATGTATGGTTTTCAGAAACTAAAAAAACTTAAAATAAATGAAAATAAAGAAGCAAACTCACAGCCTAACTACTTGGTTGTGTCAGAACCAAGGTAAAATAAAAAGGCAAACATGAGTTTGCAAACATCTGTTAACACTTTACCATTTGTTAATTACATTCTAAAATGAGGAAAGGAACCACTTCTGATGGCCTTCACCTGTAATTATTATCACTTGTCACGAGCTTGGCAGTTGCTTACAGGAGCCCATATCTGCTGATTGTTTAATCAAGCTTTAGGGAGTCGGGGTATGTAAATAACCGATATTTGCATAACCTTGCTTTTCTGAGAATACCATTGAATAGGCCATGGGCATTAATTACCCAAGGTCGCATTTCGCCAATGCAACTTTTTTCAGTTTCCATTTATTTAGCCCTAACATACATTTTCACCACAGCGCCCTTTTTCTTTCTGTTTTCCTTCAACATTAGCCGTTGATTAAAATGTATTTCTTTCCTGCTCAATGCAATTTCCAGCCCTGTACCTTAGCGATGATGCAGTGAGAAACACTGTCTTTTCATCCTTTGAAAAGATGCCAAGTGGACAGAAGAGCAATCACATTCTAATTAATGCACTGAAAGGGGTGACAGCATCAAACTGTTGGCTCCTTAAATTTTTACAGGACACGCTGAGCAGATAGAGATGGAACAAATCACAGAAATTAAGCATGGAATAGGGCAAGCAAATGTTAAAAAATAAAACTTTTTAAAATATATACTTATTTAATATGAAAGAGCAAAATATCAATTTACAAATGTTCTTATTATTTGTATTGTCACCCCAGCATTTTGTAAACCAATTGTCGGGTTACATGGTACTGTAGTGGTTAGAGCTCTCGCTTCATAATGATAAGGTCTTGGTTTGAATCCCGGCTGGGAGCTTTCTGTTTGGAGTTTGTACATTACCGTACCCTCATCATGTGTGTGTTTTGTCCAGGCTGTCTGGTTCTCTTCCACAGTCCAAAAATGTGCTTCTTAGGATAAATTGGTGATTTTGTAAGGTCTGCCCAGTTGAGAATCAAAAAAGAAATCCTTAAATATTGCCAAAAATGTAGCACTAATGAATAAAAACTTCTGATTTAAACTGATTTAAAATATCCTAATGGGGCAAACATCTTTTCACACCACTGTTTTCTCACAAGAGTAAGAATTTTTTAAACCTAGAACTAAAGCCCTTGTTTGCTTTTCTTCTCCATTCTGTTGTCTGTTGATGGTACATGTCATGGGTTTGTTTAACGTGTTTTTGGTGATTTGTAAGAATGTTCTTGTGGCATTTTTCTCATTTTGGAAGACATATATAAGAAAATTAAGCTTAAAGCTAAAATTTTATGTATTTCTTTAAAATAATTGTGAATCAGGAGCAGACAAAAAAAATGCTGTCAGCTGTGACATAGGTCCCAGAGTCAGTGGGCGACAAGCTCCCTGCTGTGCTCCATTCTGATGCATCCACTTATAGACAAATAGATCCAAGTGCATTTTAGCTGTCCTCGTCCGAGCTAACATCTAGCTAATACCTGTATGGCTGGATAGCTCCAACATTGCTCCGATATTTTTGTCGCACCAGTAATGTAATGTTGGAGTTGTAAGAGCCTGTAAGCTTGCAGGAGAGTGTCTACACAGATAGATGATGGGAAATGAGGGCAGGTTTACTCTGTGCCAACAGTTCTACCCACAACTTAGAGGCAAATTTGTAATGAACTCCTGCTGCTCTGCAGAAACTATGTCCTAGAAAACCACACAGTTATTGGGGGGGCTAAAAACTGCATAATCAAAATTAAAAGAACACTGGGAACACGTTTAAAACAGATCATAAGATGAGCGGAGTGGAAATATAAACACTTGACGCAATGCTCTTCATGTTTGCCACACCAACTTTTCTAATTTTACACAAGATCTATATAGCTAGAAACAACAGTCTCTGTCTCTCAATCAAATCATCCTGAAAAATAACTAACTGTTTCCACAGCACCATCACAGACTATGAAGACCTTAAATCCACCTGAAGGGATG
Organism: Adrianichthys oophorus; assembly: GCA_036245035.1. NCBI lineage: Eukaryota > Metazoa > Chordata > Actinopteri > Beloniformes > Adrianichthyidae > Adrianichthys > Adrianichthys oophorus. The sequence goes on along the minus strand of BSAI01000072.1, from coordinate 10,255,405 downwards.
GTGTGTGACTAGTGGTCCATCATATTGCAGTTTATGGTAGACCTGTGCCTTTGGAGATGATTGGTGTAGAAAAAAAAACACAGCTCCTTAAAATGAAAACAAACAATAGTTTGAAAGGATTGATTTCCCTCTGCAGCTTTTTAGAAATTATTTTAAACACATAGATGATTTCTGAGTGATGGAAGCTTCATCAGATTTTCTCACAGCTTTAAAGAATTTCGTATTGCCATTTTGTTTTTTTACCAGCCAATGCAAGCTGAGGAGTAAACATTTTGTGGGTATTATTGGGCTTTAATCCTGACAAGTTTGCAAATGTCTGCAGGTTTCAGAAGCATTTTAAAGCAACTATTTACAATGAAGAATCTTGCCCAAAGACACTCTGGAAGCAAGTTTTGATGTGTGGTAGCTGTTTAAGAACAATGAAACACTTTTACTAAATGAACATCCAATGTTGTTTCTGGTGTCATTTGCAGTTCTATCAGTTAGATTCAGATTTAGTGACAGAAGCCACTGCATGAAAAATTGTCAAATAGAATAAACCATATAAGATGCACTTTTTCAGTGTTCCATAGACACATTACACATTTTTCTTGCTGAACTTTAGGCTAAGTTTCCAGAGTAGAGGGCCAATTTACCCAACAATCATCTATGTGTCTTTACCATTATCAACCACAGTGTGCGTGATCACGATTATAAACACCTTTTGAGTTGAGGACACCTGGGTATTACTCAGAGCTGGAGTGCTTATCGGGGTCTTTGGAGGGACACGGGGAAATTGAGTTTGTCCAGTTTAATGATGGGAAGAGTCACGCTGCTTCACAGACATACCATTTCTCTCCTATTAGTAAAGATGTGTTATTCATGAGGGCAAATGCAGTGTGAACTATTTTAAATTGATATTCTTACTAAGTCAGTTCTCATTGTCTATCAGGAGGCCTCTTGCCACTCCATCTTATTTATTTATCTATTTCCTTATACATACACACCCAAAGAGGAGCTGGAATTTTGGGGATGATGAGATCAGGGGGTCAAATCTGATTCTCCCCATTAAGAGCAGGCAATACTCAGTCATTAAGAATCCAGTAGGGGATGTTCTAGGGATTTGTTTAAACTTCATGCCTGTTCATAATAATTCTACCAAAAGCACAAAGAAGTGCACCTTTTCCTCTGTAGAAGCACATTATCATTCATCAATAACTTCCAGACTCTATTGGCTTGATTGTATTTTGTTGCATCTGAAGCAATTTATACAATTAGAGCTGAATGGCTTATTGTGCATGCTTACAATGCTGCTGTGGTACACACTGTTTAGTTATTTATTTCATTGAGAGACAACTTTCTCTCATAATCTTTCCTCTGTGCTGAAAGTCAGTGTAGCTATTCAAAGCTCTACGACAGGGGTATCAAACTCAAGGGCCGGCTTCCTGCTGGTTTGCCAGATAACCTTGCTGCTGATTACCTTAATCAGGTGTGTTTAGCCAATAAAGAGCTTCAATGCCAGGTTAGTTGGAAAACACACAGGACACTGGCCCTCGAGGTGTGAAGTTTGACACCCCTGCTCTACGATAAAAATATATTCCTTCAGTTATTCGTGCTGTCAAATTGCCATGACCTGCGTCATTCACTTTGAAATCTGATGCACATATTAATACCCCAAAATGTTGATCTTTTTCTTCAGACAAAGAGTTCATACATCTACAAACTGATGTGAGTTTTTTAAATGTGTTAAGAAGTGTGTGTGATGGTAAATCAGCCAGCAGGTAAAAAGAAAGATGCTCCCTTGTTCCCAATCTGCACAAAGAAATGAGTTATATATTCTCATCCTCTAAAGCCTTATCTGGGACAAATCTTGAAAAATGTGTTCAGAGAGAAGGGCAATATACCTCTAATGTTTTTTTCCTTCCCTAAATCTTTTTTTTATTTTGTTTTAAACAGATAAGAAGTACTCGGTAAAGACATAAAAACAGAGTTTTTAGAGGAACAATTTCAGCGGGGTAAAACATCAATTACCATGCCCTGACAGGCTAAGGCGAGAAAAGGAGAGAAGGTGTATCCTTACGTGTCCAACATGATTTGCAGATCGCTGACCCAAATATTTTCTCTATCCTGGCAGCATCTACATTCTTACGCTTTTGCCTTTCCTGCGCATCACCCTGTATCGCAATCTGTCTCTATCTGCTATCTAATTCCGCTGGAGTCATGTGACCATTTGGTGTTAGCCAAAAAAGTTCAAAGCTTATAAAAGTTTAGTAAAGAGAAATATCTTTATGGTGATTTTGCTCTGAAGTACACAAGTGAAATAAGCAATCTAAGATCAGGAAAAAGACAAACATTTATTATTCTATATTTCAAAGTACTATTGTATCTACTGTAAAAGCATTCGCAGTGTTCTTTTAATTATGATTATGCCATTTTTAGCCAAAATATAACATTTTCCAGGACATATTGTATCTGCAGAGCAGCAGGAGTTAATCAGAAATTCACCTCTGAGTTGGCGTTGGAGTGAGCCTACCTTTGTTATCCATCATCCCTAAAGTCTTCTATATTAATTCAATGGGCAAAAAATACATATATATTTCAACTTTTTTGCCTTATGTCTAAAAAATCTGTTATCAATATCAGTTTTTAACAGACCAGGAAAATATACATCATTTTGGCCTGGTAGATAAACTTATAAAAAAGCACTGATTTAGAGCCACACATTTTCCTCTTTTATTGAGACTCTACAGGATTTTTTGTGTATACAAATTAAAGAGCAAGATGCAATGTGAATAATAATGAATACAAGTGTAAATAGCTTTGTTATTTAATCTTAAGTGGAAACTGGGTTTTTCTATTGTCACACAAGCACTAGTACAGTGTCTAGAGTGACTAGTCCTTATGCAGAATGTGACCCTCTAGTCTGAAGTCTAAACAAAGATAAGAACATCTGCGGTTCTCCCACGGCATGTCACGCTCTCAAACTGAACATTTTCACCTACACAGAGTAGGAGCACACATGAGCACGCTCTTACATTCAAACATTTGACAGCGTTCACCCATGAAGAATCACCTCATTTACTGAGCAAATTTTTGG
>BSAI01000072.1:10162510-10252319 GCA_036245035.1 Adrianichthys oophorus | reverse complement strand
CCCAAGAGAGCACACTCCTGTTCAGGTGACATACAGCCCTATGCTCCTACTCTGCAACAAGACACAGAGAATTACTGTTAAAGGTCAGTGGAGTCAGATACTGAATGTCACAGCTTAGCCACAGTTTGGCAGGTAAATACATCCAGATAAATAGGTTTCTCTCTTGGGGACAGAGTAATTCTGCTCTAAAATTTCCAGCTTTAAAGAAGCCATATTATAAAGGGGCAGCAGAGGCATATCGATTGTAGAAAGTGAATCCAGACTCAGCTACTCTGTGAATAATAAACTGCATGTAAGACGGCCGGGGGTTTGTCAGATGGAACTTTTATAATGGGCTGTGAGTTGCGCTCATTTAGATGAGAGGATGGATAAGCCACATCTCCCATCTCAAGAATCTGGGGAATCATGTCAGTGATCAGCAGGCGCCTCAGAGCAACTGACTACAAGTTTAAATAAGCATTCCACAGCCCATTTAACAGCACACACTGACTGATCACAGCCTCCACTCACTGTGAAAAAGAAACTACCAACTGACTTGTGGATAGAATTGGACTCTTCATAGCCCATCTCCTGAGCAAACCACGGCAGTATATTGAAAATAGTAATTCTCGAAATGGCTAGATATTTGTCAAATCAGACAGAAGGGTTTCAGCAGGGATCCAATCAGAATCACTAAAACATCTTGTGACTCAGTGGAGCAGGTGTTATTGTTTGTTCTCCTCAGAACATTTCTTATTGCGGGTTTAAGCACGTCCAGTGGATTCAAAAGTGGATTTAAAAGTGGCTGTCAAATGTGAGCAACAAGGTCCATCTGCGTTGCACATGCTGTGCTGTGAGCCGAAATATTGAGGGAGATGGTGTTACAGCTTCATGAAAACAAAATGAATTTGAGCAAAGGTGTGATTGGAAATGAAAGCAGATTATGGATTGCTGTGGAGTCTGTTCTGTTATCAGTTTCACTCCAAAAAACACTTTCAAGTAAGGTTTTATTTTTTTGGCCACAGTGGTGGTGGTGGGGATTCACAATTGACATTTTTGGTTCAGAGTGAAAACTCCTTTTTTTCCATAGACTAATTTCCATTAAATGTGATGTTCAAGGGTTTTGGACCATAGCGCCTAATGACTTTAGGGACTCCTTTGGCTTTTCTCTTGTGTCACCAGTGATTAGACTTTTTTTTTTTTTTTTTTCCAACATATAAAAATCTGAGACTTCATTTACCATATTTTCAACACAATAAGGAGCACTTAAAGGTTGTAATTTATTTCAAAAAATGACAGTGCACCTTATAATCTGAATCTTATTATATATGGATTTATTCTGATTGAGTTTACTGATGTCAAAGCGATTTTGAGAGGTACGCGCCCTATGGTGTGGAAAATAGGGTACACATTTACACAAAGCTTGGCATATTTTTGCAGAATTATTTTCTTAGTTTTAGATTAATCTTTGAAGATTTTGGTTTTACGATTTCACAGCAATTTCTGACCTTAATCAATGGATGTGTGTCTGCTCTCTACAGGTTGTGGGCTGGAGTTCCTGCTGGTCCTCTGTGGGCTTGAGTTCTCCTGGTCCTGCCCTCATCACTGCATCTGCTACACTGCTCCCAGCACCATCTCCTGCCAGGCACACAACTTCCTGTCAGTCCCTGACAGCATCCCTCCTGACAGTGAACGCATCTTCCTGCAGAACAACAAAATCCATCGCTTACTTCCAGGCCACTTCAGCTCCAACACGGTCACCCTTTGGATCTACTCCAACAACATAACATACATCGACCCGTCCACCTTCCGTGGATTTACGTTACTGGAGGAACTGGATCTGGGGGACAACCGCCACCTGCGTTCCTTGGCTGAAGACACTTTTCATGGACTGATAAAGCTCAACGCGCTTCACCTGTACCGCTGTGGTCTCAGTTCTCTCCCAGATAACATCTTCAGGGGTTTGAGGAATCTGCAGTATCTCTACTTGCAGGTGTGCTTTGTTTACAGTTCATTTAAGCACAAAAAAGAATCCAATTTGCTGAAGGACAATAATAACTAGCAAAAAACGTGTTTAAGTTTGTTCCAATCACAATCAGAAACAACTAAAGCTTCTTTTTTTTGCCCGAAATGTCTTAATCTCAGTGAGGTTTCAACATTGAATATGTGGGCTAATTTGTTCCCTTGTTTGCACACCTGGCAGCATGGGTGTGCACTGTGAATTCAGGCCCACAAGCGAGATCAGCTGCGAGTTCTGGATGAGCAAGTGTCTGAACTCTGAGCCAGACTTCTGCGTTTGTTGTAACACTATCTGGGAGATTTGGGAATTACTGATATTGCATTACAGCCTCATTTAATGCTGCCTCTTTTTGCAAGCGAAGTGTCCGTGAATGCTGCGCTCACAAGACATAAGCATATTCTACTGTGGTTTCTCTGTTTTGCATGAAGACCAGAATCTTTTTATGCCAACACTTGGATTGATGAAGATAAAATGTTCCAAAAGCTAAAACTTTATTGATAACTGGAACACTCGTGACGGTACTAAATACAATTTAAACAGCTCTAAATCTTTTAGATACAGAAACAAAATAAAACAGTTACGGCTGGGTTGTTGAAAATAAATCGATTAACTGATTTTAATCGATCTAAGCTTAATAGATGATAATCAATCCATAGTATAGACTGCTCTAACGCCTAAAGTCCGCTATCGTGATGCTAAAGTAAAAAGAAATTTCCCACAGGACGGCTGAAGCTAACACTCGGTCAACCTAAGCACACATTGTTGACTAAATGAACAGCTTTATATACTCACAGGCATTAATATTCAAAATTCGCTTAAGGAAACATTTCTTAAAGTAATCATTTGTGGTCTTGTGGGTTTTTTCGTGGTTTTTCTCAAATCTTTTGGAATAAAGTATATTGCTAAAGCGCGAGCTCCGCCTAGTGGCCACACTGAAACGCCCTCCAGGAGAGGCGGAACAATGTCTACAATGTTAATGATCTGCGCATTTCGATTGGAGTTTCACCGTTTCAGAAACCAAGTAACACTGTATGGTGTTAACAATCTCATTATTATTTCACTAATAAATATTACAATATGTGAACTCTATCAGACGAATATGAATATTTTCAAAACATATATAGATTATTAATGTATTTCTGTACAAATATGTGTAAATGTGTAAATCGTGCAAGTTCAAAATTTTATTGAATTGAATCAAGTGGATCGATAGAATAAAGAAAAAAGTGAATCGAATCGATCCAGGCTCTATTGAATTAAATCGTATCAATTCTGAAAATTATTGGCGATACCCAGCTCTTGAAACAGTACAGGTCTTCATCTGCAGCTTTGATTGGCGCCAAGAGCCCTGTCATGATGGTATTATGTGACATTTTAAAGCTACAGGCAAATGTGATGCTTGTTCAAGAGCACAATAAACACAGATTCTTGAACGTGCATTTAGCCCATGGTGTTCACACTGGTCAAGCAGTAAGGGGCTTCTTCTTCTTTTTCTTTTTCTACTATTTAGAAACGCATGTCTGCCACCTACAGTTAGAAAACGCTTGCTGTGAAATGTGGCATAGCAAATCTTCCAAATCCTACTCCAGGCTTTTTCTTTCACAGCTCTATCATATACATGGCTGTATATGTATAAACATGTTATATGTAAATTAGTAAAGACTATTTTCTAGACTCTTTTATGTGATGCTGCTTCATGACATTGATTTGTAACCTTCAGGGTTCAAGGTTAAAGTAGAAATTACAAATACTTTTTAAAAGTAAAAAATGCCTAACACAAAGTAAATTGTCCATGTATCTCCCCAGGATAATCACCTAAAGAACCTGCAGGATGACACATTTATGGACCTCCACAACCTGAGCCACCTGTTCCTGCATGGAAACCGTCTCTGGAGTCTTAACCAGAACACATTCAGAGGCCTTCGAGCCTTGGACCGTTTGCTTCTGCACCAAAACCAGATAGAATGGGTCGACAACCTAGCCTTCCATGACCTGAAGAGTCTCACTACCCTTTTCTTGTTCAATAACTCTCTGACAGAGCTGTTTGGACAGTGTCTGGACATGCTCCCTGCTCTGGAATATCTGCGTCTCAACGACAACCCCTGGTCATGTGACTGTAAGGCGCTATCACTTTGGGAATGGTTGAAACGTTTCCGGGGTTCAACATCCTCCGTGGGGTGCCAGATGCCTGATTCTATGATTGGGAAGGACCTCAAAGAGCTGCGCAAAGAGGACTTCCCCAACTGTTTACCAGCAGTTTCCAACTCAAAGTCCAGAGCTCAGACTAACAACTTATCAGGCACAGTGAACCCCTCCATGAATCGAGGCGTAGCGGTGGGCTCCGGGGGGCAGACAAACATAGCACACCCGTCGAGGCCCGGGCGTCCTCGGACCTGCACGAAGCCTCGCAACAGGGGCAGCAAAGAGAAAGGTGACAATGAAGTTCACAATTCAAAAGAGGTCATGGCCGACAAAGAGGAGTCCTCCCCAAACTTCACAGAGGGGGGGAAGCATGACCACACATCCCCAGACGGCACAGTGACACGGAGAAAGCACAAATGCATTCCCCGGACCACTGTTCGCCCCCCTAGCGGGGTTCAGCAAGTCAACAACAATGCAGCGCCGTCCAACTCCTTACTACATTTCCGAGCCCTCATTGTGGCCTTGATAGCAACAAATACTGAGTACATTCTTCGCTGACCTTCAGAGCGTCTCAACAATACAATTTTTTTTTTTCTTGTCCAAAAAAAGCACAGCCCTCAGACCTTCTACTGCTCCTGCACTGCAAGTCCAGTGTCTTTAATGTGTGTGTGAGTGTGGTTATATGTGTAAATGTCGTAGGGAGCTTTACTGTTTGAGCTGATAAAGATAGCACAACATCAGACATTCACAGGAGAACAGTTCAGAGAGACGCAGGCTGATAAATGCAGATGAATGCAGACGTAGCTTCCACTGCCGGTTCCACTAAAACTGCATCTCTATTGGTTTCCGACATGTCTGCTTTTCTTTTTACACACAGCTGGAGCTCAGATTACCAAAAGGGGGTGAAAGGAGGGCAAAAGAAGGAGTGATAAAGAGCAAGAGAAGTAAAACTTGTGTGGTTAAAAGTTTCAATGTGAGTTCAGATTAAAAGTTGCAAAAAAGAAAAAGAGTTGGTGAATCTGGATCTCATGTCCTCATCTTTCGCCTTTCTGATTTTTTTTTTAATAAAAAAAGAGTTTTCATTCTTAAAATGTCTTATCTAACTTCAGGTTTCAGGTCAGAGGACTGTTTTACAGCCCGTGATGCATACTTTTTTTGCTCCACCTTTTGCCTGCGTAAAGTTTATGACCTCATTTAAAATGTTTGCTTTTTTTTTACTTCCCTGTGCAACTGAAGAATACTGCTTCATTTTCCCAGACAATGAAGATTGCCATTTTGTATCTTCATCTGCTTTTATACCGAAAGTGTTTCTCTGTGAGAGTTTAAGCTGTGAATATCAAGAAGTCTGTCTATATTTTCAGTGAAATGTCGTTCATTTGGTTTTTCGTAAGACACAAAAACGGACCTAAAGAAGAATCCGCGCTGCAGGGCCAAAGTGGAGCTTTAGAGGTCAAGGGTCAACGGAGGCTTTCTTAGTTCCCCCGTGAGGTGATGTGAGGAACTACTCCCTCCTCCATGAGGACATCCTCCCTTCATTCCCAATGAGAACATGAGGAGCACTTTCTGAACTGCTGAACTTCAAAGACAACCAGACTCTACATTAAAAATAAAGTGTGGATACCTTAAGAGACTCAATGAACTATCACAAGAACTCTCCGACTGGAGCATGGACAAGCAACGGTCTTACAGAGTTATGCCTCTTCATCAACTGGAGCGATTGTTCACATGTACAAGGATACCAATACAAGACAATCGCTTGTGACGGGACGTCTCAGTGTACTTCTGGAGCTTCAGTGCCTCGCTCTAATGTACTAATACGATGCCGTTTGTATCAACAGTGTGAACTTTACTGCTAACAGGGGCGTTCTGAGGACATCCTGCAGTGCTGATATTAATCATTTACAGTATTACTATGACAGCAACTATCAGTCACATCGATGACGAAAAACAGAGTTTCCTGCTCCTCCTATAAGGAGGGTCACTTCAAGTTTTTGATTTTCTGGAGGGTTTTTTTCCATGTTGATTTAAGAAACCTCGATTTGTTAAAGCACACTCCTCCCTCCACCACCACAACAACAACTCTTCTGTTTTCCTTTGCCATCATCAAACTGTTCAGTAAGTTATTGTTGAAGGACAACAGTAAAAAATGTTTATAAAGACATTAAAATCTATATCTTATGTCTACTGTTGTCGTCTGCGTCAGTTTGTTGCAGGATTTGAAGCAAAACTAATCTGAAAGAATTTTAAATCCAATCAATCAGCCCTTTTTGATTTTAGCTTTTCCCGCTTTGCTTACCACGTTATTGTTTCTTTACTACAGACTACATTTCAATTGCATCCTCTTTCTGTTTATTTTTTTCTGTCTATTTATTTTACAATTTTGAAAGTTTTGTGTCTGTTTTATTAGTAAATTTGAAGAACCTTTTTTCCATTTGTTTTTACAGATTCATTTAGTTGACAGGAGTTTAATATATTATTCTGAATCTCTAGGAATAGTAGGTGTCAAAGTATATCTATAGATATTTTTTACAATTTTTTATTTTTATTAATGGTTCTTTTAAACTGAAATTCTGCTTCTCTTCTCATTTCCTCTCCTGGATAAAAATGTATCCACAATTAAATGTTTCATTAAAAAAAAAAAAAAAAAATCACACCAAAATAAATTTTTTTTTTGTTCAAAGAGGTTTGAGAAATCATAAAGTAATTGTATAAAGTATGGCATCAAAAATAAGGATCAGCGTTTTGCTTGGAGAAACAGTTTTCTTGATCTTCAAAATAATGTATTTTGCAATATTTTCTGTGTAACAGAGATGTTTTTTCTTCATGCTCCACCAAGTCATTCTCCACCTGTAATATTTTGCAGGTGGAGCAAAGCTTCATCCCCGCCACAGCTGCTTTAGAGTTAACTGAGTGGCCCTAATAAACAACATGAGGCTTTTTTATGCTGATCCTTTCTATTTTGTGTGAAAATAAATCATTCACGAAGAGGATGTTTTAGGGAAATGAACATTACAGAACACACAATTCTTCTAAGCATGTTTCTGTTTCATTTCTCATGAAGCCTCATCCTGCTTTATGTCTGTTTTAGCCCATCACATCTGAATACCGAAGCTCCTCTCAAGCATCAACTATCAGTTAATGTCCTGGAGCTGACTAGGGTTTCTCTCATCTGGTTTCTTGAGAGAGCTGGAACCAATTTTGACAAAAAAATTCCTCTGTGAGCAGGTGAAGAGATGTACTTTATGCCCCACAAGGTGGCGCAATCCAGTGCTGGTCATATATCAGGGTAAATGTTGAGGATTGTGTCAGGAAGCACATCTGACACAAAAACAAAACAGAATCCATCACTTAAATCACAAACCCAAGGGGTTAACACTGGTACTGTTGAGTGTACCAGTGAAAATTGGACAACTGTTGGTTATAGGAGAGGAGAAAGGTGTAAAAGGCAAGAGTGTAGGACTTAGTGAGAAACTTGAATGTAGGGACCTTGACAGAAAACTAGAGAGTTGGCGATGAAAAGAAGAAAGGTGGATATCCTGTGTGTTCAGGAGATGCAGCGAGAGCAAGGCTTATTGTTTGAGAGAAGGCTCAAGCTGTTTTCTGTTGCTTTGAGACAGAGGCTCTGATGCAGAGACAGGAGGCAGAGCTGGAGGTAGCAGAGCTGAAGATGTTGACGCGGATGGATTGGATCAGTAATATACATCAGAGGGACAGGTTGTGTTTGATGTTTTAGAGATAAATACAAGGAAGCCAAAATGAGATGTTTGGTTGAAGATGGAAAGGTTTGAGCACAATGAGGGGAGAACAAGTGAGGATGTTGGTAAAAGGATGCTGAGGTTGGAGCTACTGGAGAGAAGGCCTTAAGGGAAGACCAGAGAGTAAAATGATTTGACTCCAGCTGTAACGTCATGCTCACACCAGCCATGTGTGCTTTGCCTGGTGTTCACACTGGACTGTTGCTACCTGGTACTGGTGCATGTCCACCACCTAAAGTTGGAAGAGGCTTGGTACGTAATGTTGAAGTGTCGCAAATCTTGTGACTCTTGCTCCGGGTTTTGTCTTTCACTGCTCTATTCCTATATAAGAAAGACTAATAATTCCAGACGGGCACAATGGACAATTGTTCATTTCTCCTCCATGATCAATGTTATTGTGTTTGTCAGATATTATACTCTCATCAAACCCTGACCATGATGAAAATGAGCAGGTAAAAGGATAAGTAAACCTGGAAGTTGTTTGAATACATCCAGCAATTCTGTTTTCGAGATCATGGTGTGATAACGACACGCCATTAGAAGGGCACACTGTTTAAGTGTGTTAACTGAAAAGACCCTTGTTATGACTAAATGTCTTACTTTCTGTCTTCCAGAAAAAAATAATCTTGTCAAGACAGTTTTTCAATTATAAAATAGTTTGAGGTTTTTTTTTTTTAGTTTATTTAAAGAAAATCTGCCAATGAGGTAAGAATTTTTGACTTATTTCTAAAAGTCTGTTTTGCAATGCATTTGTCTCGAATGAGTTTAGAAACTCAAAAATCCAGCACAGTACTACTAATATTACCTTTATGGAAGTTGAAAAAGTTTTTGAACCAAAATACAAGTATTTTTATTTCCGTAGAAAAATTGGTCTATCTTCTTATTCAGAGTCAACAACTACTGACTTATTTGTGTAAAGGTTACCAGCTAAACGGACATGGCTCCACCTACTTTCATTTTCAAACAAGCGTCATGCAGATGTGCAGTTGAATCCCCTTGGTGTAATCTCTGGGTGTATTCAGGCAGGAAGAGTCTGTTGGCCCAGATCAAGTCCGCTTTATTCTTTTCAGACTGAGGAAACTCAGATCAAACTGCTGCTTGGTCCGATCGGAAACAAGCCAAGTCCCAGATGGGTCAGAGAGTGGCTTCTGGTCCTGGTCCATGAAAGGCCTGCTGCACTGGACTCTAAATAGTTTCAAAAGGATAAAAGTTTTACATTTGTGTGAACTCCAAACAGAAGGTACATGTTGTGTGTAGCATCACCATGATGTCTCCTTAGGCCTAAATCTGTTTCAGAAACAGCAAACGTATTGGAGTTTGAACTGTGTTTTTTTTTTTTTTTTTGTATAGGTAAAGACACTAAATAGATTTTTTTTTTAACTAGGTCACTACTTTAGTACTGGCGAATAGTGGATGCACTTTACAAAGACCTTGACTTAATTTAACCATGATTGCCATGGCTGTGATGGATGTGTGATGCGCAGCAATCGTTTGTCCAAAAGTTATTGTGCTATCAGTGCTTTTAACAGTGAGGGAAAATGTGTTTCTTTGACAGCTAACCACTCAAATGTAGCACAGATTCACGGGGTGTGTTCCAGCAACTGCTAGGTCACTTTGTCCCAGCTGTTGGCCCATTAGAAAGGTGCATGTGTTATAACCTGAGTGACAATAGTGACAGCATCAACGAAGCAGAAATACTGCCATCTGATCATCCCGTGCAGAAGAATGGGTCTGTGATCATGCACTTTGTCCTTCTAATCTATAGCCACTATTTCCAGTTTTCAGTTTCGTTTTTTTACATATGTTACAGAGACTTGGGAAGAGCAAAATTAAACTGAACCAGAGAAAAGAAAAAAAATGATCCTGGATATCTGTGCTGAAATTCCAAGTTTTGTTCTATTCTAAATAATAGTCAAAGAATAATGATATAGATGTTTATTTACAATTTAGAACAATTGATATATTTCATTTTTTCTTGTAATGCCATGATTGTGACCATAAGCCTTTATTTATAAAATGTAGCCTTTAAATATTTACAATAATTGATGTGTAAAATACATAAATACAGAGATAAAGTGATATATTATTCTGTTTATATCAATTTTCGCTTGTTTTACTTTGACAGCAGCACAAGACGTCCCTTACAAAATAAAACACATTTATTTATTGATTCAGATTTACAAATTGCAGATTTAATAAAAAATAGCAGAAAAAAAACAAGTAAAACACAACTTTTTCTATCATTATGACTTTGGTGCACCATCATCCTTTTTCCTATAGTAACATTGGTGTGGAATTCTTTTTTTTCTTAAAATCTCTACTTTAATTATGGACTTAAAAAACTTTGCCTATGAACAGCAACTAGATACAGTTGTGCAGGCAGAAGAATATGTGCATCAAGATGTTAATCACTTTACTCAGTTACTGTATCTGACATGTTCAAAATCTGAACATAAATGACAACTTCACTAAAACATGTTAACCACAACTACAAACCCATTATTTATGTTATCAGTTGCATGTTTCCACAAAGCCAAGGAGCCAAAATGGAGCGACAAAAGAGCGGCATCCGGCTCCGGAGCCTAAGACCTCGGGTCTGAATGATGGTGTGGTGTCTCACATCAACATCTGTGTGTAAACAGATATTTCAACCCAAACTGTGGAAACACTCCAATACCGAATTATTGTTTGCCAAATAAATTCAACTTTATTTCCATAAATATTCTAAATTGTTTATCCGTGGCAACACTGAAGAAAACAAGAACAAAGGTCAGCGGTTTGAAAAAGTAAATCCATATATACACCTAAAAATGAAAAAAACTATGACAGATTAAAGAAAGGTCCCCCTATACGACATTGACAACAACCTTCCAGACATCGCTAATTTACGTGCGAGGTGCAAACAGCTGCTTTTCTTCCCACAAGCCCCCCGCAAAGCACAGAAATAACATATCCTTTTGCTGTTCAGTCTCCACACTCAAGTGTCCAGACGACACCACAATAATTGGTCTCATTATCATTAACACTGAATCTCATTACAGTGAACAGGTCCAAAGCACAAGTCATTGGGTACCACAACAACAACATGCAACTCAATACATCAAAAACAAAAGGAATTACCATTGACTTCTCTCACCCTGACCCATTGATCCCCCATCTACGTTTCCTTTTAACCAATAACAATTACAAAATCCTTCACATTTGAAGACACACTCATCTGACATCAGAATTGGACCTCAATTTTGTGAAACAAATATTGTTTTTTAAATAATATGTACACATTGGGCTCGAAAATGGGTGTTTGAGTAACCACCTCCAATTAGAAGTCTGTAAACGCATGTAGATGAACGCTTTGGGTTTTCCAACGTTTAAAACCCTCGCATTCATGCATTCCTACACAAGTCTGTTTTTGGGCTCTACATACAGAAAGCGTGGCCATTGAAGATTTATTCAAACTTAAGCCAGGTGAAATTTCACCAACCAGGGTTTCAAATTATAGGTAGCGTCCTTCCAAGTGGAGGGACATGGAAAAATAGTGTCTTCATATTCAGACGTTACTACCGCTCAATGATGTCATCAATAATCACCGGTCATCTACGTTAGCGCTTAGCTGCCAGCGCTCGGAAAATACATAACATCTGTTTATTTTTACTTTAAAAAGTCATACAAAAATAAAAGCTCAAGTGTTCAGAGTACACCCACGTAAAGAAATATGTTTCTCCTGTGTGCAACAAGAGCGACGTGAAGCAGCCTACTGGCAGAGGGATAGCCAACCTGAAAGAAGCTACAACTCCTCCTTAAAAAACACTTTCAGACACCACGACAGCTTCAAATGCCCCTACAATTGGAGCAGCAGGGAGGAGTCAGAACACCTATTGTCTCCTCAGGGCTCTCAGTAAATTTTTCCAGGTGATCACCCTCTAGGAGGTCTCCAAAACTCAAGAACATCTCCTTTCCATTTGCGATCAGGGCAATAAATCAAGACATGAATACTGGACAATTGCTTTCTCTATTGTCTGTGGCACTTGTATGTAAGTAATTATTGTTTTTTTTTTTTGTCTTTTGACAGAAGATCTGAGCAACAACATCCTGCACCAAAAGAAAACTCCAACAACATAGTCGTCTTGCCAATCAGAAATGATTCTGATTTCCTCTGATTCTAATCTGGTGTCTGTCTCACAGATTGCCTTCCCTGGTGTAAGCTGACCCACTTATTTCCAGAAAACATCAAAGGCAGAGAATTAACAGTAATGGCTCCTTTCAGCTGGAAGGTCTGCTATTAAAAGAAAAAAAAAATCTGGTTGGACACTTAAACCAAAAATGCTGATGCACAATTAAAAGATGAGAAGAAGAGAATATGCTATCATTAAGAAAATGAAGAAAGCCTTGCAGATTTGGAAGCTACAGTATGTCTGTAATGGAGCAGTAAGATGGAAGGAGAATTGAATTTGAAGGCAATTAAACACAAAAAGACAGTCAACCTTTCACAGAAATAAAAGAGTGGCGTAGCAAAACGAAAAAGCAGCAAAAACATATATAAATATATGTATATATAATATATATTTACCTCAGACTCAAAAAGGAAACTTGTTTTCCAATGAAATTAAGATTTAAATTACTCTTAATTCTGTGGTTATATCACTTCAATGGAAGAGATATGTCTTTTCTTTATTTCTAACTTTCTAAATTTAACTTTTTTTACTTATAACTGTTAGCTGATAATCACTGTGCAAAAGCAGATTTAGCGCAGCCTCTTGTGTAATCTCCACTTGGTCTTCCCTTTTGTGTGTGATGACCTGACGGTTATTTCATTAATAAAGTTATGGATTGATTTACACACTTTATCCTGTTCACACTCACATGTATCCGGTCCCAGCGGTGACCAGATTTTCACCCTGAACAAAGTAGATGATTGCAGAACACAGAAAGATGATAAAATCAGTCATGCACTCACAGTCAATATTAGCATGTTTATGGATCACCTGGAGAAAACCAGCCCAGAATCAGATCTTCTTGGCCAAAAACTACCAATATTTGGATCTTTCAAAATGTTTAACCGTTGTGTTTTGTGACTGCTGGACTTCTTCTGTTCAAAAGAAATTGCTGTTTTGAACAGAGATTTACTTTCACACCATTGACTTACACATTCCCCATAAATAAGTGAATAGTAAATTGGTGAATTCGTCTTAAAGTATATTTTGCAGTGCAACTGTGGATTATAAAGTGACTAAAAAGAATGTGCATCAGGACTGAAGGAAATGTAGTTTAACTTGTGTATTCTTTCTGCTGTGCCAGCCTGCAGGTAAAACCACAATTATCTGAACTTTACAATTACAGTGTACAGTAGGATGGTTTCCTGGTTGATGGTACTCTGTCATCTTATAGGCTGGTGAAAACTTGACTTATCTGCACTGCAAACTATACAATACTTGCAAAGCTTTAAAACCTTGTTTTTGGACTTCCAATTATCATACCAAGTTTGAAGTTGCTTTAACTTCTTTTAACTCAAAACTTTTTCTCAAAATTAGCACAGTCGAGATTTTTATTCAACTCATTAGGAGCTAAATACTAGAAATAAGGATATTATTGTTAAAATGGGTCCAAATCATTTTGCTCCATACTTTTGACAATAGAAGGACTTGATGTAAGAGCGTTCGAATTTCACTGTAATGTTTGGTTCAGTTTAAAGAATCTTATTTTTCAGTCCAGTAAAAGTTTGATTGGCGTCCATTGCCATTTTTATGAAACAAAAATGTATATTTATGTTCTAAGAATAATTGCTAGTTAAGATTTTAGGAGGACTTGTTTTAAACACTCGTGTGAAACTCCTTTTTTTTGGATTTTGATACCTTACAAAATTTCTGCAGGAATAAAAATGATATAAATGACTAAAAAATTGACGGATAATTTTACTACTTTCTAGTGATGTTCAGATTATTGATCTTTTCACATTTTAGGCTACCTCTTTTTGCAGCTGTGCGCTTTAGCAAACCAACCAATTCCAGATTGCCACAATTTATATAAAAATGCACTCTATGACTTGCTTTGGACAAAAGCTAAATTCTATGTAATGCAATGTTGCAATGGCTGCTGGTGAATAAAGAAAAGCTGTTTGCAAGCCTCTAGAGAAGAGGATCAAAGGGATTTCTGATGTCTGAGCAGTTGCTGAAGTACATTCTAAAACAACCTTAACATTTATGGTATGGCAGTCTCTTTTTTCCATCCTCATTAGTCTTGCTACAGGGTTGGTGTCTGTACATTCTACCACTTTGGCAACTTTTCTAGCAGCAGTTCTTTTTGTGCGTCCATTCAACATCAAATCCATATTTTTTTGTTGAACTGCCTGTTCTCTGTGCTGTAAAAATGAACTGCAGGACTTACTGGAAAATAAATAACTTATTGCATGTAAAGCTGTAGGTTGACAGTATCACTGAAAAACTTTTACAAACCTTTTTAAAAAATGAGCAACAACAACAGCCTATGTGTGATGATATTAAATCCTGACACAAAAAAGCTGTTTCACATATCCTGCCATAAGTATCACTTTTATTCACACTTCTGACTTCTGTTCCAGCAGATCCACAACCTCAGTATCAGATCTTCCTGACATGTGACCAGTTTGCCACTGAGACAACAAACCACCAAACACTCACACATTTCTGATAGATTTCTGAGGCTACATATTTTTTCTTTGATTATAGAATAGGAACACCAAACTGCACCAACACAGTTCTCTGTAGAAATACATGGTTTAGACCATAAATTGCTGGCATAAACTGTGTAATATTTTTGATATTTTCTTCCCACTGATATTGCACAAGTTGAAGTAATTTTTGTACAATAGTACGAAACATAAAAGAGTGACATTTGAAGATGCATCCATCTATGGATATTTATATTTTAGATTAACTGTTAAAACTGTGCAATTAGAAAACGGCAAAAGAGATGAAGTATGTAAGTGACTGGAGGCGCAACAGTACACCAGGGGACATGAAAATTAAAGCTAAACAAGCACAAAAATGCCCCTGCACTTGGATCAAGTGACTTTCCCTTGTCTCTCCTTGCTTGCAGTCCCACTCTCCCTGCTCAATCACAAAGCCCTCATGCTGTTTGTTCCTCTCTAAAACCCTTTTTCATTGCTACACTATTTTTTTGTCTATTTATTTAGCTTAACTCCACCCCCCCCTCCTCCTCCCACTCCACCCCCCCCAGCAGTTGTGCGCTCCACTTCTCCAGACCAGGCAGCCTGCATACTAAGATGGGAAGACTATAGCGGCTCAAGGCCACTCCAGCACCTGCATAGATTATGCTCTTGCTAATGCTGTCGTGGTTGACCTTAAGTTAGATGCAATAAGAAAAACACTGAGGTGATATGCATCTTCTTACCGACGCATCAAGGTTAAATTATTTTTGGAAAGTGTGAGAGAATACAGAAAAAAGTAATTGTTCAGTTTATAATATTGGCCCGTACATGGTAAATAAATGGTAAATGGTGCATACTTATATAGTGCTTCTCAGAAGACACAAAGTGCTTTACAGTGACAGTACCATTCGCCCATGCACACACACACTGATGACCGCATAATGCTTCAAGTGTGTGGAAACTGTAGGTCTATTAGATAACTGACAAATTCCATAAAATATCAGTTATTTTACAGCTGACAAGCTGAACCGGCCCCTCATCCGGGAAGAAAACAGTTATGTGGCCCTGACAAGAGAAAGTTTGGGGACCCCTGTCTTAGAGGAACACTGTATTCTAAAATTGTAGTTGCTTTACATGTATGTGTTCAAGCTGGAGTTTGCCTTTGCTTTTTCAAGACTTTTCCTGTTCTGAACAACTTTGTTACTGCTGATAATTACCCATATCTGAATGGCCTCTTATAGCCTTGTGTAATTTCTTGTTTGAAATTTGAAGAAAAACAAGTTATGAGCACCTAATTAAACTGAACAAAAGTCAAAGTTAAATCTAACTTTGATTTAACTTCAGATGTATTCTTTTGAGGATGCAGCCGAGCAAAAAGGTACATAGATATATGATATAGTCACTAATTCTGCAAGTTGTCCCACTTCAAAAGATAAGAGAGATCTGTAACGTTCATCATAGATACACTTCAACCATGAGAGTCAGAATGCAACAAAAGAAGAATCCAGGAAATCACATTGTATGATTTTTATAAGAATTTATTTGCATATAAATGCAGAAAATGAGTACTCGGTTAATAGCAAAAGTTCTCCTCAATTGAAGTGAGAGGACGCTCAAGGCTTTGTTCTGACAGGTTTGTACACCTGTGCAGTTCAATACAGAAATTTCTTCTAAACTAATGTTTGAGTTTTTCAAGATCACTCACCCAGATTTGAATTTAACAGTTATTGTGAAGCTGCACTGAAGGAATAAACTGAACATCCTGGTGGGACTTTATATGTTTTGTGTTGGGTTATTAGAGTTTAGTGAAGCTTTGACCCGCTTTTCTGACCTCAGATCCAGTTCTGCTGTGTAGTTCTGAGCTGTTTCCTCACTGTTCTCAAGATCATTTCTATCTCTCACTCAAGGTGAGATCTTGCTGGAGAAGATTGTCAAGGATGTTGTTTTTATTCAATTTTCACAGACCCGTTACTTGTTCTATTCTTGCCTGTTTTGTAAAAGCTAAATACCTATTTACTGCATCAGTCTCTGATCATCTTTTAATCTAAAGTGTTAAAAGTGTTCTCAGTGATTTTGCTGTTTTTTTTAATAAAAAAATATGTCATTTTCTTGGACATATTTATCTGTAGGGTGGCAGGATTTCATTAGAAATTCACCTCAGAAATGTGGGTGGGACTGTTGAGTGAGCCCACCCCCATGTCCCATCACCCATCTGTTTACACACTCTCCCAACTCTAACCTAAAACAACTTAACAAAAATGGTGAGCAATATTGTAGCTATCCAGCTGTACAGTTTTGAGTCAGATGTCAGCTCAGACAAGGTAAACGATGACATACATAGATGTCTTTGTCTGTGAGTGGATCGGAATGGAGCGGAGCAGGGAGCTTGAGGCTTGCTGGAGTAACTTCTTTTTTACATCTACAAGCTTTTTCCAATGGTATTTTTTTTCATCTGCTCCTGATTCGCAGTCATTTGAATTAGGAAATACTCAGAAATGTAATTTTCTACATAAATGTCCTCCATCATGAGAAAATTGCTACAACATGTTAAAATGCCAAAAAAAATAAAATAAAATAAAAATGGGAGTGGTTCTATAAAAATCTGACACAATTTTCAGATTTTTTTTACATTTATCCTATCACAGTAAGAGTGTACCAATCATAATCCTACCAGAATTTTCTCAATTTTTCTAGATTGCAAAAATTAGTAACAGTTAAATATTTTTGCCCCACATTACACATACATATTGTAATCTCATATGTTTATTGAATGATTGCTAAACATGAAATATCATCTCACATTAATCTATATTTTTGTAGCATTTCTTTCAGATTCTGTTGAGTATAGAAAACTGCCATCTTTGTAAAAGTCAGAATTTTAAAGGCAAAGAAATCCTGTTTTATGAAATTACCTTGAGGGGAAAAAAGAATGAAAAAAAAAAGCCAAGGTCTGAGCTGTCAATACATAAGGCCCTTACAGCAAATACTGATAACCTGGCTACAGGAGGAAAGCACTTATGAAGATGAGAAAGCTTCCCACAGCACATGGAGGCTTTCACGCCACATCCAGCAGCCTGAGAGAATGCATGAAGATGAAGGAGGAAAGCAGTAAAGCCACCATCGAGTCTGAAACAACAAAGATCAGAAGAGATATCTGGAAGATAAGCTTCAGGTTTAAGATGAATACGTAAGGCAGCAGAAACCCAACTGGGAAAAAGGATAAAAGGTTTGTTTAAAAAATGGTAAAAATTGGTAAAATTCAGGACGGTCTACCTTGGTAGAAAAGTCTCAGGGCTTGATCTGAGACCATCCACTTGCTACAGCAAGAGTGTAAATACAGTACATGTTTTATTTGTGAACGCAAAGTGTGAGGGATAACTTGTTTGCTGTTCACCTTTCAGGACACAGCCTACATAGTTTGGCAGTAACGTGAAGGGTCTTGCCTGAAGACACACACTGGATTCAGCTCATTGCACCCCCTGGGACTCAAACCCTGGTTTCCCTTGCACCAGCCCTGCATGCAGCCAACTACGGATAATGAAAGGATAATCATGCCAACCATTGTTTTTACTGTGAATTTGTTTTTCAAACGTTTCTTTGTTTCAATAATTTAATGCGGAGCTTTTACATCCATTCCTCAGACTTTTACTTTGGAACAGGCCAGAAAAATTCAAGAATAAAAATGCATGGCTGTTTTCCATGAGGATGGCCCAAAGGAAAAAAAAAAAAAGGAATAATTTACAGTAAATTCTATGAGTCACAGCACAGACATCTATTTAATTTGAATAAAATTCCGTTCTGATCTACCAGCGCCCCAGCTGTCATACTGCTGTACTGCTGGCTACAAAGAGAATGAAATATGCTGATGCTGCAGTGATTTTGTCACTCACCTTGAGGTGAGCTAGTGACAATTTGACTCAACCTCGCTCAGTGTTTTGCACCTTTCAAAGTTTTAGAGGAATACTCCAAATGTGAACTACAGATGATACACCAGATGCAGTGTCTAATGATCTTATCATATTATTCACCCACTCTGGAAAAACTCCAAAATCCAACACTTTGAAGCCGTTTGATGATCCTACAGAGTAACAAAATCAAAGGAAGCTTTGTCTTCAAAAACTAAAATGCAATATGTAAACTGTCTCAGAAGTCAGAGCAGGATTTGGAGCAGCCATAACCTCCTGTAAATAAACGAGTGCATCTCACAATATCTCAGTAGAGTGTTTTTATTATCTCTGAAAAAACTCTGTGTTTTTAGATCCTGATAGGAAGTTTCACCTCTTCACCAAAAGACTGAGCACCTACTCCCTCATGCTCTAACTGAAGAAAAATCTGCAGAGTATGAGGTTGAGTTGAAGCTTTTCTGACTCTTTAACTCCATGCTTCTGCCACTCCGCTCAGACATGACACCGAAATCCACTCCACTCAAACATAAAGCATACACACCCGTACATAAACGAGCACTTAAAGCACAAATTGTGAGGTATCCCCTTTTTTGAGTGAGAGTCACATGAGATTTTAGTGTGTCCGTCAAATTTCTGGTTCAATTTATCCTTGCTTGACCTAGACCTGTATTCAAAAGTATTGCTCCAAATGAAGGTTATGAAAGAATTCATCTTGATTGGTATATCTAAAAAAATTAAATTGCAACATTCACACTCACTGTTCAAGAATCCAGTCTGAGATGATTTCAGCTTTATGACATGGGGAATTAAACTGCTGGAAAAAGCCATCAGAAGATGGTACACTGTGGTCATAAAGGGATGGACATGGTCAGCAACAATACTCAGGCAGGCTGTGGTGTTGAAACCATGCTCAGTTGGTAGCAAGGAGCCCAAAGTCTGCCAAGAAAATATTTCTCTTACCATTATTCCCCCTCCACCAGCTTGAACCATTGATTCAAGGAAGGAGGGATTTGTGCTTTCATGATGTTGACACCAAATTCTGACCCGACCATTTGAATGTCCCAGCAGAAATGGAGACCCATGATGAGTCTCGTACTTTAAAATCATATGAGATAGATATGACGGCCCAAGACCATAAAACATTTAAAAACCTATAAAAGAACTTTAAAATCAATTCTGAATTGCACAGGGAGACCATGCAGCAATTTTAAAATTGGTGTTATGTCTTCCCGCCCCCTGGTCCTTGTCAGCACGCGTGCAGCTGAATTCTATAGTTGAAGGTTTGATATCCTTCTACAGAGGTGTTGTCTCTTGCCACCACTTTCATTGTCCAATTTTGGTGAGCCTGTGTGAATTGTAGCCTCAGTTTCCTGTTCTTATCCGACTGGCACCCGGTGTGGTCTTCTGCTGCTGTAGCCCATCTGCCTCAAGGTTGGACGTGTTGTGTGTTTTGAGATGCTCTTCTGCAGACCTCGGTTGTAACCAGTGGTTATGAGTTACAGTTGTCTTTCCATCAGCTGGAACCAGTCTGTCCATTCTCCTCTGACCTTTGGCATAAACAAGGCATTTCTGCCCACAGAACTGCAGCTCACTGGATATTTTCTCTTTTTCTGACCATTCTCTGTATGGTTGTATGGTTGAAAATCCCAGTAGATTCAAAATACTTTGAAATCTATAAACCTTTGGAAGTGATTTAACACAAAAAAATGAAACATTTATAGCAAGATAAGTATGTTCATGTTTCTCACTGTTCTTTAAACTTGTAAAAATAAACCAAGGTTAAAAAAAGCTAAATGAAGCTATTAAATGAAGTTTCAAACATGTCTGTAAAAAATGTTCCATTTGTTATGTGTATGACTAATGTTAATGTTATGATGTATGTTACCAATAATCGTGTTATTGAACATTTCTTTAAAATTCTTATGAAAACTGAAATTAAACATTTGTTAAACTTTCTTTGCTGAATTTGTAATTTTTTTAATGAAAATGGCAATCCGGAGTTTTGCTTGCGGTTTGAGGGAACGGCTCGCTGCAATTACCTACAAATAAATAAATAAAAAGAGTATAATGATTATCGAACTTCATGGATGTATTTTTTTTAAGTCAAGCAAAGAGAAATTCATTTTTTTTGCACTTGTGCAATTCTTGACATTTCCTGAGAAAGACTTGCCACTTTATTAGGTTTAAATATCACAAATATTGTGCAATTCGTAGAGCGCCGTGCAGTAAATTTGTAAGCTGTGCTGCTTTTTATTTCTGAAGTAGGTTACTGGCGTGTGACACAACAACAGTTTTCTCAATCTGCTATTTATAGTGTGCAAAGACAAGGAGAAGTACATCTAAGGTCAGAAAGATTTTTCCAATCTCAGGTGTCACTGCCTCCTATATCACTGACAGATCTGCATTGATTTTGTGTCTAGTAAATCAGACGCTGTTTTAATTGGTTGTTTGTATTTGCTGTCTTACAAGCTAATTACACAAGAAAACTCAGCAACTCTGAACAGAATGATCACTCAGCAGAGAACCAAATGTATTTTATGATCATTCTGCTTCAAGGTTAACAATTTCCTCATCCCAGCATCCAGGTAAACTTTATGAAAAAAACCAAATATACTGTTTAGCTATTGTAAATGATTGCACCGAGTAGCATTTTTCTTTTTTAGATCACATCAGAAATGGAAGACTTCTAAAAATCAGAGGTGTTCTCTGGCCTTCCACTTTGTTTTTCTCCTGTTTGAAAAGAATTTAAACGAGGGTCCGGGCGATTGTGCAGCCATCCTTGTGCTGTGGATGGCTGACTATGCAATGAAACGCTTAGAGAAATGCGAGCTGTGTGTACTAATGAAAGAATCCAGAAACCAGTGACTGAACGACGACTGATATTGAGATTCAACATTAGGAAAATAAGAGAATGATGAAAGAAAATAAAAGCGCCCCAGCAGACGGCAGAGGGATGCCCCTCTCTCTGCTGAAGCCGCTCTGCTGTCTGCCCACCGGACAGCGGTTTAGCTGGCCAGTTTGTTCCCGGGACAGGTGGCTGCATTTGTTCCAGTCTCCTGAACCTCTCCAGATGTACCCTTGCCCCTGCCTTAGCCCAAGAGTAGTCGGGACAGGACCCCGGAAGCGCAGTGACCCAGACAGGGATTTAACGGGTTGAGAAAATGCATGGAAAATAACAAAAAAAAACAGCTAAACTAACTTGGAGCTTTAGTAGACTAACTGACAACCACCGTAGCAATAGTTAAAAAGAAAGAAATAAAAAGTAAAAATGTTGGGTATTCTGATCCTACTGACATTTTTTTTTTTGTTATTTTTTTAATGCTGCAACATTCGGCTGCCAGTTAGCCTACTTTAGGTCTGTGGTAGCTTAACTGTTTTTGTTTCGTTATCCTCTTATTATCAACCAGTTTTGACAGACATTATTTTTATTTTATTTTATTTTTTGCACCTAATGAGTGCAGTGCTATGTCTGCTACTCCTTTTAGGACTGTTTTCCACCACTTCTGGGTCTGAAACTATACAAACCCATACAGTTTAAAGGCAATCTTAAAGGAACTCCGCCATAATCCTGATCCTAAACTTGAACCGTAAGCAGTTTATTGGTGGACAATGATGCCCAAACACCTACCAGCAGGATGCTAATGAACAAGAACCACTTACCTGGATTAATGTGCAGCAAGGAATGTCTTATACTTAATATTCCAGAGCAGGAAACCTTTCATAAAAGTGGTCACACCTGCTGAATATCAGTTCATCAAGTGCCTTTGATCAGCGGCAGCTGGCTGTTACGAACTCTAATTGTTCCTGATGGAGATACCACACACCATTACTCGGTTTCTCTTCCTTTTTGTCAATTGTGCTGCACGGCTGCACTACCACAATTGCTATATTTTTTGTTTAACTTAGAAGAAGCAACATTAACTTTGCCCTTTTTTCATACAAGCATATAATTATAAGTGCAACAGTTACTCAATAGAAACAGTGGACAGGTAATGGGTGCATTTTCAGTTCCTACAGCAAAACTTCATCGTCTCTTCAGCTTTCATGTCACGTTCTGGGAGACGAACAGCACAAGGGAGTGAGGACAATCCCATCCGAGTTTCATCATCACAGATGTTAAGAACTATGAGATCTGCCTCCCGCCTCACGTGGTTTCCAAATTTCTTTCAACACAAGAGATCCAAGAGATTCCACTGACCCTCATCAGCTTTGCTGGCTCTCCTCTATATCCCACAAGAACCAGGGAGGCATCATTTAGAATCTAAAATAGCTGTATTATGCGCACATACCTGTGCGCATAATAGAGGCATCATTTAGAATCTAAAATAGCTGTATTATGCGCACATACCTGTGCAAGACGTTTTATCAAAAGTAGGTTTCTGATCAAAGAGCTCAAAGCATCACAGAATGACTACAAAAATTTTAAACCAAACCAAAAAAGATACAGGTGCAGTTGCCAATAGCGGATTTCTTTTTCTTTTTTGGTGGGGGTAAAATCTTAACCTAGGATTTTGGTGGTTGCAAAAAACATATTTTAAGAAAATCCCAGCTTGTGCACCCTCAAGACCCAAGAAGATCAAAAGAAAACAAAGTTGAAAAACATCTTAACTTCTTTTAGGTCCCTCTTGTCATGTGTCCTCTGTAGCAACATCAGAGTAAATTCAAACTTGTCAGATCAAAAAGCCGCATTTCCAAGCCTTTCCATTGCTCTAAAACTCACAAATAGTCAACCTCATGAGGACACAAGGAGAGGCGAAGACTTTAATGCACACGAGAGAGCTAATATTTGGAGACAAGGGTCTACTCAGCACAAACCTGCTCTGACAAATGGAGCCTATGATCTATTTTAGGCTGTGCTGGACAGTGCTGGGCATGGCTCAAATAATCAAGTTACAATTAGCTTATTCAAGTAATCTCATTTTTTCCCCCATTCAATCAAAGCTAAAGCTGCTTTCAAGAGGGCAAAATACTAACCAATAGCTCACATGACCACGTTAGACATTTTTTCATTCACATCTTTTGATTTCATCAAAAGGCCCATGCCATGAGAAATAGATTTTTGGAGCTTTTAACTGTGTTGTAATGTTCCAAGGTGGTATTTTGATCTGCACACCCATTTCTGAGTATTCCTCTAAAAATCTGCGCTACGAGCACCAGCCCCTCCCAACCCACGAAAACGACCAGGTTCTTACAAGTTGACATCACAAAGTGAGAACATCCCTTCCAGGAAGAGTCTGCGATGCAAGCACCGCCCCCAGGCTAACACACACACTTTCTCCACCAAGCTAGCAGTGCTCAGCAAAACACTTTCATTTTAAATGCACAATACCGTATATCTTCCAATTGTGTCCCGTCTCCGATACCCGCCAGGTCTAACAGGTGTTCGTTGCTGTTGGATGATGGTCTCTATAGCAGATGTGCTCCTTTGTGCTCCTTTGCGGGTAGTGATGACGTTGCAATATTTGATTGGCTGTACAATGACCCGATGACAAGCAGATCTCGATACTAAAAGGCTGCTTTTGAATTCCCACCCTAATCCCCAACCACTAAAAGCTATATAGTGCAGGACTATCTACTGCTCTGGATTTTAAAAGCAATTCAGACACCTTGCTCACTACTTTTGTTTTTTAACAGCAAACATAACGTCACCAAATTCACGATGTGAAAAGTCAATCAGTAGAAAGTATCTACCGAAGACCATTTATGAGTCCACTGTGTTCTGATGAGGAAAAAGTTGATGGTTTACTAAAAAAATACCTTAAACACCATTTTTTTCTGAAATTGTTCAAGCGCAATGCATTGTGGTCCATACTCCTCAATCTAATGAGTATCGATGCACACTGATTTTTCGCAGAGAAGTCATGGAAATTTCCAGGGCACTCCATTTTGGAATTGTAGATTTGGACAGCCCTACAAAATGGCAAACGCACTAAATAGTGAGGAGTGAAGGAATTCGGGCATTCCTGAAGTAGTCTCTCTAAGTGGTGTTACCAGGAATTCAGACAGAGTTTATGTCTGAAGACAGTTTATATCGGAATTCCTAGTTTAGTCTATGTTGTGTTACCGTAGTATGACATCATCACTAGTTACAAGCCCCCGTACCGATCTGACAGGCCAAACACAAATGGTGCCCACACCGGCTGTCTGTGGTGTTTGTGTTCTACTTATTACAATGTTCACCAGGCAGCTGGCTAGCACAGACCGGTCGCTCCAGCTCCAATTCTGCGACAGGCTGGCGACCTGTCCAGGGTGTAGCCTTTGCCCAACAGTGGCCAGGAAAGTCTTTGGCAAACCCAGCGGGTTGAGAAAATGGATGGAAGGTCAGGACAATAACCCTTGCATCGAGCAACCACATGGGATTTTTTTTCTACTCACTGACTGAGTCTCTAAAAAAAGTCACGGGCCCAAAGCCAAGTCCCTGATTGGTTGATACGCCCTGCGCCCTCACCAAACTAAAATCTTGGCAAAGTTGCTTTAATGTGGAGCAAAATTGTTTTTTTTATGTTTAGATGCAACATTCTCATCTCAATCAAAAATAAAAGTAAAAAAATAAAGAAAAGGAGATTCAATTAAAAAAAGAAAAACTTTTTTTATATTGGTGCATTTTCTTTTGCCATCAAGATGCAGAAACCAGCAGGTCTGAAGTTGAGGTATTTTTCTGCCAGCACTTCATTTTAAACACTTTGGAAGACAGGAACCTTTGGGACATGAAAACGTGTGTAGATTTGAGCACCGTTGAGCCCACTACTGACAGAGATCAGGTCAGAAGTCTTCCTGCCTCCTTACTGAGTATTAAGCGTTTTGTCAGCATGTCAAAAATACATACATTCAACCTGACAAAGGCCTCCGACGCGAAGATGAGGGGTTATCCGTCTGCCAGTCTTCGCTGCACACGTTCACACTTGGTGCTGTGAGGGGGTCAGAGGAGCATCATGTGTTCATAATTGTGCACGTTCTAATTAGAGTGGAAACACAGGACAGAAGGGGCAAATCCAGGGAGGAGCGGTAAAGTTGAGTGCCCTCTCACAGTCTGTAACTTTGGTAACTGCTGCTTTTCTAGCCTCTTTCAGAAGAAGCAACACTCAGGGAATAAAGAGGCTTGTTTATACCAAAAGCTCAAAAGAGAAAAACTCGAGATTATTTTTTTTAATATGGACTCTAGACAAGCTTCTTCTCATCCTTCTATTTCATAAACCTGGCATCAGAAATGTGATGATTAAAGGTTCCCTTCATCCAAAAATTCCAGACATTTGAATTCTCTTTGGCTATGTCCGAATTCCCTCCTTACTCTCTCACTAATTGGAATGTGAAGCAATACAGAACTTTTTTTGGTTTTTATCAAGACACAATGGAAAAAACTCAAATAATTGTTTTTTATTTTTACTTTTGACTGTTTGATAATCACCTTTTTAATTTAAAACATAAACTCAACACCCCTCATTTTGTGTATTTTTCAAATATGCCACTCTAGAAATCATGCATCTTTGTGACAGACCACCTAAGAGTGCAGTATTGGTGCTTTAACAAGTTGTCTGCACAACACCATCACCTCATGACTTTAATTAGCTGTCTCTTTTGTGCTTGATTGATTCAAAAATCAATGTTAAGTGAGTCAATGAACAAAAAGCTATACTAATAGTTAAATACAAGAACTGAAATAAAAGCAGGATCTACAAAAGACTTTTTTGAAAAACCAGCAGAGCTAAAGCTAAAGATCATTTCAAAGTACTTCTAGAAGTCTGGTTTCTCTGAAGCAAAGTACAAAAAGTAAGGGTTATTCAAAAAACTTTCCTTATAATAAAGTCAATCAATTTCTACCAGTCAAAGACTCCAGTTAAAAAACATTTTTAAAATGTTTTTATTTTTTCCCACAACCAATATTTTGAAAAGACTAGAACTGGGAATTTATCTCACTAAGTTGTCATCCAGATAATTCACTTTGTCTCTTTTCTTGCTAGTCGATTATTGAACATGCAGGGGAAAAAAAAGAGGAAAAATGCAAAAGAAAAATAGAAATTGAGCATGCACATTTGCACAACGTGTGTAATTATATCAGCAGAGTAAGTTTTCTGTCATTTCAAGTCCAAAACAAGCTTTATAATTACATTCAGCCTTGAATACTTTTCAATCATCCTATCCCTAAAATGTACAAAATACCATTTGTTTGAATCTACAGGCCTTTAAATACCATGAAAAATATAATTTCAAACTATTTTATGTCACTTATGCAAGTTGAAATTTGTGTTAAAGACAGAATAGGTTTGTATTTGAGTCTCATAGAAAAGAATAACTTTAGAGGTGGATGTTCTGTTTGATCTGGTTTCTGCAGCTCCGTCTGCAGCCAGCAGAAAGCCTTGGGGATAACTGAAATTACATTAAAGAATCCTAATAACTGCAGGAATCTTACGTCTCCTGTGCTCCATCAGTGTAGTTCTGGCTGGTGGGACATGGCAGATGATGGACCTGTCAGCCTTCAAACTCAAACGTAGAGAAAATATAAAAAATAAATAAAAAGAACAACCAACTAAAATGTAATAGAAAATCTCAAGTAACTTGTTTTGCTAAGACAGACATATACATAAAAAAACATGTTTTACTTTGTTGGTGCAAATTCCAACTTTCTTTATAAAATACTTATCATGCAGCAGCAATACAAAGTGCTTTACAGATTTAAAACTATTACAAATAAACTGATAAAGCACACAGAAACCCTCCTGACCCCTTGCACCCAACATAAAGAGACATGAAATGACACGTGAATAAAATTCAAAGTGTAAAGTGAAATAGAAATCGACATGGAAACACGGATTGATGCTGACGTGAGGAAGTGATAGTTTGTGGAACTGTCCACGCTAGAAACCCGGAATATCACACTGCAATGACCCTGTTCCATGGGAATGGGTGGTCAGTGTTCCCTGAGGACAGTGTAACATTAAACTGGTTTTAAAGTAAACATCAGTTTAACTGGTTTACTTCCTAATGATTTTGTCAGTCCAACCCTACTTGTCTTTCAAACAAAATCAGAGACAGACAGCCTGCATACTCCCACATCATCCTTATCAGTCTTTTCCAGAGAAACCTGGAACGTCAGAAGAAAAAAGCTGTGTCCCTATAGGCTCAGAAAGACAACCTCAAAGTTCAGAAAGGCTATGTCAATATTGGTGAGACAAATTCCAGCAGCTGCTTGAGGGGGTCCCCCAATTGGCCTGAAAGGGGAAAAATCAGCTCCTGAAAAAGCTACTTTGGTCAGTGACAAGACTTTACCCTGTAATATACAGTTCCTGATTCCTGATGACAGATTCTTTTCCGGCGAGCAGGTTTCCTGAAAAGATCTTTTGGGACATCCGGACATCTGAGTCAACATGTATGTCCATCTCAAGTTAAAAGGTCGTGTGTTTTAAAATAATGGTTCTGCTTAAAAAAAACATACTTTCGTTTACATCCGTTACTTTTACATGGCATTTCATGATTAGACAAGTCTGTTTTTATTCAAAAAGCAAAGGTTGAGCTAAGACAGAAATCTAAGATAAATGAAAAAATACATTTCCTTCAATGCATATGTGCACAAATTAAGATAATTCATATAAAATAAAAAGATTTTAAATTTCCCATTTATGCAAATAAACAAAAACATGAAAGCAAAACATGAAAAAACCTCCCTAAAACTGCTGTCCTTTTATTGTCCTGCAAATGTAGTTATCAATATGTCAAGGTCAAATAACCACATCACTCGCACATTCCCAAATAACTTTCCTAATTGCTCCATAACAAGTCCGGCCATGCAGACATGTTCCATCTCCCAGAGTATTGGCTGCTCAGCCCAGAACCCAATCCCTGAAAACAAGGTCTGAGGTGCATGTGAAACAGATCATGACATCTAAGGTCAGCAGAGGTGTGCTTGTCAAAGAACACTAATTTCGCCCTTTTTAAAGATTTACACCTTTTTCACCCTTTGTTATGCAGCTAAGCAGCTCATATTCCAGAATTAGTATCTATGTATCAGTTATTTAGTATTTGTTTCTTGCAAATCACATGAGTGTTGCCACTTATGTGGCTCAGTAAAATGCCAGATTTTATCAAAGAAGTATTAAAACAGAGCTTTGAAATGTGTTTTTTCATCAAATGAAAGTAAAAATGTGTTTCCTGCACCTTATTTACTTTATAATTAAGTTTCTTAATTTTGATTTAAAAAATAACTTTTTATCATCAGATTTTTAACCTTTCACATGTCATAAAAAGAATTAGTTTAACGATCATTTTCTCTTTTGTGTTTTTATTTTTCCTTTTTCAATAACTTAACAATTTTGGAATCAAGTTTCAACACTCCAAATTTAACATTCACAACATCAATTAAGCAAAACCCCCAAAAAAGAGAAGAGTTGACCAACAGATGGTGGAAACGTAGCAGCAACGGCCAATCAAAGTTTTTGAGAATTTCTTGGAATAATACCGGTTATTGGAGAACAGGACTGTTGCTAAAAACATCTAATAAAAACTATAAAAAAAATTTAACCAGTCTGTCTGTTAAACATGTGGTTTTTTAATTAAAGAATTCCATTGCCATTTATTTTCGGAGTCATTTCTAAGAGTTATTTATTTTAAACAAATTTTCAGCTTTTCTTTGTTTATTATGTTGGCTTTGGAAAGAACTGAGCTTGCCATAAAAAAAAACTCCTTTTTTTTAACAGTAAATTGTGTTAGAAATAAGATGATTAGAAAGACGAGTTATGTCAAAACCATGTTATGGACTATTCCTAAAACATAGAACTTTTTTCAGTTGAATTGTGTTTAAGATTGACCTCATAAGTAAACTACATTTTTTCTTATTTACCATTTAAAAAAAAAAAAAATCAATAAATTGTTCTGTAAAAATGCATCACAGTTGTACTTTTAGGTAAACACGTGCACTTTTAGGTTTCGATATTTCCAGCATTGCTTTCTTTGACTTTTCTACAACATTGTGCAGAATCAGAAAACAACGCATAGCATGACACAGACAGATGAGCTGGCTCTCTGGCTGAAACACAAAGCTCAGTATTAAAATGTTCACGCAAACATTTCTCCACCTGCCTTAAAAGCTCGTTTATGAGACATTTTCACACGGTTCCACCACTCTGCTTCCTGCCTCCAGCCGATTTGACTGCAGGTTCAAATGTGACATTTTGCCTGGACTTATTAGCTCCCATTATGTTTGCTGTGGTATAACTGTTGATCGGATAAGCAGTCCAAAGACTGCTCAATCCCACAGACCATTAAATTCTTCTTAACAGCTACCTTGCTGATAAATCTTCAAACGGCGGTCAGAAAACACTTTTGGGGTTTTTTGTGCTGAAAATCCATCAGTGATTTCTTACATATCAGGACTTCAATTAGGTAAAAAAACAGTGGGTTTTAGTTCAGGCCACTACTAGCCTGAGGAAACATTCTGAAACCACAGCAGCCTTATCTTTTCCTCTACAGACATGGATGCACCACCAGCAGCTCCTCACACACTTGGCAGGAAATGCTCTTGTTTAATTTGAGCTCTTCAGAGTAATGCTGCACATTACCTTAATTTTCCCTCATCAATGATTGGCATAAACCATCCCTTGGCTTCTAGCTTTATTCTTTGTGTTTCTTGATTTCATTAGTTAACCACATTACACAATGGTTTGTAAGTAATTAAGAGAAACTATGACTCTGTTGTGTCACCTGAATTAAATGCTTGAATTTGGCTAGAATATATTTTGACAGCAGGGAAGTGTATCTGCGGCACAGCATTTTTTCTAACTGGGAGATGATGACGATGAGACAAGGTGAGGAAGAATAGACTGCAGTTTGAAAAGTCAGGCACCAGGAAAAGAAACAAGCTAAAGGCGTTGACTTCCTTACACCCAGCTCTGTTCTTTCTGTTTGTCTGAAGACAGGCCTGACTGCTGAAACTGACACACCAAGCCTTGGACCAAAGAACTGACAGCACAGCTTGTGACACAGAAATCTTCTTTTATCTTGTGTTTCAACCTGGATATCAGAGTTATAGTGGAGGAAAACTTTTTTTTTTTCTCTCCTACTCTGCTCCTCAGTATCTATCAGAGATCTGCAGCATGTTGTTTGGGGGGATTTTGCTGCAGTAACTGCAAATCGTATTAAACAAAGACTACAAAGTCAAGCTTAAACCCTTTTTAAAAAAAGATGTGAGCTGTAAAAAAAAAAAAGATTAGCACAATCCTTTGTCACTGGGGGTTTAAAAAAAGGAACTTTTTTTTAAGGGCTTTGAGAAATGTCAACATTCACTGATAGAAAACCTCTAAAGCTACTTTAAAGTCAATCACGTCTGACTTTATTCTTTTTTTTATTTTTTTTATCTTACTACTAAAAGAGGGGTCTCCCAGACGTACGTGAGTATTTTCCGTGCTATAAGGCGCACTTAAAATCCTTTTTTATGTGTTTACTGATGTCAAACTGATTTTCTGAGCCACAGAAGCTCTGTCAAAATGTCAGTCTGTCTTTTTACGAGTTGCAAACAAAGTTGGGTGTTATTGTAAATATGCTAATGTAGCTAAGGCATTGACGTGTCAGACTGTTTTTTTTTACATGTTACAAACAAGATTGGGTGTTAGCATAGTCACAGTAAAATTCGTTTTAGTGGCAATAGTTTGGCTATTTACATGTTGCAAACAAGGTTAGGAATGCAGAAATATTGAATACAATAACACATCTAACTCTTCTACATGTAGCGGTGTCAAACTGTTTTTTTTTTTTATTTGCTAAGCAAGGTTAGGAGTAAGCTTAATCACAGTAACGACTGTTTTAGTGGTAATAGTTTGGTTTTTTTTGCGTGTTGCAAACAAGGTTAGGAGTTACAGATATTGTTAGTGCACGTGTAGCATGTTACAACCAAGTTCTACACTCAGAGTGAACACGGTTAATGGATCTTATAGTTTTATATATATTAAAGTGACATAAGTTCAAAAGTAGAGCATTCATTATCTGGTGCGCCCTATGGAGCATAAAAGAGCCTATTTTCATTCATAACTTCTGCATGTAAAGGGTTTCTTTAAGTAATAAATAACTTTATCAGGATGTTGTATAACCCTGAGCTATTCAGAGATCTGGACCACTGGGACCAGCACTATAGCAGAAGCACCTGAGGCTATGGCCTCCCCTTAAGGTCTCTGCTAATCTGAAGCTTTGACATCGAGATACAATCTGGATCTTGGGCAGTTCAGGGTTCTCTATATTATATCTCAAGCATTAAAGTAAGAGTTTTGTTGTACCCCCTATGCAAACTGGCAATTTATAGCAGCTTTTACTAACTAAATATAAATACGGTGAAGCTTCATTAAAATGGAAGATGCTAAAAAGCATATGTATAGTGAGGAACTCCAGAAAGTGGGGTACACATGGTTAAAGAAGCACAGAGAGTTGTGGGAACACAAAGTCTGTAGAAATGCAAAATCTTTTGTCCTTGAGGCACACTACATCAAATAGACTCAGCAGAGGTCACACACTGTTCTTCTTAAAGGAGCGCCAACAGCTTTTTAACAATTAAAGCATGAAGTTTTAGGCATGAAAAAGTGAAGACCCGGGATAAAAAAATGAAGAGGGTGTTAAAAAAAGAGGCAGTAAAGTAGCACAAGACCGCCTTGTTATGTGACTAAAACAGCTTGTCCAAATCCTACTGTGCAGGATCTACTGAACAATTTACTCTGACTGACTGTAAAGCCTGAAGAGGACACAGAAGTGGCGTGAAAGTGGACACAAACTGGAATGTAGAACAAGGACAACAGATCGCAGTTTAGTTCAACTTTATGTCTTATAGAGAATAAACATAAATAAAGTCATTAGTTCTGACCGAATTTTAGCCACCATCTCCTTATCGTTTGTTATCTTGGCATTTCACTGAACTGGTACCAGTCCTCAGGACTCACTGATGAGCAGCCTTTATTCAAAGCAACGGGTCATCCAATTAAACTGGAAAAAACAAGGTCACTCGCACCTGTACATACCCACTTATAGAGCGCCTTGTCAGTTCTTCTGTGAGGTTTACAAAAGAGCAACATGAAACTTCAAAGTTATTTTGATATTGGAAACCAAACTGGAATAGTAATTTCAGTGGCGTGCTGAACCTTTGATGTTTTTCCTATTTTTTTTTCTCTCTTTCATTGTAATGAGAGCGTGAGGAGCATACAGCCAGGAATGTTCAGGCCAATGATGGAGTTCCTTTAAAAGGAAAAAAAAATGCTTTTATAAATACGTATGGATATTAATCAAGCAAGAAAAAAATAGTGCTGCAAACCTCAGATAATTGGTTTGATCTCGAGTCTGTTCCTTGACCTCATAACTTGGATCTTGCTCTCCGTCTGAAAGAGAAGCGTTTACTCTAAGTTTAGACTTATGATAATAAAAATTCACAATGTCCTCTACAGTCCAAAAATACACAGAAAGACACTCTTTGGTGTTATTACAAAAAATAAAGATTTTAAACTTCTTTCTTTGCCTTCTTTGTCCTCATTCTGTTTTTGGCTGATTTAGAAACACGTTTGAACTAAAGCTTTTATGTCTGGTAAAACATAAAGCTACGATCACACCGCCCTTGGCAACTTGCGTCCAAGCGACCACTACCAATAAAAATCTATGTGAACGCGCCTAAACATGACTTTCGGGCTTCTGCATTCAAAACCCTTGCAGTGACATGTAGCTACGCAAGTTTCTCAATTGTTTCTGGGCTCTATGTACAAAACGCATGGACATTGAATGTGTGTTGCCAGTTAAACCAGCTCTAACTTTGAGCAATCAGCAACCGGTGTTCATTGTGTTCTTGAATGCGCGTCACATGGCCGATGTGTCTGTAGCATGACAATTAGGCAACTTGTACAACTGTTATCCAGCAACAATTTGAGGAATCAAATCTACAGAACTGCAAAGCAAAAGTAAAATAATGCAATAACAGTGCTACTCCGGGAAAAGAAACATTCCCAAACCCAGAACTGATCAATTCTCGTTTAACCTGAATCAGAGAAAAATATTGTTTTCTAAGAAAGTTCCCTCTCTAGGAAACTCAATCCGCCCTTACAGCATGGTCAAAATGTTTAGTCAAATGCTCACAAAAACAGACCCAACACACAAATTCAAAGTGAAAACAAGTCTGAAGGCCAAAATGCATTCCTATCCAAAGATTCAGTCAGCTTGCTCTAAGTGAGGTGTTTGATTGGAGCAATTACTGTAATAATACGCTTTTTACAAGACACTTTGATTGTGGATACAATTTTCTACACTCCATATAGAGCCGGCATTCATTCTTTTTATTCATTTTAACAGCAAAAATTACAAACTTTTCTGTCTCTGGCATTGTTCTGAAGGGAAAACGCAGCCCGGCACTGAGAGAAAAAGAGAGAAATCCCAAGAAAGAACACAGAATTTCCTTTCTTTTGTTTTTTTTTTTAACCTTTTTTCATTGCAGCAGTATCCCAGAAGAGCTCTTCTTGCCAGGTCCATGGGCTTTCCTGCTCTTAGCGCAGCCTTAGGTCCAAACAAGAAGCTCTGGCAATAAAACAAGGAAGCAGCACAAAATCAATCTGCGACACTGCTGACAATACAAGTTCTTACAGATTTACTGAAATACTCCTTAAAAACAATCTTGCAGGTAGTAAACTTGGTGCCAACACTGTGATGTTTGGCTGGACAGAGAAGGCCGAATCTCTGTTCTCTTTGTGTTCCTCATCTTCTCAATAAGTTTTTTCTTCAGGTATATTCTCTCCTGGTGTTTTCTTGTGCCCTAATGTAAAATTCTAAACCTGTAAAGACCTTTTGTTGTTGTTTCGGCACATCCTGTCAGGGGTCGCCATTGCGAATCAGCTTTCACTGATTTGCACAAGTGGATTGGCAGAGATTTTTTTTTTCTTCCACCCTTCCTGGCACAACCCAGTATATTATCCGGGCTGGGGACTGGCACAGGGAGCGCCAGACTCAGTGCCTGCAGTTTGCTTTGTCATGAATCAGCCAGTTGATTCTGTAGAAGCCCTTTGATTGGTCTCATTGCAGAATAAGTGTTGGTTTCTGAATTCTTGTCTCAAACATCAAGTTCCAGAGCAAACATGGGAACGTGTTTCAAATTTTAAATATTTTAACTGTCACAAATACTTTCAACAATCTTATTAGTCGATTAGTCTTTGTGCTGCTTCTGTTTTTTTTAGATTTTTTTTTCTCCAAACTAGTTCAACATGTTTTACATTTTTTTTCTCCGACTCTCTTTTTGAAGCCAACTGTTTTTGTTAATAAATAAAATAATAAAAAATGTTAATACGTATTGGGATGTATGGAAATATTTGTATGTGTGTGTGTTTAATTCTAATTCTATTGCTGTTGCTTGTGATTAACAAATGCTTGAAATTAATGATTAAAAAAATCTATTCAAAAGATTGAAATAAAGTCAGAAATTCAATGAAAACCAAATGGTTTTCATTTTTTTGTGTAAATATTTCAATCTTTCTGTGGATAAGATGCCCCCAATGTTATTTTTAAAGTACTGCCACACTCTACAAGTGCCTTCATGTGCAAGGATTGTTTATATTAGCTGGTGGATAAGGCAGATGAGTTTTTAGGGTCAAACTTATTGTGTCTAGATGAACTCTAAATCTTTAGTAAAGGAGGAGAAAATACCTTTTCTCTTCACCTCATTCAGACTGTTCCAAAAATACATTTGCAATTTGGAAAAAATATGGTGTCAACCTTTTGCTAATTTGTTTTCCCTTTTTGTGAAAACAGTCACTTTTTGCGCATGTTTGGACTCCAGAAAGTAACCTTCTGACAGCCTCCGATTCCTTCTCATTACTTGGTAAACAGATCAAGTCTTTAATTGCTGCAGCACTCATACAAAGCCCGTTCACACTTGTCAGGGCTTTCGTGACCATTTAGTATTTAGCATAAGTGTTGAAACTACTGCCACAGTTCGCATGTGAAAAAAAAAAAAAAAAATTTCCTCAGCAGCATTTGTCTCCTACAAACAATAAGAATTCTGTCTCTGTACCTGTTACTTCTTCTTTAAGGAGCTCTTCTGTCCTCCAGTAGTTACCTGTTATCAATGTCACCTGTTTGAACTGGTTCTCTGTATAAAAGACACCTGTCCACACTCTGAAACAGTTAGACAACAACCTCCCCACCAAGACCGAAAAGCTGTCGAAGGACACCAAGGACAAGATAGCAAACTTGAACAACCTTGGAATGATCCAAACTACACTGAGCAGTTTGACGAGAAGACATTGACAGTTGGAATAAACATTAGAACATTGAAGAAATACAATATCACTGACAATCTCTTGGGGATCCATGAAATATCTCACCTGGGGGTGTGCAAGACATCATTTGAAGACTAATGATTTAAAGACTTTGTCTTTACTGTGTTTGTGTTTTTAATACTTGCATCAAAATGTAGACATTCCCTGTCAAATAACCAAGTTACAACAACTTGTTGTGACTTTACACGTACATTTAGACACAACAGGCCGTTGCTTGTTACGACAGTCATAAAAAGTGGGTCAAGTGAACTGACATTCTCAGTAATAAACCAATATATAAACACAATCTCCAACCAAAATGTTCAGCTTAATCCTTTACTGCAGCTTTACAATAACAGCTTCAGACTACTGAATTCTAATTTGAGCAAACAATCTCAGTATTTTACTTTATTTCATCTGAAGGGTGTCCTATATTACTATATTGCTGGTATTATAACATTACAGCTGTACAAACCTGTTTGAACAAAGTCTTGTGCACAATCTCACTTTGGTTGAGTAGGAAATCTTTAGGTCCTGTCATGCTCCATCTGCTGCAGGACATTCTGGTGTCAGTGACTGGATTTAGGACTTTTGACATCCCAAGACAACCTTGTCAGACTCGAGCTATTAAAATACATATTAAACTCAGCGAGATCTGCAGTCACAAGGAGTCACTTCAGATAACCGATGGCAGACAGCTGTAAGAAGGCAGTTACAAGTGAATCGATATTCCCAAGCATGGCACGAAGAAGGAAGAAAGCAAATAAAAATAGTAAAAAAGGTACCTTTCCTTCCCATTTTTAAGACAGGCCCAATCCATCTCGGCACACGGCAGGCAACGGATGCAGCGCTCAGCAGAAACTAGATGTTTTCAGAAGAAAAATGGGAAGGTGCAGCCTCACTGATGTTCTGCTTTAATAGAACATGAAAGTCAAGTTTGCAGGGAATCTGTTGCAAATCTGAGTAAAACCGTCAGACAGAAAGGTTTGTGTGACTGTCCGACAATAAATCCAGCATATTTTCACTTAACTTATTTTTTCCCCGCCGACAGTAAGAATTTAACGCACTGCAAAAACACCAACTTTCACTAAGTATTTTATGTAGTTTCTATTTTAAATATCTTATTACACTTCATGCAAGACAAAAATAACATAACTTTTCATTAGGACGCAACAACTTATTTTAAGACAGTAAACCATAAAGTTTTGTAGTCATTTGGTCTTTTACTTTACTTAATTGAAGTTTTGTGAACGGTTAGTGGTCTTATTTCAAGAAACATACTTTAAGGAGGTAGGGAAACTGGATATTTGACTCATTATTTACGTTATAAGTGCATCTTAAAATGTGTAACTCCTAATCATTCATCATACTTTAAGATGACTACGGTCTAGATATAAGGATAATGGCGCTGTGTCAGAGTGCCGATATGGTGGAGGACGTACTCCACTTTTGCTGCATGATTGGTGGGCTGGCTTCAGCGACCCCAAAAGGGATTCAGCGGGTTCTGAAGATAGAAATAAGGGTAGTTTGACTATTGAAGATTTAAAATGGGAAATAAAAAGTGTAAATAAATGTACAAAAAAATGCATGTATAATATTTACATGATTAAAAATATAGTTTTGAT
This sequence comes from Adrianichthys oophorus, assembly GCA_036245035.1. Classification (NCBI taxonomy): domain Eukaryota; kingdom Metazoa; phylum Chordata; class Actinopteri; order Beloniformes; family Adrianichthyidae; genus Adrianichthys; species Adrianichthys oophorus. Next base: position 10,214,995 of record BSAI01000072.1, on the reverse strand, counting down.
ATTGTACATATTCATATAGTATTATATAGTACAGTCATTACAATAATACCTATTTTTAATTGTAATATTCATGATAATACATTTATATAAATATTCTACTTTTGGCATATCCCCTAAGGGGTTGCCACAGCGAATCAGCTTCCAGTGACTCCCACAGGTGCTTCGGCAGAGATGTTGACACCGGATGCCCTTCTTGACACAACCCTGTAATTTATCTGGGTAGCGTGAAGGGTGTAGCATGAAGGGTCTTGCCAAAGGACCCACATTGGATTAGGCTCATTGCACTCGCTGGGAATGTAATAATACGCACAATAAATGTACACTTTAATATTAAGCAATTTCCACTTCATGGGATCAATGAAAGATCCATCTTATCTTAAATAAACCTACTTTAAATTTATAAAACTTGTTTTAAGTGATAATCTTAGTTTAAAACACGTTTCCAATTACCCATGTACGAGAACTAAAAACTTGGTGTTCACAGCTCATTTTTAGATTTCATTTTGTCTTGATAGGGTAGGATATCACAATTTATTTGAAAAAATCTTACCAAAACAAATTTTTATAGCTCCATTGGCAGATTTTTATTCACTCACATCTTGCATGCTATATTTTCTAACTTGTTAGAAACAAACATCTTTATTTTTTACAGTTTAGAATTAAAAAGAGAGAAAAAAAAAAGGGGCGACTACAAAACTTCTAAAGCATCCACACATCCACCACCTCCATCATCATCTCCTCAGATAGGATACAGCACAGGGTTGTCCCCCTGCCATGTTTGCATGTGTAAGAAATGCAGTCAATAGAGTGGGAGAGTAAATGTTCTTATCGGGGAAGTGCAGGTCCAGTCTGGGCATTTTGAGCGCATTGGAGGGTGAAAAAGAGTGTGCTGGTGTTCTGCTCAAAGGCAGCCCCAGAGCCCACAAGACCTCAGTGTATCAAAGACAACCGAATGGTTTAAAACAAACCGTGATGAGCTTTTTTTAAATTAGTATTTTTTTTTCTTTATGGCTTACTGACCCACACTTTTTCTTCAAACAAAAAAGAAGATGTTTACAAGACTCAAGCTAGCAATGGAGCGTTAGAAAGAAAGCAGTCGTCGGCGCTGATTCACCGGGAAAAAGTGTAATACAATTACAGCTGTACAGAAAAAAAAACACCCCAAAAACAGAAGATCTGGTGAAAGGGGAACTGGTTCCTACACAGCCAGTTTTCTAATGTTCACGATCAGCCTCTTGATGTAGTCTTTATGCTCGATGGGCTTCAAATCCATCACAGTGGCTTTAATCTTGGATTCATCCTATCAGATAAAAAAAGGAAAAAATCACAATCAGGAGCCAAAAGGCGAGAGCTACGTTTTTAAATTAAAGTTTGAATAATGCATGAAGTCAGTAAAGAGCAGGTCATGTCAAACCCCGCCCACCATACAAAACATATCATCTATATTACAATGTCACATCTTCTGAATTATGAAATATTCACATAGTTTATAGGCTGGAAGTGTGTCGAATTCTCCCATGTCATACATTTAAGTTTTTCTTTTTTTACTTTGTGTTGACATTTAAGTTTTATAGCCCAAGCAGCCTCCACAGCTGTCTTGATTGGGGGGGGGGGGGGGGGGGGCGTCATTTCTCTGGTGGTTATTCATCCCTGAACTTTAACGGAGGTAACACTTAATTTGTTCCCATTAAGTCTGTGCTGCCACAGCGGCTGGAATATGGACCGCTATTCCTTTTCAGGATTGGAGCAAAAGCTAAAAAAAAAAAAATTCCATGTAACCCAATATTTTTTCTTATAGAAAGTATTTGAGGGAGCAATAACGAAGCTGCAAAAAATGCATATTGAAATGAAAAATAGTTAACGGTGAGTTTGGAGGCCGGGCCTCTTTCTTTACGCAATTGTCAAGTCATCGTTCAGGCCGGATGGAGTGAAATCCTGCATGTTTGTGATTGAATGCGATGATATTTCAATGGGACATAAATGCTTCAGCAAGAATTGATAACTTATCCAGATTACATAAATCAAGCCTGCAATAGACTGCAGTACAAAAACTCATCTATTCTGACGCGCGTGTTCGAGAATGCATAGCATGTGTGGTCATTTATTGAGTAGACTGATCGAAGTGCTGATTATAGCAGGATGCCTGAATGGTTCCAAGCTGTTGGCATCGTGTTCGCATGGAATGCATCATACAGACATGTCCATCAAAGCTTGTTCCACTGCAACCTCCTTATAAAACGTCTAAAAGCATCTAAAAAGTGATGTAAAACAAGAGAATTCACCTCTTACCCAAGGATTAAAACATTTATTTAAAAAATAAAAAACAGATACAAAAAAGAATCATTTCTAATAGCTAAAATCTTCACTTTTTAAACCCCAAATTAGAATTAATCGGCAAGTTGCATTTGAACACTTTTTGTCCGGAAACTTGATCTAGAACGGAGGAGCACAGCGACGGCGTTTAGGACAGGCTGTGCGTTTTGTGCTATTTTTGCAATCTCGCACCTTCAGCTGCAGCCCACAGTTCTGTGAGTCATTCATTTCAGCTGAGATAGTCTTCATTGATTCCTAAAGGGAAATTAAGCACGATTTCACGGTGGTTGCATCAGACAAACATGATTTATGAAAGCGTCATGATCTGCTGTTAGTAATAAATTAATTTGTGCTTGCACATTTAATGATACCCAAAGTATTTAAGGGGCTGCACGGTGGCGCAGTGGTTAGCGCTCCTGCCTCACAGCAAGAAGGTTCCCAGTTCAAGTCCTGGCTGGGGGACCTTTCTGTGTGGAGTTTGCATGTTCTCCCCGTGCATGCGTGGGTTTTCTCCGGGTACTCCGGCTTCCTCCCACCGTCCAAAAACATGCTTCATAGGTTAATTGGTTACTCTAAATTGTCCCTAGGTGTGCATGTGAGTGTGCATGGGTGTGTGATTGTGGCCCCTGCGACAGACTGGCGACCAGTCCAGGGGTGTACCCTGCCTTCGCCCATGAGTAGCCGGGTTAGACTCCGGCAGCCCCGTGACCCCGAAAGGGATAAAGCGGATTGGAAAATGAATGAATGAATGAGTATTTAAGGGACGCTCTAATGACGAATCACACTTATTGACAGGGTACTTGTTTTAATAAATGAGCAGAGGGTTTTGATCGGTTCAAGCACGTTTTAAAAGTAAAAGTGGGGTTTGATTGTGAAGGATTGTCAAAGACCAGCTAGAAATATTCTTTTCCTCGTGTTTAGTGTGGAAAAACCTAATTTGAGTTTTTACATTTGATGACGGGCCAACCTTTTAAGTGTTAACTTCAGGACAGATGAGACAGAAGATGGAGAAAATTAAAAACAAAAGATTTAAACAATGAATTCAAGCTACAAGTAGCATTGTATGGGCTACCAGCCCCTGTGGGTCACTCCTGGCCTGCCTTGACTGGCTGCTATTATCAGCTTTAAATCAGCTTTCACTGATTTGCACGCATGGTTTGGCAGAGATTTTTACACCAGATACCCTTCCTGACACAACACAATATTTTATCCGGGCTGGGGACGAGCCCAGACTTGGACCCCCTTGTAGATACATAGTTTAGGCAGCAGTCTGAAGGGTCTTGCCCGAAGACCCACACTGGATGAAGCTTATTGCGCATGCGCACCCTGGGAAGCAAACCCTGGTTTCCTGTGAACCAGACCTTCACCCAATCAACAGAGCCATCCAGCCACAAAAGTCCATTTTCAAAATATTTGGGTGTTAAAAAAATAAAAATGCAAGCAACAAAGAAACTCCACTAATGTGAGCTCATCGTGCTAATGTTCAAAATCTACATCTTCTCAAAACAACTTTTTCCCCCCTAAGTAGCTTCTCGATGATGCTCAAGAAGTTAGAAGGCGATAGATCAAAACCCCTAGGAGGAGTTTCAATTTATTTACGGCACTACAGATGTTATTTTGACTCAAAATGGTGGCCTCTTCCCCGAGGTCAAAGGTCAACAAAACTTACCCTGGTGGTTTTGTGAGAGTTTTCTTTCCTCATTTTGTGGAAAAATGTGAAAATTGCTAAATTTCACACTTTGCCACAAAATAGCTGCCAAGCCACACGTCACCAAATAATTTCCATTAGATTTTTCCTGACACGCGCGTTTTGGTTTTGTTCGTGAATTCTAAATATATATATTTTTAACTCCATAACATTTTTTTGGCTCCATGCAAATTCACTTTCCGTGAGTACTAGGTGCATGCAAATTTTGGTGAATTTTAGAGTACATGGCGGGGCAAAATCTTCAGTCAAAACTGCAATAAGAAAGAAGAATTGCAAAATTAATATTAGAAAATGTATGAGACAAAAATGGTCAAATTGATAGTCAAGTCTTCAAATAATATCAACAAAAACTTCTCATAAAAAACACAAGCAAGTATATTTAATGACTGATTAGTCATTTTCAACATTAATCCAACAATTCCCAGGAAATTTGAATGCACCACAACTTTAAAATGCCAGCAGAGAAGCTTGGATTTGCCCAAAAGTTTAACTACAGTGTTTGTACATTAGAAAGGAGGAAAGGTGACTCTTGAAGGACCTTCTTTACTGTGTTATTAAACTGTAAGCATGTCAACATTTAAAGCCACAGCATTTGGCCTGTCCTCTCGAGACGACTGGAAACCAACTCAAAGAAGCGTTGCAGGTGTCTGTGTTTAAAGAATGCGGGGTGTGGAGACAGAGGCCAATGTATGCTTGCAGCGGCGCCATTGGCAAGTTAGGAGGCTGGGCCGCCTGTGATAGACACAGTGGCCTCTTCTGTGTGTTGACGGTGGATGTTGCCTCTGGCTCGGCTCCAGACTTCCTGCTCAGAGCCCCAGCCCAATCAATTCTTTTATGTGCTCCCTCAAAACAAACCTCTATCTGTGTGGCCTACAGGAAAGAGCGACCGAAGCCGAGCTGCGCGCATCCTCCACAAAGCAACAGAAAACGAGCGGCTGCTTTTGTGGAAAATTGAGAACGGTATCAAAAGAAAAGGGGAAAGAAAAGCGCAGAAAGCATGGAGAACCTGTTGGTGTTTCAGTTCTGAGCTTCCAACAACAACATTTAAATCAGATTTAAAGTAGAACTTTTTGTATGTTTCCCAATTTTTTTCTCCTGGAATCTGTTGTGCAAAGCTGTGTGCATTTGCATAGAAGCAATTACTTACATTATACGTTTCCAGCTTCACTCTGTTGCGGAAGATGAATGTTTTGAAGTTGGCTTGATGGAAGATTTCTTCAAATGCAGACTCATTCTGAAAAAAAATTAAAAATTACAGAATAAGGAAACAAAACAACAGATTTTCTATAACGTGCCAAAATGAAAAATAATTTAAAAAAAACATCATGAATCTCTGTGCTTTATTCCGAAACAAACAATAGTGAGCTTGGCTTCTAATTTTTGTTGTTATATGGGGTGATTTTTTAAAAACCCACAGAGTCCTTGAGCTGGCCCAAGTACGCTGCATTTTGACCCAAGATGGCCTCTGCACTCTCCTGGAAACAAGTCACCCACTGGTTGTCCCCATAATCTGCAATGTTGGCCTAAAATGAAACAGGACAAAATAAAAAGGAAACATGAACCAGAATATAGAAGAAAACGAGAGCTTTGATCCTAAAAATAAAGCTAAATACAGTGTTTTCTCGTTTATTGTGGAGAAAATGTTCCATAAATAATTTGCAAAGTATGACTATAAATGTTTTAAACATGTAAAACTCTTCACTACACTCAACACTTCTCACACGGGAAAAATAAGTTCAGTATTATAGCACAAAAACCAAGATTTGATTCCAATAGAAGATTTGTCTAAATGAGAATCTGATCTAGGTCTGTACAGGAGACATGGCATGCAGACAGAGGAGTTTGATTGACAGGGTGAACAGCCAATCAGGATGCAAAAAAAAAGTGTGCTGTAAAAAAAAAAAAAAGGAAGAAAAGGCATGCAAAACGGGGATAAAAAAATCTGCAAAACAGTGAGACTGCGACAGGTGAACCACGACATAGTGTGGGAGATATCAAACTGTTCAATTCTGCCTTCGTTTCTGCATAAATACATAAACAGAACTAAAAATACATGACATGGGTAACAGTGTGCCTGCTTTTGTGAAACAAAAATATTTTTCCCTTAACGCCTTTTTTTTTTTTTTTTTTTATCAGCTGTTGTTTCTTTCAGTTACTATTGCAGCCCGTGGACAGACAGCATCCCTCTGGAGAGCCCGGCAGAGCTGTGCATTCACAGAGCCACGCTGGAACAAGATTCACAGCTTAGTTTTGCAGCATGTGAACAACAATAGCTTAACCAGTGAGTGGTGAAAACAAAAGCTGCTCGTTCCAAATGCTGCTGTTTTTATTCAATAAAAAGTAAAATAAAAAAAAAACGCAATGATGCTGGCATCATAAAAAAGAAATAATTGAAACAGAGACTATTGGAGACTATAGTAGACTTCAAAGGCTAAACTAAAGCTCCATTATGGGCTTTTTAACTGCATGCAAACCCATCTTTAAGTGCTGAAAGTACCATGTTAGGAGTTACTTACAGAGAGGATGAGGCGGTACTGGAAGTTGGGGAACTCTTTATCGCATTTCTCGCAGCGGAACATGCCATTGTTCAGGTCAGTCACTTTTTTGTTGCAGTCTTGGCTTGGGCAGGCCTGATAAAGGCAACTCTCCTTACGTAGATACACGATGGTAGCTATGCACGTGTAGTAGTCTGCCTGAAGGGGAGAGCACACCTACATCAGCAGAGACTCCATGGGTAATAACGTCTTCAACTTTTAAGTAGAAGCAATAGAAAGTATCTATTAAAAATGAGAGAATTACTTGGTGCAAATTTTTTTTTTTCTATTACATACAAAAAAATACAGACCTATAGAATAAGCTCTATGTGTGCCACCATAGAGCAGAAAACACTCGGAAGCAAAAAAAAAAATACGAATTTGGAAACATTAGATCTAATCCAACCACTGCCTCATAAATTTCCTGTCAGATTAAAAAAAACATCAAAATCCTGAAAACAACTGAGCACAGTCTTAACTCCTACTTTCTTCACAAAAACTAAAGCGAATAAAATGACGCCTCTAATTAGCCTGTGATGGACTACTGACGGGGGCGGACTTGTTTCCTGTCTCTGTCACTGCTTCATGAAAAGGGCCGTCAAGGTGAGGGCTTTTTTGTCAGAGTTCACGGAAGCTTTGTGGAGCCTCGGACACGTAGACGTGGTGACACAAACAATTAAGGGCAACAGATTTCAGCGGGAATGGTCTCGGGGAGCCTGACGTCCGTGCCCCCTGTCTGGCAGACGTGCCACAACATTTAAACACTTCTAAATCGAGAACTCTCCTTCCGAGGCTCTCGAGGAGCAGCGATGACCTCCACATCACTCTCACAACTTCAGATAGTTTGAGAAAATTATGGCTAATTACAAAAATGACAATAAAAAAAGTATGTTTTTATACTGCTGCAAATAAACAAGCTCTGATCATCTTTTGATCCATTGTGAAAGCGTTCGAATTGCTTTTTTAAATGTTTGATTGTCTTTTTTAGCCAAAATTAGAAAACTTGTGTTGTTTTCTTGGACATTGTTTCTGCTGAGCAGCAGAAGTTTATTAGAAATTCGTCTCTGACTTGTGGATGGGACTGTTGCAGAGCAACCCCGCCCTCTTTTCTCTTTCCGTTGCTGAGAGCTTGTGGCCTGCCCAACATATTTTGTACATCACAATCTGCTCTTTTACGAACAGCATGTATTTTTGCCTGGTTCACAACAAGTTAAATAAAGAAATACTCAGAAATACAGCTTCATTTGTTTTCTTTATGTTCTCCATCATCAGAAGAATGCCACAAGAACACGTTAAGAACATCAGAGTTGGTCTTTAAAGGAGTATGGCAGGCCAAAGCGAGGAAAACGCACTACATTGAACACAAACCCTGAAACTGTGGATTCATTCAGCAACATGACTGTTTCCAACTTTAATCCTTTAGTTTTATTCTGTCTCTTCCCATTATTTGTAAGAAATAAAGACACTTTAGCTTACAACTAAAGGTTTGTTTTTAATGATCTTTGCTTGGACAATCCTCTGTTGACAGCTTTGACACTCGTCACTAGAAAGGTTAAAGAAAGATTAGAGAAAATCTACAACGTGCTTCATATAAGGCCAGTTATTTCATTATAAGAGCGGGGAGGGGCATGTAATCTTCATAATCAATACTAAAGATAAATGAGACTTTCACCAGCAACATACATCACAGCTAAAAGCCCACCCACCATGTTAACAGATCAATAACCCGAGGAGCCAAAAAAAAAAAAGGAGCATTAGCGATGTAAGATTAAACACAAACCCAGCTGTGTACAAATTATTTGACTTATTGATTCTACTGATTCATCGCAGACATTAAAGGAGAAAAACTATTATAGGAAAAAAAAAAAAAAAAGAGAGAAATCTGAGCTGGAACTCAGAGCGGCTCGACTGAGAAACCTTTGGTTTAGTTTGTTACTTAGAACTCAGAGTGACTGGAATTCTTTTGTTTGTGAATATTCTAGCACAAGAAAGAAAGTACCTTCTCTCCATGTCCCAGGTGCTCGTTCTTAACATCAGAGAGAGTCTTCCAGTTGGTGCTTCCACTGCCGCCACCCTTCATCTCCGTTAGAGACCGTCCTTCTACAGCGTGACCCTCCTTGTCATACCTGAACGAGATGAAGTCCAAACCTTTAGATCAGGGTTGTCCAAAGCTTTTGCAGAAAGACCAGATTTGGTGAGGTGAAAATGTGAGGACTAACCATTTGGCCTTCAAATAACATTTAATGCAAAAGAAAATGTTATTGACGTTTCATTTCTTTACACAGAACAACAAAAATACATTCAAATATATTTTTAACTTAAGTTACAGTTAATTACATGTTCCACGACCAGAAATAAAACAAAGAAAAGCCCTGTCTGGATAAAAGCGTTTTGTCAGCATTAAATCTGTTAACAAAATGTTACATATTGTTCACGTTAAATGTTTGCTGTTAAACATCTAAACTTGAATCATGTGAACAGAAAATCACTCCAATAATTTTCCTATTCAAAGGGCATTTGATTACAGAAACAAATAAATTAGTTCCTTTCCTTTGGCCCCTTAACACTCCAAACACAATTAAGAAACAGTTCTTCAATGTGCTGGGGGCCGCATATTATTGACTCTAGGACAGGAACCCGTGGGCCAGTGGAAATTAGAACGAGGGCCGCATTTGGCCCAAGGGCCAGACTTTGGACATACCCGCTTTAGATGATGCTTTGATGCTTCTAGATATAGAAATGGATAACATCTAAACCAGGGGTGTCCAAACCCAGGCCTCAAGGGTTGGTGTCTAACATCCAACCTGATCCAGGTAATAAACAGATAGGGCAGGGTTTCTTGAAAACCAGCAAGAGGCCTGGGTTTGGATACCCCTGATCTAAAGATTCATTTTGAGAAATTAATTGATTTCTGTTATCAGTTTGTCCACTTCAAATACTTTGATGGTAAAATGGTAAATGGCGTATACTTATATAGCGCTTTTCTACCTTCCTTGAAGGCCCAAAGCGCTTTACAGTAACAGTCCCATTCACCCATTCACACACTAAGGGAACGTTGGGTTCAGTGTCTTGCCCAAGGACACTTTGACACATGGGCGGGCAAGGTGGGAATTGAACCTGCAATCTTCCAATCAGAGGCCAATCGCTGCACCACGGCCGCTCCTCATAAAACAGAGCAGCTACAAAAATAGATTTACATGCAAGTTCAAGTGTACCTCTCCTCTTGTAATATTTCCAATTGAAGAATCTGTAAATCAACTCATGAAACTTTCATAAAGTTTGAGAAAACTTACAAAATATGATTTAAATAATAAAATAGGGGACAATCCCTTCTGAATGCTATTTGGCATTGAATTGTATTCAACATTGACGAGCAATACAAGAAAAGTAAATTGTCCTCATCAAAATACAGAAATAATAGTTAATTCAAAATCTTGCAGCATCTGACCTCTATATTGGACTACAGTTGGTTCCAAGAATTTTTCATTTAGAAAATCTAACAAAAAAATGTGAGAGTTTCACTTGTTAGTAGCTCAAACACACTCAAGGTGTCAGTCATTGGGTTACTTTTGCCTCCAAAAGTTGTTTATTGTCTCCAAACATCTGAAAAAAGAAGCATTTTCATTTAAATGTAACTAACTGGTTATCTTTCCTAGTTTTTCTGAAATAAATCTTACAGAAAATGGTTACAAGCAGGACACAATCCTTAAATACTACAACAGCCTTATTAAATCATTTTACTCTGATTACACCTGGCAACCAGCTATATCTTGCTGCTATAGTAATAAAGGAGGACGCCACTCTCTTCTGCTTGATCATAGGACTGCTGTGCATAGCGGCCTGAGCTGAAAGGTGAAGCACACTACTCTGGAAACTCTTCAGGAACAGGATCAGAACGTCAAACATAAATACCTTCATCTGAGAAAAACTAACTCTCTGCTTTTTTTTTTTTCCTGAACTGAGCAGAGAATAACGGTAATGACCTCTAGTGATATAAACTAAGAGTTGCAACAACTATAACACCCCCACTGTTTGCTGGGGGGTGGTGGTGGGGGGTGGTTGAAGGACCAACAGCATGTGGAGGTTTTCCTTAACGTTGGCAAAGTCAGAATTACAGTGAAAAACAGAACAGATTTAACTGGGACAAAAGCGGCGCCATGGAGGCTGTAACCATGAGGAGGGCATGCATGGCTCATATGACTAATTGATAACATTCTTGGTTAAATATTCAGTCTGTGGTCTAAGTAACAGAGGTTTGATGCCCCCCCTGACAAATGGAAGAAGTTTTTTTTTTCCTCCCAGTGACACAGATGTTCTCTCTGGTTTACATACAGAGATTGGGTTTAATTTGCACCTACGCCTGGCCAAGCGCTTTGACAACTCTTGAATCTCTGAAGACAAATGCTCTTCAAAGCAGATAAAAACGGTCACACTTCATGTTCTTCTAATCACACACTCCAAGGTGGAACAGAAATGGTGCAGAAAATAGTTGCTGCCGTAAGGAGACAAATAAAAAAGGAGGATGAATTCATTTTGATAGATGGCGTCTGAAAGCGAGACGCAGAGTTCCAGCTTAGCAGCTTCGGTTAAACCATTTACAGAGTAAACAGACACAAGCACGTGTGTGCCGGAGGACAAGCCGAACGTCGGTGTGCCACCGAGCCGGGGAAGCATAGACGAGTCTGAGGAGAAGGCATGAAGAGATCTTCTGTGAGCAGTGTTCTCAGGCTCAGGGGCTAAAGCTGTAATGCCTTCGCTGAGAGTGACGAAAACCTCCAACACGATTACTGCGTGATGGAAGGAACACACAACAAGCCTCACGGTCGCGTCGCCAGATAGGAAAACTGCAGCAGATAACCCTAAGCAGCTGTGACCAAGAACATCATTCACATGGGCTCCATTGAAAGACGCAAGGACTCTGCAAAGGCTGAGCAGATGGCGAGACGTTTCCGATGACAAGTCAGAGCAAATGCCATCAATGTCAAAACAAAGTTGTAGCAGAAAAAGCAGTGATAAACAGAAGAGGCATCCCCATTGACTGTATAGGAGAACTAACATTTCATCTTGAAAAGAAAATCATAACAGAATAGATAATAATAGACTGAATATGAACACACTTCACTACCGTCACTCATTGATGCTTATTTAACTTCATGAAACATAGGAGGAATCTCGTATATTACTGTAACACACGCACAATTATTAAGATAAGTGTAACATGCTAATAAGTCTACTAAACTCTCTATATGACTTCAAATCCAAATCTGTTTAATTTTTCCTCCTCTGTATCGCTTTGGAACACTTTCGCCATGCTCGCCGTAAGACCAAGTGGCGCTTCTTCTTCTGTGTTGCTGAAAGTAGGAAAAACGGATACCTACAGTGCCCTCTAGTGGTTGCTCCTATATATTTTTTAAATATAAGTCGCACCTCTAGCCAAACTATTACAAAAAACGCAACATACTCTGAAAAATACGGTAAGTAATTTTCTATTGTTGACATCACACTCACTCCGTCCAGTTCTCATTTACAGTCAATGAGCTTCACCTCTTAAAGATCCAACACCTCAAAGTCCCACTCCAACTATATGGTTTTCTATTGTAAAAGCATTCCCAGTGGTCTTTTAATTATGATTATGCAGTTTTAAGCCAAAATCAAAAAGCCGTTTTTTTAAGATACATTTTCTGTAGCACAGCAGGAGCTCATTAGACATTCACTTCTGGTCTGTGAGTGGGACTGCTGGCATGGAAGTTAGCTCTGCTGCATTCCCATCCCATCAGCCCTTTGTTTACACTCTCTCCCGCTAGCTTACAGCACCTCATAAGCCCAAGCTAAAATTAGCAAAAAAGAAAAAAACGGTGAGCAATATCAGAACTATCCGGCTGAACAGTTTTCAGCAAGTAAATACATCAAAATTGTTTCAGAGAAGGGAGAAGGCCTACAGAACTGTTGGCCTTACTATGAGCCATGCACTTCCATGTAGAAAAACAATCAAAATGTCCTACTTGACAGCATGGAGGAAAGAAAGAAAGCACTGATATAAAACATGCTGACGCCACCTAATGGACATGACTGTGGCCAGATAATAATTTACTGCAAGTTTGCAGCATTTGGAAGGAAAATCTCAGACACATGAAGCAGAAATATCATTTATGTGCATGATTTGAAATGATTATTAGTTTGTTTGGTTTTTTTTTTTTTTTTTTTAGAGGGAAAGCTTTTTACTGTGAGCAACGCTGGGATGCTAATGGTGTCTGCGGGTTTTAGACAACAGCCCACCGACACCAAGGACAGACTATTCATTTGAGGAAGTCCCTGAGGTTTGCGCAAAAAAATCCATTCAATTAAAAAGCCGCAGCAGCAGAAAAACTAGTTTCATAGTACTATCTGTAAGAAATTAAAGGGGATTTTTCTCTGTGATGAAAAATAAAAATATTGTACTCCAAAATAATTCATGGCCTGCAACTATATTGGGATCAACAACAAATGTGCATGGTGCATGCTACTGATTGCATTCTCATCACAAAAAAAAAACTGTTCACAGCAGTGTTAATGTGCTGTCATTTCCATGAGGTACAAAACAGGTACAAATCTCAAAACAGGCCCACTGAGGACAGTCTATTCAGTGATGCTAAAAGATTCCATCCTAGCTGTGCCTAAAACCCTGACCTTGATTAAAAGTAATGAGTCAGATGCAGCCTTCTCCCAAGTTTCTCCAACTTTAAACGGCTCTTTTTCGGATGCCTGCAAACATGTGGGACTCGTCAGCCAACCCCGCTTAAAAATGCTTACTTAGAAAAATGGAAAACAGCAACTTAAACCAATTTCAACTGTTCCATCCAAATGCAACAAGCAACCCTCAGGTGGGTAAAACAAGACTACATTTATGACAAGTTTAATGCTTGAAAGATTTGGCTGTTTGTTCACAGCTACACAGAAAAGACTCTATGCAGCATTATCTCACTCACTTACCAGCCTCTGAGCTTGTACGCCTCAGGAATATCTGGGTTGATTATCAGAGTGCTGTTGAAGGAAGCAGACAGCGAGCGGCCCCCAAAGTCAGACAGCTTGGCACCCTTGATGGCGACGATGGGCTGTCCAGAACCATCAAACTTCTCAGCCTGCAGGACACGCAAAAGAGACCAGCGGGGCAATTCAACCGCGTTCCTTTCATTTTGCGTAAATGAAGTCACTTTCTTACACTTTAGTTAATGGAAAGCAGGAAACTACAACTCATGGGTACTCATGAATACTGATCATGTATGTTTAACTCTGTAATGCCGGCGACAGATCTAGCTTCAACTTCTACTGTTCCTGTAGACTGCCATTTCTTAATGACATTTCAGTGCCCACACGCCTTTATTTTGCTTTCTGTTATTCTGAAAGGGTAAATGATGAATATAAATGATCTGAAGTTTTGAAAAAAATGATTCTAAGTTTTTATCTTTACTGATCTGAAAAATGATCCGAGCCGTGACTAAACCATGACACGGTCTGAACTTTGAGTTTTGTGACCCGTTGCACTTCTAGTTATATGGGGGGGGGGGGTGTTGCTCAGCACCAATGGTCCAAAATAAACTCAGAGTTCAACTTCTAATGAACCACTGCCGCTCTGCAGAAACTGATTTTACCTAAAAACTGCATAATCATAATTAAAAGTCGACTGGGAACGCTTTCACAAAAAAATGATTGGAGTGGGGCTTCCGAGGGTTTTATGCGATATAGGTTAAATTGATACGTGCTAAAGTAAAATTACTGAACAGGCTTTCCTTTTCCTTCATTATGGAGACGCCATTGTAAGTCATGCCGTAAATTTTCCGCAGCTTTGGGGACTCTGTTTACATCTGACAACAATCATTGTGTTCCTTTTGTGTTTGCTCATGATACTCCACATCCAGTGGGGCCCCATGAACGGCACAAGATGAACAGTTTGTGAAGAACAATGGTGTTGCCGAGCAGCATCTATTGACATCTTTCCTACCCGTGTGGGAACAACTTTACTAAACTCTTTGCTTGCTCTATTTTCTTCTGAGTTGTGGGTCTGACTGTTGGCACAGAGCAGTACCGTCTATGTAACTAATACTTTATTTTGCTAATTGCATTTTTCATCTCCTCCAAATACTCAGAAATGCAATTTTAAGCCTTTTCCTTTATATTCGTCCTTCATCATGAGAAAAACATGTTAAAACCACCAAAAACAGTATCTTTATCAGAGCGGGTCTTTAAAATGACAGAGGATGAGTGTTTTGGATCCGATTGGACTTACAACAGATAGGCTACTGAGAATGTGCTGAACCGACAGAGACGGCAATAACGCGGGCAGTTTTTCTGTCAAATGCAACGCTCAACCAATTTGCAGCAGGATAAACTGTTTGTCGATTGTTGTGTTATGCAATAGGTCACCTCGACGCAGCTCAGACGCACATGACGGACCGAAAAAAATTGGACATGCTGTGGTCAATAGATCCATCCTCCATCCAAGCTTACAAAAAGTTTCAACATAAACACACCCATGACTGACAGTGACTAAAACACTCAGATGTTTGTTCTCCAGCTAAATAATGACAAATAAAAGCTTTCAAATGAAGCAAACATGAAGGAATCTTTTAGCTTTGACACGAGTCAGTCTGGCGAACAGCAGGAGTGTCGGCTTAACGCAGATAAAAAAGCTCCATTACACGTGTCCCTCTTTATCAAACGCTCTTAACTCACTTCCTCTCCCCAGAGTGTGACCGTCACCAGCTTCCCAGACATGTCCATCAGACTTAGGCTCCTCTTAGACACCTCACGGTTGGTCTTGGTTGTGAGGCGGGTCACCTCGTCCACTGTCTTGCACACTCCAATCACATCTGTAAAAAAAAAGGAAAAAACAAAAAGGAAAGAGCGGAAATAAACAAGATTTAGACAGATTTACTCATCATTTTCAACATACATTGTTGGAGTTGTGTCTTTTACAGGACATTTTTTTAAAAAAAATAATTGATGTGTTTGTTTAGATGTATTGATTCTCTGTGCAAAGCCATTTGAGTACATCTACTTGCATTTTTTCTCCACACCAAAGCAACTTTGGGATTAGTTTAATCTCATAAAAAACAACTTTTTTGAAGGATACTGAAATAACTTTTATTTTTTAAACATCAGCTCAAAAGGGGAATGGAAAGAAGAAATATAAATATTATAAATTATAATAATAAATGAATATGCATTTTGTATTCTGACTGCTAAATATGGTTGGCTGTTTATTACTTTGGTAGATGCTTTTATCCGAAGCAATATTTTATAAAATTCTTTAAATTCATTCATTTTAACCTTTAGATTTCAGTATTCCTATGGCTCTTGTCATTCATATTAATTTAAAGGGCCTATACCATGAAAAATCCACTTTTTGAGCTTTTAAGTGTATTACGCTGTTCCTTCCTCACTATAAAGAACTCCAGAGCTGTGTTTTGATCCATTTACGCATTATTGATTAATCCTCTAAAAACCACAGCTCTTAGCCGCAGCCCCTCCCATACCCACAAAAACGAGAGGGGTCCTCACCGTGATGTAGACCAGTGAGAACACCCCCTACCAGGAAGAGTCTCTGCTGCAAGCCCCGCCCCCTGGATGACACACACCCACTTTCCCTGCGGAGCTAGCCGTGATCACCAAAACGACTCAAAAGAAGCATTTCATGCAACGCAGTGTCCTCTAAATGGAGAAAATATTTTTTGGCTGCGAAAGATTTCAGTGTTTGTTCTGCCTTCCAAAAGAAGAGCCTGCTCATCAGAAATGGTTGGAGTTTATCTTCAGAAGCGTGGGACAGACCGGACAGCAACTTTTTATCTTTGACTGCCGCTTCACAGGTGACTGTTTTGTTAACCTTGACCTGTATCAAAGTGGATTGTCCAGGAGACTGATCCTCAGAGCTCATTCCTACAATCAAACCTGATCAAGATCCCAGACCTGTAGACACACACAGACACGCCGCTGAGGCTGGCTTTAGGTTGACGTCATGATTTGGGCGTCACTCCCAAGGAGCGAAAGGCGGCGCCTCAATGATGGAGTCACTTAACTGCCGGATGTTAAAGGAGTACACAAAAATGACTCATATCATAAATTATTTGTTCAATCATGTTCATGGAGATTGTTTACTATAAAAGGCTTAAGAAATACACGGTATAGGCCCTTCAAATGAGTCACAAATCAAACAAGAAAGTTCTGGGAAAATGGTCATTTTTACATGGTTTTTCAAATCTTCCATCTAGAGCTTTATTATTTAAAAATTAAAATTATTAAATAAGAATTTTATTTTCAAGAGTTTGTGACAGCAAAATAGCCTAACTGCTAATAAAAATAAGCCTGAATGTTTATTTTTTTTAACTCTTTACTTCTGCTGTGACAATTATTGCCAAACCGCGTCAGGTTTACAAACAGAAACCCCGGGCACAGTGAAAACCTCAGATGATCTAGCATCCAGGGCCAATCAGATCCTCACCCACAATAGCATCCTTGTCTCTGCTCTCCAAGTCGCCGATGGAAACAAAGTCGCACTGCATCATGGGAACGTCACCATCCTCCTCACAGGGGAGGATGTAGGACTCTCCGTTGAGCGTCATTTCATAGTCGTTCTTTACGGACGTGTACTGCTTGTTGGCGATCTTTAAGGAGCCCTTGGAGATGTAGTAGACCTGAAACATTCAGATAAAGAGATTTGAAAATCAGGAACTTTTTACCAAACTGAATGGTTTACAGTGGACCCTCGTTTATCACAGGAGTTACTTCATGTAGAATTATAAATGTTTTTAAGGCTGCAAAACCCCTCACTACACACTTAATCCTCTTTTCTCAGACTGACTTGAACATTTTTGACACAATTCTCTCGCTTAAACTCTCAAAGTTCCAACTTTGTGGAAAAATAAGTCCAGTATTAAAAATTGAAAAATAATCGGGATGGAAGGTTTGTGTAAATCTGGCAAACTGAACGTACTCTGTACACGAGATACAGCACAGAGGAGATTGAGAGCCAATCAGGATGCAAAACAGTGTGCTGTAAAAAAGTAAATAAATAATAAACAGCAACACTGCAAACCATGAAATGCAATATAGCGAGGAACCACTGTAGATGCAAACAAAAACAGCAGGGGGATAACACTGGAAGACCAAAGGAGGTGGGCTGTTTAGGTACAGAGCAGCCAGATGATTCATTTAAAGTACATCTGTGACTTTAAATCATATCCTGGCAGCTTCTGACTGACTCTGGAGCCGCCATATCCCATCAGTGAAAGGCAGTTTTTCGCAGATCATCAGGATGTAGCGGATCTGAAGGAAAGCTCACCTTGCCAATCTCAATCAGGGAGAAGAACTTGTCCACCTCTTGGTTAAATCCAGTCACTCGAATCTCTCCCTGAAATTAAAACAAAAGTTTGTTCTTATACAAAAATATGTTATGTAGCGTGCAGAACAGGGTTCCATAAGCAAAAAAATATTGAGTAAAACTAGTGAGAAAAACACTCACGCTTTCATCTACAAGCTCCATGGAGAAGAGCTTCCCATCACCGCGAGAATTGCTCCAAGTACGAATGCCACTCTTGTTAGTAACACGAGCGCGGATGGTCCATCTGTTGAAAAGTTATTAAAACTATCACGACTTAAGCTTATTTTTCCCTCTCAATTGAAAGAAAACATTAGTATATGTTTTACATCAGAGGGGCTGGAAAAGACACTCACTTGGACTGATAGGGGTTTAGGCTGGCGATGGGAACAACTTTGGAGCTTCCTCCTGGAGTACTGGGCATGGCGAGTGGAGGCTTCTTCCCAAAGTCTCTGTTGAAACCTTTGACTTCACGGAGAAAAGAAAGAAACCTTAAAGTGCTTGAAAACGTCATTTGTTTAAAGACGGAAGTGCCAAAATCCAGCTTTAATGAATTGGGATTTATTTTCCACCACTAGATATGTCAAGCTTTATTGACTTGAAACACATTTGCTAAATGCTAAAAACTGTATCATCCACGTCTGTAAGGATGAACGATTCCAAAAAACGGTGAGAAAAATGGTTCACGTGACAAACGGGAGCTGCTCTTTCCCCAGAAGAGTCGGAATGTTGAGACTTTCCATTTGAACGAGCACAGCGACATTTGATTGGTGTGCACCTCATGTGGTGGATTAGAGTTCAAAGCGTCCACTTCAGCCCTCACACTTTTTCCATTACCGACTTCTGGTAATTAAGCCCCCAGATCAAGCAGCACACAGAGAAATGAACAATGACGGCGCTGATGAGGAGGGTGGCCGCCACCTCAGCTCTTAGCTGGCAGATAACAAGGGTGACACATGACAGAAGGGGGCAAAAACTGCCTTGAAAGCTGAATTTCATGTAATTGTCCCTACAGTTATCCTGCAGGATTTCTCAGTGATTAAGTAAGACAAACCCAGCTGGTTACAGATGTACGGTATAAGCAGAAAAATTTGATGGTTTTGGAGTTTTTGTAGAATTAAAGGGTCAACTATAACTTTGGAAAGGTTGAAGTCTTGTTTATTTTCATCCATACATCTATTCCTCCATATCATGGGGATGCTGGAGCCTATCCTCACCACTGAAGGGCGAGGTACACCCTCAATAGAAGGTGACAAATTAGTCACGAAATAACCCGTGAAACCTGTTTTATGACTGTGGGAGGAAGCTGGAGTGTCCAAAGAAAATGCAAAAATACAAAGGAAGAGCATGCAACAGAAAGAATCCAGCTGGGATTTGAACCAAGGCCTTCACGATGTGAAACAACGGTGCTACCTAGCCACTACACCACTGTGCAGCAGATCTTGTTTATGTATCCTGCATTGGTGATGCAAACACTTCATTAGAAACAGAAAAATGCTGCCATCTAGTGGACATTTGGGTTGTTGATCCTGACAATTCGTTTCTATGACCAGCAGTTACAGGAAAGGCTTCTGCTCACCACCTTCCATTTTATTTTGAGGCTGCAGTGGAGGCCGGTTTTCCTGAGCTGGAGCCGGTTGTGATACTCCTTTCTGAGCTGTAAGAGGACGATCATGTCAGTAAGAAGGACTTACAGCTCCTCAGGGAACAGCATTCTGGTGCTACTCCAATCATATTGTTTTTCAAATGTATTTCAAAGCGTTACCTTCATTGTAAGGAACTGGGTCTCCTAATTTACCACCAACTTCACCAGCAGGTTTGATTACTTCAATTTCCAAAACGATCACCACCCGTCTAAACAAAAACATTTGCAATCACAATAACGATCAATATTTATCATCAAGTCCAACTAAAAACAACAATAAGCGCATTCAATTCTTACCGGCCATCTTTGAGCACATTGGTCACATGTCTCTTAAGAACACAGATGCAGTTTGGGGCCAGGATGTTTTCCTCTGCCATGTAGTTCAGCTGAGTTGAGAGCATGAAGGCTGCAAACATGCAAGAAGAGAAAAAAAAATCAAATTAATAAGAGATGTTTTTAAAGTCTATATTAGACTAGTCAGCTAACTTTAGATTTACTTTTGTCACACTGCAACATCTTGGAAAAAGGGCACTCCGAGACTGTTTTTTTTTTTTATTTAGTAACTTAAAAATCTTGATGCTGGACGATGCAAAACCGAATGCAATGTCACGACATGAATTAGCCCGCAGACTCATTGAGATGCTTGCAGATCAAACTACAACGCATTTCACTGAAATGCAATTCGTGTTACCAGAGCCGATCGGAGTTAATCTGCTGATGCACAACAGAAAAGGATTTAGAGTCTACTTAAATGACAAAGTGAATTCCAGTTAAATTACATGGACTTCCAAATAATCAACATTGACGAAAAAAGGAGAAAATAGTTTTAAATAATTTTTGTTATCATTTATAAAAAAAGCAAAATATAATAATAATAATAAAATAAATAAAAATAATAAAAGATATTAACAAAACCTTACAAGACAAAGTGTGTCGTCCATCACTCATCATCACCCGAAAACGAGATGGTCCGCTTCCTCCATCAATCTTTCGAATGTTCTAAACAAAAGAAATACAAAGGAAGCGTTTAAAGACCCACTAAGATCATTTTTTAAACAGAATTTTAAAATAATGTATGAGAGTTGAGCGCAGTGTTGATGCAACGTCATATGCAATTAAAAATTACAATGTCATTTGCCTTTCAAATTAAACCCCCAAAACATCACATTAAAATTCCAATTACATACAATTATTTACAAAAATAAAAGGGAAGGGAATTATTTTTGAACGGGAGTGGGAGTCAGATTACCGGGAGCAAAACGGGATAGGATTATTTTTTTTAATTTTGGTCTGGGAGCGGGACGGAAAAGGAGTGAAAATCCACTGCAGTGTCATCCTCTACTTTAGAGTCACCTTTATATTTAAGTTGAGAAGAACCCTAAACAAATCTGGTTACTGGACTTCCATGAAAATTAATCTTAATCAAGACTGAGCGGAACAAATGTTTCCGGATAAAAAAAGAAGAGAAAACAGTTCCGAGCGGAGCCTACTCACCACCAACTGCAGGATGGCCTCATTTCCACCAGTTCCATTAGCTAGAGCCTGTTCATGGAAACGTGAATAATTGGAATAAACCAACTCATAATCACTACTAACAAACATACGTATATTAATGATACATTATTAATATTTTGACAAGAGCTCAAGAAAAGTTTTCTCTATTATGTCAACACACGTTTGACACAATACCTGAACGGAAACTAAAATTAAATCGGCAATTTCAAATGTTTGAACTGTGATGTTCTGCTTGGCAGTTGTAAAGACAAAACTGTGCTTACCTCTATCGCCCCCTCTGAAAGCTTCGTCATGGTTTTGAAAAGTTGAATTACCAACAAAATGAACGGAATCGACGGCAGGTCAAGCACTTCGCACTCGACGCGGCGATTCTGCTCAGTTGTGTCTGGCGCCAACAGTTAATACAACTGGGGCGCCAAAAAGTCTTCCTCGAGCCGTCTGTTTCCGCTTCCGTTCACAGATCTGGAGTCGGTTTGCCTCTTTAAACGGCGCAGATTTAAACCCAACGAAGCTGCAAAAACAGACCGGAGATCAGCACCAAGGTCTTTAGCGCCAAATGAGTTGTGACGTAACGAGCGTGCTGGTGAGGCGTTCAAGACCATCAAGAAAAAAAGACAAACGGTCTTTTGTTTGTGAATTCAATTTTTTTAAATATATTCTTATAGTATACTGTTTACAATTTTTTTAAGCATCATGTGATACTCGAAAACAACCAAATCTTCAGATAAATACATCCTCTTGGGCCATTAAAATGACAGCATGGACCAGGACTTTATTTTTATAACATCATTAATTTTGTTTATTTATTAATTATGTTTAAAAAAGGAAAATTATCCAACTCCAAACCTAAATTTATTTTTTTTCTCAAATTGTACCATATTGCAATTAATGCAATATGGTTAAATTACCAGGGGTTTATCGAATAATCAATTTTTGTTCCTGCGATTCAACCAGATCAATCTGTCTGAGGCAAGTGAGATAAACCGATATTTGATTTTGGAAAATACCATTTGAATTGAGACACCATATGTTTATTTAACTATAATGTAAAAGTGCCATCACTGCAGCCAACACACATGATGGCAGCAAAAAATGATCAAACCATCATTATAGTCCAATGTGTGGAAACACTGAATTTTCCAAAGACATGTGACCATATAGTGTTCATATTGTTTTAATAATGTTCTGTTTATGTTGTTTTTATGTAGAAAACAGCAGTGGGCCAAACTTTATGAAACTCCAATGTGAATGGATTTGCTATTAGTTGTTGTTTACTTGTGTGTTTGTACACATTTTTACTTTGCACTTCTTCCATCTGGCAAGAAGGAATCTGGAAAAAGTTCACCTGCACTGTTCAGTTCCCAGGTATTTATCTTTCAGTCACACTGGATGAATGTTTCACTAAAATTGACCATTTTCAGGTCAGTGAATCAGATAAAAATGAACCAAAATTGACTATGAATCAGATTGGCAACCCCAAATAATGACAAGACGAGCTGATATTAAAACACCCCAAACAATTATCTAACTAGTTAAAACAAAAAATAAGCTATTTCAACAAATGTAAAATTTGAAAAGTAACTTTTTTTATATGAACTCTGTGGCTCATTGTTATTTGTGTGTGTAATGCTCCTGTATTGTGGCTAAAAATAAGGTCTACACTTTTGTACTTACTTTCTTTTTCCTTGGCATTTGTTGTATATGCTGTTTATAAATAAAAAAAGCAACCCTCAAAAAATGGGATATCTGGATGATCTGTTTTGACAATATTGAAAAGATTCCCAAAGTTGGTCAGATATTAACCATACCATGAACCTAGTTTTGTTGTTTTTTAGTTAATTTAAAACCCAACACAATAGTATGATTCAGAACAATCAGTTTATTCACTAAACACATTAGATAACATACAAAAGCCAAAGTTTTAATTGACCTTAAGATCTATTTCATACAGTTTTCATGTTCAGGTATGATTTTGGAATTTCTAAGCATCGCTGAATGTCTGAAAACTAAACAAAACTGGAAGCTTCAAGTTTTAAAGAGAATTTAGGGCTCCTCAATACTTTTATTTTGTAATGAAAAAGACAAGAAAAACATAGTTCACTTTCACGTATTTTTTTATCCAGTATGACTCATAAATTGGTGTCAATTTTCCTGGAAGAGTTCCTACTTTGGAGAACGTTCAAAATCGCCCATGGAATTCTTGTCATGTGGGAATCCCGCTTTATCCTTGTTTCCAAATTCTCCTCTCTGCAGAATGGGGCCTCCGGGGTTTGGATTGTTGATCACCCCCATGAAGATTGGTATCTGAGTCATGTCATCAATCAGCACAAAGAAGAAGGGTTGACTCAGGTGAAAAATTGGATTTGATGCTCTTGAGATGACCACAGAGGTGGCTGCCGCAGCTTCTGCTCCCTCCTCATTTATTTCCATGATAGACTTGTGCTTCACACTGGACACAAGCAGAGGGCCGTCGGCGATGTCGGCCAAGTTGGGACTTTGAAACATTTCTCCAAGGCCTGATGCAAAACACATGCAGAAAAAAAAAATCAGTGCAAGTCTAAAAGAGAAGACGAGTGCATGGATATATTTGCTAAGACAGAATACAAAATCAAAATCCCCCCAGAAACAGTTAAATGATTTTAAAATATGGTTAAGAAGGTTTCACCCTCGAGTTAGACCTCTGGGAGACATTCTTTAACGAGTACTGGATGGTCAGACTTGTGGCTCACTGTTTACAGAACAAATAAGAAGCATGAATTTTGGATGAACAACTTCCCTGCGTGGAGTTTATTGGGACGTTAGTTGAACATCTCAAAATCAACAGGCCCCCTGAGATAAATGGCATCACTTTTGTAAGTTGGTCTTTCTTGAATCACGCTCTTTTGCAATTTTAGGCCCAAGGTAATATATTAGAACAGTAAACCTCATCTCTTTTTCAGTAATGCAATTGCAACTTTAAGATGCATTTCAACAACAGAAGCCATTTTTGGAAAAACAAATGTCCTGGCATTCGAAAGAAGAACCTCAGATATGTGAGTAGTAGCGTGACTTTTTTCCTGGTTATAATACACTACATCCAACTTGTGCCTCAAAAAGATGTTTTGCTGAGGTGCAAATAGGGATATTTTGGTTCATTCTTTTAACAAAAAGTCACTCATTGTTTGCTTTTCTGGAACCCTATTGGTTATTACCAAAGCGTTCATCCTGAGGTCCAACCAATCTGTACACCATCATAATATAACATTAATTTGTTAAAATAAACATGATAGTACAATATATATATATATATATATATTGGTTCAGCAGAGAGTTTCCCGCCGGATGAAGAATTCAGGGAGACCCAGACTCCGCCCCCCTGTGGCTTCATAGCTAGGCAGTGGTGTGAAGGGTCTTGCCTGAAGACCTACACTGGAGTAAGCTCACACAGTGAGAACCAAACACTGGTTTTCCATGAACCAGTCCTGCATAAAGCCAACTGAGCCATCCAGCTGCCAACTTAGATGCATTATTGACATGTTTATTTCTGATTTGTTTAGTTATAAACTGATTTTCTTTTGAATAATTGTCACCTTTCATCATTTTTGTTGGGTTTTGTTCTAAACTTGCACAAAGTCGAAGGCCCTGATATTCAGTTTGAAAATAGTAAATTGTTCTCTTTACTCTGGGACTGAGCTGGTAGACACCTGAAGCTTCCTACAAATTACTAACCCTAGTTCAATCTGGAAACAATCAAGAAACAATCAGATGTCTGCAATAAATTAATAAAATAAAGCATTTTTACCCAGTCTGGTGAGAACATCCTCCAACTCTTGGGAATACTCCAATTTAAATTTAGGAACTTTGACTTGAACGGCCTTTTCCCTTGGAAGACGGTCAAATAGATCCGAGATATTTAGCTTTGCAGAAAGTGAGGACACGTTTACTTGGCCGGACAGAGGCATCACCACCAGCAAGCTCATCGACTTCATGAATGGAAACTTTGCAACCTGCAAAGGAAGCAAAAATAAATCAAATCAGATGCTGAGGCTTTCTCATTTGACTTGATGACAGCGTCTTACCTGCGCCTCCAGATCATGGTCAGTAAATGAACTCAAAGGATGTTTTGCATCTTCCATCACTTCAACATCCACCATGTGCATGTCATCAAGGTAGAACACACCTCTGGTGGTAAAACGTGGATCAAAACGGGCTTTCCATTCACCTTAGGGATGAAAAAAAAAATCAAATTTCAATTAATTTAAATAAAGTTATTCCTATAAACAGCAGACAATGTGACAATTTCACTTGAAAAACATGTTTGCCCGATGTATTCTCAAAGCTTGCTTTCATCAATGTGAAATTTCACATATTATTCACCTTTAAAATGGACAGCATTAACGAGCATAAGAAGGAGATTGGGCGGCAAAGACGACAAGAAGTCTGAGATTTTTCCTTGTGTTGCATTCTCCACCCAGTCATTGATCTGCTGCAGGCTCTCCAGCATTGCTGGTTCTGAGTCGTACAACTGCTTGGATTCACTGACAAATTCTTGCTTTGCCTCAAACCCTAGGACACACAAAGCAAAACTTTTTTTTTATCAGCAAAAGACAGGGACAAGGAAAAGAAATTATATATATATATATATATATATATATATATATATATATGAAGTGTAACAGTCACAGTTTAGTTGCACAAATGCCGTGTGCTTGGTTACCAACCTTGGCCCAAAAATATGCCTGTCGCAATTTGCAAGTCTCTGTTTCTAAGTTGCATTAAGACATTGCGCAGAGACTGGTGGTAGCAGGGGACAGAGTTTTCATGGAGGTGATGCATCAGTAGCTCCTCTGTTTCATTTTCTGCACCTTTAGACAAAAAAAGAGAGGATGATAACTGAATGGTGCGAGTTATTATGACATAAAAAAAGGTGCAATGATTATTTGACTTAATCGATGAACCAATTCAGTCAAATTATCATAAGTCAAATTATGTGATGAATCGAATTATTAAAATGAATTGTTACACCCCTAACTGAAACAATGTAGTGTGACAATGAAGATAGTCCAGGTGTTAGTTCAGGTGACCATCCATACCTAAAGCCAACTGTGAAAGAGCCAGGGATATGCTTAAAGGAGATATAATAAGATTTGGCTGATCTGGTGTTGTCTCCAGGTTTTGTAGCAGTTGTACTCCCAGTTTCTGAATGGCAGCAGTGATGGCTTGCAGAGACTCTGGGCTCCGACTGACGGAACCGCAGCCTTCCATGTCATCCTCATCTGATGCGGATCCACCGGAGATACTTGCAACCATTGTGTCCACGACACCGGGTCCTGGTTCTGGCATTCCTCTGCTTTCATCTGTCTTTATGACAAGAACAACAGCAGAAAATGTTTGTGAAAATGATTATTTAAAATAAGAAAAGGTCATTCTTTTTCCCTCTTACCTCTGTGATGTTACTGGGCAGCAGAGGAATGAAAGGAATAACAGGTAGTGAGTCATCATCTGCTGCTTCAACTTTCTGTTGACAAGAAGATAGCCAAGAACTTATGAAACAAATCAGTTAAAAAGAACACATCACACGTAGAATGTACAGCATCCTTTTAATCTTTATGATAAAAATGTTATCGGTTTACAGTGACCCCTTGGCTGCAGAGACAGATAAACAGGAGTGTCAGGCAGATGTCCATGTCCTGATAGCGTAACTGCAGAAGAAAATTCAACCTGATCAAGTGAGAAAAACATTGTGGGGCTTAAAAATACAAAGTGCAGCACTTATGATTACTTAAAAGTCCTTTTTTTTTCCAACTTCCTATACATTTCTAGTTGTATTTGCATGTTAAAAAGAGTAAAAGCAATAAAGACGAAAGAAAAAAATAAATATCTGAACCACAACTTACTTAACTTTCTTTTATAATTGGATTGTTTTCTTCCTCAGTTGACTTTCTTCACTCTTTTCTAATAGGGCCGAGATAATCTGAAATTTGCCCAAAACCTGCCAGACAAAGATTTCTTAGGATTTTTTAAGTAACTATAATGCAGAAAAGGAAAATTGTAAAATTTCAAGATTTTGTTACTATTCCTGAAGCAAAACTGATAAATTGTTACACACTACCGTTCATTTATCCACTTAACAGTTAAAAAGAAGAAACTATACCACCCAAGGACATTTGGATTTTTGCAAACTGTTAGGTTTGACATGATTTTGTGCTGAAATAAACATGCCAAAACACAGAAGAACAGCTAACTGGCATGCCATAATTACCTTTTCAGCAAACTTTAAGGCAATTTCCCCCCCCAAAAAACCCACAAATAAAGATTTGTTGTTTTCTTTAACATTCCTTTCATTCTTGAAATTACTTTAACAAAACTCCCTGTTGCAGTTATTTAAATTGACCTTACCTTACTTAATTTTTTTGGGAAAAAAAAGTTCTTGCTGGCCCAAAAAAGGAAAAACCACTGTACTGTGAATGGCCGAGTCTCCAAGAGTGAAAGATTGGCAGTTACTCAGTAAACTGTTAAATATCAACTTAAATTGATCGGGGGTTTAACCCACTAATTCTTAAAGTTCCTTCTGAGGCTCTACCAGGGCAGATTATTTAACTCTGACAGACAAGTATTTTGCACCAATCTGTACACACGATATCACAACAAAACTTAATCTCTGACAGAAAATGAGACATCTTGCAAAAGCGTAGTTGTTCCAACTGTGTGTGGGTAAACAACTGCAGACTTTAGACGTTTGATGTCAGGGATCATACTCCCACATTTCTCTGAAACACCAGCATTTAACTAATCCGTCTAATAAAGAAGCCATAAACAATCTTTTGTTCTGTAAAAGTTATCAGGTTGATATTGAAACAACAAAAAGCCAACAAATGCCTTAAAAGATATAAGGAAAGGAGACTTTTCAGTACTTCAGGGATTCAGGAAAACATCTATTTTGCAGATCATATGACTCATTTCTGTAAACACAAATGGGACTTTGTCCAATCTAAGCCTAAGTGATTCAGCTATGATCGTAAAGCAAAGCTTAAAGCTGTGGTGAATTCAGGTGAAACACACTAAACAACTGGAAAACAACAAATACTGTGGCAACTTTTATTGAGCAAATTAATAAAGTCATGTTTTTTTTCCTTTAGATTGACTTCTGGAATGGTGGTCGAGTTCACACAACAGGTTTATGAAAAGCACAAAACTTTCAAATGTGCAGGAAGGACACTATCAAAGCGTATCGAACTTAAGGAAAATAATCCGAAAAGTAGGAAGTTTTACAACTTGACATCGTAAAGCACAGAGCTTTCATACTTGTATGCTACTCAGCTTATATTAAAAAAAAAAAAAAAAAGGGGGCAATATTTCTATCAGATTTACTGACGTTACACAAAAAGCATTTATAGGTTCTGTAGACATTTTCCAAGCATATTTGTAGGTAAGGAAATATATAGCGTAAAGTACAAAAGTTGTTCGTCTTGGCGTTGACTGTTCTATATAAGCTTTTGTAGTCCCGTGATTGAAAAATCGCTGGTGAAAGCAGCACCAGCTGTGATACACTCTCAGTGTAATGTTGCTACAACCAAACTCATTTAAACGGGCTTTACAAAAGAAAGTTCAAGTCATTTTTATACTGGAATAAAAACATTCCATACTGAAAAATATGAGTGAGAGTCTACATGTTAATTGTGCAGTAGATTAAAGGCTGTGCAGCTTTTACCGTTTGTTTGGACTTAAATGTCTTCAGAGTAGGCACAATGACAGTTATAACAAATGTGTGTTTCTTATTCATACTGTATATACAAACTACTGTAAAACAAGTTTAATAAAACATGGAGCAAATGACAGAAATGAGCTACAAATACTGCATAGTTTACTCATGTGAATTTTGATGCACTTGTTAAGATAGGGACTGGAAGGTGAGCTTGATGAGTTTTTGGTTTGGCTATGCGTCTATCTGGAAAAGTGTAAACACTAAAAAAAGCCTTCCTGAGCATGTCTTTCACTTTCTTGTTGTGAGGAATATAAGCGACTTTGTCAACCTAATAAAGACCAGTCAAGATGGGAATTTCCTATCAAATCTCGGATATTATATAAAGATGATTTCCGTGTGCTAAAACTTGGTAGCTGTTGGGGCATCTGCTGTCCATCAAATTCAGTGCTAGCAGCCAAACTGGCAGATTTCTGTACATTGTGGGTTTATACATAATTTCTATGTGCCGCTTCATTCAGAGGAACATCTGAAAGGAAAGCCGTATCGCTATTGTCCACTTCAAGTACAGAAGGGACAGACGACATTTTTTATTGTGGCTAAGACACTATGGAGGCCAATGGAAAGGATTGTGTACAGTTGGGGGCAAGTAAGTTAAGCTAACAACCTAATGGCACCATTTTCAGAGCCGAGCAGCAGAAGCCTCTTTGTGGGTAGGACCGCTAAACTGGTCAGAGTGCCACGGAAGTTCTCCGAGCTCAGCTTTGTGCTGCTCACAGGACTCAGGGAGATATCGGCCATCGAGTACACCCCGATCTTATTGGCGACCGTCCCGGTTACAATCTGTGACCCGTAGAGGTCAAAGGCGTGGATGTGGTCGGACTGAGACTTGTACTGGCGAAGAGGCTTGTTTTCAAGATCCTTCCACACAGTCAGTGTGTAGTCAGTGGAGGAGCTGATCACCAGATTCCCCTCGGCAGCCTAGAAACATATACATATAAAGAACAAGAAAACAGTGAAATCTAGATCAAAGCTAGTACCAGGAAAAAGTGAAGGATTTATTCTTAATTACAGATATTTGTAAAGAAAGCAAAGACTTTCACATGCAATGCACTGTATATGAAGAAAATACCTTATTTACAGAGCAAATTAAAGCAATCTGAAGTCATTAAATTGAAATATAAAAATACTTTTAAAGATTAACAGAAAAACATTAAATAAAAAGGCACGACAATGTTGCTATTGTTAAGATTTTTATTCTCTGTTTTTTTTTAAGGTTATTCCATAATATAAACTGTGACGACTGTTTGAGAAATCAAATACAACAAACATCAATTAAATTGATCTAATTCTTCCTTTTATTGTTAAAAAGGAAAACATCACTTCTATCAATGTGATCGGAGGAAACACAGTGGTCTTCTAATGAGTAACCCGTGTCCATATTTGCCTAAACTCATGGCTTTACAACTAAAAATACAGTCCTTGACCTTTGTGGGGGTTAAATAAAGTTTGTCTTGTTGACAGCAGAGACGCCAAGTACAACTTTCACCTTTTATGCATCACTACATGGGTATAAAACAAAGGAAAACTCATCTTGCCATTTATATCTTTCATAATATAGCTAAATGAGAATTTAAATCGTTATTGGTTCTTAAAAAACCTCAATCTTTTGGAAGCAGGATGACCGCTTGCAAAAAATTGACACATTTTAATGTAATACCTGAATCTAAACCAGAAAAATGATTAAGTCATAACATCCTGGAATATATGGTAAATATTTTCAATAACAGATACATTCACATGTCAAGAATCTGAAACTTGTTTGGAAAGTTTGTCAACCCAAGAAAGAATTCAAAGTGACTAGAGATTTTCTGGTTTTGAAGCAAATCCTGTATCATTCTGAAGTCTCCATCATTTACCAAAAAGCAACACATTTTGTACAAACTGGTGACCTACAACTCCCAGAGAAACTACAAAGAACAGCAAACATTGTGCTTTTACCATCCTAAATAGCTGACTCAGATGTTTCATCATGGCAACATTTTCCATGCTTCATCTGTGTCATTATGCTACCACCATTATATAACTTCAGAATTTTCATGAATGCCCCGTTCCAAATAAAAAAGAGAAACTAACTTTGATAATAATAAATAATAAAGCCTAATGTTTGCAAAAATATTTAGAGCATATGGCAGTGAAAACTTTGTGACACACTCATCCTCCTGCCCACGCTTTCTGTAAATAACTTGAGTCCTCAGCATGCCGTCCTGCATTGTGAAATACAAGCTGACAAAATGGACTTGGTGTTACAAAAATTTAAGTTAGAGTTTGCTCCGCCTCTCATTCTTTTAAAGAGAAGGAAAACCTTCTTTAAAGGCAATAAAGCATTTTTATTTTAATCAATAACTGTTTTTATGTCAAATTTGCAATTTGTCAATTCAAAAAACTACTATTTTATAACCACTTTTAAATGCATTTCAGTTTGTCCAGGATGTCCTGATCCGATCACGTGATTGGAATTTGGGCCAGATTACAAGGTTGATGACTCAATCAAAAATCGGATGTCGTCTCCCGATCAGTATCGGATATTTAATATATTCTTATCATGATCAACGCTTTAGATTTCAAGTTTATTATTCCAGATAAATACACTACTAGAAGTCTGCATATCATGAATAAATCAACACAATTTATTGCGGCGCTAGTCTGAACAGGAGGCGCACAAAAACAGTTCAGGTAAGCTAAGATAGCAAGAAATTCACAGATTCAGACTTCCGGGATCAATAACTCGTTTCAAAACATTTTTAACTGACAGCAAGTGTTTCTATTGGGTTGTCTTAACACAAACAACGATCAAAAAGGCTTTTTAACCAAAAAAAAAAAAAAAAAAAAAAGATGGGGTTTTTGTTTCTTTTTAATGAGAACAGCTCTCTCTGTGCTGCCGACAGACAGACCACGATGAAACTGCAGCTCCATGAAAAGGGTATTTAACCCCTTATGCCCCAAGCCTTTTTTATTTCTCTTTTACAGAACGCCACTTATGCAGAATTAACAAGAAAACCCAAAATGTGACGTCCATGAATGTGGACGTTAGGTCTTAAGAGGTTAAAAAAGAATCCAATAATCTCTCTCTCTCTCTCAAAAAAAAAAATTGAACCTAATAAATGGTTGCATTGACATGAACATGGTCATGAATATTCATCATCATATTGATGCTACAATGATTTTAAAAAATGTCATAATTTATTTGTCAGAATTTTTAGTGATCTCTTCAAAAATGTTCAATAGTTCTGAAGATACTAAAACTACAGCCACCAAACTTTCTCACATGACTTGTTATCACGTATTTTTACTAGCTAATAGTTGCACTATTTTACTTGACTGTTAAAACTACTTCACAGAAGTAAAGTGTTAAGCGATGAGAAGGTTATTAAAAGAAAAATAGAAAAAAAAACTGATCAGTTTATTAAATTGTTTTCACTTTTTAAATGTGTTACAAAAGTATTGGATGGAGACTCAATATCAACAGATATTCAAAATCAAATCGGATCGGGCACAAAACCTGATCGGTACATCCCTACTCCCAATTCCCACATCACATCTTTTACTTATTATTTACTTACAGTCCCAACCCTGATCATGTTTTGATCTTTTGCCTAAAACCTGCAGACTGTATTTTCTACATTAATACAATCTTTTTGAAAGAACATTTTTTCATCTGCTTCTATTTCAAAACAATTTTGATAAAGAAATACCCAGAAAAGCAATTTTAAACTTGTCCTCTATCAAGAGAAAAATTCCACAAGAGTATGTTCAAAACACCCAAAAAAAAATTCCATCTGAGTGGATCTCAAAGTTATCCTTTATTTTTTATTACCTAAAAAATATACATTTTATGAATTAAAAAATTAAGTATCCCACTTGAAAGTCATACTCACCACAAATCAAATTAGGGACAACCTAGATGCATTTTTGAATGCCTTTGTAGTTGTATTTTATGCATCTGTGTCAAATATCACAAAATGCCATTAAATTTGTCTCAAAAGGTTAAATATATTTTATGTAAAATATATGTATTTTTATGGTGTAATTCAACTGACTAGAAGCCCTTATGAGAAGACAAAACACAGATCCAGGTGGAGGTTTTGGGCATGTCCCACTGGTCAGAGGCCTCGGGAAAGACCCAGGACACGCTGGAGACTATGTCTCTCGACTGGCCTGGGAACGCCGTGGGGTCCCCCCAGAGGAGCTGGAGGAAGTGGCTGGGGAGATGGAAGTCTGGGCATCTTTGCTCAGACTGCTGCCCCACGACCCGGTTCCGGATGAGCGGATGAATAGTTGGAAGGATGGATCAACTGACTAATGCTATAAAGGCTCCCCTAACGCTTCCTTTGTCAGTATCTTTTGATATTATATAGGTATATAAAACACAAACAGACACAGTATACCTTCATTTGAAGGATATCCCCCTCGTGCGCAGGCCAGCCCTTCAATACAAGTCCAGTGCGGGCATCCAGCATCACAATAAGGCCAGATGAGAAACCTGCAGCCACCGTGCCTCCAGAAGGGCTCACTGCCAGATAGCGGATGAGCCCAGCACTTACGTTGTTGTATGCCAGACGAAATTCATGCTGGAGACACAAGAAAAGGTTTTGTTACTCGAGTTTTTAAAAGCGCTGTAGGGATGAATTTGACAAAGAACGCTACAGATTTGACAACAGTAGGGATAAAATACAGTAATTGTTCGCAGTAGGTGAGTAGGCAATGTTTATAATTTAGAAGAATAAGGTTGTTGAATGAAAGCGATACCTGCAATCCACGTTTGCGAGGATCAATGAAACGTAGAACTGAATCTGCACTGCCAAAAACTACACTGGAGTGGGGAGCTGGCATGGTGGTGACAGCTGTGATGGGATTCTTCCCATCCAAAGCGTCGTATGAGCAGATCTGCTTTCCTATAGATAATAAAGAAAATACAAAAATAAGCTCAAGATTGTGATTATAAGGGTATTATTGTTAGTCACATACCTGTATACTGGTCCCACAGGTGAATAGTGCCATCACAGCTGACAACCTCCTGTGAAGCTTCTAGCTGTCCAACATAGTAGACTGATTTTCGATGTTCAGTATATGTTAGTCTCGGCTCCACTTCCTTTGTCCCATCCCCATGGTTGTAAAGAGGCCAGAGCTTCACGGTTTTGTCTTTACTCCCAGAAAGGAAGTAATCTTCACCCACCAGTGGTGCCAAACACTTGGCCGTGCCTGAGTGACCCAGGAAGCTCTGCAGTCTTATCTGGTGAAAGTGGAAATGGGAATCTTGTTGGTTGAGACCAATCTCATACTGCCAGTAGGCCAGCCAGTTGCCCTGCAGTGAGCGGCTACTTCGCGGGAGCTCCTGCTTCAGGGCGCTGTCCTCTGGGGAGGGCCCTGTCAACCACGATGAAAAACAAGTTGCATTTGCACTTGAAGCAGCAAAGGTGGAGGCATTGGAGATGACAGAGGTGTTTTGGTTGGAGCGTCCCCAAGACCCAGCCAAGCCGTGGTTAGTGCTGCTACTGTAGTCGATGTCGTGGGACACTTGGATACGGTTTCCAACCAGGTGACTTCCAAATGTGCCTGATTCAGGGAGGAGGTCTCCCTCAGAGGTGGAGTTACTTGAAGGAGCAGAAAATGAGCTACAAGGCACGTGTCTCCCAAAGCTGGAGGTTGGAGAGAGGGGTGCTGAAATGAGGTTCTTCTGTATACTACCAAGACTCACACTCTGTTGGTAGGACTGGGCCATCTGCCAGACAAGTTCATGATTGGGAACCAGCTTCCGAATTGCTGTGTCACCTAAAAATTTTAGAACAGAACACTATTTTAAAACCAAAAATTGTATTTCATTTCATGAAAGAGCACACAACTTTCTACTGAAGAAGGTTCATTGAGTGCCAGTGACCTGTTGCCTACCTATCAGGCAGTAGAAAGGGATATAAGAAGCATGTGCCATCTCTGGGTTGAAAACGGTCTGCAACTCCTCCAAGGTACCCATCTCATACATTACATTTGATCCTTCAGGGGTACAGACATCAACCACTGTTACATCCCCCACGAGTCTCTGGGAAGCACACTCCAACTACAAGAAAAAAATAAGCAATTGCATTCGTCCACATTTCATTGAACCCATGAATTGTAGGTTGTGTTGTAGTTACAACAAATTGTATCAACTTTATAGAAAAACTCTGAAATGTGATCAAACAAAAACTCCTGCTGTACAGCCTTAACTTTAGTTCTTAATTTTAACTTAAATTGACATTGACAGTATTCATCTTTTCCTTTCACTTTTTCCCTTCAGGGATCACTACAGTGAATCAGCTAACCCAGTCTTCTGCATCCTTCTGACATCAGCTACCTTAATGTCTTTGTTCACTGCATCTATAAACCTCATCTTTGGTCCCTCTCTAGACCACAAGTCTGCAACCTTCAACATTTAATGAGCCATTCAGGTCGATTTCTCACAGACAACAACCCAGTAGGAGCCACAAAGGCTAATGTCACCCTTTAGAAAAATAGAACATTGATTTGTATTTATGTTATTGTTACTATGATCAATGTAAGTAAACTTTTTTTTAACTAATGAAACATAAATATAAAAGAAAATAGTCTTTTTTATAATAGGAAATACTTTATAACTTTTGACATCAATTCACAACTTTCTTTCAAAATAAAAGACACCCTTGTCACAAAGGATCATCTCAATGCAGCAATTGTAGTAAGTAGTGGAATGTCAGCAGTGGTTTAAAAGAAAACAACAGAATTTATTTTAATTTTTGTGGTGCATCTCACTGACAAATATGTAAAACTAACTAGCCAATATTAAATAAGAACTAATTACCTGGCCCTTAATGTAATTTTCAAATCACGAGGTGCACCTAAAATCTTTTAATTTGTTCAAAAATAGAAAATCTGTAATACGGTGCACCTAAATTCTGGCTCTGCTTACTGTCCTCAAATTGGCTTTCTGTGGTAAAAGGTGCTCAAGAATCTGTCAAAATGCATTCGTTGAATTTGTGATTCACTTACTTTTTAGATTACAGTTACTTTTTCAAATTAAAACTTTTTTTTAAACTACAGAGCCACACGGGAGGGGTTAAAGTGCTACATGTGGCTCTAGAAGCGCAGGTTGCGGTCCCCTGCTCTAGACCTGTTGCCTGGCAGCTCTAGACTCAGCATTCTTCTTCCAATATATTCATTGTCACCTCTAACATGTGCTGTCCCTCTGATGTACTCATTCTTGATCCTTTTCATCCTGGTTAATCTCAAAGAAAACCTCATCATCTTCATCTCTGCTACCTCCTTCTACCAAGGCCAAACAACATGACTAGTCTCACCAGAGTTGTGTACACTTTTTCTTTCATTTGAGCTGAAACTCTTATCACACCTGACACTTTACTCCACCCATTCCAACCTGCCTGCACTCACTTCACTTCTTTTCCACACACTCCATTACTTTGAACTGTTGACCTTAGATCCTTAAAATCCTCATCTGTCAGCCTGTCCATCACCATTGCAAACAGGAAGTAGCTCAGTGCTGATCCCTGATGTTATCCCACCTCCACCATGAACTCCTGTCAGCCTTACAGCACACCTCAACGCAGTCTTTACAGCCCTCACACATGTCCTGCACTGCTTTAACATATTTCTCTGTCACTCCAGATTTCCTCATACAATACCAGAGTTCCTCTCTTGGCACTCTGTCATCAGCTTTTTCCAGATCTACAAAGACACAGTGTAGTTCTCTTTGACCTGATCTGCCTGTGATTTTTTTTGGGCAAATTTGGTATTAAAAGTCTTAAAAAAAAAAAAAAAAAAAAAAAAAAAAAAAGTTGACTGCATCTTTGAGTATCATTAGGCACACAAACCTGAGGTTGAAGAGAATGCAGCAAAGAGAAAACGGCAAAGAACCGGCGCAAAGTGTCAGCCATGTGTCGCTGCACCATCTCCCTCCCAATGCGCAAGAAGATGAGAGCCATCAGGCTGAGTGTCTTGAGACAGAGAGCAGTGCGAGTCTGGACACCACTTGGAAACCTGGACATTTTATTTGAATGGACAAATGGACAAAGTGAAATGCAAAAGTTATAGACAAGATAATAATTCAAAGTATAACAGTTTACTACACAAAAGTTTTAGGTATCAGAACTTCAGCAATAAATTGTGTCAAAACTTTTCTGATGTTTTAACAAAAACTGTCCATTACAGGCGGATGAAATGTTTGACTCTTTGTTTCAACAAGAGCCAGACTTGAACACATCTAAATTAATGCAGAATTAAAAATAAAAGTTTTTTTGTTTTTTTTTTGCATGACATGTCTACAAGTCTGTTAGTAATTTACCCGATTTTGGGTGTGGTTAGCAGATCTAAAAGAGGCAGAAGCACATCCTGATTGATTTTCATCAGCATGTCCATAAGAGTGGCGTCTGAGAGAAAGATGATGATCTTCTGTGCAAGGGCCACAGCTCCAAGCAGACATGCTTCTTTACGCGTGTTGAGACGTTGTGAGGACGGTGGAGATACCTGCAAAATATACAAATATTAGTATAGTATAGTATTTAGAAAATTACATGCAAATAGTCAGTTTCAGAACGTTTATACTGTACACTTTGTTTCGACCTAATTTTCTTAATGTAAAAACATTATAAAAAAAAATCATACAACAATTGTGGGTCATATTAAGAAAAATGAAACCTCTATCCATCCATTTTCTAAACCCACTTAATCCTTTTGGGATCATTGGGTTTCCAGAGCCTATTTCATCCACTAATAGGCAAAGATGGAGTACACCCTGGTAAGGTCGCCAATCCACTGCAGGGCGGAAGGCTATCTAACTTGTTTAATGTTTTGCCAAAATGAACCTTTAAATAATTAAAATGAACCTAACATAAGAAAAAAAAAACATTAGGGAAAAAAAAAGATAAGTTTCCAAAGAATTTAAGAGATTACGTTGCCTTCAAGGGAAAATAGTTTTTTGGTTTTCACTGGTTGGTTAACACCATGTATGTTAACACCATCCCAACAAGGAAAAAGTTCGTAAAGGTTTTGATGCACATCAATATTTTCTAAGTAACTACCTAAAATCATCTAAAGGTCAAATGGTGCAATGCTTGGATAATTATAAAAATCCACAGCAAACTATGAGAACCAACTGAATTTCATTAGCAGGTCACTATTACAGTCAGAAAAGACTGAACATACACAATTTGATTGTAAATCATACAAGAAAATAGTGGTTTAAGTTACAGTTGTAAATTTGAAAAAGGAGGTATTAATTTGAAAACATGACAGAAGCAACAAATTAAAATGTCCATGTGAGTTTTTGCTTTTAGACTACTTTTTAATTTTCTTACCAGATATCCAATATAAGGCAGGTACTGGTACGTAAGCACAGGCTCTCCGTAAAGCTGAGCTATGTAGATGAGACAGTCCAGAACCAGTCCAGCTGTATGATCACCTACCACAGGTTTCTTCTCATACACACTACTCATTCCCACAGCCTGCAGGTGGCTTTCCTCTGAAGGACAGATTACAAACTGGTGGTTTTTAGGTCCTAAATGGGTACAAAAATAAAAGACAGAGAAAATAGTGAAGACAAAAACTAGGTTATAATGGTTAGATTAAAAAAAAACAAGTGAAAGTCTGGAAGTTTTCACATGAAAAATGTACGCACCAATGTAACAGTTTGTGAGCAATCGCAGCAAATTTCTTGCTACGTATCGAGATGTCACTGTTGGGCCGAGTTTTGCTGAAAGCCAACGAACTGTTTTGCAGACTGTATCTGTAAATTATATATATATTTTAAAAATGCTTAACTTTTTGGAGAGGTTAAACAAACAATTTTATGTCTTTACTTTCCACTTACCTAAAAGAATCTTCTGCTCTTTCTCCTCAGACTCTTCTGATGGATTATTGTCATCCTCTTCCTCTTGTTCTTCCATTCTTTTCTCTGTCTCCTCCAGAGCCAATCCGTTCATTAACTCCTGTTCTACAGATGCAACTGCAGTGGCCATTTCTTCAGCACACCCTGACTTCTCAAGGTTTGAATGACCCATGTCCTCTGCTCCATATTTACTTATTTTAGTCACCTCTTCTTCCTCCATTTCTCCTCCCTCCTCTCCCTCGCTAGCATGTTTTAAATCCTGGCTGCTGTCAGCTGATTTCAGACTGACTCGATCCCGCATTGAGTCATCCCCTAAAGACAATTCACTTGTGCTGCTTTTGTCACTTAACTTCCCCACGCTCAAAGACTCCTGATCCTGATCTTTGGACGCAGAGTTCTGGCTTTGCTGTTTTCCTCCAGCTCCACTGTTGTCGTAAAACTCATTCTGAAAGTCTTCTGCCTCTGACAGAAACACCTGCTCGCTGAGACTAATGCCAGAGGAGTAGTCAACTAGCCCAGGGTCTCCCATCACACCAACACCTCCACTGGTGGCACTCTCACCATCATTCCCAGGTGACAGCCCCTCCCCGCATTGATAATCCTCTTCTTCGTCTCCTAAATTACATGCACCGCGCCTCAGACCTTTACCAGCGTCACCACCAGTAATAGAGATGGAGCTTTCAAAGCCAGAGAGGACTTGAAATACATGTGGAAGGAGGCTGGAAAGAAAGGCCTGCAGACCAAGCCTCACGATCAGTTGCAGAACAAAACAGTCGGTGTAGAGATAAAATCGACCCCTGAGGCAGTGAGGGTTTTCATAAACGTTCACCAGAGGCTTTACCAAGTACTTGTTGGCATTTCTGGGACCCAGTACTTTAGAAATTGGCTCAAAAAGGTACCATGCCGCATAGACAGCTGTGGATTCTTCAAGCATGAGAGCCAGAATAAAAGGCAAGAGGATCTCAAGCCCCTCTGCGGTGATGTTACTCCGCAAGAGCGCCTCGAGCTGCTGCCACAGATGAAAAACAACATCTCTTCCTTGAAGGCTACAGACGGTGTCCATCTTGGTATGGTAACAAAATATAAAGGTATGAAGAGCAGAAAAATAGGAGGGAAAGGGAAAAGGAGTGATGAAGGTGTTCAATAACTGGTGAGGGCTTGGAGGAGGGAGGCCGTCACGGATGGGGTCATACCTGAAAAGGAGTGGATGTGAGCCCTCTTGTTCTTTACTTTGTGCTATTCTAGAGTGCCTCTGGATCAGCAAAAGTTTGTCAAGAGCGTGCTGCAAGGGCAGTGGAACATCACGGAGGCTGGCAGAGCAAAGCCTCAAAATAGCTTGGAAACGCTGTCTAAGGGGAGTTCCTGGTTTCAGTCCTCTGAGTTTAGCCGAATAGAATATCTCTGCGATAACCACACCCAAGGCTTGCATATCTCTTTGGTAAAGCTGTGTTAGAGAGGGTTGGGATTCAGTTGTTGGCCCCTCCCTCACTGAGCCACCAGCTGCTGCAAGTTGACATACATCAGAGTGAACATTTTTCACCAAGAAATTATTCAACTTCTCCAGCTCTTCCAAATGTTGCAATGGGTTGAAGCCTTCAGGAAGGGTAATTTTTGTTTCCTCTGGATTGGTCATGTTTTCTGCTTGTTTTTTGCTTGTTGACCAACCTCTTTGTGACACTGAACTTCGTAACCCAGGACCACTTGTAAAATCCCCACTGACTGAATTTGGAGACTGAGTGATTAGGGCCGTATGGTCCACAATGCCC
The DNA here is from genome assembly GCA_036245035.1 of Adrianichthys oophorus. Classification (NCBI taxonomy): domain Eukaryota; kingdom Metazoa; phylum Chordata; class Actinopteri; order Beloniformes; family Adrianichthyidae; genus Adrianichthys; species Adrianichthys oophorus. The sequence goes on along the minus strand of BSAI01000072.1, from coordinate 10,174,570 downwards.
TTTCCTCCTGCTGGATTCACAGACAGCAGAGGTACAGGGGAAGACACTGAATTGGATGACCCAGCGGATGTCAGAGAGTCTAAAGCCTCTGTACCTTGTTCAAGCTCATCATCTCTATCTGCCATAGCCCAGCCGCTGGACTCGCACCCAGTGGACTCTGGGACCATTCCATCCACAGTATCACCCACTTTGTTTAATGTAGGGATTTTTAGAGAAGGCACATCAAGAGCAGCAAGGCCAAGGAGAGGGGGCTCTAATGGAGCATACTGAGAAGGAGATAAGCGAGGTGGGTGAGGCTGGTCAAACAGTTGAACTACACCATAGGTGGTCAGATTGGTGTGGTTGTCCACCAGGTGAAGGCATACATTCTTGGCCTTGACAGCTTCTTTCCCTGAAAGTTTATAGCCAAATGTGAGGTCTATCCAGTGGTGCAAATGCTGGGACACTTCTCTGCTCTCCAAGAGGCGTCGGTGGACCTCGATGAACTCTTCGTAAGACATGCACCAAGAAGGTACGTCCAAGTCTGGCATGTCTGGGTGGATTGAGTGGAAAATAGAAGGGTCTGTATAGAATTCTGGAATGCACTCGTCAGGGGTCCAGCTTTGCATGCGCTCCATACTGGCTGGGTATTCATTTGGCTCCCACTGAGATCTAACATGGCTGCATAACACAGACCTGGGTGTCTGTCGGGCTTTGTAGACATAGTAGGTGATGTCTGATAGCACATCAGATATGTGGTGAGGTACATGGAGGTGTTCAGACTGTCCGGCACCTCCTGCACCACTACAGAAACTGAAGTCTCCACCGACACCACCTCCACTTAACCCATTACCTCCTGCAGCTGCCAATGCCTCTTTGGTCATCTCGTATGTAAAGTCCAGCTGCTTGTCTCCCTTGTTGAGTCGGAACTTTGACCTCCTGAGGTCCCTAAACTTTCCAAATGGCACAGTGAAATCCACGACCCAAGGCAAAACAGGGTGATAGTTAGGGTCTCCCTCTCGCCGTCCAGCAAGTCTGTTCAACTCCATCAAGTAGTGAAAGTTCCTCACTCGTCCATGGACCCAGTCCAGAACCAGCGTCTTCAGCTCACCAAAGCAATCTTGGCAAAGTCTCTTGTTCCCTTGACTCGCGTGTGAAAGTTCTTTTAGCAAAATACTTTTTGGCTGTGGATTAAAACTAACGTCACTGTCTAACTTCACTTTTGCTCCCAGGTCCTCATAATGTGCCAGGTTGACTTTGAGACGGCACCATAGCTGATCATCTACAGCAATGTCCTGGAGAGAAAGCTCTCCACACGACAGACCGGATGAATGGCATGCCTGCAGAGCAGTTAGTACTTGGTAAATGATAAACAACACTTTGGCATGGCTGTTAGCAAGCTTGGCGGGACTGAAGGAGACAATATCATGAAGCGAATACTGAGTGTAGGGCAGAATAACATAAAACATTTCTGCTGTCTCCAGCAGACCTTCTGCGGGCAGTACATTAGGACAAGAATTCTCTGATTGGGACTTGCAAAAGCAAGAAGAACACGATGGCAGGAGGTTGTCTCTCTCTTTAGCTGGAGAAAGGGATGGTGACACTTTGTCTGATGAAACAAATGCAGAGTTGAAGAGCTTCTCCAGTGCATGGCGAACAGCATGCACAGCTGAAACGTGCAACTGCTCACAGGCTCCTGTGTATGGCTGCACAAGTTTGTAGTGAACTTCCCGCCAGAGATTCCTGAAAAACACAGAGAGGAAACAAGTACTTTTTTTTCCTCAATAGCTCTTTCGACACTTAGTTTTAAATATTTTAGGAAATGTTCTTTTTTTTTTTTTTGCTGATGATCCATACATTATGAAATTATTTGAAGTTCACATCTAACTTACTTTACACAGCAACAATTTTGATAAAAATATACACATGTATAGAATAAATTGATAAATTTAAAGGTTTGTCTTAATTTTATTTTTAAAATAAATGTTTAAAAGAAAAAAATTTTTTTTTTTAAGAATTTAAAAGGATTCCCTTAATTTATTAAAGATCCACTCCAATGAAAATTGTATTTTTGGTATTTTTAACGCATTTAAAGCATTTCATGATGGAGTACATCTTTACATCTTTATTTTACTCATTGGAGCTGGCATCTGGCTCAAAACTGAATGTCTAGATAACTCCAATGTTGTTTGCCATTTTTGTTGCTCAGGTAACGTTAGGTTGAGGTTGTAAGAGGCTGTTAGCTAAGTGGAAGAGAGTGTAAACATAGTGATCATGGAAACTCAGGAAAATTTTTAAAGATCCCCTGCCACACTGCAGAAACTGTCCTAGAAAACGACACTTTTTTTTTTTTAATTTTGGCTAAAAAATGGAACAATCATAATTAAAAGACCACTGGGAATGCTTTTACCAAAGATCAAAAGATGATCAGAATGGGACTTAAAGCACTAAGATGGTTTTTTTTTTAAACATGCAAATGTGTCATAGGTAAAATATTTAGCAAGTAAAAGAAGATGTATGCATTTGTTTAGCTTCAAAACTTTTATATCCAGGGCACAGCTAGGCTGTTGAGTAGAATATAAATACTACACCATACCTGACGTTATGCTGCGATACACATTGCATGGTTCTGGAGTAAGAATCCTGTGACGGCACTTCCATTTGTTGATGACACGCATCTCTAGCAAGTTTGTAATTCAGTTTGCATTTTCTCACACCCTGAATGCAAACTCGTGTCCAGCCAGGCGGCAACTTGGCCTGTGAAGACTGGAGGTATGTGGAAATTTCTGCTGCACTGCTGCTTTCAAAGCGGGGACAGTGCACAACTTTTCTGTCTCTCAAGCCCATTACCCAGCGCATAGAAACAAGAGCAATGAGTTCTCCAGGGCGGCGACCTGGCCCTTGCTGCCGCCGTTCAACCCCCATGTCTTGTTCAACTGCATCCTTTAGCCAATCCATTGTGAGTCTTCAGATGGTGATCAGAGGTCCACACTCCTTTCTCCTTTCCTAGCACCAAGAAGATTCAAACTTCCATGAGAGAAACATAAAAAATCATCCAGTGGGGAGGCAATCTTTTAATTTCCCTTTGTCTCCGAGATGCTGGAAAGCATAAACAGACAATCAGATGAGCAGTTCCTTTAAAGCCTCTGCAGCAACTCAGATCCACAATTAAAATATTTTTAGGCCTCAAATAGTGGGATGACACTGAAAAGAAATAGTGCCATGGTGGAAGGATATCTCTACTAAATGTCGAATCCCAGTAGCCTGAAGCTGTCTCACATGACTCAAATACTCATGCCCCATTAAACAGCTCAGATTTACCTCAGAACAACTTTTAAGTTCTGCTTTTAAAGTCCTCTTTAATGGTCTTTGCTATAACACCCAAAATAAGTACTGTCTAACGATTAACATAAATTTAACTTCACAGGAGTTGTCAAAATGCTAAACTATATTATATGATTAACTATAAATATAGTTACCATGAAAACTTACAAAAAAAGACAAACTTTAACTAAACTGTTTAATGTAGACATTGCCTATTTAACTTTTTGTCCAATTGTTTTGAATACAAAAAATATGTTTTAAATAAATAAAGTTTGACTTAGATTCATAAGGCAAGCTATTGCCTGCAATCAAACTTCACAAACATATAAACATTTATTAACACAACTTCAACTAACGTTTTTTTATATGCAATTTCAAACAAACATAAGTCTTTTAAACTTTCAATTTAATAATACTGAAACTTGCCTACATGTGCGCTAAAGACCTTCAGGAAAGGGGAAGCTAGCAGTCAGCGCAACAGTCAGGCTAACGCTAGGATACTAAAACCAAAGCTTATTAATACAACTGTTACCAACATTCAGAAAGAAACTCGATAAATGTAACTCCACTGTAATTACAGAAGCATGCAGACACTGCATAAGCGTGTGCGTTCATGGAGAAGTCACCTTTTCGCCACTTGTAGCGGTTGACAGCTAGTAGGCGTTAAGCTAACGTCGCTCCGCTCTCTCACACCGGATGAGTTTGATTCCCATTTTACAAGCGAACCGAGCGGCGGATCAAAACGTTTCTCCTTCCATCTCCCGAGACCCACCACCGGCACATGTCACACACGACACGCAACCAGTCGTCCGGTTCTGTTTGGTTCAGAGCTTGTTGGAGCCATGTTTTTAGAAGCAGCGCCTCACGTGACCCACAAGCAGCCCCATCTCATGTGATTACAGCTGCTGCCACAGGCAGCATCACTTCCTCTACAACAAACTCACTGCACCAACAAACCACTGCGTGGAATACAAATGTAAAAGAAATAAAGGCAATTCTAAGGTCATCGTAAAGGAGAGGATAGAAAACATTTCACTGCACTCGAACAGAAAAAGAACAACACACCTGCTAACAATTGTATGGACCATCAAAAACAGGAAAATACTTTGATTTCATAACTCATGCAGTTGGTTTCAGTTCCTTAGATGGTGGTAAATGACTAAAAAATGTTTGATACCCAAATGAGTGATCCTAGTAGTAAAAATTGAGACAAGCTGCCTCTCTATTTACTTTGTCATTATTTGTAAGCTAACTATAGAAGTGAATCTTATGGTTTAAAAAAATACAGTTAGGTCCACTTAATTAGTTCTGATTTAATTTTGCTGTTAGTTATATTTACAAATTTCTGGCTGAGATGCACCTCTGTCCAAAGTTTTAAAGTATTTCATATTTTGAGAGGTTATTTTTAGATGTTTACCTTTTTTATTTATGGCAAAAGACCAGCAGTTCATTTATATTTATAATAATAGTAACACTAACATAAATATAAATCAGTATCTATTTTTCTATTTTTTTAAAGGAGAAAAATAAGACTTTGGGGCTCCTACTGGGTTGTAGTTGGTGGTGAGAAATCAACCTGAATGGCTCTTTCAACGTTGACCCTTTTCACGACTGGATGAATTATCTTACGTTACTTCCACAAGGTGGCGGTGTTGGTCTAATTTAAGCCACATATCACACCTTTGTCCACATTTTTGCTTTTTCTTTTTAATATTTATGGATCTATTGTCTTGGTCTTTTTCTTGCTGTTTTTGTTTGTTTTAGATTATTGCACGCACAATATTTCTGAAAGTCATGGTTGTGTCTAAAAGGGAACATTTAACAAACTTTTCATTACACCAGTATTTTTCAAAATTTCTACAGATACACTCATTTCAGAAAAAGATTTTGATGCATCTTTTTCAATTATATAAAAAGGGTAAAGATGACCAGATTCACCATCCTCATTTAAACGATGTAGATTGTGTTGAAAGGATGGGTTTTGTGTTTGACTCAAAAACATCTAAAACTAGTGTGTTTTAATTACAACATGTGGTTGGAAACTCATGATTACAAGAACAAAAATTAAAAGCTTCCCTCATCCAAGCGTGACAACATAGCAGCAAATTTGCTATCAGCAGTTTTGCAAAAAAGACGCAACAAAAGAACATAGCATCCATCGGCCAAGCATATCACATTCTCCCTGATTGCTCGATTTGCTTTGTCTCAGTGATAAACATTTGAAATTAAAGTCAAAGTAAAAGATCTTATTTCAAAAGTTATTTCTAAATTGCACTTCAGAATTTCTAATGAAACTATGACACCTAAATCTCCACTAAGCATTCTTCATATTTCAGCACAATGTGATGCAATTTAAATCAATGATGTTTTTCCCCCACAAATATTAAGAAGGGTAGCCTCCTGTTATTCTCTGCTTTAAATTGATTTAGCGCATTTAACATTTTTATTTTAAAGCAAAATGCAGGATATTTCAAAAAATTGAAAGTAATTTGACAATATCCCACACAATACATTTGCTAATTTCTATGGAATTTCCTCAGTGTGTTGTAATCATGTCACCAGCAAAATTACTCCAGCTTATGACTTTCATTTGTGGGAACAAAGCTGACTAACAATAAGGTGGATGTCATATAATGATCATATTGGTCTATCAGTCGTGTTGGGCGGAACATGTTTTCTTTGAGTGCACTAAATTAAACTGAACTGTCATGTTTCAACTGATATCTGAATTTATTTGTGTCCCTCTGTCTCATACAGCTCCTTTGATTATGTAAGAGATGGCCTTTTGACCTCATCAAATAACCGCACAAATAAATTAGCTTTTATCTTTCTGTTTTTATTTCAGTCATATATATTTATAGCATTTGTTTTTTTTTTTTAAACCAACCATTTTCTCTGTTCGGCTGCACGGTGGCGCAGTGGTTAGCGCTCCTGCCTCACAGCAAGAAGGTTCCCGGTTCAAGTCCTGGCTGGGGGACCTTTCTGTGTGGAGTTTGCATGTTCTCCCCGTGCATGCGTGGGTTTTCTCCGGGTACTCCGGCTTCCTCCCACCGTCCAAAAACATGCTTCATAGGTTAATTGGTTACTCTAAATTGTCCGTAGGTGTGAATGTGAATGTGAGTGTGTATGGGTGTGTGATTGTGGCCCCTGCGACAGACTGGCGACCGGTCCAGGGGTGTCCCCTGCCTTTGCCCATGAGTAGCCGGGTTAGGCTCCGGCAGCCCCGTGACCTCGAAAGGGATAAAGCGGTTTGGAAAATGAATGAATTTTCTCTTTTTTCCTTTTTTTTTTTTTTTTTTTTTGACATTTTGGGCTAAAAGCCAGTTTATTAAAAAAAAAAAATTTTATTACTGTATTAATTGTAGTTTTACAGCGGTTATTTAGTTGACATTTTGTGTTCTGATAGCAAAATTACCTCGGTAACTGTTTGTTAGTTTTGTGGTGTGATAAATGGAAGATTTAATCATCAATTTCCTGCTGTTTTTTATTTTATGTTTTTAACAGAAAGAACTTTTCAATGAAAAATTAAGTTTTTAAGTTGAACTTCAAACAAAAACACTTAATATTTTGGATTTTATACCCTTGATTCAACAAAATGTATAAATATTGCTTCCTAATTTTAGTCATTTAGCAATTAAAATCTTATTTCCTCCAATACATGTAACATAAAATGTAGAAAAATCATTGTACATGATCAGTCAGTCAGTCAGTCCTCATGCGTTCTGACCAGCACTGCTCTCACTACTCATTGGAATTCGACTCCTTCACTCTCCTTTATTCGCTCTTACACTGCCTTCCTCCTCCTCTTCATCCTCCTCCCATTCCTCCTCTTCTCCCCTGCGCCTCAAAATCTCAACCCATGGTGTGAAGGTTTCTTTCCTGCACTTTTCTTCAGGATGGGGTTTCTTAGACATCTGTGCACCGTGAAGAATGAGCTCATCCTCTTTTCAACTCCACTTCTCCTTCTTCCGCTGCCTTTGGTGATCGGGACATCGGTATGTTTCTGAAGAATCTGAAGCAGATTTAATAGGGGAAAAGAAACTTTATTGCATGGATAAAAATCAGCAGACTAAATGATTTACTTGTAATCTTTTATACCAAAAGTATTTGGTAAGTATTTGCTCCATCACCATTCCAATAAATCCGTTTTAATATGAGCTAAAACCCTTTACTGAATGCGTAAAAAATGACTCTAAATGTAACTTTACATGAAATTGGACTGTAATTGACTCCCTATAATCAATCTCTGAACTTTTTGGTAAGTTTTTACAGTTTCCCCGCTGCACATGTTAACAGCTGAGTGCGCAGTGCATGCTGGGGGTGGGGGGACGCGCGTGAGAACTGTGCAATTATTTCGGGTGCATGCGTACCCTGTAAGTCCTGTTATTTTAACCCATCTATGTTAACAGCGTGGGAACACATACGGCCAAAGGGCTCTGTCCACATTGTTACCTCTTCATGTAACATACAGGCTGCAAGCGTGTTATGATGGGCGTGGAGCACAGTTCCAAGTCGCCATGAACAACAGCGTAAATTGGGAGCGCATTTGGAGCAACATGACCATCAATATATAAAAAGGACAGAGTTCATAAAAGAAGCATGTATTAAAAGATAGTTTTATACAGAGGCGAAGCTAGAATATTTTATATGGGGGGCGGGAGGGGGTCAGAACACTTTGGAAGGGTGGCAGAGAACAGTAGAGGGGAAGGCCAAAAATTAAAGGATATAAAATACATATTCTTTACTGTTTTATTGACTTTATTTCATATTTGTTATTTTTCTAATTCTTAAAGAAGAGTGTATTGATGATTTCTTAATTGTTGTCAATAATGAGACTACTATTGACTCAAAACTTTTTAAAATTTGTATTTATACATTTTTTTTTGGGAGGGGGGTTGTCAGGATTTTTGCTTCCTCCATAGCTCCATCCCTGGTTTTATGACAAAAATTAGATCCTGAAGCTCACAAGAGTGCTCTGAGAATAACAAACGATGGGACAAGACTCTTATCTTTACTCTTTGAACCACAATAACACCCAAATAAAGATGGTTTAAAAGTTACCCATCTGAGATAAACTGCTGAGAAACGTTTGCTGCAGGAATTGTAACGAATGTGTAAGGTAGTTTTGTTGTGACAAAAAAGACTCATATTTTTCTGCTTGCCTTCTCACACTTCCTTTTTCAGGAGGCAGAATGTGCCTACATAATAATCTTGATGGCGGTGTATTGGTGCACAGAGGTGCTGCCGCTGGCTGTGACAGCTCTTCTCCCTGCTATCCTGTTCCCTTTGTTTGGGATCATGGAGTCCCAAGATGTAAGTAAAAAAAAAAAGCTTTTTCTTCTCTTGTGCAAAGAATGATTTCTGTTATTTGTGATCGTGCTTCACAGGTGGGCATGCAGTACCTGAAGGATACCAACTTGTTGTTTGTGGGAGGACTTATGGTTGCTGTGGCAGTGGAGCACTGGAATCTGCACAAGCGCATTGCTTTGAGGGTTCTGCTTTTTGTTGGTGTGCGTCCAGCTCTGTGAGTCTGCCCAAACGTCATTTTCTTTCCCTTCTTATGTGTTTTCCAGGTTATCTAATCAGCTATGATTATCTGTAGATAAGGGTTCAAGGTGTGACAGCATAAAAAAAGCTGTTTTTATTTTCAACTTGTTCTGTCAGCCCACTGAGAGCTGTAACATCTTTGTGTTTTCAATTTCCCCACAGGCTGATGCTGGGGTTCATGGGTGTCACTGCATTTTTGTCCATGTGGATCAGCAACACAGCCACTACAGCCATGATGGTGCCTATTGTCCAAGCGGTGCTGGAACAGCTCAACAACAGTGAGGCAGAAGTTCCCCAGATCCTCAGCTCAGATGAGCAGGTCCAGATATCAGACACTGACAATAAATCTTCTACGCAGACAGAGAAGCAGAATGAGGGTCAAAGTGAGCGTTTATATCTCCAAATCCAACATTAAAAAAATGTGACATAAACCTACTGAGAAAAATGCTGAAACGTTTGATTTTTGACAAGTAACTATAATTGTTCTACTCATTCTTTACATGTTGTTTAAAGGTCCAGTGACTTTCTTAGATGCCTCAGCAGAACTTGCCAAGCTTAAGGAGGCAGCAGAAAGGCAGAAAATGTGTAAAGGAATGACCCTGTGTATTTGTTATGCTGCCAGCATTGGAGGCACTGCAACACTGACAGGAACTGGTCCCAATCTGGTGCTGAAGGGCCAGATGAACCAGTAAGTATTTTACTCACTGGCTGCAAACTGCATCATTAAGGATTTTAAAGACCCACTCCAATGAATATTGTTTTTAACATGTTCTTGTAGCATTTGGAGATGTATAAAAGAACTTAAGATTAAAACTGCTTTTCTGAGTGTGTATTTATTCAAATCGTGATAGATCAGGATCAGTTAAAAAAGCTCGGGTTTGAAAAAGGGCGGATTTGTGATGCTGGGCTCAGAGTCCCCCTGATCCAATATAATTCTGTTGCATCCACTTTTAGACAAATAGATCCAATAACGTCTTAATTTTCCTCGTCTGAGCTGGTATTTAGCTCAAAACTGTAAGGCTGCATAGCTCTGGTATTGCTTGCCATTTCTTTTTTTGCTACGCTAATGTTAGTTTGGGGTTATGGGGTAAGCTAGCGGGAGAGGATAAAACTATTGTTGGAGTGGAACTTAAAGAAATTGTATTTTCAAACCTTTTAATTACAAATTTTGTCCTTACTAGACTGTTTCCTGAAAATGGGGATGCAGTTAACTTTGCCTCCTGGTTTGGCTTCGCCTTCCCAAACATGATCCTCATGCTCACGCTGGCCTGGCTTTGGCTACAGTTTGTTTTCATGGGATTCAAGTGAGTCTAATTGTTGTTAAGGGTTTAATAGAAAGCCTGAGATTTAAATCAGCTCTAAAACCTTTTAGTGCAACAACTGTTTGACATTGTTTGGTTCTTTTAGCTTCAAGAAGACGTGGGGTTGTGGGAGTGTGAAGACAGAGAAGGACGTTGCCATCTATAACCTCCTTCGAGATCAGCTTCGTCTGCTGGGGCCCATGTCCTTTGGAGAGATTAGTGTCTTGGCTCTTTTTTCTTTGCTTGTTGTCCTGTGGTTCACAAGAGATCCAGGTTTTGTAGCAGGCTGGGCAACATATGTCTTCAACTCCGAAGCAGAGTTTGTACCTGTTCTTGTTTTCCTCAAGTCTGCACATTTTGTTGGAATCTAGTGCCTAAAAAAAGTGGTTTTGTTCTTTCTATTTGTCAGGTATGTGACAGATGCCACGGTAGCGATTTTTATAGCCGTCCTCCTCTTTGTTTTTCCCTCTGAACCTCCCCGAATATGTTGCTGGAGGTCTCGAAGCTTCAACACAGGTGAGCTATAGATCTAACAGTTAAAAAAATGGCATCGGAGCGTGAATAAAGAACTCATAAACTCTGGTTTATTGGAATTATAGTGCCTCATCAGTCTAACTCAGCACCACGTCTCCTCACCTGGAAAGTTGCCCAGAAAAAGTTGCCATGGGGCATCATACTTCTTCTTGGAGGAGGGTTTGCTTTGGCCAAAGGAAGTGAAGTAAGAGGCAAAGACATTAGCTTACCATACATTATTTTTCTTATGGCTTCAAATCTTACTGAACCGGATGATGTTTGCAGGTTTCAGGACTCTCAAAGTGGATGGGAGATCAGATGACACCTCTTCAAAACATCCCTCCATGGGCAATTGCTATCATTTTATGTATGCTAATTGCTATCTTCACTGAGTGCACGAGTAACGTGGCCACTGCGACTCTCTTCCTACCTGTCCTTGCCTCAATGGTAAGAACTAGAATCCTTAAAACACAAGTTTGTTCAGGAAAAAGGTTAAAAGGAAGCAAGAATCTGTAGGAAACAGATAATTCTCAAATTCTCAGTGGAATTTGATTTAGTGAAGTGCTTCTTCAAGTTAACGCCACTGTAATTGATTTCACCAACTGGAGTCCAGCATTGACAGTATTCCCAGTGAGAGCTGGCCTCTTCTTCCATGTCTGGCTACCCACTTTGCTGGTCATTCATGCTGGATATGTTTGGCCCCTTACTGTGGGCCCCTCCTTCCATTAATAAACTGCCAAATACACCAATGCAGCTTGCTGGCCTGTGCCATTGCCTGCCCCATTGCTGCTGAATAATGGCTCACTTGTAGAGCACCATGTAGAATGCCAAAGACAGATTATGAAAGACAGTGGCTCACAGGGTTATACAGATTACTGGGGACATGACCAAGTGAAGTGAGTATGAGAATAGAGGAGATACAATATTGGTAGTAGTGGTGTTCATTTGATTATACAGATCTAAAGTTTAATATTTGGGGAAAATGTTTTGTTTTATGTGTCTATGCAAGTCATTCTGTCAATGAAATCCACAGAGAATCCTCATTTTGGCAGCCAAACATGCAGTTTACACTCTAAAAAGGCCAAACTATAAAGTTTCCTTTTTTCACCTCTTTGTTTACTTCAAGAACCAAAATTATGAAGCCTTTGTTTAAGCTTCGTGCCACAGGATATGTAATTCAGAGACAAATTCTACACAGTCATGTTATCTGCATTTTTGGAGTGTGTCATTATCGCTGCACGTGCATTGTTTTTCTATTTTGAATGTCATGCCTCAGCACCAGGCTTGCAACAACTACAACTTAATTACACCCACCCATAGAGAGTCTCTGCGCAGAACTGCACACTTTCCCTCCACTTATACACAGTGATTACAGTGCAAAAGAGATGAAGTGGAG
>BSAI01000072.1:9930024-10154455 GCA_036245035.1 Adrianichthys oophorus | reverse complement strand
TCGGCGATGCCGGTCACGATGAGATATAATTCAAACTTTTGAATCCAAGTTCGCCAGTTTCCTGCCAGATTTCTTTCAAAACTCAGACTAGTGGGTGGCTTTAACTGCTCCATCTTTGACTTCTGACACCATGTAATGTTGTTGGACCTGAAAAAAAAAAAACACGTGGAGGCCAGTCTTTCTTGAACAGTGTCCTTATTTATTCCGACATCTTAGCCTCTCCCTCTTCTACACCCAGGCAACGAATAAACATACTCACTGGTTCCACCTGGTGGTTGGAGTCAAACAAGCAACATCACAACCACAGTCACTGCAAGAGCAGCTGACCTATGAGAGGGTTTGTCACTTCATAAAAACAGACACCCACAACGGCTCGCTCGAGTTGTCACAAGAGGATTTGTTCATCCATGGATTTTTTTTATCGTTTTTAAACAGGAATCATGTTTTTGTTGTAACAGCATGTTGGTTATATGTTTGAGCACTTAAAAAGGAAAACATTATTTATGTGTTTTAAGTAGCTCAAATGCCAAAAAAGTGTGAGCACCTCTGATTTAGAGGTTTCCTCGGTATAGTGAACTTCAGTGTCTGGATGATGGCTGCTTCCGCTGTGTTTCCGACTCTCTCTGACTGTGTTTGAAGCAGACTGTCACCCAACAGTAGCCGGGAAGGTTCAGGAAACCCTGCTGACCCAAAAGGGATTATTACATCAGGTTAAGAAAATGAATGGAAGTTCAGGAGTTCCAATCCACTGTATTGGATGTGTATTCTACCCGCTGTTGGTTTTCTATTTAAAGTCTTTTTCACAGCTATTTGAAACTTTACTGCAGTTTAGAAGGTTCCTGGACCTTGCCAACATTTAGTGTTGACCTTTGAACACTACGTCTCATAGCTATCCTTAATCCTTGCAAATAAATTATGTTAAAGACAGGAAATGAATTTAAAAGAGGAAAAATAAAGTTTTGATTAAGTTAGCTTTTATACTATTTTATCATTTTTATAGTTTCATTTGTTTTACCAAAAACATCCTTATTTTGCAGTTTGAAGAATTTAAGTCTGATGCAAGCATTGCTCAAAAATGATCTCATTTTATAAAAATTGCCCACAAGATTTCAGCTCTTTTCAAGAAAAATCTTTCTTTGCTGGTAATGCACAACTGCCATCTAAAAAACACGATGATCTCACTTTCATAGCACTCAGCTCTTTCTCAACTTCTGGTGAGTATTGTGTTTTTAAGGCTTTGTGTGTCCCTGTCCCTTGTTCACTGACCACTTGTCTGGCAGAAAAATCTCCTGTAATCTCTTAAATACAGTGCGGAAAGCCACATTGATCCCGCTCTGAAACACCTCACCTAATCCATGTAAGCAAGAGGTTAATGTCACTGTCATGCAGCAAGAAAAAAAGGATGTTTCTTTCGTCATGAACATTATGGGCTCAAAGATGATATTTCACAAGTTTGCATTTGACAGACTCAATAAAATATTTTTAACCCCTCTATTTAAACAATTTTTATCCCAATGATGAAATGGAGATCATTTTGGAAGACAACAGCATCAGCACTAGGCTTAAACTACACCACCAGCTAGCTAATTCCGAGATGTAGTTTAAATATGGAAGGCATGCAAACGAGGGGAAACAAAAAACTGGACGATTCACATCAAAGTTTTGACCTCATTACTGCTGGACTATTACAATGTTGCATGGTTGTTGGTTAACGAGCAGTTGGGTGCAAAGAGCATGTTAGATGATCATAATCCCAGAGGGAAGAGCTTTTATGTAATTACAGTGCCTTTCTCTCTTTTTGCTGACTCTGTGCCACCCACTAATTATCCAATTGAAACATGTTTTCATGTATTATAGCCCACGTTTTTTTTCCTGCTGGCGTTGCTGGAATTTCTATGCAAGCAACTCCCAAAAAAAATAATGTCGCTAGTCTGGGATGAAAATAACGCCATGTCTGCAGAGTCAGCAGTTAGTAAGCTTAATGAATTACTTTTTCACATAAAGATGCTGTGGAGTTATGGCAAAGTTTTGTTTTGAACTCCTGCTGCACCTGACATTATGTAACACTGCATTAAAAATAGATTCTCACATTTGAAATTAAAATGCTTTAAAATTCTCTCCAGTTTTTCTTTTTTTTTAACTCATCAGCTGCTCTTTTTGTTAAACTCTTCATGACATATTACCTTTTTAAAATAATGTATTCTTTTTCGAATGCATTTTGGTGACAGCTCTCTGTTTGGAGCCTTTTTTTTTCTGTCAATCAGCCAAAGGCAGCAGCTGTCTGAGGTGGCGCCGATGTATTTTAGTTGTTTGGAGGTCATGTAAATGCATGTCATAATTTTACATGTTTTGAATTATCTATCATTTTATTTCCAGAAAAAAATGAAAACATCTGATTAGAAATCTATAGAATAGCAGACTTTTTTTTTTTGTTAATACGTTTTTTTTTCTTAACCAAATTGGCTTTCTGCCACTTCTGTATCAGTTACACTGAGGTACAATAAGCTGTCTGTCTGATACGATCAATCCTCCCTTGCAGATTTAGTTCTGTTAGGCAACTGAAGTATCCCATAATCCTGAGGAGGACAGAAGCTCTTTCTTTGCACTCTTTGGATCAAAGTGCATTCATACACATCCTGCACACTTTGCTGTCTTTATAATAATTTCCTCAGTGATGTAACATGTAAATGATTAGGCCTTTACAGGTTGCAAACAATAATTTGGGCTTTATTGAGCACAGACAGTTCAATCAAAGAATCAGTGAAGATGATGAGGGAAGGAGGTTGTGTTTTGATGAAATATTTCAAAACTTTAACAACAGTTAGTTTATGATTGCTCTAAATAGTATCTTCATAGAAAACAGATTTTTCTGCAGCTTCTAGCAAATGAAGCAAACTTATTTCTGCATGGTTTGTCACAGGGATTTCTAGCCATGTGAGAAACAGTCAGTCAGTCATCAACTCTGCTGCTGAATAAGATGTCATGAAATGGAATCCAGACATTTACGTCCTCTCAAAAGATGGATCATAATGACTTTGTTGTTCTTTTCGCCCTTTCAAGCAGAGCAATGTGGTCACCTGATAGGACTCTCATCACAGTCCGCTCTGCTTGGTGGTCTTTGAAGTGTATCCCTTTGGGACACTTATTAAATAGTCTTAACTTCATTCCATTTAAACTTCTGCTTCTTTACTTCTAGAATAACATTTAAAAACATCTACTTCGCAATAAATTATTTATAAACATTTACAAGTAAACATATTTGATTTAAAAGTTGTCAAGAGAAATACAAAGTGATACAAAAAATTATTATTTGTCAGTCACTGATTCTGTAGATTGTCCCACTTAAAAAGATGAGAGAGGTCATAAAAGGTAAGAGACAGAATGTAAAAAAAGAAATCCCATTGTATGATTTTAAAGGACCTATTAGTATAATACTAGAAAAATAATTTTTCTCTCAGAAGCGTTTAGCAGATATGAAAATAACTTTTTAAATGCAGCATTACTTTTGCAGATGAAAGATTTCTACACTACCAAATCAAAAGACAATTTAAATGTATATGCAATTATACTCCACATCTATTTGTTTGCAAAAGTGCAAACTGTGCATCTACAGCCAAAAAAAAAAAAAATCAGGCTTTCCAGGTTTTTATTTTGAAAAAAAACAAACAAACTGTAAATGCCAAAGTTAAATTTGGGAACCCTAACACTTACTTAGTGTCATAAAAATAAATTGTTTATTTAGCTTATTCCCTGACTTTGATTATTTAGCTGAGTAATTGTAGCCCAATCAAAATACCACATAACAAAAATGACCTTCTACTGTTTGTACAGAATCAGAAACACCTCAAACATGTTTCTCACTAACAGCAGGTTCATGGAGTTGATGTAAATCAAAGCACATTATGGGCTCTTTTAGTTATAAAAGAAATAGGAGTTTTTTTCTTGATTTATAATGTTTTATCTTAGCCAAATACAGATTGAAAACTTTTCATAAATAAATAAACTTCTTCAGACTGAGCAGGCAGAGCTGAATCATCTTTGGGAACCTTTCTTTTTAGTTTTTCAGTGGTTCTAAGGTCAGGATGTTAGGGTGGACTTATTCGGAGGTAGTGTATGTTTAGGGTCGAGTCCATTTAGAAGATTTTCTACACTCAAGCTGTAACTTATGTCAACTGTACTGAGATGTTGCTCTGCTTTATGTTTTTTTTCCCCACTTTTCTATGATGGTGGTGAAGTAGGCAGCCAGCATCCGATATAGCTGAAGTAAACCGAAGTCAAAAAGGCTAGCTTGCAAGGATAACTGTAACTGAAAGTTTAGTTTCAGTTTTACCGGATCGCAAACCATGTTCCCAAAAACGTTTAAATTCAATTGCCTCTAAAACCCATGCCTGTCTTTTCCACAGTGGTTTTGGACAAGTGGCGTTTTTCTCGCTGTGTGCACATCAGTACAGATCTCATTTTACCACAAATGTCTCATTTCTTTTAACATTTCCTTTTTTTTTTCATTTTTAAATTCTAAAAAATGTCAAAGTTTTTTAAAATTTTGTAATATGTTGCCAGGGTTGCACGGTGGCGCAGTGGTTAGCGCTCCTGCCTCACAGCAAGAAGGTTCCCGGTTCAAGTCCTGGCTGGGGGACCTTTCTGTGTGGAGTTTGCATGTTCTCCCCGTGCATGCGTGGGTTTTCTCCGGGTACTCCGGCTTCCTCCCACCGTCCAAAAACATGCTTCATAGGTTAATTGGTTACTCTAAATTGTCCCTAGGTGTGAGTGTGCATGGGTGTGTGATTGTGGCCCCTGCGACAGACTGGCGACCGGTCCAGGGGTGTACCCTGCCTTCGCCCATGAGTAGCCGGGTTAGGCTCCGGCAACCCCGTGACCCCGAAAGGGATAAAGCGGATTGGAAAATGACTGAATGAATATGTTGCCATCAATGTTTTTCAATTGTAACCTTCATCGTTAAAAATAAAGTAAAATAAGCTCTCTTTTTTACTAATACAATTTGAAAACATGCTGCAGGACAGCTTTTTCTGTTACTACGTGGATAATTACCTTTTGCCAAAAAAGTTACCCAGAAGCCCACATCTTCAGGGCGTGTTCTATTTTTAGACACCTGCACTGAAGCGGGATGACTCATTGAACTTATAACCCAAGTACATGTGTTCTTTCACTCACAAATGGACATTTTTAGGTGTAATGAGAGGTTGAGTAACTGCAACCCTACTATTGTGTCCCTTTACCCAAAACTCTCAATTGAAGATTTTATTGACACTGAAAGGCCAACCCAGACCGAGATTTATATTTCAGCAGTTCAAAGTTGTTGGCTTTATTTTAACTTGCCTGTAAAAAAAAAAAAATCTCCAGGCTGAGATGGCGTTCAAAGTCAAAGTCTCCTTCACTTGTCAGTCAGTGCTGGACAAAATGATGCTAATAAAACAAGCAGCTTGAGTGGGTTCCTCTTTTAAGCTGCTGCATAAAAAAAAATCACAGTGAACATGTTTGAGGAATTAACCAAAACTCAAATGACACTTTAGCATTCTGTAGAATATTGAGAGACATTTTGTGCATGTAAATGTCTAGATACAATAGTAGTATTAGTAGTATTAGTAGTACTAGTAGTAAGAGTTTGGCATGAGGAAGAAAAAAAATACAGTTATTCATGTTCTTTACACCTGGCCTTAAACCTATGGACGCTGGGATAGGCTCCAGCAACCCTTCTACTCTGCACAGTCAGGACAGATAAGATGGACAAACATTTGATACACAGCTAGATTCACACGCTTTTTGAAAGGCAAATTCTTAATACAAAATAATTAGAGGAAAAAGGGAAACTTTTACAGTTTAACACAAATCTGTGAAGATTCTATTTCCTTTTCCAGGACAGTTCCATGGCAGTTTTGGAAATGCCCATCTGGGAATAAAAATACTTAAACTTCAACAAAAAACTAAGTCCAGATGAAGTTTATTTTAAAAATGTGTCTATGTTTAACACAGAATACATTACTTATAAACTAATTCAATTAGCTTTTCTTCAATCATGGCACATGTAATTCAGATTCACTTGACTCAATTGTCTAAAACAACTTAAAAAAAACCTTTTTTGTTTAATTAATTTTCCCCTTATTTTAATTATTATTTTAGGTTTTTTGGCGCTGTAATTGGCGCTATGTAAAATAAACAAACAAAAAACAAATCAAATTCATTTTGAAAGCTCAGAAGAAAACGGCTTCTTGGGTTCTGCAGGGTTAAAATTTAGTTTTTATTCATTAGTTTTTCTTCTGTAAAAATTGGTGAAGACATTAAACAGAGATTCACTCATAATACTTTTTGATGATCACGTTTAATTTGACAGACTGTATTTCTTCGAGGAAAAACGAAGTAAAATCTTTGCAACAGATGAGGATCAGGAAACAGTGAAATGGCTCCCTCTGTTGGTTATGTTTGGCATCGTCAAAATAGAAAGTTGGCCGAGGAATTAATTACTAACTTTATACTTTTTAAGATTATTTATTTGAGAATAAAAATCAAGAGTGCAAAGGTAAAAAATAAAATTAAGAGAGATTAGAAATTCGAGATATATAATTAATTGTGTTAACTTTGAAAGAATAGTATGATAACATAGGATGAAGCTGTTGACAGGGTAAGTTATCAAAATAATAACAAAAAAAATGAACGAAAAAACTTAAACCTTTGTGACGATATGAAGTTCCAAGTCATGATCGTGGGAAAATAAAAAGAACTGGGAATGGAGTCATTCTAGCTCATTTGTTTGTTTTCTCTTCATTTTCCAGTCGAAATTATTGATGGTGCATTGCTGCCTCCTATTGGAAATAATTTCTAACTACAATTTTTTCTAAGAAACAAACATTTTAATGTTGTTTACTGTATTGTTTTCTGCTATTTCCTCATACCTTTACTGTTTACAACCTGTTTTTCTGAGATCAAATTAATTTTAATTAATTAATTTGCATAAAAGGGCTTTAAATTTATTTTAAGAAAAACTGCAAAATCAATCCAAAAAATTGATGTAATGTACGATAATGTTACTTAGGGTTTTGATTTAAAACAGAGGTGTTTTTATTATTAATATTACTATAACCATCATTTGCGGTTCAGAGCTTGGTCCCCTTGCCAATACAATTTGTTGCCCTTGTGTTTTTTCTTACAGCATCGTGTCTTGCATAAACTCTTTTTTATTTCCTCATATCATTATTTGTTCCTTCTTTAGTCCTTTAATTTTTCTTCAGATTTGTAAGGAGGATAAATTAGAATTTTGATCTATCTCTTCCTCTTTGATCTCTGATTTGCTGATATTGGTGAAAGAACAGGAACCAAAATGTCTTTGACAGATTTTTGTAGCTAGTCAAAATGCAGCTCATTACACTTTATTCATTCACACTTAAAAACATGCAGTCTTGCTGACTTCACAATGCACAACAGTTTTATCACATTATGGGCCATCTACTTGTCTGCACAAACGCTAATACAAGGGAAATGAAAAAGGAACGGAAGACAGACAGAACAGACAGATAGAATAGTAAAAAACAAGAAAAAGGCTATTTTAACTAAACATTTTTTATTTACATTACTTTAGCATAGGTATGTGTGTGGTTTACAACAAAGTATTTTGCTTAGAATAACCCAGCGTATACCAGACACTAGTAATTTTTGTCTTATTTCTAATTATTTAAGTGGTACCTGGATTTATGGGACAAGATTCATTCACCGTATTTTGAAGCAGCTCTTTTTGAACAGGTTTTTTGAAGGTGATTTGGATTCTTTAATTGATTATTTTAGATTGTTGCAGGTGTTGACTCCTTGAATTGAAACACACAGGGATTTTTGAAGTAAAAAAAATGATAATAAGAGATGATGGGGATAAAATGAACATGTGGAAAATATGATAATCAGATTTAGTTGTTGTAATCAGAGATGAAAACAGGTATGAAATGATTAAAACATCATCTGGAGCAAATTGGTTTTAAATAAAAATATTATTAGGCAGGGGCGGAGCTAGAAGATTCTATAAGGGGAAGGGGGATGCCGAAGACATTGGTAGGGTGACAAATGAAGGGATCAAAAAGATTTTCATCAATAATATTTTTATCTATCATTTAAAATATTGATTTTGTTAATTTTGCAAATGCTAACAGAAGCTTGTATTGATAATTTCTTAATCTTTGTCAATAATGATTCGGAAATTAAGTCAAAGGTTGGTGGGGCGCTCTAGCCCGCCGTAGGTCCGCCCCTGCTATTAGGTTTATGAACGTTCACTTCCCCTTGTATTCATACGTTCTGAACTCTTCAGCTGACTGACTGACTGACAGCAGAGCCCTTTTCTGACTCACCCTGCATGTGGTGAAACACGTGAGGCCGACGCGCTGCTCTTATATCACAATGGAAGAACCACCCACTTCCCAGCGTCCATAACAGCCGTGACGGAAGTGACCCTCTGATGCCAGTCTGCCGCCTCAGGGACCATGGATGACCGGGACAGCGCGCCCTCCGCATCCGTGCGGTTCTCGTCAAGACGCATCCGCGCGTTGGTTCCTGTTGGCTTCAAGACCGAAATCAAAGAGCTTTCCAAGTTAGCCGGACCAGTGGTAAGCTCATTCCGGGTCTCGGAAGGATTTCCTGCCATGCTGCGGGCAATGAACTGGAGCTTTTCCCCCCTCAGATGATCGCGCAGCTGATGAGCTTCGCTGTGAGCTTTGTGAGTACAGTTTTCTGCGGTCATCTGGGGAGGACGGAGCTGGCGGGAGTGGCTCTGGCCATAGCAGTAAGTAAA
This sequence comes from Adrianichthys oophorus, assembly GCA_036245035.1. Classification (NCBI taxonomy): domain Eukaryota; kingdom Metazoa; phylum Chordata; class Actinopteri; order Beloniformes; family Adrianichthyidae; genus Adrianichthys; species Adrianichthys oophorus. The sequence continues at coordinate 10,145,670 of BSAI01000072.1, read as the reverse complement.
GCGATGCTCCAGTCCCAACATGTCCCATCCTGTTCGGGACAGTGACCCAGTTTTGTTTTCTCAGGTGATCAATGTGACAGGTGTTTCCATTGGGGTTGGTTTGGCGTCAGCATGTGACACTCTCATCTCTCAGGTGGGAGACATGAACTTCAACCCACCTGCATTTTTAACCTTAATATTTAGTCGTTTTATTGTGAATTGAATTGTCTGCAAAAAAGCTTTTATTAAATTGTTTATATCCAATCAATTTTATGACTAATTAAACTAAGCTTGATATATCTCTATATAGATTTATTGCTTGAAATAAACCATTTTCAAATCCAAATTTTAGACATATGGGAGTGGGAACCTCAGGAAGGTGGGGGTCATCCTTCAGCAGGCCGTCCTCATCTTGTTGCTGGCATGTTTCCCCTGCTGGGCCATTCTCATCAACACCGAACCCATTCTGCTGGCTGTCGGGCAGGAGCCAGAAGTAGCCAGGTCTGCCTTCTTGTACTTTTGTATTGCTCTCTGGTTCAATGTGATAACCCTTATAATCCTGTTTTGTTTTGTTTTTTTAAATCTCTCTCTAGTTTGGCTCAGTTGTACGTGAAGATCTTTATGCCAGCACTTCCTGTAAGTCATACACTCAGTAGTCCGTGAAGATGGATCTTCTTTTTTATGAGCTAGAGATAAAAAATAACAATAAAGCTTTATAGATTAAAAAATTAGCAAAATGTATTTAATGTAACATTGGGACATAATCAAAACAACTCTATTTTGTGGTGACATTTTTTATGAAGTTTTATTCTTTAAAAAAATGAGGTGCCAAAATAAAAAACAAAACAAAACAAAAAAGTTAAATGTTAACAACAGATTGAAAAGGGAGGGTATAGTTTATGATATTAGTGTTAATTTATGAATGTCCCACTCCAGTCATCTTACGATCTATTTTAAAAGCATCCCAGTGGTCTTTTGATTATGGTTGTGCTGCTTTTATGTTGTTTTTTTTTTTTTTTAGAACAAAGTTTCTGCAGTAGTTCATTAGAAATTCACCTTTGAGTTGTAGGCGAGACTGTTGAAATGGAGTAAGCCCGCCTCCATTTCCCATCATCCATCCATTTACACGTTTTTCCACTAGCTTACAGCCCCAACATAATATTAGCGGTGCAGCAATATTGGAACTGTCCGGCTGTTTAGAGCCAGATGCCATCTCGGACAGGGAAAAAGAAGACGGACCTGGATGTAGTCATCCGAGAATGGAGCAGAGCAGGGAGCTTGTGAGCCTTTGAAATGCCTTTTTTTTTGGTTTGGTTTTTTGTTTCTGATTCACAAAATTTAAATAAAGAAATACTCAAAAACCCAATTTAAGCTTAATTTTTTTTATACATGTCTTCTATCATCACAAAATTTTCATCGGAGTGTGTTTTTAAAACCCCCTTTGTTACGCCAACAAGAGATGTTGCTAAAAGCAAATTTAAAACAACAAATTGTTTGGAGTGGACTCTTGTCCTTCTACTCTGCTGTCTGTTCTAAAACTTGATGCCAGGAATGATTTGGATCGAGGTTAGTTTATTAAAAACTGTTTACTTTTTGGTGTAAAGTCCAAACTATGCAGACATTTCTGCGTGCTCTGAAACACACTGAGATTCTAAAAACACACAAAAGATGTTGTAGCAACCTTTTTTTTTTAAAGTGCATAATGGTGCTCTGTGTCCATCTGTTGCAGGCTGCATTCATGTTTTCATTAATGTCAAGATATCTGCAAAACCAGGTGGGTGTGTCACACGTCCTTCTCATTGATAGTGGTTTTGATTACATAAAAATGGCTGTAATTCTTTAGCTTTTAACCAAAAATAAGATTTTTTTCTAACATTTGTTAGAAATCAGAGAAAAATACAGTAGGCCTATTTCCTTTACAATACTTCAAATCCCATTTTTATTTAAGTTGTAAATTAGGTGTAAATTTGAATAAAACTAGCAAAAAAAGTACCAGATTGTGTCTCCTATAGGTATTTTTTTTATCCACTTCTTTCAGAGAATTATATGGCCAGGAGTAATCACTGGCCTTTTGGTGAACCTCCTGAACGCCCTCATCAACTACATTCTTCTCTTTGTGTTGAAAATGGGAGTGGCGTAAGTGTTATTCTATTGGATCGTATGGTCTCAAGGCACGTTTGCAGCTAAAATCCCCAAACTAATCATTCCTTTTCATGCTTCTCGTAGAGGTTCTGCTTTAGCAAACAGCTTTTCTCAGTTCTCCATGGCTGGGATTCTTTATGCCTACATCATTTGTCGAGGCCTTCACAAATCCACTTGGGGAGGTGAGTCACTTTTAAGTTATGACGGGAGCCCTCGGTAATATATTGACTCAAAATGTGCTCGCTACTACAAATGTTTCATGAATTCTCTGTGAAACATTTACAGCCATAAATCTTTTAGACTTTTAGCATGATTTTTTTTTTTTTTGTTACTGGTTATATCTATGTTTACTTATTCTTCAAATGTATGAGAGACTTGAATGTCCTGGTTCCTGTGGAGCTCATTCTAAATGAGGATGCAAACATGGGCCTGGGTTGTTAAGTGACAAAACGACTGCAAAATGAACAACGTCATGAGTCATCAGAGAACAGTCCAAAGGTTAAAAGTGAGCACAGCAGAGTACAGTAAGTCTATAGAATTACACCTAATCCTGGGTCCTCATTCACACAATTAAAGTAGTTCATTAAAATGTGGGAAAAGGTTGCAATGTGACCTTTTTTTAAAGGTCAAAACCTTTGAAATCCCACTCCGATTATCTTTTGATCTATTTTAAAAGTGTTCCCAGTGGTCTTTTCATTATGATTATTCTGTTTTTTGGCAAAATAACAAACAAGTTGTTTTCTAGGACATATTTTCTGCTGAGCGACAATATCATTTACTAGAAATTTGCCTTTGAGTTGTGGGCACTTAGCAACCTGCTCCCCATTACTTAGAGCTCATTGTTCACATGTTCTTCCGCTAGCTTACGGCTTCTCACACCCCCAACCTAACATTACCGGTGTAACGCAAATGGCAAGCAATATTGTAGCTATCCAGCTGTACAGTTTTGAGCCAGATGCCAGCTCAGGCGAGGAAAACAAAGACGTACGTGGATGTAGTGGAAGTAGGGAGCTTGTGACTCGCCCTGCGTATTTTTTACGTCACAAATAAGTTCTTTTTTTTTTCCATCTCCTCCAGATTCACAACATTTCAGATGAAGAAATATGAGCTTAATTTCTCTACTATATGTTCTCTATCGTCAGAAAAATTCCACAAAAAAAATTTGGCAAACGCCAAAAACCCAGATTTTCAACAGTGTTTGGAATAACAGGAAGTTTTTTTTTACCCTGTTGTTACATTTTGGAAAGCAAAAATATACACATTTCAAGCTTTGGAGGACACGACTTCCATTTTACAACCAATTTTTTTAAAATCGAGGAATAAAACATGCTCTCATACGAATTCTCTTTTTTTCCTACATAAATCTGTGTCCACCATTTTCAGACGAGCTGTTGATTATCTACTGGGATTTTATTTGAAGAATTGAAAACTTTTGGCCTCACGGTTCACATTATATGTAACCTTTTTTCTTTTCTTTTTTTTGGCTCAGCTTGCCACCCTACATTTGTTTATTAAGGCTCCCAAACAATCCTTTTCTGCATTTTTTTTCCCCCAAGAAGCAAGCCACCTTGGTACTGCAAAAAAGTAATTTTCTTTAGTGTTTTCTGTCCCTTTAGGAAAACCTAAGCTCCTTTGGCTGTTTGCATAGTAATTTAATTAACTTGGGCTTCTTTAAGAAATGGGGAGGAATACAAAACAGGTTGATGTAGGAAAAAAACAAACTGTTTTAAAGGTGTTTGGCACAACGTCTAAGGGTCTAAATATTATTTAGTGAATATATGCTTTTGGGGTTTGCAGTTTTCAAATGAAATATATGCTTTTTTTAAAAATCAAATTTTTTTTAGGAGCCCCCTTTTAAAAAGCATTTCTTCTTCATTTAACTTTTTTTTTTTTTTTTTAAGAATTAAAAACATGTTTAACAAGAATACATAAGAAGTGGTTAATGTTAGGACACATTGTTGAAGAATCATGACCACATTTAGGACTCCTACTTTCTTTTACTATAACTTGAACTTTTTTTTCACCACACAAACCTTACAGCAGAGCGGTTTTTCTTTGTGTCTATATTTGATATCAAACGTACATTTTGATCTTTTAACAGGTTGGTCCAAAGAGTGCCTCCAGGACTGGGGCTCATACATCCGTTTAGCCATCCCCAGTATGGTCATGATGTGTGTCGAGTGGTGGACGTATGAGATTGGAGGCTTTCTGGCAGGTACTGACACACCTCTATGGTATCCCTAAAAGCACTCGTTCGCAATCTAAAGAAGTGTTTTTTTTGTAAGGTCTCATAAGTGAAGTGGAACTTGGAGCTCAGTCAATTGTCTATGAATTGGCTAATATTGCCTTTATGGTGAGCTCCACGATACAAAACCAGTTTTCCTCCTTAAGCATTTAATGACTGTTTTGTGGTTTTTCTGCCCTGATAGTTTCCTTTAGGTGTTAGTGTCGCTGGTAATGTTAGAGTTGGGAATGCCTTGGGAGCTGGAAATACGGAGCAGGGCAAGCTGTCTGCTAAACTCACACTTGTCTGTGCAGGTAAAACGCTTTCCGTTTTCTTTTTTTTGCTAAATTAAAGAGTTTGGTACGGTGGCCCTGAAGTACAAATCCCACCAGCAAATAACTCAAAACAAAAACATAACGATCACGACAGTCAGAAAGGGCAAAAGCAAATATTATTATACATTTATATAAATAAAAACAACATTTCAAAAACTTTGACACAATTCTGGAAAATGGAAACCTTTTCAAAAAACAAAAATTTTCAGAAATTAAAATGAAACGTTTAAAAATGAAACACAATAACCAAAGTACCACAGTACACCACACGACAGTAACCAGAAAAAGGTAGGTACCATGGTAGGTACCATCGCTGACTGGACGATGAGTCTTAGTTTGGAGTTTTCAAACAATAGTGTATATATAGTAGATGAAGTGAGACTGGATATACTCTGTACTAATGATATAACTTTCATTAGTATTGAAGTGTAATTTATTGGTGGGATTTACACTTCAAGGCCACGGTAGTTTTGAACATTTTAGAGCAGTATTTTGTGACCATGCTGAAGTTTCTCCTCACCTCCTACAAACAAAAAAAAAAAAAAGAAAATGTTGCTTTTTACCCCAGGGTTAGTGTCTGTGGGGATGGCTGCACTCATCGGAGGCCTGAAGGACCACATCTCTTATGTCTTCACATACGATGAGTGAGTACATTTGTTTTACTAACCACATTTTCTAATTGTCTTCCCTAAGTGACAATCGTTCACACACAGTTGGCGTTTGATCTTAAAGACATAACTAAAAACTTTCTGGACCTTTTACTTGATGAACTTTGCTTTCCTGTTCTGTTACATATTAACCAGGATTATATCAGTGGTACTATAGGATGTTACTGTATGTTGACCCTTTACCACCTAAAAGTTTTTTTTAATCATTCACCTTTCTCCATATTGCTCTAATGTGAACAATATGAATCTGTTCTTTCAGAAAAATCAGAGAAAGGGTCTCGGATGTCATATCTTTCTATGCTCCGTTCTTGCTCTTAGATGCAACATCTGTAAGTTTTATTTATTTATTTACAAAAACACCTCACAAACTCTTGAGTATACCTTTTTAAAAAAAAAAAAAAAAATTCTTCTACATGATTAGGTTGCTTGTAGTGGCATTATAAGAGGAGCTGGTAAACAGAGAGTAGGCGCCATATGCAACATTGTGGGATATTATGGAATTGGCTTTCCTGTTGGAATCCCGCTCATGTTTGCTGCCAAATTAGGAATTAAAGGTAAGGTTATTTTAAATAGTTTAAAATATTTAAATAACTTAATTTTTAGAAGTAATAATTGTTTTAATGAAACTGTATCTCCCTCAGGACTGTGGACAGGTCTCTTTATCTGTGTGTCACTGCAATGTGCTTTCTTGATTTTCTATTTGGTACGAATGAACTGGAAGGATGCCACAATTGAGGTCAGTCTTCGGATGTAAATGTTTCGATCTTCATCAGCTGATTCTTTATAAATGAGCATTATAAAAGTTTTTTTTTCCCCTCTCTCACATGCAGGCTCAGATCAGAGCAGGAGTGTGTGAGGGCTACACTGAAACAAGTAAGAGAATCTTAAAGATGCTTATAATTCATCATTTTGCTTCTTCTTATGAATCTATATACTTTTTGTCACATCTTTTGCATACTTTATTCGATTTCTGCCATTCAAATATCCAAATGTTCTGCTCTTTTTTTTTGTTTTCCTGCAATTTAACAAAATTGTTTTCCCAAAAGTCTTTTATATTTAGTCTCATATACTCCATTTGATTTAAAAAAAAAAACAAACGAGAGAAAACTATCAGGAATGAAAGACTATGAAATGATGTAAATATTTGCATCTCACACAGTTAAATAGTTTCTGTTATGTATTCAGTCCTCTTAAAATCTGGGTTTTCCCCGTCTTTATGCATAGATCCTATAATGGTTATTTTGGTTAAATGCTGAAAAAAAAAGAATAATGGGTCCTTTCTTAGCAGCAATTGTTACTTTAAACCTGTAACCCAAAAGGATTATTTTTTAGTTCTAAAGCAGACACAAAGAAATGATGTTGACATAACGACATATCAGGGGCAGATTTTCAAAAAAAATCTGTTCTGCTTCTTTTTTGGAAAATTAAACTGGAACTGGAACAGACGTGCAGTTGAATTCCTGAGCAGAAAGGATCAGGATGAAAAGCAATTTGAGTTTTATTGAATAATATCACATTACCAGTTAAGAGCGAAACAGAGTATTTCAGGACAAGTAAAAACTGACAATTCAATAAGAAATTTTGTCTTGAGACTGTTATTTAACAAAAAATTTTTTTGTTTGAGTTTCAGTGCAGCCTTTGTCATAAAAATCTCTGTATCCGATTTTTCCGCACCTTATTTTTATGCATTCATGTCCAGGTCCTGAACCTGAGAATGCAGAGAACTACAGCTTCCCCCCTGACACCACTCAGCTGGATGACACTAGTACTCTGCCTGCTGTTTTAAATAATAAACTCACCTTCAGGAATCTGGTTCTGCGCAGAGGCTTAGTTTTGGCTCTCATGTTATTTATCCTGGCTTTTGGAATCATTTTAAACCTGCTTATTACTAATTTAGTCAAATGACTGAGCTTTTTGTACTCTGTTGAACAACTTCTTAGCAGTATGTGCTCAACACGAGGTCAAGGTTTGCATTGCAGCACAAAAACAGGGCAGGAGACGAAGCACACATGAGCTGGAGGCAGAACACGCCAAAAGAGTCTGTTATCAACTATCAAGGTATTTCTCTGAAAGGACATTGTCCTGTGGCTGTGCTCATGTTTGTGTCACAGCCACAAAAAGAGGTGAGTCAAGCTAAAGTGTTTGACAGCCAGGTTGTACTTGAAACAATAAAATCAAACATTCTTGCTATCCTTGACTCACTTTGGTCCTTTTTTGTGATTCATAGCTGTGGGGAAAATTTGATCTGTGTAAGTTGCATTGAGCCAGTGCACAGTGTGGTTTCTCTTAGAAGAAACATCTTTTGGCAAAGCCACAAGGAAATGCACACTTAGTCCCACAGCGAGAAGAGCCAGAGCTGCGAAAGCAGTAAGACCTCGCCTGAGGATCAGCTGGGAGGTGGAGAGACGCTTGCCTTTCTGCCTCTGAACCTGGTGTTCCGCATCAGTCTCAGCATTCCCATCATGGCAGTCTGTCCCAACTGGCATGTAGATGTCCATCGACTGAGAAAAAGTAAAAGTAGCATGAGTTTGCATTATATCTGTAAGAAAAGCGCAAAGTTAAAAAAAAAATAAAAAATAAAAAAAAATAAAAATAAAAAAAAACAGTACATACTCTCCTATTGTAAACTGCAATGCCCTCAGTGTCTGAGAGGTCAGTCACGCTTAAAGTCATGCACGTCGTTTTCTGCGCCCTTTTCACTGCCTGCATATGAAAAAAATGTAGCCGTCACACTTGATTCATGCATAGAAACAAAGTCCAAAAAAAGGTGAGGAAGATTTGTTCTGTGGAATACCTCATCTGCAATTTTATCCCAATTCAGCTTGAAGATGACGATAATGTAAAAAGTGGATTGAAAAATGACACAAACCAGCAGTCCCACCCAGAATCCTACAGAGAAAATGAAAAAAATCAGAATCCAGTGCAGTCTTAATTAAAAAAAAAAAAAGTTAAAGAAAACATCATAATAACCTAAAATTCTTAGTTTTGCAGCAAACATCAAAGTAACACTCAGAGATAGCCCCAGGCAGTAGTATCCAATGAAATTAGCCACAGCTGGTATCTTCTGTTTGCCTGCTCCCAAGAAGATGCCCGTGCACACGCACTGATGCAGAAAAACTTCATCAGTAATGGTGGCTATGTTGACTGGGATTACAGTAAATGCTTGGCAGGACTATGAAATTGTGTTACCACAAGACCATCAAAGAACTGTAGGAAACAGTACACATTCATCAACTGAGACACCATGTGTGTGATCCTCCTGAAAGTAAAGGTCAAAGGGTTGTTTTTCCTGTATCTGTATGCAAAAACAACATCAGACTTACTGAATTTTGCATGTAGCTGTTCAGACTTACTCATCTGCAGTGAAAATAAAGCCAATCACTGTCTTGGTGGAGCCGAGCAGCAGGCCTTCAACAACAGCAATGCTGCCTAGAGTTTGGGTTAGGAGGAAAAAGTTTTTGAATACTTTAAGGTCCCACTCCAATCATCTTTTGATTTATTGTAAAAGCGTTCCCAGGGGCCCTTACATTTTGATTATGCCATTTTTAGCCAAATAATAAAAAAAACGCTTTTTATTGGACGATTTCTTCATAGCGACAGGAGTTCATTAGAATTCACCTCTGAGTTGTAGGGGACTGTTGGTGCGGAAGTAAGCCAGCGCTCATTTCCCATCGTCCCTTTGTTAACACTCTCCACTCTAGTTTACTCTAGTTAACACAACCACAAGACAACAATGGCAATGCAACAAAAATGGTGAGTGATATTGGAGATATCTAGCTTCACAGTTTGGAGCCAGATGTCAATTCAGATGAAGAAAACAAAGACATACATGATTCTATTTGTCTGCAAGTGGATGCATCAGAATGAAGGGGAGCAGGGAGCTTGTGGTTGTTGTAGTTTGCACGTAAATACTACTAGCTTTTCGTATTTTTTTCTGCTCCTGATTTACAGTGATTTGAATAAAGAAACACTCAGAAACACAGTTTTAAGTGTAATTTTCTTTGTCCTCCAAAAACACAATTTTCATCAGAGTGGGTCTTTAAATAATGATGCACAGCTGACCTGCTAGAGTGAGAGCAACCCTGCTGGTTAGAAGGGCCCCTGTGCTGTCTCCTGCACCAAGAGCATTCCCTACCTGAGCGCACGCTGCAGCTTGAATACCAAGCGGGAACTGGGAATTCAAAGCAGGTAAAAGGAAAAGATTTTGAAGAAGGTGGAGAAGAGCAAGTTGCTGCGATGTGGAGTCAGTCCCACATACCATGTATGTTATAAAAGACACCATGATAACAGCATGTTGGGCAGCCAGCTCATCTTCACTCATCATTCCTGGATATTATGCATAAAGATTAAAAAGATAAATCCTAATTTCTCTACTTACAGGTCAATTTTATGGATTACCTGCAAAGAATCCTCCAAACTCATAAACCCACCACTCGAAGCACTTCATTAATGTGCTGGGAACAGCCAGCTTCATGTAGGAACCCCATTCCTGCAGCGATTCTACAGACCAGCCTGCAGGGGGAGCAAGACACTCAATTATAGAGCAGGGAAACTCATATTTAGATGGATGAGAGAAGTCAATCACATCATTACATCAACACTCCTTTTGGATAACTGTCCCTCACCTCCCCATGTTTTCATATGAATCTTCTTCCACCAAATGTAGAGGAAGAGAAAAGCACAGATGTAAATCTGTGACAGTGTGTTTGCTGCAGCAGATCCACTGTAACACATAAAGCTAGAGGGTTAGAATTCTAACTAACTAGATCTGGGATGTGACTAACTGTGATGTTGAAGCATAATTACCCCACACCAAGATCCAGCCAGTATATAAGGATGTAATTTGTCACAATGTTTGCTACGTTTCCCAAAGCAGCGGTGTACATTTGTGGCAAAATGATTCCCTGAAAGAATTATGACTTCACAAACCATGAACTAAGATTTAAACGATTCACAACAACGTGACAGAATCAAGATTTGATGGAAGTACCTGATTTTGCAGGTACGACACTTGAAGAATATGCAGAAACATTGCCTACAAAGAAACACTGTTATTCGTCTAACAGTTTGTGGTGCACAAACTCATGCAAGTGAAACTGCCAAATAGAAATGCATGACTCACTGGTACTGCAGGAAGGAAGGCAGTAATATAAAACTGGGCTATTCTGAAAAAAGAAAATGTGTTTAAAACCACAAAATAATTGTATGAAAAATATTACTCTTTTTTCATGTTCAGCATCGATTCATTCATGAAGGAATGTTTATATATTTTTTTTTCTGAATCACCTATGTAGGGAAGTTACAAATCATTTTAGCTTTTTTTGGGAGTTACAGTACATACTAATCTAAAATGGTTGGAATATGGGAAAAAAACCCTGTTTATAATATTATCACTTCACTGAAAATAGTCTGAGTTTATTTATTTATTTTTTGGCAAATTGACATATGACAACCCTTTTTAAATGCCTTTTAATAATAGAAAAATGTCTTTGACCATATTGTTTGGATAGTAAATCACTCCAGAGTATAAGTCGCAGCAGCTAAAAAACTTCCCAATCAAAAAGAAAAAATCAGAAGTTGCACTGGAGTAGAAGTCTTTTGGGAAAAATGTACTTAGCAAAATATAGAATTGACATTTCATCTTAAAAGACAAATCATATTAATGAAGTAAGAATAACGATAGACTGCTGTAAAACATTGATGCTTATCTAGCTTCATGAAGCATAGGAGGAATCTGGTATATTAGAAACATATGAACAAGTATTCAGATAACCATAGCATAAAAAACATGCTGACATGTCATCTAAACTCTTCAAATCACTAAATCTATTGAATTCTCACTTTGGAACAATTCTGCCAAGCCTTGCATAAGACTGAGCAGGGCTTCTTCTACTGGACCAGAGTGGCCGTGGTGCAGAAGTTGAGTGGACCTCTAATTGGAAAATTGCTGGTTCGGTTCCTGCCTTGCCCACCCATTCATTAAAGTGTCCTTGGGCAAGTCATTGAACCCCACATTGTCTCTGGTGGTTATAGGATGGTGCTGGTGTTCTGCAGTGGATTCACCATCAGTGTGTGGATGTGTGTGTGCTTTGGGCCTTCCTAGAAAAGTACTACACAAGTATAGGACATTTACCATTTTACTGTGTTGCTGTCAGTAGCAAAGACTGAGACAGTACAGCGCCCTCTAGTGGGTGTTATTATAAAAACAAAATCACTAATAAGTCGCACTTGAGTATGTCTCTCTCTCTCTCTCTCTCTCCCCCCCCCCAACTACGCAAGAAAACGTGACCTATATGCCAAATGATATGACAATACTCAGTTACTTTGTTTTCATTCGCCTTTTGTGTTTTATACTCTTATTTTTCATTTTTGGTAACTTTCTCTCTTAAGCTATCTTTTCACTATTGTTAAAACTACAGAATGCAGACATCTAATTTTTCATTAAATGATGCACAAGCATAATAAAAAATAAATAATCTGCAGTCATATTAAATATAAACTCAATAGAGGGTCTTATTTATGATTTGCATCTGTTTCCATTTTATGGAAAAATGAAAATCTTATCTGATCAATCTGATCTTTAAATAAAAAGTCCAATGGTCATTCCGCAGATTAACGATTTTATTATCAACCTAATACGCCTCAACAGTTCTCTGCATAATATTTCTTAATGCAAAAGGGTCCACATTATTTAAACATGCAACAAAATTCTTCATGTACTGTCCAAATGGTTACCTGGCTATCTCGGGGTCCTGGCCTAAACATAACAGAATGGCCTGAGCATTCATGAGGAGCCCCCAGCAGGGCAGACAGAAAAGCAGCAGGATGATGATGCTCCTCTGAAGGATGACTCCCACTCGCAACAGGTTCTTTCCCCCAAAAGTCTTTCAAAGGAACAAAAGGGAAAATAAAATAAATATTTTAAAAAAGCGGAAAGGAACAGAAAAAATGCTAAAGTTTTTATATAATCATAGAAAGCAAATCTGACCTGGGAGACCAGAGTATCACATGCCAGTCCCAGTCCGTATCCTGTTGCTGCAGTGGTGACATTAATGGTCTGAAAAATTGCATAATGCTGTAAGTGATATTTTGATTGAAGGGCAAGTGTGTAAAACAGCTCATTGATTTAATCAAATAAGTCAGTCCCGATTAATTTTAAGCCAATTATCATGGTGAGTTAAGGAACATTTTCCCTCAGCAGGCTGCCTGGAACTTGTGTGTACTTTTTGAGGAGCACTTACTGCAGAAGCTAAGCCATATCCGGCCATCACTTCATTCCCCAGACGTCCACAGAACATTGTCACCACGAACGGAAGCAGGTAATTGAGGATCCGAGAAAGCAGCTAGAAAGGCAAGAGCGAAGGTTAAAAACAGCCACCAATTGACTGATGGGGTTTTGGGAAACACACGTTGCACTTAAAGGCTCGCTGTCATCAGTCTTGTCTCGACTCACAGACACTGGCTTTGGAGGTTGCAGACAATGCTCAGCTTCTAAAGCCGGACGAACTTTGTTTTGTGTCTATTGATTTGTCCTTTGACATCTAGAAACCTTTCCTTACAAGCAACTGACCGTCATCAATCTACTTTTCTACGGTGGACATCTGCCGGTAAAACCCAATCAGCGCTTTCTCCTGAAGACGGAGAAGGTCATGTGAACAGTGCCAGTTCTCACCAGAGGCCCCGTCATCCTCAGGATGTGGTACAGCTCTTCTCGGTGAGCCTCAGGAACACTGCGGCGCACCCATCTACAGCAAAAGAGCCTGTCGCTGGACCCCTCCATGTTTGCAGCATAAGTTGCTAAAGTCTTTACACCGAAGCATCTCTGTTTTCAAGCATGCTTGTTGTTTTTTTTTTTTTTTTTTTTTTTGCTGTTGCCTAAATTCTTTGAAAGGATAAGAATATTACCGAGGACGCCGCTGCCCAGGAAATCGGCCTGAGACAGCTGAAACAACACAGATTGTAGAACAAAGACAAGAAAACACATCGCAACCACATCAAAGGCTGAGTTTGGGGACTTGGAAGGGAGAATGTTTGGATTTTGTGATGAAACGAGCTAAATACAATGAGCTCCCACTTGGTTCTGGTCAGTGAAAAACTACAATCCTATCACTTTGAACAAGCATCAAATACAGATTATTGCAACCACAGGGAAATAACTCTCTAGTCTCTTTGCAAACTTTTACAATCACAACTTCAAAATTGCTCATTTTTTTGCAACTCTCTTGAAATAGAAATTACATTTTAACCAAAGATTTTTTACAATTAAAATAAATTGAAAATTTACATTAAACATTCTTATAAAAAATAAATATTGAGTTTGTGGGAGAAACATCTAAAGGAAAAGCACTTCACTGATTAAATGAAAACAAATGTCTTTGTTTTCGATAGAAACAATTATTTCAGTAACAAAAAGGTGCAACAAAAAGCATATTCCAAAAATCTACCAAGACAAAATGGGTCTGTTTTCATCTATTATATTTTTATTTTAGATTATAATTTGTCAGATTTTATGACAAATATTTATAAACTTAAATTTGAGCCACTAACTTCATGTTAAAAAATATCTGGTTTAAGAATTGTAATTGCACAAAAGGATTTAACCATGTTCACACGCCTTTTGTCTCCTCTTTTGCACAGTGGAAAAAATATTGGCTGTGAGTATATGTGGTATTGATCCAGTCCTCTGTTGGCTTTTTCAGTCTGGGTTGCCAGTAAGGGCACAAAGAAATGCACGCTTAATCTCACACTAAAAGGACCCAGTTCTGCAAACGCAGTAAAGCCTCTCCTGAGGATCAGCAGGCTGGCAGGTGGAGAGATGGATGCCCCTTTGCTTCTGAACATCGGCGCCTCTGATTTGCTATCATGATGCTCACAAACAAATATCCTTCAGATGATTGAATAAAATAACCATTAAAAACCCCTTGATGCCAGAATTTATTTTCAGCTATGAAAATTAAAATGTCACTCATGTTTTTGCTTTTAAGTAGATGCATTGAAGTCATTTTGAAGCCAAAGTGGTTCGTCTCATATTTGCGACAACAGGCATCATCGTGCTTACACACCTACCTCCTCAAATTTTCAAGCGGCCATTTCCAATAAAGAGTCTATGTAAACGCACGTGAACTCTTATTTCAGTCTTCCAAGTTCAGGACTCTCACGTTTGTGCGTCGCTATACAAGTTATGTGCGGTCTTGGGCTCTACATACAACATGGGAGTTCATTGGTAGTTCAACCCATTTAAGTTTTGAGTGCTAAATCACGAAAACACTGAAGTTTGTTTAACGCTGAATTGGCATTGATGTGTGGAAAGCCTCCTTTTCAAAACACCAACTGTACCAACTGTTGTAAACATGATCACAAAGGAGACATTAAAGGATTATGTCATGTAAAATCAACTTTTTGAGCTTTTAAGTGTATTTTAAGGGAAGTTTTAATCTTCATTGGGAAGGTTCACTGCACAATGAACACGTGCATCTTTGCAAAACTTTGGATGTTGGCCAAGTTGCTTCCCTACCCCTTCAGCACCTCCATAATGCTCTAATTGTAGGGGCATTTGGAGCTTTAGCTGTGTCTGGACTTGATCAAGGTGGTAAAAACTCACAAAAATAACTCACATTTTATATAAAAAAAACAATTACTGTGCCAAAGGTAATTACCATATATATGGATATTGTTTACTCTGAAAGGCTTTAGAAAAACATGATATTGGCCCTTTATATTTTTCTGGTTTGTGCCCAGCCAGAATTATATAACATCAATTCTTTCATATGTCAGAATCTAGCTGTGCATTAAAAAATCTCTTGCAACATTTCCAGGATTTACACTGCTTTGACTTTTTGCACAGAGTCTATAGCAACTGTAGATGGCGGACAAGGGCTCCTAACCAGTAAGAACGGTTTAACTTGAGTTCAATCGACCACTTCCAATGAAAAGTATGTGTAAATGTGCCTTTCGGGCTTCAAAACTCTCACGCTCATGTGCAAGAGTTTTTGATTCCGTTTTCAGGCTCTATGGACAAAACAATTGGCCATTAAACACCCGTCAAATGTTAAACCAGTTAAACTTTGACCTATCAGGAACGTGGATTTGGTAGCGACATATGGATTGTCTGAAGGAAGAGGCTTGGTGCAATATTTGCACCCCTTCAAAATTTTGCATTAAGCCTCTTCCGACCGTGAGTTAATGCTCTGGTCTCGGGTAGCGACAGTCCAATGTGAACAGAATATGCTAAAAGCCTGTTCAAGAACCAACATTCAGCGTGTTTTTGAAAGCACATTACAAGCGCCGTGTAAACCTAGAATAATTGCTTCGACTTGCTACAAGCAAAATGCATAAACACAAAGTTAACATTTTTTCTTATCACAAAATACTGCAAGACTTTTATTGTTTAAAATAACAAGCCACCTAGATTTTTATAGGTTGATCTTTTTGCAGTTAATGTCCAGTAGAGAAGAAGGTTTTACTGACCCTGTTTTACAGAACGAGTGATAATAATTAAAAAAAAAAAGTTTTTTCTTGCACATGCTGCACCAGTAAAACCTCATATCTCATCAACACATCTCATTCTTTCGTGCATCTGTTCTTCTTTGATTTATGGCCTTTGTAAGACTTTCTCTGTCATGTTTTTCTTCTGTTAAACCAGAAGAAAGAAACAAGGACGATGGACTGAGACACAACACAAATGAACATTTCCAGCCAGAAACTTGCAGTGAAAAAGAAAAATGAATCCATTAAAATCACAGCAGGATGAGCTCAGCAAACCACTCTCCCCTTGTGGAAATGCTCAATTATCTTGAAGCTTTATCACCAAAACAAAACACAAGTGTTTCTCACAATTACCAGAATTTCTTAGTCTTCCCACAAACATTAGTCACACACAGTGAAAGTCAGATGTGGTTGTATCCAAGTGAACTGATTTTTTCCTGTGCCAAAAAACAGGTACCTGTGGACAAGCACTGACAAAGAGAAAAACAAAATAGCTATTACGCATTATAGTTATGCTATTTTATTAATACATGTCAAATATTTATTATAAAAACACTACGGGTTTGTAAAGAGCCAGATCACCACAACTCTGTGGCTCGAGTGAGGACTTATCAGAGCTTTACAACATGTCAAAGGAGACGGTCAAAAAGATGCTCACAAAAGGTATTTTCTCGGATCTGATAAACCTTTGAAATTGTGTTTGGAAACAGAAATAACTATGTTTTAGTGCAATAATTCAATTTGTCAAAATCTAATAAGCACCACCAAAGAAGCAGGAAATAATCAAGAGGATATTTCAAAAATCTATTTAAACTGGAGCACAACGGCAAACATCTATACTTGAACAGTATTACCTCATTGGTTAATTGTTTAAAAAGCTGGCTTCTTCATTAATATTCACTTAGAAGTTTCAAGGTGAATGAGATGGAAAAAAAATAAGAGTGTGATCAGCATCAGCAGTCTGAAGACTCATCAGACAACTGAAAACTGAAGGAAAAAAAAGGAAAGATGTTCGACCAGATTAGGGAGTCTCCTAAAATAGGGTTTTATCATCAGTGTTTCAAAGCTGCAATATGTAACTTTGAGGCAAAATCATACAATTCTTTGTAAATAAGAAAAGGGTAAGACGAGTATTAAAGCATTAAAACTTTAAAATCAGAATTGAGCGTGTGATTCATCAAAAAGTGCTGTTGAAAACCTTATGATGAAACAAAAAGAAGGTGGTAAAAGAAAGTTTACACTTTCCTTTTCGGGGCTCCTTGTGGCTTTGCCACAATAGTTCAGAACAATGTTCAGTGCCAAAAGGAAAGAGTGGGTTCATAATTATTAAAAAAAACTCAAAACGAAAACTTTTATTTTTTAAAGACCTTTATATTTAAAAAAAGGAAAAGTTTCACCAAGAACTTTTAACACAAAGTTTAGATGCACAGAAACGGCACATACCGGTAGGTTAAATAAAGTGTAGTGTTTTAGCATGAACAGTACCAAGCAGATTATGAAAGCCAGCAAAGAATGACAGCTGTTTGCTCAACAAATGTTGTGATTGCAAGGAAATAATGAACTGCTTGTTTAATCAAAAGCAGTTTGAACAAGATTCATAAAGGGATTTAACATGACAACAAACTACATGCAAAAAAATCTCCCAAATTCACAAACCCATCTCTCAAACCAAGTCATTCATGTGCCATGGGTGTTGCATGTGAGAGCCCCACCCCATGTACTGATTTGACAGACCAGCCTAGTTCAGTACAGAATTAAACTAGTAGAGGTACAGGATAAACACAAAATACTGTACAATAATGTGTAACAGGACCCTGTTTGCAAATATACCACTATCTTTTAGTGTTTCTGCGCATGGAGGAGACTGTGTCCCACATCTGGAATGTAAGTCCAAGACAGTCAGCTTGAAGTGAAAAGTTCAGTACAATCAGGAAAAAAATAATTGTCTCTAAACACTTTATATAGCCCAAAGGAAAACAAAAAACAAAAATTAAATTGAATGTGTTTTTCTACTGTATTCCATTCTTTTTAACCAACACAAAAAAACTGCAATCACAAATAATTATATGTTTATGGTTATATTGCTTGAAAACAGTTCAGAAAAGAAATGTTTGCTAAATTTTGCTCTTTTACCCATACAATAATGAATAACAGAAACACTAAAGAGTCTAAAGTTGATTTCTTCTTAGTTATTTGGCAACCACGGGGTTTTGGTCCAGTTATGACAGGATGGACAGAGCATTAATGAGAAGTCCCCATGAGAGCAGACAGAACAACAGCAGGATGATGATGTCACACCGAGAGGACACGTATCCACAATAGGTTCTTTCCTCCAAATATGCAGCGTCTGTGCAAGTGTGGTTAAACATTGAAATAAAAAAAAATGTTATAGATACGGCATGAAAAAGGATTAAAGTTAGAGCTAGACAACAGAAACACAAGGCAGAACATCTAAAGATGATTGAACTGGAAGCACCAGAGTACAACACCCCTGTGGCTGCTGATTCTGATCTGTAACCTCAACAGTCTGCTGTTGAAAATAAACAAAAGTTTGGGAAAAACAGCTATGAATCTGCAGAATGTCTTTTCTTCGTACTTGTTATAAAATCACATTTCCATTTGCCATTTTATAATGGTAATCATTGAACCATGAAAACAATGAGCACTCACAGCAAAAGCTAATCCAAATCCATCCATTACATCATTTCCCAACAGAACACTGCAACCTCAAAAGGAAGCAGATAATAAAGGATTATAGGGAGTTGCTAGAAACACAAACATCAACACCCATAAAGTTACTACCAGATAGCAACGTTTTACTGTCAAAACATATCACATCTGCTACCTGGTGAGACAACTGCATTAAATGTGTCATTTCTGATGTAAATTTGATTTGCACATGTTTAATATTTCTACACACGATTTAAAAGAAAGGGTTTATCAATCTTTTTTTTAAACTGAAAACTATATGGATGTTAGGGATTAATTCTTATACATCGGACCTTTAGCTCCAGAGTTGACATTTTTTTGACTATACAGTAACTCTTCAACTGCTGACGCAACAAATGTCATCCTAGCAGATTCTGAAGCACAAAAAAGCAGCCTTGCACTGCATGCAACGCTTAGTGAAGTTTTTTATGCAATAAACATAAATCAGATGACTCTGTGTGGAAGAAAAGCAGCATTTTGCAACGAAAAGCTGCTTTTTTTCCGTGTCAGAATTAGCTGATATCATTGATCGCATATATCAGGCGTGTCCAAAGTCTGGCCCGTGGACCAAATGCGACTGTTATCGGCACCAGACCTAGGGGAATCTGGACCAGTAGCAAACAGCACACAGGTTAGAGTGCACTGTGTTGCCAGAACTTTCAACATTGGGCCTGTAATTCACACAGAGAGTAGACAAGTTTGTTTCCGTTGCTTGTTTAATCTGAACTGAGCATGCCCAGAGCCTTCAGCTGGATCCTCTCTCTCTCTCTGTAAGACCTAAATGCACAGGAGTTCCCTCTACCAACATGGAGTTGGTAGGCAGGGAAGGTTGTTTAGACAATTTAATGTAGACATCACTTTTTTTCCACCGACTGTACGACCCACACTCAGATTTCCAGTGGCCTGCGGGCTCCTGTCATAAAATCAATAATATGGGGCCCCTGGATTTTTCTAAGAAGTGTGTGTTCGATTTCTTAATTGTGACTATGAGATAAACTGACTGACAAAAACCAGTGGCTACTTTAGAGTGGTTCACCCCCCCCCCCCCCCCCCCCCCCCCCCCCCAAATAAATAAATAAATAAAAATTAGAACTATTATTTTTTTTAAAGACCTTCATATTGAAAAAAGGCAAAAGTTACACCAAGAACTTTAACATAAGGTTTAGATGCCCAATTATGACACATAGGTTAAGTAAAGTGTACTGTTTTAGCATGAACAGTACCAAGCTGATTTTGAAAGCAGTTTGGATCCTTAAAGCGGTCAAAGAGTTACGACGTGTTAAAGAGTCTTATTTCGGTGTCGCTGGCGGCATCTCTGCTGTTAAAGGGTCAAAGACTGCCTTATTCCAGATTATTCCTAATGTAAATGCTACAGCAAGTCAGCATTTTCATAGTCCTATCAACCAATGGGTGTTGTGCAGAATCTCTGCAGTAAAAAGTCTCCAATTGGACCCTCAGTTGTCCAAAGCAACAGATACTACAACTGTTTTTATGGAAAAGCCTTTTCTTTCATCAGTTATTGTTGTGCGTTTGATGCGCTCTGGGACAGGACTGAGTAAAGTATCTGGACGTCTTGAAACAAGAGTAAAACCATAACTCAAGGTTAGTTCATTATTACATTTTATTTGGATAAAACAATAACACAGCATGCTTATTTGATTAAACTTAGTCAGATCAAACGAAATTAAATATTTCTGAATGTTTTTTTTTATATTGTTATTCCCTTAAATAAGGTTTCTGAGAAAATGATTAACTTTTGTTGTGCTGTACTTACTGCTCAAGCCTATCTGCAGCTGGATCATTTGCTTTCCCAGACGCCCACAGAACATTGTGACTAAAAATGGAAACAGCTTTATAAAGATCCAACAAGGCAGCAGAAACCGCTAGAGTGAAGTGAAACACCTACCAGTCGACAAATGAGATTTTAGCAAATACTTGTTGCACTTAATGGTCATTAGTCTTACAAGTGTGTTCAGACACGTCTCTAAGTTACAGACACTTCTTTGCTTAAGCCTACCAACTCTGATTTGGGGTTAGGATCTGTCTTGGTGTTTCTCCAAATCTATTAAAACAGTCATAAATCTTATTTATTATTGGTGAAATTACAATAAACACTTACTTGTGGACTAAAAAACTCAATGAGAACAGTCCCGGTCTTTACCAGAGGCCCTGTCATACTCAGGATGTGGCCCAGTTCTCGGTAGACCCTGTGGCATACCATGCTGGAGAAAAAAAATGCTTACAAGCCCCAAATATGTTTGCAGCATAATATGTTAAAACTGGTCTTAGCTTTTTCTGAATTATAAAAAATGGGATTTTGCTACTGTCCAGGTCAGTCAGCGACAGTAGAAACAAACTAGATTGTGGAACAAAGACACAAAAATGCACCACAACCACATTAAATCCTAAGTTTGACATCTTGGTAAATGTACTAATGATTATAAACCATTTATATTATGCCTTAGAATTTTAAATACATCTTTAGATTGTAGTTTTTCTAAATAAAAAACATAAATTCCATAATCAGCCAAAAAATGCAGTACATATATGTGATCAGTGACAGGATCACAACATGTTGTTGATGGATTTTGGAAATGGTTTTAAAAAAATAGGATTAAAAAAACATTAATCAAAGAAATATAACATGATAATAATCAAATATTTATTAAAAAATTAAAGACATTAAACTTCTTCATTCTGTATGTCACTAACTTGCAACAAACCATATTTCCAGGACTCCACCTAATTTAGCATTACCTTGAATGGAAAAAAAACACTGAAGAATATTCTTTTTATATAGTTGGAAATAAATTCAGGTATCAAAGGGCTACATTTTTTGAGTTGTTAGCAGGGCCCAACAATCTAATAAAAAAACTTGTACGGAAAATAAGTCATTTTTAATACAGAATCCACAATTAACCTCCATTTTTATTGCAAGCTGACAAAAAAAATCACATAAAAAATCTATGAAAACGATACACTATTAAATAATTTGCGTACTACAGTATGAATTAATCAATCATTAAAATTTTTTCTGGCATAATGGCGACATTTAAAAATCTACTACATTCATTGTGAATTTATTCCATTTGTTTATGAATAAATCCTTTCAGAAGTACAACTGCGAAAAATAATTGACTGATGTTCTGTCTGTGGTCTTGTCTATTGCACAGTGGAGAAATTTTAGGTAGGAGCATATGTTGTATTGATCCAGCCCTCTGTTGTGTTGGCCTTTGTAAACTGGGTCTCCGGTAAAGGAACGAGGAAGTGCACAATTATACCCACACCAAGCAGGCCCAGTGTTACAAACACAGTGATGCCTCTCCTGAGGATCAGCTGGCTGGTGGAGAGACGGCCTCGTCTTTGCTCGAGAACTGCACGCCTTTTGGGTGCCTCTGGTTTTGCTTCATTGTTCTCAGTTGTCACTGGCACATCAACTGACTGAAGGAAAAAAAAATGTCATCAGCAAGTCTGTCAGAGTTTAGAAGAAATATTACAATGAAAACAAAGTTGGAAAGCTTCTGGCAACACAAAAAAGAGGTAAGATTTTGATTTTTAATGTTACTATTGAAAGAAAAAAAAAGCTACTTACATTTCCATTGTTTGATGCCCGGCTGGTGTTGGTACCAGTATTGTCCAACAGAGCATCTGCATCTAAAAGTGCCATACGAGTGTTTTTCTGAGCCCGTTTCACAGCCTAAAAATAAACATGCAAATTTATTAAAATCTCTGCTAAGACACAAAACCACATATTTGCTCCCTTTTTGAAACAGGGGGATGTGAGTGCTAGAATGATTCCATAGGCTACAGTATTAGGACAATGCCCATGGTAGGATCTCCAAGGGCAGATTCATACTGGGGAACCAGTATGGGCAACCCTCTGCTGAAACAAAAAAAGCAAAAAGGTCCTATTTTACAGTTTATTAAGGCTTTAGATGCAATGAGACTTTCTTGACTAATGTGTCTCTGCAAGATAGCATGTAGATGAGGGTGATGCTCTCAAATTACCGGCTAATCTACATTTCTGCCCTCACTTCTGACCATCACACTCAAGCAACGCCTTATTGCTGCATTATTATGCTCAATAATAGAAGCTTGCCTAAAGCACCTTATTTAATTCTTGTTGAAAATATTCACATTTTTTTTACATTCAATTTAATGCATGTAATAAGTTTATCGGTTCCTTGTAAATGAGAACTCAGTTTTTGTGTTTTCAATTTCACAATGACCTAATGGGTAATAGAAATTAGGTCACATCTAGTTTTCTTTAGCTGTATGTGTGTTGATCGCTAGTCCACTAAAGCTTGAATAAAGTTGACATCAGAAAAAGTATCTATTTATTTTTGATATTGTATTTTTATACATCTAAATGTTGGTGTTTTGTAGTGGGGCAAAAGCAACACATAATTGATTTTTGTGCAGTGTATGTGTGAAACCTGGGATTTTTATAAATACACACTATCTATAACTGGTAAAACTTTTTTTTTTTTGTTTTACCAGTTTAAAAGTGCCTTAATTTAGAAATATGTCATTAATCGGCCTGTGTGTAGCTGATCTTGTTATATTTGTTGTCTAGCAAAATACCTCCTCAGTCATTTTCTCCCAGTTCAGCTTGAAGATAACAACAACGTAGAAGGTAGATTGCAATATAACACAAATGAGTAGTCCTAGCCAAAAACCTGCAGAGAAAAAGAAAAATGAAGCAGTTAAAATAACAGCAGGTCTGGCTTTGTAAGCCACTCTCTCCCTGCGCTCTCATGTATGTTTATCAATCAAGCAAAATGTGGTTCATTTCTTAAAATTACCTAGAACTCTTAGTTTGGCGACAAACATCAGAGTCACACACAGTGGCAGACCAATGCAGTAGTATCCAATAAGATGAGCCACAGCTGGTATTTTCTGTTTTCCTGTGCCCAAGAAGATCCCTGTGCACACACACTGTCGTTGGGGAAAACTAACTTTACTGTTTCACATACTGCACGTCTTGATGTTAACAATGTACTGCAAACGTTTGCTCTACACACAACACAGGTTAGCAGACTCACCACTAGACCATCAAAAAGCTGAAGAAAACAGTAAGCATTTATCAGGTGGGAGACCAGGCCAACAATCCTCCTGAAAACAGAGATTTGACAAAATTAAGAAAGGAAGGGTCAAATGAGACCTCATTTAAATCAAATGAGTAATAAAAATGTATCTTGATCACAACTCATCATCAATTTTAAAAACACATAAAGAATGCAGTAAAAAAAAGACTTCAGAGTTGCAATTACATGTTGATTTAGGGAATGCCATTTGTGTAAAATTGTTTTTGATTTTGTGAACATATTGTAAGTACAGAGCTGCTGCAGTCCCACACAGTAAATCCTATTTTGTGCACTTAGGTTGCCATCTTTTAAAAACAAGATAATATTGCAGCAAATGCATGTCCAGTGAGATGAGTGGGAAAAAAATTCATACAAAATATGGGTGTGCAATACTTTTAGCACAATATCAGTAGTGGCAGATAATCACATAAATTGGTCACATGGGGAGTGTCAGAGGACACAGTTAACCAATAAAATAAAACCTCAAAAGGTCAATATTTACCTACCGGCTGAAATAAATGGAGCAACGTTAATTCAGTTTAGAAAGTTCATTATTTGTTTATCCTATAAACCTATCTTGTTATGTGGAGGATCATGGAGTTGCTGGAGCTTATCCAACAATGGTCAGTTACAGGCTGGTGCACCCTGGACAGCGTGCCAAGCCATCACAAGATCACACAGAGTGGCAACCACACACACTTAAACTTACACCTAAGCGACAGTCTGGAGTCACTAGTTATTGGACCATGTGAGGAAGCCGGAGAGTCCGGAGAAAGCACGAACAAGGAGAACATGAAAATTCCATTGCGGAAAAGTCCAAACTGGGATTGACCCTTCTCGTTGGGAGGTGAGAGTGCTAACCACTAAACCACTGCGGAGCCTCAGATTGAAGAAAAATCATTTTTCTTTTAAATCTGTCCGTTTGCCTCTGCTGTAAATATTTATTCTTGATGTTTAAAATGAGGGAAAATGGGAATTTTCCAGCCGGAAAAAGCAGATATTTGTGGAGCTGCTAAATTTTGCTTGGTATGTGTCAGATAGGAAATAAAACATTTGTCCCTTGAGTTGGCTTTACCCGAGCTGCTGCCTTTTCTCAAAGGGAAGCAGGAACCATGGAGATCTAATTACATCCCAAGTGGCTTCAGTAGTCTTTCCCCAAAAGGTGAAAGAAATTTTCCCCCCAAAATCCAGCAACTTAGAAATAACGGCTCAACAGTTTCCAGTTTCTACACCTATAAGTAAGTAAGTAAATAAGTAAGTAAATATTCATTTCTATTGCACCTTTCCCAGATAAAAATCACAAAGTGCTTCACAAAAATAAAAACAAATATAATTGCAGCCAATAAAACACAAATTGCATACAAACAAAATAGAGGGAAGTAAAAGCAAGATAAAACACATTAAAAGGTAAAATAGATTAACTAAAAGCTTTTCTGAATAAAAACGTCTTGAGCTCACTTTTAAAACCTGCAATGGAGTCTATCTGTCGTACTGACAAAGAGAGGTCGTTCCAAAGACAAGGAGCAACAGCTTGAAAGGCGAGGTCTCCTCTGGTTTTTGGAATTTGTAGTAGATTTTGGTTTGAGGACCTCAAAGATCGGACAGAAGAGTAGGGGGTTAAAAGGTCAGCAATGTACTTGGGAGTTTGTCCATGCAAGGCTCCAAAAACTAGAAGTAGAATTTTAAATTCAATTCTAAATTTAACTGGAAGCCGGTGCAAAGAGGAGAGTAATGGAGTTATGTGTGCTCGTTTATTGGCTCCTGTTAAAAGCCTTGCGGCAGAGTTTTGGACAAGCTGCAGACGTTTTAAAGTGCTTTTGCTAAAACAGGTAAAAAGTGCATTACAATAATCCAAACGTGAAGAAATAAAAGCATGGATAATCATCTCCAGGTCAGGTCTAGATAAGATGTGTTTGACTTTTCCCACATTCCTCAGGTGATACATGCAATTTTTGACAGTTTGTTTTGCATGTCCTTCCAAAGATAGAGATTTGTCAAACAACACCCCAAGATTCCTGACACTTGTACTAGTCCACCACTCAACTCACAACAAACAGATCCACTAGCACAAACTCCAAATAAGGTGCCCAATTTGATAGTCGGACCTAAATGTTGACCATCCTTCCTAAAGTTCACGTGTTCAAAGATATTATCAAAAGACGTAAAAGGATGCCAGTACCACTGCTAGCACTATTGCAAAATGTCAAAGTGGTGCAAATCTGGGCTGCACGGTGGCGCAGTGGTTAGCGCTCTTGCCGCACAGCAAGAAGGTTCAAGTCCTGGCTGGGGGACTTGAAACAGTGTCATCAATGGGGACCTTTCTGTGTGGAGTTTGCATGTTCTCCCCGTGCATGCGTGGGTTTTCTCCGGGTACTCCGGCTTCCTCCCACCGTCCAAAAACATGCTTCATAGGTTAACTGGTTACTCTAAATTGACCCTAGGTGTGGATGTGAGTGTGCATGGATGTGTGATTGTGGCCCCTGCGACAGACTGGCGACCAGTCCAGGGGTATCCTCTGCCTTCGCCCATGAGTAGCCGGGTTAGGCTCCGGCAACCCCGTGACCCCGAAAGGGAAAAAGCGGTTTGGAAAATGAATGAATGGTGCAAATCTTGAAAATCTTAGCCCTATTTCAATATATAAAAGACTTGGTGTCATAAAATTCTGTCTGGGTACAAACAACACTTATTAATTTCGTCCTCATGATCAAACTTCCAAAGGTTGACACATCCGTGAATTGAAAAAGATCCCATCCACACGTAGCTACCAAAGCCAAGCCCCTGATTGGTCAAACTTCAAACTGGTTTAACTTTCAACGTGTGTGCAGTGGATGCTCGTTTTGTACACAGAGGCCAAAAATTGTCCAAAAACGTGTGTAGCGACACGTGAACACGAGAGATTTTCATCGGAATTGGTCGCTTGAACACCCTTTGCAGAGGGTGGTGTGAAAACAACTTCAATGCCAACACAAAAGGGAAGTTTTGGGCAGCGCTTTATCCATGACAACTGAGTTAAGCGAACAAACCATGATCAACCATAGCTTTCTGGATGCATCAGGGGTAGACGCTTAAGGAAAATAATTCCAAAACAACAGTAGAAGTGTGCTAGTTTCATGATGTCTCCATTATGAAACTCTCCTGAAGGCTGAACAGGCTGAAGTGGTCTTATGAATGTAATCAAATCAAGAGGGTTTAATTTCAAGCAGTATGTTAGAGCAGGTGGCAATATTGAAGTAAAGGACAGTGAGGCCAGAAAAGTCTCTCAACTCCAGCCACAAGCTGGCATAGTTGGCATGGCAAGCGATGTCACATATGCTTCACTGTCAATAACAATGGCTCAGGATAGGGCTATGGGTCAAAGAAAGCATACGTAACAAAAACTATATTTGTAAAGCAACTGAATGAGTGGAATTCAAGTTTTTCAAACAGCAGTCTGCAAGATTCAAATAGTTTAAAAATGCTTGATCTGACCAGCACTGAAGCTGGCACCAAGGTGCAGCAGCTGTCAGAGGGCACCAGTTGCTAACAACCCATTTTTAAGGATCAGTCAGGACATGGCTACAGCCAGCTACTGTAGACTAAATGAAACGAGCAGAAGAATGGGCTTAACCCCATCAGATTACACAACTGAGATTTCAACGTTGGTCCTTGACAAGTTCTCTAAAGGCTGATTTATATGGAGTTCCATTTGTGCCAACACTGGTCCAACTGTTGCACGTTGACACAAAAAAAATAGAACGTTCATTAACCAACTGGAATGTTTACATCGCTTCCGTCAAGTCTGCGTCTGACATCCGTCTCTGCAACGCAATGCAAGCTTCACGCAGGAGTTCTATTTAAAGTCTGTTGATGCGTCAACGTCCCGGCAAACAGCCAGAGAACTGGAAACAGATCAAGGTTTAAAAATAAACCCTTTCACTGTACATTTAAAATAAAACTTTGTAAAATGTTATATTTAAAGGGACGTGTCCACACGATAATGCATGTTAACACAGTGGATGACACCGTCGTCATTTTCGTCATGGATGATGAAAGTTTCATTTCCTAAGTACAACAACATAACATCATTTATGAAATAAAACGTGTATTTTTCAAGGTCTCAGTGAGGAAGTAGCGGACATGGGTCCTGATTGCTTAAAGGGTAGCACAACAGGACAGTTGGAGGCTGACTCCACCTTCAGCCCAGATTTGAAAAATGCAAAAAAAGGGGCTGGACCAGGGCAGGCAGGTAGGCTGAGAAACTGGAACTGCAGACATGATGACATGCAAATTCTGAAATGACGTAAGACTTACACCAGTTAACCAATCACAAAATTCAACTTTACTACCTCGTTTCAACCTCTAGTGAGCAGCACTCAGATTGTTGGAGTCTTAAATGGTAAATGTTGTATACTTATATAGCACATTTCTACCTTCTTTGAAGACCTAAAGTACTTTACAGTCACAGGTCAACCTGTAACCACAAGGAGCAATGTCAAATGTAGTGTTTTCCCCAAGGACAATTTGACAAGTGAGTAGGCAAGGCAAAACAGGAACCAAACCTGTGACCATCCAATCAGAGGTTGACCGTTCTACTTTTCCCCCACAGTTGATGACATTGTCAGCAAGGACTGCAGCAATTCCAGCTCATGTCCTTTAGGGTTTTGCAATTCATTACATAGTAGTAGACAGGGTGAGCTGTGGTTTGGGCTAATGGCACGACTGTGTCTACAACCTGGACAAACTGCTGGTGCATGCTAATAATTTTGACAAGTTCCTGGAAAACCTGTGAGGTTTTCCAAGCCATTTAACCGGCCTTATTGGGTTGTACCTTTTCCTATGTCATCAAGGAAAGAGAAGGCCAATGCGTCTTGGGCATGTGGTTCATGGCTATGGTAGTACCCTGACTCAGACAAGATGTCTACTTTGTTTATGAGCTTCAAAGCTCCAACTTTAGTAGTGGCAGGCAACAAGTGTTTTTAAGTAAATAATCACACCACCTCAATGTGGAGCATGGAATGCAAAGACAACTAAATCTTTTTCTCAGATAGCTGCTTTGAGGTGCACAAAACAGTGTTTACTTTCCGGAGCTATAGCAAGCCAATAATCAGGTATCTCGATTAAGCTTTCCATTTTATTTTTATTAATCCAACAAAACAGACTTACTCATCAGA
Organism: Adrianichthys oophorus; assembly: GCA_036245035.1. Lineage (NCBI taxonomy): Eukaryota > Metazoa > Chordata > Actinopteri > Beloniformes > Adrianichthyidae > Adrianichthys > Adrianichthys oophorus. The sequence goes on along the minus strand of BSAI01000072.1, from coordinate 10,116,891 downwards.
TGTGAAAATGAACCCAATCACTGTTTTTGTAGAACCAAGCACAAGTCCCTCAACGATTGCAAAGCAACCTGGAAGAGAGGAGCTGGGAACTCTGTCAAACAGAAAATGTGGAGGAAGTGAAGGATTATTTTCATAATGTTCTGCAGTTACACAACAAGTACATCTCTGACCTGCAAGAGCGAGCGATATCTTGCTGCTGAGAACCGCCCTGGCTGTGTCTCCGGCCCCAAGAGCATTACCCACCCGTGCACACGCAGCAGCTTGAATGCCAAGAGGGAACTGTAATGTATAAATTATCAGCATGTTTTGTGAAGAGTTTACATCTGAAAATCTTAAAAGTACACCTCTAAATGAACAGTTTTGGGTTTTGTGAGAATGAGAATGGAATGCTCTCCAACATGCACATTACCATATAGGTCAAAAAAGCCACCATTATTACTGCATGCTGGGCGGCCAGCTCCTCTTCACTCAGCATTCCTGATCATTGCAGACACACTTTGAATTACAGGCACTTCTTTTTAATCAAAAGCTGCTTCAATAGAATAGTATAGAACAAAAGCCATGTATTTTTTTTTAAAAATGGATTGAACTTGATCTTTTTACCTGCAAAGAATCCCCCAAACTCGTATACCCACCACTCAAAACAAGTCATTAATGTGCTGGGGATGGCCAGTTTCATGTAGGAGCCCCACTCCTGCAGTGATTCAGCAGACCAGCCTGCAGGTGTCCAGAAAAATCACAAGAAGACCGAACCAGTTGAGAATGTGAACTCGCGAGTCAGTGGATGTAAAACTCTCTCACCTCCCCATGTTGTCGCATGGAGCTTTTTCCACCAGATATAACCAAACAGAAACACACAGATGTAAACCTGAGACAAAGTGTTGGCGGCTGCAGATCCACTGCAAGATGAGCACATCACGGTCATCATCCCAAAATAAGGAAACTATTTATTTGAATTTGAATATAACAAACACTTACACTACACCCAGATCTAGCCAGTAAATAAAGATGTAGTTTGTGGCCACATTTGCTATGTTAGCCAAAGCAGCGGCATACATTTGTGGCATAATTATACCCTGAAGAAACAAACAAGAACTGACATAAAGATTCTGGATCCTCTACATGTCTAATTAAATTATTGCAGGCAATTCATTTTGAGTCTTTGCAATGTTAGAGAACAGGTTACGACAGGACCTGGTTCTGTAGATAAGAAACTTGAAGATGATGTAGATACATGGCCTGAAAGACAGAGACAAATTAATGCTGCTATTACTAAACTCTCCGGGCAATAAGTCCTCAGAAACTTTATTTAACAGAAAAAAAAAACAGTCTGGAGAAGTTACAACTTACTGGTACTGCTGGAAGGTAGGCTGTAATGTAAAGTTGAGCTATTCTAAAAACAAGAAACAATATTTGTTAAAGAATGTTGGTTTATTTTTGTTCACACAACATATCAAATAGCTTACTACAATAAATCCTCTTCATGTAGTAATGACTGCTTTTGCTGATTGGAAATGCTGTCTGTTCTGAATTAGAGGTGCACAGTTTAAAGTTGATCTCTGTTTAGTTACCTGGCAACCACTGCGTCCTGGCCCAGGCATAACAGGATGGCCTGAGCATTAATGAGGAGCCCCCAGCAGGGCAGGCAGAACAACAGCAGGATGAGGATGCCACGCTGAAGGATTACTCCCACCCGCAGTAGGTTCCTGCCCCCAAATGTCTGCGAACCATGGCGCAGACGGGGTTAATCATTTATTGAAAGAGAATAATGAATAGTTTGGGTATGAAATGAGTCCAAGGAAGGATCAGAAAATATTAACACAAGGAAAACCATCATGAGATGATCAAACCTGAGACACCAGAGTGTCACATGCCAAAGCAAGACCAAATCCTGTGGCTGCTGAGGTAACATTAAGGGTCTAAAAAAAGCACAAAAACGCATTTAAATCATTCAGATTTGCCACCGATGTAGATAAAAACCATGATCACTTACTGCGGAGGCTAATCCGTAACCAGCCATTACATCATTTCCCAGGCGCCCACAGAACATTGTAACCACAAAAGGAAGCAGATAATGGAGGATTCTAGCGAGCAGCTAGAAACACAAATGTCAGCTCTGGTAAGGATGACACCAACTCACTTAAAGAGTGATCTGGTTAATGCAACTGCAGTTAGTTTTATGCAAGTCTAACTGTTAAAAATCACCACCTATGACTCTATGAAATTGTTGATTGATACAATGTAAGAAACTAGGACACGCAGTCTTCTTTTTGACACAAAGAGGCAGTTGTTTTCCTAGTTTAACAGATGCTGTGCGAAGAATCAGATGTTCTTACCAGAGGCCCCGTCATCTTCAGAATTTGGTACAGCTCCTCTCTGTGGGCCATGGGAACTTTGTTACGCACCCACATGCAGCAAAAAAGCTTGTCGCTGGGCCCCTCCATGCCTGCAGCTCCAGGTGCCAATGAAGACTTTTCCAAGGAAGCATTTGTTCTGTCAGTCATCTTCTTATGTATGATGCACGCTAGGGAGAACATTCACAACCTCTGTGTAAAGGATTTCAACATCTTGAAAAGTTAGTCACTCATTAACTTGTTAGTTTTGCATCGTGGTTTAGTTTTAGCAATTCTGGGTATAAGAAATACATTAAAAGCAAAAATAAATCCTCCAAAAAAAGTACATAAGTAGCTCACTTGAATAAATAAATTCAACAGAAATGTATGTAATACAAATCCATGAAAGGGATATAAAACATTAACATGTCATCTGGTTCGGAGTCCCACCATAGAGTAGTAAGGTTAACCAGCCAGTTCTGTGGCAACATCAGAAATGAGATGAGGAACCATGCTGCCAACTGGCCCCCGAAAAATAAATAAATAAAACTCAGTCTGCCATCTGATAGTGACTGAGAGGAAATGTAATTTCACATGCAACTGATGCAGGGGTAATATATATATATATATAAATCTTTACATAAGAGTTGGACAATTTCTAAGAACCTTAAACATTTTTGTGCATGTGTGATGCATGCAAGCTTCCTTGCTAGACATTTTAGATGTTGAAAACTCACTTCTGCGACATGTAAAAAAAACCAAAAAAAACCAGGATATTATGACTAGCTAATTAATGGTGTTTTCTGCCCAACTTTTAGAGAGTCATTAATTTTGTAGGTCATCCACAGAATCCACACTGGATAATTGTATCATGGCCTGCACTGGTAATATGAAGGATATTGTAGCTTAGGGGCACCCAATGACCTGTATGGTCTTTTATGTTCCGCTCCTCACACAGGAGTTATGGAGTTTCTCTCAAATTCAGAGGAACTCTGTGTCATATCTAAGCACACTGTCTATAACATAAGGAGAAGCCAGCTCTTCTTGCTGCATCACGTTAAGAAACTTCTTAACAAACCAATGTTGCTGCGTTTGACATGAATGTCTAAGTTTCAAACTTCCAGAAATCGTTTTTAGATTTGTCCTACTTCTTGGATTTCTTCCATTTGAATGATGACTTTCATTTATTAGTACAAAAAAATGGTAAGGATACATTTGGAACTACACAAAGAGCAAAATGAAAAATGACCAGAATGACTGCAAATAACTTGAAAGTGCTCATTTCTCCCCACTGAGTAATTGTTCTTGCAGCTCTGACACCTTTAATTGACCGTTTGTTTATATTTTTAGCATATTCTTATAACTTGTCAATCGAAAAAATTGGCCAATTTGACAGAATCACAAATGAAATTGTGTTTAACAGCATTTTAACATATGTGAACAGACATAAGACTATTTAAGTGTAATTAAAAAGTCTGATGTTACCTTTATGTGTTTATGTGTGACCGAGCACAAAAAATGATGGAAATTCATTCTGGCCACACGTATTGGCTAAATCTTGTTGTAGCCCTAAACAAAATAAGCGTGGCAAGTAAAAAGTTCAGCACTGGCTGCAAGTATTTTAGAAAATGACGTGCAAATAGTCACTTTGAATTAAAAAAACACAACATCTTGTTTAGGCAATACAAGTAAACCCATAGGAACACATATCAGTGTAATTGAGAAACATTAGAAATGTGTTCTGAGGTCCACTAGTCTTTGGTATATCCCACTCAATTTTCCTTTAAAGAAAAATGCTCTGGGTTCTTTTGGGTTAATTGAGTTGAAAATCCTTGTCTGGATCCAGCCCCAAAAAGTGTGTGTTCTTCAAATTTTACCAAAGATTTTTTTTTCTTTTTGCTTCAGCAGATTTCAGCTTCAGTAGCAGATTTTAAGACATTGCTGATCAGAAACTTGTCAAGGTCTCTAACCTTTCGTATAGATTTGATGTCACCACTGATTGTGGAGATTAACCAGCCGTCCATTCACTACAGTGCTGCAAAACATGCTGCGGGAAAATCCACCCACTCAAATATACTGTAGGTGTGTTGTCTGCTTGACTTTATTTTCTGTACATAGGACCAGAGTTTGGCCGCTTCAATGGTCAAACAGGGCTTCTTCAATTCAACAGTTTTTCAAGTGCTCATAAATAATAGTCTTGCTGGCAGCTGTGTGAAGCTTACACTAAGAAACTGACCATAAAAGGACTGTTCATAAAACAAGATAGATGGACTGAAAGATCTTTGAATAAAATGAAATAATTGATACTTCTTACCTCATAAAACATCAGTCCTTTATTACCTCAAAATAATTTTATTCAGTATGCATGGTTGAAATTCAAACCAGAAGGAAGCTGTCAAAAACAAGCAGCTGCCTTTTAAGAGTTTCAGAAATTAGTGGGTTCATCTGCAAAATGGGGTCCAAACCTGGATTTTCCAAAAGAAACCAGTGCTGCCTGGAAGCATTCATCAAAGAAGTCAGTATCCCTCGGGTCACTATTACGTGAGAAAAAAATTCAGGCCCCAAGTTTCCCTTTTACCTGTCCACCCATCTAAAGTCAACGAAAGTGCTGAGATGGACCAGCTGGTCTGTGAGGAAGACTCAGAGAATCATTAAAATAAGGAAACACAGAAATCGGATAGCTCAAAATGAGTCAATATCAACTCTGGATCAGATCAGCAACCACAGATTATGATATGAATCGAATAAATGTTCAAATGAATCATTACACCCCTACTTAAAATGGAAAAGTTCCTGAATAATAGAGACAAAGTTTCTTTTTCCATGGACGAAAAAATAAATAAAACCCTCACATTACCAAGTTAATTCAACTGGGAGATATCTTTATTCATATAATATGAAAGACAGACTGTGTCCAACAAACACAGTAATATAGTCATTGTTACAGGAGATCTGTACAAAACAATCATCTCTGCAGCAGTACAACAGGGGTTCAACTGGGAGTCAGATAATTTACAAAGATCAACTTACAACTCAAAAACATATTAACTCAGTCTCCATTATTATTATTCTTATTATTTTTATTAAGACATAATGTTAAGATGTATGTGTGTTTTCTTGAAGAGAAGATTCTTTTTTTTAAAGATGTCTATTTATTAGCTAGACATATCTGAAAACAGGAATTTATTCAGTAAGTAATGTCTCAAAGATTACTGTTGTGTTTACAATGGCAGCTTATTTTTTAATGCTGATATTTCAATTCAGGAAACAGATTCAAACACCTGGAATCCCTCTGCGCATCCTTTGATAGCCTCTCAGTTTATTATCTTGTATGAATTAATAAATATATCCATAGGGAATGACAAACATCATGGTTGTCAGTTGTGACATGTACCAAATACATTACTTTCAGACTTTATTTTTGCAATTATTTTGTTGATTAATTTTCAGATTCAATATTTAATTTCTTTTTTGCAAATAGTAAATGAATAAATATGTTTTATGCAGATTGGGGGGGATTGGAATGACTTTTCGATTCTCAGTTAACAGTGTTTTAGACTATTTGTTTGAATGCACAATAAAACAGAGTATTCCAGCACCGTTTTATTGTAATAAACAGTCATGAAAGAATGTTAATTGCTGCACTGCAATTACAGAGGCGAAGCTCCTGGGAATCATACGTACTTACTTGAAATCAAACTGCTAATTACTGGGCAATGTATTGGGTGCAGGAGGTGAACTAAAAGGAGTTAAAGATAGTTCCCTCCTGGACTGCTTTGCTGTGCAGCTTTTCCAGCAAAAACAAGACACTCTAACTACTGATAAGCCTCTTCTCTTTCAAAGTAGGAATAAAACCTCGACGGCGTAATCTTCTGGCACAACTTCTTCGATCCAATTGTTTAAAAATACATGCTCTGCTCTGAAAAATCGGCAGTAGAGAGCTGCAGCAAAAATATGCTGAAATGCCAGCACTGGTTCTGCCCCTTTGTTCAAGATCCACTGCAGAGGCATCGACTCAACACAGTCATCCTCACGGACCCCAATTAACACAACTGCACAACAAACACCCACACATACTTGCGATCACACATACATGTAAACCAAGTCAAATTTCAACAACGGAAAGTGCACATCGTCAGCATTAGTGGTCGTCTAGATTCTCTACACGTCAAACACGCTTTAAGGCAAAAATCAACATCTGTACAATTCAAAGAAAAAGTCAAAAAACATACATTGAAAATAGCTTTATATACAATGTTAACTTGTAGAAAAATATCCTCACCTTTCACAGATTTATTTTTAAATGTGACCTTACAGCACATACATCAGCTTCAAATGCACAAGTGTCAAATATCCATTGGTCTCAGTGCAGCTGTGATAAAATGATGCAAAAACATCACATAATTCCTAAGAGAATTAACAATACCGCAAGATATCCTGCAAACTACTATCACTACCAAGCAGCTAAAGAAACATTTCGTCCATTGTTGCTGTATTTGTCAAGGAAAAGGAAGCTACAGTATTTTACAATTTCTGTCAGCCTGTAAACATTTTCAACAATCACTTTTCTCTGCAAAAATGAATGTTCAGTCAGTCAAAGCAATTATTAACAAGCAGGAATTGTGCATGAGCAGAGAGCAAAGCAGGACTTACAAATTCAAGGGAATGCAATGTTCTGGAGCTGCTGCGGCGCCGGGCAAACGTGACCTCAGGAGCTGGGCTGTGAATATCTCGGCCCTGTAGCGACTGCAGACACACACTTTGCTGGCTGTCGCAAAACATGTTCTGCCTCACTTGTTGAGGAAAGGGGAGTGAGGGAAGAATAAAAGGGAAAGAAGTGAACTACAACTCGAGAAAAAAAAAAACATCCAACGGTGGGAGTAAAACGGAGACAGAGGTTAGATTCACCACCAGCTGCAGAACTCACGTAGAGATTGATCCAAAATGTAAATGAACCTCTACCTCCAAAGGCCTTCAAAGGGCACATGTGTGTGGAGTATTTACATTAGATGAGAGTTAATACTGGAGTCGGCCTTTGACGATGACTTCTAGTGAGTCCAAGGATTGCGTAAAGTGATGCTAAGGCTGAAGCACGGTCTCAGAAGCTTCAAAGAATTGAGCAGTCTTTATATTTTTTATGCTATGGATGATGTAAGTGCACATAATACAGTTTATGTTTATATTTGTGAACTGAAACACATTGTGAAAATTCTAAAACTTGACACAGAAGTTGGACAGAAGTTGTCATCATCCTGCATAGCAGTTCCAATATCATCCACAAGAGCAGAAAAAGCTGTTGTGGAACAGATCCACACAGGAGCCAAAGTGTAGAGGGCCAAGCAGGAGGTAAAACTGAGCAGTCGGACATGCGCACAGACAATACAGCATCCAGTGCTTGACAGACATTCACGATGCTGTGAAGTAAGAAAAAAAAAACGATCTCAGTTTTAAGGGCAAAGTGAAAAGCAGCCAGTTTTGCTTCAGCATATCTCCAATCTTAATAACTGCAATGCTGATATTATCAAATCTGTAAAGGAGTGGATTTCAAGCAGTGGACAGCGTCGCAGTTATACTTGCATATTCATTATTCCTGCCCAATTAACATTCAGTTAAGCTAGAGGACTACTACTAATAACAGCATCTGTTACTCGATTTGCCGCAGGAATATTAAACATTAATTAAAAAAAAAAAATCACAGATATGAGATTTTGTGTTTCATCTTTGCTTTTAAAAAAAAATTATTGTCTCATATTAATAACAAATTGTGTGCAACAAAAATCTCAAAATAGCTAAATGTTGAGCTTTAAGTCCTACTCCAAGCATCTCTTGATCTATTGTAAAGTGTTCCCAGTGGTTTTTTCATTATGATTGTGCTGTTTTTAGCCAAAAACCTGCGTCGCTTTCTAAAACATAGTTTCCGCAGAGCAGCAGTAGTTCATTAGATGTTTGCCTCTAAGCTGTGGGCGGAACTGTTGGCGTAAAGCAACCCCGGCCCCATTCCCTCTCCCCATTGCTGAGAGCTTTCTGTTTATGCCCTTTTATGGCCCCTCACAACTCCAACCTAACATTACTGCGAATCTTGAAGCCATCTAGCCGTACAGTTTTGAGCCAGATGCCAGCTTGGACGAGGAAAACAAAGACGTTCATGGGTCCAGTCGTTTACAAGTGGATGCAATAGAACGGAGTGGGGCAGCAGCGAGCAGGTAGCCCGACCAGTGTATTTTCTATTTTAGAATTAGGTTAAGCATTACTCCCCCGTCAGTAAATACACATTTGGGTGAAGTTGCAATATAAGGCTTGGTTCTAGCTGATCTGGTTGAATCGAGAACCAGTGAGTTGTCGGTTCAATTTCCTGGTTTGACAATCAATGTGTCCTAAAACAAGGCAACTACTCCCACAATTCACTTTACTTTTTAAAACCAGTAAACTGCTGAAAAGCGTGTACTAAATTTGACTGCCGGACATTGACAGAATTGATAGTATTCTTTTGGCAGTTACTATTTTAGAATCTGAAGTTGGAGAGACTTAAACTGCATGACAGTTTTATTTATAGAACAATGTTTTAAAATATTCTAAAGAATAAGGTGTCACCTTGGCCCTAGAGGCTAAGATCTATTCATTTTCTTCATGGATGCAATCTCTCCTTCTTTTCTTCGTTGTCAGGGAGTGGTGTCTCCGCGCTGCATGGAGGCTCGTCCCCATGCACTCTGCCCCACTCCTCCTCCTCCTCCACCACCGTGGTCCTTATCTGTCTCTGGCTGACTCTGGGCTCGCTCGGGTTTGGGATTAGGTGTGCATGGTGGGTCTGGCTGTTGGACGGACATGGTCCTCCGAAGGTGGGTGCGTTTACACAGAAAGTCAGGCTTTGCTGACAGACCAAAGGAACCTTTGCGTAACACCATGCGGACAGAAGGAGATTTCTTGGGTCTCGCTCTGTGGCCGAACTGGAGCGTGGAGAGGTGAGCGGCGTAACCTTCGCTCAGAAACTGGAAATTACCATAAGTAGATAAGGAAGGGAAGAGAGAAGGGCAAGAATCCAGATAAAGTAAAAAAAAAAAGTAGAAAAATATTTACAAATGAAAGTCCCCGTACCTGACACTGATTCTGGTATTTCTTCGAAGGTCTGCCAACAATGTAAATTTGAGAGGGGCTGAGACCCAGCATGTTGTAAACGGAGATGTCCTTCATGGAGCCGTAAGCCGAGTTTATTTTAATGTGACACTAAAGAAAGAGAACACATTAGATCATCCGAAAAAGGTGACCAAAAAATGTAAAAACCCAAAATTCTTAGTAACAGAGAATTTCTATCAGATTTTTACCTCCTGCATCAGGTTCCTGAGGAAGATGGTTTTCTGCCGTAATGGATCGTGGACCAGGCCTTCAGAAAAAAAGATCATCCCGTGGGGGAAATTGTGCTGCGAGAGCCAGGACACAACTCGTTGCTTCTGCATATCAGGTCGGCCTGTGATGTAGATGATGAGGTAACCAAGGTCCTGCCAATGCCTACAGACACAACATCAAATGCACACGAATGTTTCCAAATATATTTTCAATTTGTTTTTTAAAAATGTAAAATCAGGCATGCTCCACGTTAATTGACATACAGTTACATTTGTCAAATGTACATCTATAAAGAAAATGAGAGCAGCTACCTGACAACATCAACTGCTCCAGGGCGGACCTTTGGGTCACTGCCCATGATAGAGACACTGGCAGCAAAAGATCCATCGATGCTGAAAACCACACACTCCATACCCCGAGGCAACACCGTCAGGTAGGCCTCTGCACTGGTTTGATCCCCTCTTGGGATCAGAACAAAAAGAGTAATTTGGAACACGTGAGTTCTACTTCACTTTCTTTGAACTTTCACACGGTATCTTTATTTACATTATTATTATCATTTCTATAAAGAAAAGATTGAACATAAATACTCACTTGACCACCATTTTGACTGGATAGACTCCCAGACCAAGCTTCTTGCTGGGAGATATGGTATACACCACCCTGCCACTACTATTGGTCACTTCCGTGTCAAAGTGCACCCAGCGCCCAGACTGGGGTTGTGTCATAACCAGGATGTCGACCTGAGAGGAGTAGGTGGGTGGAGATTAGTGTGTGTCCCAGTCTTATGACAGCAGTGTGAGAATCATTGCTGCTTCACCTTTTCTCCTGTCAGGGTGACCATGTCCAATGGGCCATACATGAAGCGACCAACCAAGGTTTGGGGTCCATCTTCAGTGGCGATGACATCATTCACTCTGTGGTTTGCCGTAACGTTCTGCAGTTCATGACAAGAAACAAGGGTTGCTTAGCAACAATCATGGCAGGAGGAGACTCAGATATACAGTATGCAGTGACCCTGAGACGCAGCACAAAACATACAGAATAAGATATGAGAAGAAAAATGAACGAACATTATTTAAAAGAAAAAAACAGTCATGAAAAAATACCATTGTGTCCTTCTTTAAAACCAGTTCAAATGTTGTGTTTGATTTTAATGTTCTTTATTTTGTTGAATTTATTGTGGAGTACTTAGTCATTTTTTATTGTTTTTTAAATCCACTTCTATTTCCCTTTTTTGTGCATCACATTTCAGTCTAATATTCAGTGCATCCATTAATTATAAGTTTCAGATTAAAAATGTAGAAACATTAGCCAAAAACATTCAGAGATTAAGAGATATTATTTAGATTAATTACTTAGATTATTATTATTATTTAGTACTACTTAATTTACATTTGACTTCTTATAGTTTGTTTTTATTGTTTGCTTTTCCAACCAGTATGAGTTATCTTTAAAATTAGCATTTCTAACTGTGCTAAATAATTGAAAACATGTTATCTGATGCGTAAGAGTTACTCTAATCTTAAATTAAGCAAATGTCCTTACCTTTACTCTCTCACTGCTTTGAAGTGACACTCCACTGCCTTGAGCATAAACTGAAATTCTGCATAAAACTTGCCCTTCAGTGGCGTTTCTTAGCAAGTCTTTCACACATGGAGGCATTTGCTTTGAGATGTTCCAGCCTTGATGTTTTTTTATTATTAGATTTACAAACAAAGCCAAACTTACAAAAAAAATTAAAGAAGTGCACAGCGGGACACAATAAATCATGTTAACTCCCTTTTTAAACTTCTCGCTCTGAGTTCTTGGCGAAGGAGCCAGCAGAGAAACACTAATCCCCAAATCTCCTCTTGCTGAGTTGGCAGCAATTTTTACTAGCATATAAAGAGGACACTAATCTGTAATTCACCAAAATCATTGTGACTGTGAGAGAAATGTTCATTTTCCCCCCAACTGCTCTATTTCACTTTATCATGAACTGGATATAATGACAAGTGAGACTGTGCATTAATGTTTTTTATAGAGAAAGTTTGACTCATTGAGTTCTTCTATTTTAATGAGAAATAATATGCTTTGGGACTTGCAATTTTAGGACCATGTTCAGCCATTAAAACTTTATTTAAACAGGAAAAAATGCACAATAAATGGGTCTCATTAATTGCAAGAAGGCACCTTTTTTATTTTTTACCTTTCAGAAAGAAACACATTAAAGCTTTTCTTTTATTAATTTGATTTATTTGTCTGATAAGGCAGAAATCTGGACTTCATCATGATCTTTAGTATTAATGTTCAGAACTAATTCTTATGGTGGTCAATAAGTTCAAATCACACAAACAAATCACTCACATATGAAAGATCACACTTAGGATTTGTTTATTTTTTCACATTTCATTTTGATTTCTGGAAATTACTTTTGTTTTCTCACATATTTCTTTTTTTCTTTTTCACGGAAATGGGAAAAGGAAAGTCTAATGGGACGTTGATTGGAGGATGATGTTTGTCCATCATTGTAACTGAAAGTAAAGGGTACTGGAAATGCACCATACTAATCGTGATACATTTAAAAGTATTTTGACACTGAGGATGCATTTGACAAAACTCATCAAACATCATCATCCAATGAGAGATATCCTATAGTACCTACCTTTTTTTATTTCTTTTAGTGCTTAATTTTTTAGCATTTCATTTTGATTTCTGCAAGTAACTTTTTTTTCCCCAAAACTTATATTTTGTTTAATTTTTTTGGAATTGCGTTTTGGTTTCTGGAATTTTGCTTTGACTTCTAAAATGAATTGTTTTTTTATTATTTGTTTTCATTGTGATTTTTAATATGCTTTTGCTTTGAGGGTTTTCTTAGTGTGATTGGTCCTTCAGAGCAACCACAGATTATGGGCACTAATATGGTCGAAACTCCAAAGTCGTTCTTACACCAAAGCTATTTAGGCTTTTTTTTTTTTTTGTATCTTAAATGGGCTCGTTTTTATGCACACCAAATATCCCATCATTATCTGATTTCTTGAGATGTTGGGATATTCAAGTACCATGTTGACAGGATGATCAAATGTCTTTTGTCCAATAAGAGCAATATTCTAATAAATTGGTGTCGTAACAACGTGTCTAGGTTTGTACCTAAAAATCTGATGCTTTGCACAGTATATTTATCCATATCCGATATCTTTCATAGTTTTACATCAGTCTGTACATGTTAAGTGAAACACAGGAGATGAAAGTCACATGAGAAATATGGGTTTTAAAACAAGAGCCATTAGTAGAATTCAAACAGAGAACAGCATCAATTTGTTGTTAATTTCCAGAGATTTTAACTCCCAGATTAGCAAAGACGGCGCCACGACCATTGACTGTATATGAGAATTGGTCAAAGCGACGCCTGTGTTTTGCGTTCAGTGTGAGCGCAGCATATCACTGGCTCGCCGGTGTTGTTTAGAAGCATCACGCTTGTCTCCCAATTGTACATCTTATAGTCCAGAGCGACTTATATGCGATTATTTTTCTTCATTATGTTTTTTTTTTTTTTTCTGCGACTTATATTCCAAAAAATACACCTAATCGGATGTTTGTAATAATGTATGTACAGTAAACAAACTCAGTGACAAACTACCATGTGCCATTGCCTTTAAAAAAATGGCTTAATACATGACAAGGTGCTAATGTGCTCTATCATGTTGTTGTTTTTCACACAACACCAGCTAATGATAATTGATCTATAGAACGTGACACTTCACAAGGGAATTCCACATTTCCAGCTGCTCTCTTGAATTAGCTTTGTCATCTATTAATTATTAGCCAGCACGTGGTCTTTCCAACACTGTGAGGGAAAGCCTTCAGCGTCAGAGCACAAAAATAAAACATCTGTCTGCAGTTTTGTAGGGTGTGGAGGCCTGACAGTCTTTCATATATGGGTATATTTATCAAAGATTGTTCAGACCAAAAAAGCCAGCATGGAGCTCAGGACCACTATCTACTAAGTTACCGTGACCTGAGCAGCCACTCCAGTGTCACTCTGCTCCAGCAGGTGTGCAGTTTTCCTGTCCCAGAAGCATCACAGAGGCCAGGGTTTTCTGTACACTTATGAATCAACTTCAAGCTGCTTGAATGAATTCACAAATACTGACAACACAAAAAGAACAATTCTTCAAACCTTAAAATACTGATGTTTTCTGGCATTCTGCTGTTTTATTTTTAGACTTATGTATGAAAAGCAGGTTGTGCTCTTAGACGAATACTAAAAAAGCAACCTTGACTATTCTACATGGCGCTTTTGTGTGTCAGCGTGCTTTCAGAGCCTTAAGGTAAAAGAGTAGGAGTACTTTTATAAGTTCAGTCACAAGGATTTCAGCTTTCTTCATAGCGATATTTTTAGTTCAAGTCAAAGAAAGAAGATTATTGGCAGCCTGAGACACTGAATATCTAACAGCAGAAACATAGTTGTGACTATTCAAAGAAGAACAGTATTTTTTAGAAAGTGCCATTTAAGAGAAATTAGGTATCACCTGCAATTTGCAAGATTAATTTGGAAACTTTGACCCCACAAATGAAGGTTTTAATCCAGCTCCCATGGAGAAGTCTGAATTGTCCTTCAATCAAGATAAGAATCCTCTTCCTTTCACTCCATCTTCACAGGAAGAGAAACATTAATTCATTCATTTATTTTCCAATCCGCTTTATCCCTTTCGGGGTCACGGGGTTGCCGGAGCCTAACCCGGCTACTCATGGGCGAAGGCAGGGTACACCCCTGGACTGGTCGCCAGCCTGTCACAGGGGCCACAATCACACACCCATGCACACTCACATTCACACCTACGGACAATTGAGAGTAACCAATTAACCTATGAAGCATGTTTTTGGACGGTGGGAGGAAGCCGGAGTACCCGGAGAAAACCCACGCATGCACGGGGAGAACATGCAAACGGAAGAGAAACAACCACAGCTTAATGTGTTTTTGGTGCGTGAGCATTTGTCAGAGTGACAGGCACCTCTGAGACAATAACCCATGCTGTGTAATATCCCCTGAGCAAGCCAAAGTGATTTGTTAAAATATTCACAAGTCAGTTCGATTACTATCAGTGTCAATAAGAGCTGCTAAATATTGAACGAGCAAAGAGACCTTTCACATACAACTGATTCAGTAATTAGAGCAAATTAAAAAACATTTCTATTCAAAAAGTTTTTGTGATAAATACCCGTAGTTTGACGTGTGTTCTCCTTCGAAGCCATTTCTCGCGTGGGCTGGAAGGGGAGAAAGGAGCCGAGTCCAAGTTGTCTGCTTCCTGAGTCTTCACACAGTCGCATTGCATGAGCTGTCAGGGAACACACAGCAGGCGTTTCTGCTTAAAAACCTGTAAACCAGACATCTTTTCATCACGGAGCATGTGCTAGTGGAGTAGCGATGACTACCTTCAGCTGACGCACTGGAGAATAAAACAGGTAAAAACTGTGATCGGTTCAATGTTTGGAGCCTTCAAACTAACTCAGGATCAATATTAAAGGGTCTTTGATAATAATTTGAAAGTTGAGTTATAAGAGCATCAAGAAAACCATAGCAACAAGGAGTTTTAAGGCTATAAGATGTGATTAAATGTGGGTAAGGCTTTCAAAGAATCCTTGTTTTATTTTTTTACACCTTTTCTCAGTGTTAGTACACAAATAAACAAGCCTGGTTCATCCAATTCCTGACACTGGAGAAACAAGGTGAACACTTTACTTTTTATCTTTTGAGGGCTATTTTTTTACAGATCAATATATTTTGCTGACATTCATCAAAAATACACCATCATCTCCATAAAAGTTCCACACTGCTCCATGTGATCAGTAAACATGCATCAGAGGCTCTCCAATCTAAGCCACTTGTTTAAAAAATTGACTCAAATTTCCGACTTCCTCAGGTCTTACCCTTTTTTGTTTATCGGTTAAGTAAATAAAAGTCCAAGCTCGGGATCTTGTTTTTTTTTTAACATTTCAGTTTTAAGAATCATAGATGATGCAATGACCTTCTGTATATTCAGCGTAAGGTGAAATTATTCTGTGAAGTTCACATGAAAACCCTTGCTTTGTCTCGACATTTGGATCATTATTCATCACAGCTACATCAGGTGTCTTTTACATGATGCGTTTAGCTCTTAGATTAATCCTGACAAGACTTTTCGCAGAGCTTAGTGGAATATAATTTTTGATGATTTTTTTGATGACACAAAATCTTCACGTTTAGTTGATTCAGTTCATAACAAATTAAGAAGAATTTCTTATTCCTGCCATGGCCTGCTTTGCTCCAGACTGCACAGCAAACTAGAAGATCTAAAAAAATAATAATGAAAAATTAAAAGCTAAAGCATGTAGAGAAAAGCGTCGGATCCAAAAAAAGATTTGCAACAGCTGAGTAACAATGCCTGCAGGAAAGAGATCAATAAAGGTGATCAGATGGGAAAGGAAAACAGAAACTAATTTTATTTTTGCTCTCCTTTTGTACATGGTATTTGACCTTTGTCATCCTTCTTTGTCTTTTTAGAATTTTTTCGCAATAAAGCTTAAGAGATTAGTTTATTTTTCAATAGTTTTTTTGTCTTTTCCGCTTTTTTAATATTATCCAATAAAAAGTAATTATCCTGTTTGTTTAGTTTTATTATGTATTTTTTCAATGCCTTAAGTGAAACGTTTTTCTGTAGAATAATTTCTCTGATAAATTTAACTTTAAATGTTTGTCCTGTATTTCTATAACATTTTTCTTAAGGTTTAATTGTTGCATTATTTTTTTAATACATATTTGCATTCTGGTAATGTTTTCTACAAGTATTAATACCATAATTTTCCCCAAAATTTAAGGGATTACATTAAAGTGTTTTGATTTTTCTGAGTTGTGCTTTAATGTGAACATAATGATTAATAATAGTAATAATAATAATAAAATCATCAGTACTAATCTACCTATTTATAATGTGTATTTACATGATGTATATAAGATTGGAAAAAATTTAAAGCATTAAAGCAGGTTTATAGAAAAAATGTCAGATTTATAAAAGGAGATATACAGAACTCACACAATTAGTTTATAAATGTTATGCTTTAAAAGTAGGATGCAATCAAACATTTAGAACTTCATTAAACATTTTTTTATGTATCTTCTGACTGAGAAATCACCTGAAATTGAAGTTATAAATGAAAAATGTTGCTATATCACTGTTATATTCGCAATTCTTTACAGCCCAATCAGACCATGGATAGATTGTGTAAATCATAGTACATTCTATTAATGTTGTATTTTCCAGTACTCACTGAATAAAACTTTTTATGTTTTTGTGGAACTTTCTCTTGAAACAGAGACACTGCCAGAAAAGTTCTCTTACCTGCCGCAGAACAAAAGCTGCCACATCAGTGGACTCCCAGTAAGATGCGTGAAACAGGTGAGGCAGAGCCACTGTGGGGAATGCAGTTAGCACATCGGGGCAGTACAGTGCATAGTCCAGCCTCTTGGACCCCCACCAGCTACTGGAAACTTCAGTTTAGAAACACAAACAGTCACACGGCAAAGTTTGCGGTCAGGTCTGTAAAACTTCAACCACACAAAATCTTCCATTTGAGACAAATGAAAGATGACAGTGTGGCCTTTTCAGCTCAGTTTCCTTCCCACTCACTGTTTTCAATAGTGTTTCCCAGCTGGCTCAAGGAGCAAACTGACATTTCACTTTCCACACTGGTCGTGCTGGCACTGCGACCTCCACCAACTTCTCTTCCACCTTCAGACTTTGTCTCGTAGGACTGCTGCGAAGCTTTTGGTCCGTGGGATGGCTCGGTCTCTAAAAACACACTCGGATGGCTCTGGATGCTCTCCGCTGGGAGAGAGAAGTGACAAGGACAGATGGACAGGATCAAGTAAGGGAAATGCCTCGGCTTCACAACAAATAACCAGTCTGAATTGTTAAGTCAATGCCAAGATTCTCCTTGTATATCGACTTGCTTTGTGTTTGAAGAGGAAAAGTGTAGCTGTTGGCCTTTAAAACATTGAACCCACTTACAGATCTCAGTATGTGTGAGCTTCGAAAGTTTAAAGTCTCATTTTAATATTCTGAGAAGTGTACCACTTCTCATTTTCTTTCTTTGCACTTTCTTTTCAGCAGGGCTTTTATTGTATTTTCTGTGAAACTTGAAAACAAAAAGACACCATTGTAACTTTTTCTGTGAACTTGCAAGACATGTGGGTGGTAACTATGGTACAATGCTAGCAAAGCGCTTCTCTGGTTTCTAAGTAGAAACAATACAGCGGACCTGAAGTGCAAATCACATCAACACCACCAACATCATCACTCAACACAAAAACATTTTAAGGATAACAACAACAATTAAAAATACAAGACAAATTTTAAAAAGCAGCATTACATTTTAGAAAACAAAACAACATTTCAGGAACCAAACGTAAAAAAACAAAAATGAAAAAAAATGTCGGAAAACAAAATCAATTTTTACAAAACAAAATGTTCAAAAATGAAAAACATTTCAGAAAACAAAATGAAATGGTAAAAAACGAAACACAAGAAGAAACCACACAAGGTAGATACTGTGTGTCATTGCTAATTGGATGATGATATCCAGTATCGCTTCAGGCCAAATAACTTCCAGTTTCTCTTTGTGTTTCATTTTAAAAAAATTTTATTTTGACTTCCAAAACGTGTTTTCATTTTTAAAGAAACCAGAAAAGGTCAGTACTGACAGACATCGCTGAAAGGATGATGATGTTTGCCCATCATTTGAACTGAAAGTTATTTGTCTTGAAGTGATACTAGATATCATCATCCAAACAACATGGCTCAAAATAATCTGCGCATTTCCCATTTACGTATTAAATTGTAAATGGGGCAAACAGATAGTGAACGTGTAAATTCATGTTTTCCATTTTCGTCTGAAACCGAAGGATCACCCGGAAGTAGTTTGTGTGGATGTCTGAGCTCCAGATAAATAAGAAAAGGACGAGAGGATAAAATGTTCATGTAATTGCTAATCTTGGAAGATTTTGCAGATTTGGGGACAGAAAGTTATTAGAGCGGTTTATCGCTGGATGTTTACAGACTGACTATCCTTCAGTCAAAAGTTAATGACAGGTTACTTGTAACCTGTGGTAGGGAAGGGTCATGTGGGCAGGATAGCTGCATAACCAGCTAATCTGCAGCAGTGTATGTTTCAGGAAAAACTTACATTTACGAATGTTTCTTATTCACTCCTATATAGATCTGTGACTTCAGAGTGTGGCATTGCACATAGGTGCACATCATTAGACGTCTCACTAATGGTAGGAAGGGGCTGTAGTTACTGTTATTTCTGTCACATATCAAAGAGTCATATAATAAGAAGAAAACATTTTAGATTTTGAGGCAGAGGAAAAATTAAAGTGTTACTGAATGTATTTTTATAGGACTGAAGGAATGTATTTTAGTCTGAGTTTAGCATTTTTACCCCTCCTTAGAGTTTTTCTGGTATAATCCATTTTCTCATCATTTTCTTAAACTTGACTTTTTCCTGAATGACAGGCCAACAGCAGCTGGTGGTTTCCTGTGGAGATTTCAGTGGATCTCAAGTCCGGTTCTGAGGAAGATGCAAGCATGTAGAAGCAGGAGCTGGGGTCCATTACCGGCATATCTTCATCTGGAGAGGATCCGTTCTCAACAGAGCACGATGGGTGTCATGTGGCAACGTGGACAGATCTTCCCTGACACATGACTCTTTTTGATCAAGTATTTAACCACAAACAGACTTTATTCAGATGCATTGTTTCATCGAATAAATGTGACTGACATCTATGCTGGGAAAATGTTGATTAGAAATGTAACATTTGAGTGCATGAAGAACTGTCTCTTTGTTTCTATTATTGAAAAACACATTCATGTTAGGTATGCAATAAATTTACTGCATTGCCATGAAACCCTTTTGTTTATTTCCATATCCATTATTACAATGGTCCTTCAGCATTCAGTCTTTTCACCTGCAAGAAAAGACATTTCTAAACAGCTTTAAAAATGTCAACATCAACTTTGTTAATAAAGCTTTAAAACTCAAAATAGTAAACATGGAGCCACTAAAGACCAACTCCTAAATAAAGCAAGTCCAATATGAACATTTTAAACTGCTGATTTGATTAACTGAACATTAACTTGTTGTTTGGAGTTGTACAAGTGCTTGATGCAATTACTCGTGGATCTTTTTTTTCAGCTCATCAGCCGGACACTTGAGGCAGGAAGTACGGCTCCTCTTACACTTTCCAAGACATCCTTTACAACTAATCAGGCTCATGCAGTTGGTCAAGAAAAAAAAAAGCTTTTCTAAAGGACCTGCAATAAAAAAAAAAAAATTAGATTAAGGTTCAATAATAATTAATGTTTATATTGCACATAAATCTGTATTCCCCTGTAAAGCTGCCTCTGTTCTTGCAAAAATAAACCTGCAAAAATAAGATTTTAACTTAGTGTAGTATTTTATGTATTTTTGAAGTTCATCACTTTAAGTGTCAGTTTATGTATATGGTGCAAATATCTACAATGCACTTTAATGATGGTTTCACATGTTAACATGTTTACTGATTTAAATATTAAATATATTTTAGCAACACTGGTACCTTATAATTACAGTATGAATAACAGAATCATCCAGGCTGGCTTGGAGTCTTTGTCACTGAAACCAGGAACAGCTAATCATGTCGAAACAGCTCGTCTCCACCCGGTTTCTTTTGAGCATACGCAAGTTTCAAATAGCAACGATTAATCCTGTCAAAGTAGTACTTCAAGTGAATTAGCATCATCATAGACGTGACTGAAAAAAAAGAAAAGATCATAGAATTGATTCTTACCTGGGAAATTACGATAACTGATGACGTGAGCCGTGCAGCCATAGACATAAACGTGCAGCATTCAAAATAAGACAACACAAAGTACTTACGGGTCCATGTGAGTGAGGCGAAATATAAAAAAAAATGAATGCAAGTGTTCCTTATCTGTTTGCTGTATTTTCAATTAAAGACGTAAATGGAAAAATTCAATAAAGGTGAGCTGACATTGACAATGCAAAAAAGAAAATTAAGTCTGTTCCTTTTGTCATCCAGGACAATCTGTATTTAAAGAGGCCTTTTTAGATTGTATGATTACATTTAAAAAAAAAGCATAATTTCTTTTCTCATCCAAGTCAATATCAAGCAATTTTTAAATAGTTTTAATCTTTTAATGCTGGCACAAATACACATCATTTTTGTGTTTAGGTGACAGTTTTTCAATTTATAAAAAAATAAAACCAACACCATTTGAAACCAGCACCCCTTGCAGATGATTGAGTTTTCATTTAAACTGCTTTTCACAGGCATATGAAACATTTTTCTGGAGGTCATACAAAGCTCTCTGCATGCTGACAAAACACTTCAATAGCAAATATAATATGGGTGAATTTTAGAACTTAAATAAGACACAATCTCACTTTCAACCCCCCCAGAGAGTTAAATTACAGAATATAGGTGGGGGAACGAGTTCCCTTTTGCTGGTTTAAATCCATTCTCCACTACTACAACAACAACAAAAAAAAGAAAATCATTTCAAATCAATTCTCTTTCTATAAAGAAGAGCCTCATCTTGAACACTGTTCTCATATTAAAAAACCTATTTATAATCATCATGATAGATTTTCACCTCTTCTTAAAAACCCACTTATGCCTAAGGAGTTCGTAAGTCTTCTAATGACAAGAATATGTTTTTTGTCCATACTGATTAACTTCTGACTTCATGAAATATGTGCAGTTTTTTTGTAAGAAGAACAAAGACAATTTCATGTTAGAAGCCAAAACTCAGCCAAGCTCAGGCTATCAATTAACTGAATGCATTTATTTTTTTTTTTTTTTGCCTTTTTTTTCGTCTCTTTATAACATTCAAGATGAAAAACAATTGCATTTTTAAGAAAATATGTCAAATATAAAGACAAAAATTTACATTTTGGGTGATCTTTAAAAAAACATTTTTGAGTGAGGTTTTTTTATGTGTTTTGCTGAAAATAGGTTAAAATTTTATTTATTTCAAACACAAAGTATGCAGAAAAAGGGAACATAAATACTTTTTTATATAAAAACGTATCCCTTCAAATCTCAAGAAGGGTTCTATAATTGCAATTTTAAAGACCTTTAGCCACATTGTGAATTTAAAAAGCAGCAGCAGAACTTTGCGTAACCGCAGTGGGATGGAACCTTGGAGGCACTTTCCAAGGATCTGCAGTAACTCATTGTTAGCCAATTCATTCAGTTTTACTGTAACTACCCCACAGTGAGTAGTGTAAAGTGGTGTAAAGTAGGCTTGAAAGACACCTGCTTTAATTCTGCTGGAGCACATGTTAAATTTAAATACAAATTATTCAGTTTCTGTCATTGAATATCTTTATCATCGAGGTCATTCCTGATTAGATGACTTTTTCACAACATCTAGCATAAAATTGGAGAAAAACGTGTAGTTTAATCCTGTTCTGTCCTCATATTCATTTCCACACTCTTGGTTAAAACATGTAAATTGCTTTTTCTCCTGAGCAGATGTTGCAGGCAGGAAAAACACGAGGCCATCAACATCAAAAAGGTGGTTAATAAGCCTTTTTCTACCTCATGCAGTGGATTTTTAGAACCTTTTAGACTTTTGGTAAGATCATCCATTTCTGAGTTGAAAAGCATAGGTGACGACATGTTTTTCCTGTTTATTACAACTGAAAATGGCAAACATTTATTTTCTCCATTTGTCTCATCCCTTCAGGGAGCGTGAAGATTCAGTTGGGATCCATATTTAGACGTTACTGTACCTCATTTTATCAGCTACTTGCGCAGATTGGTGTGTGTGTAAAGTATATTAAACACAGAGGAAGCCTTATGTTTGAGATTAAGCAATGTGCAGTAGGCAAAGGGGTAAAAGAGAAAGCACAAAACACAGTGGAGTTCTGTTTCTGGTACTTGGAGCATTTTTAATGCAGCACAAATATTCTTATCAGCTTCATGTTTATTTTTAAAACAGATCTTATCATCAGTAAAATCTTCCTCTGCTAATCTACAACCTTCAAAACTGATACCATTAATAGTGCAGGGCAGATCAATTTTAACCCTAAAACCCAAAATTTAAAAGATTTGAAAGAAATTAATTTTTGGGGGGGGAATTGAGATGTTTTTTAAACCCTTTGTTGAAATCTACAATCAACGATTTCCAATACCATTGTTAATGAGATATAGATAATATCAACTATGATACATTTGGGTGACAGTATGTTTTTGCTCACAACAATGTTAGTTTAATAGTGTCAGGAAAAAAAAAAACACCTTATTTACGTACTGTCTCAAATGTGCTACTCACATTTTTAACATGGTGTATTACAAAGCAGGGGTGGAGCAACAGGGGGCAGCTACCCACCCCAGCAAAATAAATATTAGTATCAATATTGACAAAGATTAAGAAATCATCATCAATACAAGCCAATTTAAGCATTGCAAAAATAACAAAAGCATTAGTTTTTAATTAAATTAAAACAGCAAATATAAAAAAGTTAGAAAACATATTTTTTATTCTTTCAATTGTAATGGGTCTTCCACCCAACTGTTCTCATTTGCCACCATTCCATAGTCTTTTGCCCCCCCCAACATGTTCTAGCTATCTACAAATTTTGCATTCTTCCAATACTACAAGTATTCATTTAAAAAAAGGAATAACAATAGGCAAGCTATGCTAACGATAACGTTTGAAAAGTTAGTAAAACCCTTCCCGCCAAAAGCATATTTGAGATTTAATCTTGAAATATAAACCAAAAGCCCTTTACTGTCTCAGAAATGTGTTTGTGAATATGATATGAATGGTTATGGAGGGTTAATAATATTCATAACATTGACTTCCAGAAAACAATTAGTGACCTTTTGTAACAATTTTCCAGCTTCTTAATGCATCTTGCATCATGACTAAACTTGGTACCCTGCTTCCTCTACTCACCAGCAGGGCTATTTTGGTTTATCTAAGATGCCGTTTCTCAGTCAAACTGATGATAATGGTCTGACATTTGGTTTTGTTACAGAATGTTGTCTAGTAACTTCCAGTCTCAACACTGTTTTACCATAAAATGATTTGAGCCCATTTAATGCTTCAACTTTGCACAATCCTTAAAGAAAAGCAGCTTAGCGTCAAACAGAATTTGACTATTCTTTATTTTAATTTCTTTCAGATTAAACAAAATCTATAGATTATATTCTGTGAGCCAAATCAGACGTTCAGTTCCATCGAAAGACCGATTATTGCATGTGTGAAAATGAGTGTATTCTTGTGTTTTTACATGAAGCAACGTGATGCTACCTTCAAACTGGGCTCAAAAACGTGTGTTTAAGCAACTACTTTCAATGAAAAGTCTATGTAAACACACATATTTGTGCATTGCAGACTTCCGCGTTCAAAACTCTCACGTTAACATGATGCTATGCAAGTTTTGAAATTAGTTTTTGGGCTCTAGGTACGAAACGTGTAGCAACTGAGTATGTATCAAAAGTCAAACCAGTTGAACTTTGACCTATCAGGGACTCAGATTTTGTGGTAACGTTTAGATTGCATCCTTTTCAAAACACGGCAGTGCTGACCGTTTGAAAATTGATCATGAAGGAGAAATTAATAATTGCGGTTTCTGCCTAGCCGGAATTATATGACACCAAGTTCTTCATACTGTTTGTCAGCTGAGCAAAGGAGGCTGGGTTTGTTACTGATCAAACTCTACAAAGAAGCAAAACCCGTGGAAGTGAGCTCCAGTCACCAATGAAATGGTTCATGTGTGAACAAACCTCTTCATCACTGCTCTTTCCAGTGTGCTAAAACCAAAATGTCACCTCGTATCAGTTCAGAACAAAACTTGAATGGAATGTGATCAGTAAATTTGTTACAAGTAAGTGGAGACTTCAGGCACAGGTGACCTTGAGTCTGTATGCTACCAAGTTGCTGCTACTTCCTGTGCTGTTTCAGTGGATGTAGCAGGAAAGATAGAAGGGGCAAATGCCGAAATGTATTGTGAAAAAATGTGCCTACTTGACTGCAAATGTTAATCAGAGCACAGTGTCTGGATCGGCCTTCTGTTGGAGAGGATCCTGCGCCGAACTGAAGAACTGATTCTCCACAGTTTTCAATGATTGCATCACACGCATTTGCTTTAACCACAGAGATCAGCATTATGTACCACACACACAGTGAATGTGTGCGGCCGCCTGATGTGAATATCTGCATCTGGCAATCATTCTGCATGTACGTGTCAAATCTGTCACCCAGAATAAAGATGCCCCTCCACGAAACACCCAATTCCCTGCAGTTTAACTCGTGGATGGCTGAAACTGGTTATAAAAAAAGCCTTTGGATGCATCCGCATGTACGCGTTTGGTTCTTTTAAGGATGAGCAACAGCGGCAGAATACAGATTAACCCTCGCTGAGTCAGACATGAGGGCGAACCAGAGGTGGTTATAATCCCCACGGCTCAAGCAAAGAATGATCTTCATGTGGAAATCCTGAATTTCTAGTTTTCTTATAAGACTTAGCAGTTTGGACAGACTGGAGGGGATTTTTTTCTACCGTATAAAGATATTGAGGAAATAAAGGGACATTTATCAGGAAAAAAATATTAGTGTAACTGTGAACTATATGGAGTTGTTTGTGAGGGGATCATCCTGAAGGTGCTTACACACCGAACGCAATTCACGCGGCAGAGGCTGCCAGGTTTAATGTAAAGTCAATGGTTTAGACACGAATTGAGGTCCTGCGGCGTGAATTGAGCGAAGCGGCGCGAATTCAGTGGCGAGCCAGAGTAAAAAAAAATCTAAACTATGGGGAGGTCACCACATCTGTGTCCACCAATCAGGGACTCAACTTTGGCCACGTGACGGTTTCAGTGACAGCGGGTAGAATACACATCCATTATGGTGGATCGGATCTCCTGAACCTCCATTCATTTTCTTAACCTGATGTATCCCTTTCGGACATCTGAGTTTCCTGAACCTTCCCGGCTACTGTTGGGCAACAGTCTGCTTCAAACACGGTCAGAGACGGAAACACCGGAGCAGCGGCCATCAACCAGACACAACGGGACTGAAGCTCACTTTACCAAGAGAACCTCTAAATCAGGGGTGCTCACACTTTTTTGACATGCCATTCATTCATTCAAAAGTTGTATGTTAAATTGTGACAGGAACTTCCTCAATACAGATGTGCTGTTTACTAGATTATTGCAGGTAGTCCACAACAGATAGACTGAATGTGAACAGCCAGCTGTCTCACAGTAAATTAAATCAAACTTTCCACCATTTCCAAGCTTGAGACATCCAGAAATGAAAAAATTAATAAATGTATTTCTCGAAGAAAAACAATATCGATCCCTGTCTTTTCTTTCAGCCTTCAGCCCAACATTGTCTTTAGAGATTAGCCAAGTCGGTCTAAATTATAAATGACAAAATAGTTTCTTGACATAAATGTTTAACACTTTTCCATTCACCTCACTAAGTAGATTGTAGCAACTGGTATTAATTTGCTTATGGTTGCACACGTTGAAAAAGGCTTCAGGGATTTACACTGCTGTAATCTGCTCTACATAGCACTTAATAAACTCAGACAAGGACACAATTTAAACCAAACCGATCAGTAGCCTTTGGGTTAGAGAGACATATGGCTTTCTTTCATGATCAACACGAAGCCTCTGATTTTGACCTTAGCACATTTTCCACATTCTGGGTTGAGTGGACGTTGGCATGATTGTTGCCGCTACTTATAGGTAACTTTCTCTTTCTCAAACTTATTCTGCTACAATGGATTTTGGACTGTGAAAACTAAGAAAATACGTCATTATATCCATTTACTACTTTTGATCATGTTGCTGGACCTACTCAGTAACATAAGATTGAACAAACTCTACTACGCTGCTCCTCCAACCTGCGAGTTGGCTCACTTTGCCATGAGTTACGTGTCTCAGGCTGCCTTCTCCTGTCAGCTATGTTTCCTTGAAAGCTGTGTATCTGGTCAGCTCCAACCTGGAGCTTCCTCTGGCTGTTCCACCGCCACACGGCCTGGCGCCTCTGAACTCCTCCATCTCCTCTCCAGCCTGTGGCTCCTTCGCCTCTACTCTACTTCCGCATGGACTCCCTGCTCCCACCTCGTCGAAGGTACATCCACCGCGGCACACGCCAACATAACCACAAAGCTCTTTTGAATGCACTGCCTTCATGCTTTCTGGACCTACACCAACTGTAATAGCAGTGGTTTACCGCCCTCTAAAGCCGAACAGCGACTTCCTGGATCAATTTGGAATTCTGCTCACTCATCTGTTTTCTTTTTCTTAATGTTATAGTCGTGGGTGACCTTGATAACAGAGACTTCTGCACATGCCGGACAGTCTTGGTTTTGATCAATGTGTTCAACTTCCTACCTGCGCTAAAGGACACACTCTGGACCTGGTTTTCTCTTATATAGAGCGCATTCCTTTCATGCACTTGTCCAATCCTGATGAACTGGTTTCTTTTTCTTTTAACAGCCTTTCAGATGTTCTTAACCTGTTTGCTCTTGTCAAAACCCGGTCTGTATCATTTACTAAATCTTCTCCCAGGTTCACTCCAGAACTCCGTGAACTCCGTGAAATAATAGACAAATGCCGCCAGCTGGAGCGGCTTTGTCAAAGAACTGGCTCTCCCATTCATGAAGAAATATACAAGGTGCATATTTTACAATACAAGGACTTGGTTTCTCAAACTAAAAATACTTACTTTACTGAACTGATCAATGCAAGCAAAGGAAATTCCCAAATTATTTTTTCTTTAATGAAAAACATCTTTCAACCCCATGACAGTCTTCCTCCTCATTTCTATTTGAATGACATCGTAATTCTCTTCATTCTTTCATTCTTTAATCAGAACATTCAAGCTATCCATCAGCATCTCCATTCCTGCAACTTTTCTCCCATGTCTTGAATTTTTCTCTGTTTCTCGTACATTTTCTTCCTTTCAGCTCCCCGATCCCAGTGAAATCACTCCTCGTTCAAAAGTCCAAACCATCGACCTGTCTGCTTGACCCCCCCCCAAACAGCCCTGGTATCTGCCTCCCTTCTCTCCTTCAGTTCTTCTATTATCCACTCCTCATTGACATCTGGTATTCTGGTATTGTCCCCTCACTTCTCAAGAACGCTGCAGTCAAACCAATCCTGAAAAAACCCGGCTCCGATCCAAATTCCTTTCAAAATCTCGGTGCCATTTGTAACTTCCCCTTTATCTTCAAAATACTTGAAAAGATAGTTGCCTCCCAACTTCACTATCATCTCAAAACCGTCTCTTTGAACCCTTTCAATCCAGTTTTCGTCCCCTTCAAAGCACTGAAACTGCTCTGTTGAAAATCACTAATGACCTTCTCCTAGCAGCTGATTCTGGACTCATCACCATCCTCATCCTCCTTGACCTGAGTGCGGCGTTTGACACCATTTCTTACTCCATTCTCTTTCACAGACTTTTATCTCTTGATGTCAAGTCCACCGCTTTCCACTGGTTTCATTCTTATTTCTCTAGCTGCACTCAGTTTATCCAACTGAAATCCTTCAAAACCTTTATCATTTCCTCTGGTGTTCCTCTAGGTCCAGTTCTGGGTCCTTTCCTCTTCATTACTTACCTCATACCAACTCTGGAACTCTCTCCCTCCTGACCTCCAAGACATTGACTCTTTTTCAAATTTTCAATCAAGACTGAAAACCTTTCTGTTGTTACAAATCACAGTTTTCCTTTACCTGTCATCTGATTTTATTAGAATGTCAATGTATTTATTGTGTTTTAAAAATTTTCTTATAGTGATTTTTATTGTGCTCTACTATTGAATCAGTACAGTGTCCTTGGGTGTTGTGAAATGTGCTTCTAAATAAAATGCATTATTGTTATTATTTTATTAATATTATTTTATAAGAAACCAGTCTAAATTTGATGTTTAGTGAGACTAAAATGCTCAAATATCATTTTAAAATCATCCAAAAATAACTTATTCAAGGTAATTTTATCATAAAATGTATTTAACATAAGATCAATTTAATTACTAACTACAGCAATAGTGGCTTAACAGAATGCATGATCACCCACATGGATGGCCAATCACATCAATAGTCTCTGCAATCTGTCCTCACTATTGAACCCTGCCCAATCCTCTCTGAGGAGCCTAATTATCTTACAGTCTCTGAAGAATTTGGACAGCTCTGTCTTTCTTTCACAGCACAATGAACACACAGAAGAAAAAACATTACTCTGATACAGGGAGATGGAGGGAAGGCCACCAAACCATTTCATGAAACAGATCCGAAAATTCTAAAGATTTTTGGCACAGAGGAAAAGAGCATCAAGATCTCGGGGGCATATATGAAGATGGGCTAAAGTAGACCCAAAATGAGATGAAAA
This sequence comes from Adrianichthys oophorus, assembly GCA_036245035.1. NCBI lineage: Eukaryota > Metazoa > Chordata > Actinopteri > Beloniformes > Adrianichthyidae > Adrianichthys > Adrianichthys oophorus. The sequence continues at coordinate 10,087,781 of BSAI01000072.1, read as the reverse complement.
GAGGGGAAACACAAACAAACACAAACACATTTCAGTAAGTGGTTGATTTTAGTCAGTTGATGATGACTTGAGTGGAACCAAAGCACTGATAGGATAATATCAGAGTGATTTTTAACCATGTTTGGATAAAGAAGAAATACTATATTCAAAAGTCTTTTAAAATTACATTGGAGCACCATTAGCAAGCCATTTGGATTTGATGGACAGTGTTTGCTGATCAAAAGAGAGAGCTGCTGTACTGATGCCCTTTCAGTAGACATCAGAAGAAGGTGTTTTTTTAAACATTGTCCAACAATGTGTGCATTTTGCTTATATAGCTGCAAATGTTATGTGAAAAGCATGGGCATAAAGTGAGGGAGTAAGCCTGTGCTCATTTGTCAGCCATCATTCATTTGTTTACACTCTCTCTTGCTAGCTTACAGCCCCTCGCAACCCCAACGTAGCATCACCGGTGCAACTAAATTGGCGAGCAATATTGGAGCTACAGCTTTGAGCCAGATGCCAGCTCAGATGAGGGAAATTAAGACGCACATGGATCTATGTGTCTGCAAATGAATGCATCAGAATGGAGCAGAGCAAGGTGGTTGTGGGTTGCTGTAGTAGCTTCTATGCCACATTTTCTTTGCATATGACCTCCATCATGAGAAAAATATCTAAAGAACACATTAAAAACACCAAAAACGTGTTTTTTTTTATCAGATAACCAGGTGGCTTGTTGGACAACAAAGTTTTAGTTCCAGCAAGATTTTTTACTTTATCTTAAGGTTGGTACAAAAACTGAAACAATCCAGAGCTAGGTAAGTTCACCACATGACCACTAGGAGTCTTGAGAAGAAAAAGAAAACCAGTATAGCACCACTAGCAGCTGAATTACCAGTTACAGAATAGTATAAACTGTGGCATTCCAAGAACTCACAGGTGTGTTTGTCTGGCCTATTTGTCCCATCTTGGAAAAGAAGAGGTTCTGGGAAGGACCAGGGAGGGAAAAATCCTGACTTTTGATCAGCTTAATACAAACTATGTCATCACTCATACTTGGTTGGACAGATGCAAACATGCTAAGTATTATGAATAAAATAACCGACAATGAATAAGTCAAGAAAACTACGATAAACGTTTTAAAAATGTTTTTAGTTCATTAAAAATAAATGTTCACTAGCTAAAGAACTGTGCCACTAAATAACTTATTCATAGCCTCCCCTGCTAATGGATAATTCTGTGTGCGTTGCATGTCGGGGATGAGAATATTTCCCACAGGACAGTCGAGAGAAATCAATAGCAGAGGGCTTATTTTCAATTTATTAGCAGCATTTATTATCACAAAAAAACTTCACTGTTGACAGGCGTTGTTGTCAAAGGAGTGTGATTTTATTGGCTCTACATGCCATCATACCGACAGATGATGACATTACAGAGCAGGAAATGGGTAGCGTGTGCCACTGTTCCGTCTGTGTGTCTAACCATCAATTGTTTTTAATTCAGCAGAGTAGGAAAGCTCAATATACAGAGCTGCAGTGTAGACCCTGAAACCTGGTGAAGCTGCAAGCCTTCACTCCGCAACAGCGTTAACACTCCATCGACTTCATCAGTAGTACCGGCTCTGAGAGGCATCAAATATTCTTCTTCATAAGCGGCTGAACATGATTTAATTTGTTAAAGAAAATTACAGACAGATTGGGCATCTAAATTACGCAGGTAAACGAGATACGAGTCACATTTTCTGTGCACAGAAGTCTCAAAGGAGAAAAACAAGTCTCTGTGGTGAAACCACAAACAGTGTCTAAGGCTGATGTGCAAAACATCTAAAGCTTCTATAGTATATCCATATAAAAATGTCCTAATAAAAAGCTAAAATGTTCTGGGAATTGCTTCCAGGCATTTAAGATTTCAATTTAACCTTATTAAACTTTAAATAGTGATTGGTGCATAAGTTAAAACCTTCTTCAGCAAAGAAGTGGAGCAAATCACAGCCATGTAAGTAAGATGACCTAAGATAGCTGGAGGTTTTAAATCACATCAGCCTAATAAATAATCAATCCAGCCTAAATGTGACAGTTGATCAGTGTATATATCTCAAACCTCAGCTCTAGCATCCTTCATCAGGTCCTTGAAAGCCTTTAGCGAGGAGAGAAGAAGTCATCGGCTGGGATTGAAAGACCTCACAGCTTGTATAAAAACTGTGCCTCAGTTTCTGTCTCCACATCCAGACACAATTGATAACACTGAGGTGTAAACAGGAGATTTGCAGACAATCTCCACACAGCTGTGTCAGGGATGTCCTCAGGGTCTTTGTTTTGATGACTTAGTCTCCCTCCAGTCATCTTTTGATCTGTTGTAATATCCTTCCCAGTGGTTTTTAATTATGATGATGCAGTTTTAGCCAAAATAATAAAAACACATAGGAACATAGTTTCTGCAGAGTGGCAGGAATTCATTAGAAATTAGTCTCTGAGTAGTGGGTGGGATTGTGGGTGCTGAGTAAGCCTTCCCTTATTTCCCATCATCCCTTTGTTTACACACTCTCCTAGTTGCTAGCTTACAGCTCACTCACAAGCTAAAATAAGCATAGCAAAAAATACGGTGCGCAATATCAGAGCTATGCAGCCATACAGTTCAGAGCTAGATGGTTGTTCAGGTGAGGAAAACAAAGACGTATATTGGTTTAGATGTCTACAAGAGGATGGATCAGAATTGGAGTGGAGAAGGGAGACTTTGGCCAGCCCCTGTCAGTATCTGTGTCACAAACCCAAACTTTTTCAAACATCACATTTTCATCTACTCATGATCCAACTCTATTTGAATAAAGAAAAGCTCAGAAATGCAGTTTTAATCTTCACCTATTTTATATACTGTATGTCCTCCATCATAAGAAAATTACTACAACATGTTAAAATCATAAAGAAAGTTTTTATTGGAGTGGGTCTTTAAAGGTAGGTCAGAGGACATTTTCTTTCACTGTGATTTTTCTCTCTCAGATCTCACATTTTGATCTCCAATAAGCCACCCCAGACATATTAATCTAAGCTTAAAATGGCTTTTGTGGGAAATCAATTTCAAGAGTGTTACAAGCCTTTAAGTGGTGTTTCAAAATTAGGACAATCTTTCTAAAATAGTAAACAAATCTGCATGTTTGAAGTCAAGTCAACTCTCTGTTATATTTTTTCCTTTGTGGAGCCACCACCTGCATATGAAGAAGTTTCAGTCAGTAAACCGTCAAAATCTGCAAGGCAATAGACTCACACACAGAAGAAAGAAGAATTTTTAGGAATATGCTATCTTCAACAGACTTCAAAATGCTGCATTTCCTGATCCTTCAAACCGAACTGCATAAAGCTATTGCACCAGTGTCAAATGCCTGCAGTAGGGGAGGTGAGTTCAGAAAGAGCACTTCCATCTGGAATATTTTGACCAAAGCGTGTCTCACATGTTTCCCCAACACCTCAGAAACTGTCAACTTCTAAAAGAAAGGGCATAAAATGTCATCCTTCACACGAGAAATGTGTTTTTGTTGGTGCATGTGCTGTGGTTAGCTGCAGGACTTCTTGTACGCCGTTTGAAATACTAGTGTTCTTTAAGGCTTTAACCCCAGAGAGAACAGTTGGCTCTGATCTGAGAAATATGGCAGAAATGCACAACAACACACTCTATTTTTGATGACATTTAAAAGAAAAGTTGGTCTAAATCTAATAGGTCATTTCTAGATTAATGGGACAAAAAGTATCACCAGAAAAAGAGAACATGTTGGCAGTAAAAAAAAATATTTGTATAAATATATATATATATTTGTTCAAATGTTTATTATTTCAGCACACAAAACTGTTTTTTTTTAAATCATACAATGTGATTTTCAGATTTTTTTTAGATTATGTCTCTAACAATGGACATGCACCTAAGAGGAAAATTTCAGACCCCTCCATGATTTATAAGTGGGAGAACTTGCTAAATCACAGTGTTCAAATACATATTTGCCTCACTGTAACTCATTTATGGGTGACAGGAAGGGGAGAGGGTTTTGCTTTGTGGCAACAGTCCAGCCACAGATACATTTCTAATGAACTACTGCCACTAAGCAGAAACTACATCCTAGAAAACAATTTATTTTGTTTATTTTAGCTAGAAATGTCATAATCATTATTAAAAGATTACTGGGAACATTTCAAAATAACTCAAAAGATGGATAGAGCAACAGCTGAAAACGGTTACATTATACAGTACTTCTCAAGTGGCAAAATAGGAAAAAGACCATTATTTTTCAATAAACAAAACCTTGTTTCATTATCTGAGTTCATGCTGAAGGGCCAGAAGCACAAGTGACTGATCCATGTCCTACTTTCTACCGCTGAAGATGGACAGACAGGAATAGAGACTGATGCATCATAATAGCTGTTTAGAGCCAGTCTCCACACCCTAAAGTAGGTTATAACACGCTTCAGATAAATAAACAGCTCATTAAGGACTGAGTCTCTGTTACTAAGCCTTCAAGGGAGTTCACAGCAGCACTGTGTCATTTACCTAGCAGATTTATGTCTTAGAAATTGTAGTTGGTCCTGATAGAGCAGTGCCAGCCTGAATGTATCACACTCTAAAAGTGTTTTATCTGCATACCTACAATAGGATTTAATGCTGCCTGTGAAGCACAAATGGTCATAAATGAATATTAATGATTTTTAATTCCAAGATCCTTCATCTTTTGACATCAGTTTAAAAAATATTTTTAAAATAGGTCAAAACCACCAGCTATTCCAAATAGAACTACAGTTCACTGTCATTTCTCATTCATTGTGTTACCTATGAGCTGTGTGCGTCCATCGCCAAGAGGGTAACGCTGGTAGCGAGGGACGGCAAACGGTGGCAACTTGTGGAAGAGAGGCTGCAGCAGCGGTTCCAGTCGGGAGGCTGAAGGATCCGAGGGGTAGAACAGGTTGAAGATCTGAGAACAGGCGGGATGAAGCTGGCTCACTGACGGTCAGAAAACACCAGAGAAAAGACCATGAGGATGGTGAGGAATCACGTTGGTTCTTTGAGGTGCAGCTGCTGTATTTTAAGCTAAGTATCCAGGCTGTTCCAAGTAAAAGTTCAGATTGACATTTTGCACATTGACTTTTGTGCAGTTTAAACTGCATTGCGACTGTGTCAGGAAAGGAAAAAAACATTCAAAATTTTCGGTAGGACTCTCAGTGCTTGTTTGCTCTCAGAAAAGATTGTGTTATAAAGTCAAATTAGTTTTTTAGTTTTAATAAAACTGTTAAAACTGACTGAGTCTGACAGTTACCCTGAACTGCTGGCAGCACAGTCCGTCTCATGGCCAGCACGAGCCCCAGTGGGCAGCCCAGCAGGAAGCAGTCCGACACCTCAAAGTCAAAGTGGCCAGGGTTCAACACCAGACCGATGCTGCCGCCTCCACGCAGCTCCACACCCTCTTTCATCAAACTGGAGATTAGACATGGATGTTACACACCACGGTAAATGCAGTCATGTCCTAATCCTTTTTTTTTCCCGCTGCTTGGGCCATCAGAGCAAAAAATGTTTATGTCAAACGAGTTGATGGAAGTCTTGCTAGAAAGAAAAAAAAAAATCACAGCTTTTTCTTTTCTTTTTATAAGGTCTCATATCATCCAAGACTAGTCTTTTTATTATTCCTTTAAGAATAAAATACATATTTCTTGATAAAAGCTACTGCAGGTTTTGGAGATGTACGAAGTCTGGGGAAAACACCTACAGGCAGCTGGAGGAACAAATGGTTCAGAAAGTTGATGACGAGCTGTGCCTTCATGTTTGCAATCAGCAATGATGATTTGTCTACAGCTTGCAAACTGATTATAAATATGTATAAAGTTGATTACAAAATAAAAGCACAATTTACCGATCAGATTTGATAGAGTATTTCGTTTTCCCACTGATAAAAAGCAATCTCTTTTCATTGTGCAGGATGATGTTTAAGTAATACTGGATTTTAATGACCCACTCTGATAAAAAAGAAAAAGTTAAATTCAATTTAAAAAAATATCACATTTTGTGTTTTTAACATGTTCGTGTTGCATTTTTCTCATGATAGAGGACATATATAATGAAAATTAGGATAAATTGCATTTCTAAATATTTTTGTTCAAATCATTGAACCAGGAAAAGATGCAAAACGCTTTTAACTTAAAAGATAATCGGAGTGAGTCTTCAAGGTTAATCGGGAACACGTCATTATTGTGTAGGCTGAAAGCTGGAAGAACAGCTTCTGATTTGACAGAGTCAGACGTCGTTTTCCTCCGGCCTCATTCAAATGTTAGCAGGTTTGTTTAAACATTCTGGGGCTTTGCTTTATTTCAGCGTGGCGCCTTTATGACTCAGACTGAGCAGCTCTTCAATCGGCCTTTGCGGGCTGCATCATACCGACAGCTGTTGGAACAGCAGAGCCAGTTAAAGACACATCCTCCTCTGCTGACTGACTGGATCCATCTGTTTAACAATGGGCCAACATTTCCCCATTAAGTCCTACACATGGAAGAAGGATTAGCCAGCAGTCTCCAGCCATCTGTAAAAGCCAAATCAATACTGCATTGATTACGTTCTATTGCTATTTTGGCATTTGAGATCCATGTGTCTACCTATGTGAATATTTGTACATAGTGCTGTAGCAAAACAATTTGTCAAGTCTAAGAAAATTACTCCTTGGTGTGATTCACTTTTAATAAGTGACTGCAGCGATCACAGAGAGGAGAACGACATAATGGATTTGATGTGAGAATTTTCTCATCATTTGGGAACAGGCTCATCTCTTTTTAACAATTTAATAAATTTTAACAAAAGTGAACACTCTCAATGTACTTTTTAGAGCCTGGTAGAGTAAAACAAATGGTTTTCTTAAAATTCTATCTATATTTTGTTTCAGGAAACTGATACCACAAATATTGTATAATAATACGATAATTCAATATGACACAGTGTTAGAACTAATTACAAAATGGAATTTTAGAACATCGTCTACATTTTGTCCTGTAAGACTAAACACTTTTTTAAGGGTGACCATTATTTTAGTTTAGACCCATGGATGTCGGTTTTTTGTTAGCTTAAATTTCAAACCAAATCAAACTTTATTAACAAAAAGCGCTTCTCATACTTTACTTTACAGTAAAAAACAACAACAGTCACAAAAATTCAAATAGTCTCTATCTGTTACTTAAACTCTTTCAAGAAATAACCAACAGAAGACAGGCTACTTTAATTGCAAACCTTAAAGGGGACAAAGACTTGCTCTGATACACATCAATGTTAGTGTTTTTTTAATACAGAAAGGACATTTTTATTAAGGTTTATGTATTTTTGATCTGTTCCACATTTTCTTGATTTAGCTTTAGCCTTTTATTTTTGCTAAATTTCTGTTTTTTCTTGTTTAAGTGTAGGCTTCATTTCTCTTCACCATTTTATTTATTGTAAAGCTTACATAATCTGTGTGTTTAAAGTCCCACTCTGATCATTTTTTTATCTATTGTAGAAGCGTTCCCAGTGTTTTTTTTAGCTAAAAAAATGGCATTGTTTTCTACAACATTAGTTTCTGCATAGCAGCAGAAGTCAATCAGAAATCTGCTCCGGTTGTGGGTGGGTCTGTTGGTACAGAGTAAGCCTGGCCTCGTTTCCTATCATCCCTTTGTTTACACTCTCTCCTGCTAGCTTATAGTCCCTCACAGCCCCAACCAAACATTACTGTTGCAACAAAAATGGTGAGCAGGATATGTTCTCCATTTTGGGAAAAATGCTGGAACAAATTGTCAAAAACACCAAAAACAAGATTTTCATTGGAGTGGATCTTTAAATAAAACTTCTGTTTTATATATTGTTAGATATTTTATGATTCTTATTATTCTGTTTTCTTCAGTTACTCTTGCTTCTTGTTTTGACATACCAGAGCTGCACACTATCAAACATCAAAGTCTTACATACCAGAGCTATCTACCAAACCTCAAAGTCTTACATACCAGAGCTGCACACTATCAAACCTCAAAGTCTTTCTGTGTGACCCTTATCTCAGGAAGGGGCACGGTTTACCCCTCCTTTTCTCTCATTATCTACAAACTGCTTCAGCCAGACCCCTTTTTTCCCCTCCCTTAGTGGCTGAACCAGCATGTAACTAGGGTGTTCCCTTTAATAAATAGCAGGGGGAGGCTAAGATCGGACAGAGTGTTTGGAGGAGCTTGTAACAGAGCGATCTCTGGCACTCTCCCTGCAGGTGAAAGCCATACTCAACTCTCTTGTGTTTCTTTGCAGATTTACTAATGTTTGGGTTTTGAACCTAACATATATCTAAGTTACATCATTTCCTTTAATCTACAGCGTTCTTGGTTCTTTGACATAACAAAATTCTAGCTTTGCTTTTTTTTTCAATTTGATAAGTGGATCTGTTTCATATTGCAGCAACCTGCCTTTGTGACATCCATAACAATATACCGCCAAGGCCACAGCAGAGCTACCGCACACAAGATAACTACTGAAAACAAGAGACAAACAACTAATCTGATAGGAGGATTTTTGTCTTGGAAAAAGACATTTAAGCCCTCTGGGTGACTGGGAATATTTACACGGCCTCTCCCAGGTTTAATAAGAACCATGACAGGAAGTGAAAGGTGCTGTGCTGTGTGGCATTGTTGGTGATCGATGGTATCTATGGCATCTTCAGACTATGTGGTGGAGTATAAACTGTGTGTAAACCGCAAATAAAACCATGTGTATTTTTGAAGCACATAAATACAGAGGTCCACCCTTGCCATCCTTGCCCAACTGAATTCACCTGCAGTGCTGAATCTCCTTCAGACTGTCTGGCACAGGCACAAAACAAGCTATTTATAGTCCAGCTGAGACAGGTAGTCAAGTCGGGCAGTCAAGCTGCAAATATTAATGAAAGCTAGGGCAAGACCATGGATGACACTTTACAGCAAAACCTGGATATCAGGCCACCTCACAGCATCTGGGTCAATGTATAAATCTATAACATACTCATCAGTCAGTGACAAATGCTTTTTGGCGGCAGCAGATGCAGAGCATCTGATACAGTTTCTTTAAATCTGATGCTGACAGATGCACAGCTGCAGGAACACAGCAGGATTTCTGTCCTGAAAACAGCTTCATTGTATTGTGACAAGATCATAAAACCTTCTAATTCAGCTTATACATTGCTTTTGATGCTCTGAAATTCAGACTTGACTTTTCGCTTAATGAGCTTTCATGTATAAGTCTGTGTGTGTGTCATTTTGAACACAAAATGTGTGAATGTTGGAAGTGTGTTGATTCTTGCATTTTCAACAAAGTGTCCAAAAATTTCATCCATGAGTTGTGGGAAAAATCCTGTGATCAGGAAATAAACTTGAAATCTAATTTTTAGAGTGGTTGAATTTTAGTTTAATACCCACCTGGAGAAAAAGTTGCGCTGGCCATTGGAAGAGGTGTCTCCATCGTACGAGTCGCTCTGCTTGCGGCTGAGTGAAGGACCACCCTGGCCGTTGTTGGGAACAGAAATGTCGATGTTGCTCTTGCTCAGCCTCTTGCTGGAACTGAGGCCCCGACCGGAGACCTGCATCAGCCTGGAGCTATCCTGAGAGAGAAGGGAGAAAGAACAACTTTTATTCTAAGCTCCAGTCACGACTGAGGCTGCGTCGGAAAGATGCATAATGTGAGAGCAGATGATGTGTATTCCCAGGTGAACTGTTAAGTGTGGGAGGGAGAAAATGTTTCTGTGCAAGAGTGAATCTATTAGCTTTGAGCAGATCTGACTGGTAGAAGTGAGTTGAGGAATGCTGGGTATTGAAACATTTAACAGGGGGAAAAGCACTCGCTGCTTTTGTATGACAAATAATGGTTTGTGTGCTACATGTTAACTAAGTTGTCTACTTTCACCATTCACTGACACTGCAAGCTTGAAGTTGACCCAACACAACGTTGGGTCGACATTCCCACCCATTCAGCAACGCATGTTCAAGTTCATATAAACGCAGATGCATCCACAATTCTGGCTTCTGCATTCAGAAGTCTTGCATTCACACGTAGCTACACACAAATTTATAAGAGCGTTTTCAAAACGGTACATGACACCAAGTCTTTCATATATCAGAATATAGCTGTGAAAGAAAAAGCCTGCATAATGATTTGCACCGGTTTGACATTTCACACCAAGCCTCTCCCTTCTGTAGGTGGCAGACATGCACTAGTGAACAGAAAAAAAAGGAGAAAAAGTAGAAGAAGCCCCTCCCTGCTTAACCACTGTGAAAACCATGGACTATGTGCACGTACAAGAACCAACATTTAGCACATTCATGTGTGTACGTCACATGCCCAATGTGTCTGTAACAGAATACAACAGATAAATAAAAAACAGAAAACAGGCATCTGTGATTGTTCCCTGTGATGTCTCAATCAACATGATTGGTGTGTTCTTTCATCGGGACACACCCACAGACCTCTGAGTGTTCCTGTTGTGCTTTGACTGAAGCTCCTACCTTCAGGCTCTCAGTGCTGTTGTTCCTGCTGCTGTTGTTGGGACTGCCAGGCCTCGGGTGGTTGCTGAAGCACAAAGCGTCAAAGCACAGCACTCCACCCACACAGTCACCCATCAGGCAAACCTGCTTGGAAAGATTTCACAACTGTCTTCACGCAGTGCCTTTGGTTGGTGAGAGCATCAACAGATGACAGTTTGAGAGTTCAGGCAGGAAGCAGGCTGTTCTAGGTCCACATGCAGAAATTATTTCCATCACAACATTTTCTCTGTTTTAAGGATAACAGAAAATATTCTGCTTCCTACCAGGTTTAAGGTATGCTAAAAATCCCTTAATATTTACTGAACAAAAGCAATGCCAAATTACAGCAACTGAGTAAGACTCTCTTCCAAAAGACTTAAAAGGAAGCTTTTAGGCGACTATCAGCAAATGTGAGAACATCTACAGTCAGAGAAGCTTTAAAATTTTTATTCTGAGTCAGGGGAACTGGGAGTTACTGACAGCTACAGAATCTACTGCAATGGATTTCCCCTAACTTTTGAATGTATGTAAAGTCCCCATGCTGGCAGCAACATCAATAATTAATGAAACATCCGGCATTTCCCAAAGACCTTCTACTGTATGTTCTCCTGGGTGTCAGATATTATAGGTTAGACAGATTCCTTCCATCAAATTTAGCTTCAAACCCTAAAAAGAAAAGATACCTACTTTAGCATTTTTTTTATTCTTAACATTAGATCATTATTGGACACATTTGTGTGATGGGAATACTTTTATAGATTTTTTTTTTATAAAGACCAATGCGCATTTTGGGGCTTAGTAATTAATCAATTCTCTTGTTTTTGTTATTCCTCTGACACTTTAAAAGAGCCTCATCACTCAAATGCTTTATTTTTCTAACTTTTTTTTTGTCATAGCTGAGCTAGATTCTCATGATTCAGCTGTTTCCCTATGAAGTTAGATAAGTTGCAAAAGCATTGTCCATCTGTAGAAAGGTTTCGTACTCGCACTTCATCATTAATGCATCTGTAAAAAATGTTTTGTATCTGTGGAAAAGAAATTGTCCATCCATAGTGAAATTTTGTAATGACAAAAAATTGTCCGTCTGTAAAAAAGTTTTGTACCTGTAATGAGAAATATGTGAGTCTGTGAAATAGTTTTTACAGAAGAAAAAATTGTCCATCTTTAAAAATTCTTCGTCTGCTCGACATCTAAACAGATGCATTGATCTATAATGACAAAACCCAGTGCAACTACAATTCTTTTGCTTCCCAATAAATCAACCAATCAGCTGCATTTCTGTCACCCAATTGGTGTGCTATTTGAACCAGCCAATCAGATGCATTATATCCATGCTAGAACAGAAAAAAAATGTTTCCTTTTTTAAAGATGAAATGGTGGAAGATATTGGAAATCTGGCATTTGATCTATTTATTAGGACATTGCAAATAATGAATAAGTGTTGATCATTATTAGTTTCATGCAGTTGTGATATCTTCCCCCATTTTGTGTTGTCTTATTCAAGTAGATTGAAGAAACAGTTGAGCATCTAATCGGCTAGTAAAGCAGCACACCCACGGGTGATTGGACTGACAATTTTTCCAAATTTACAAAACAGTTTTATAGACAAACATTTCTTGTTACGGGTAGGCCAACATTGTTATGGGCGGACACATTTTCTTCACAAGTACAAAATCTTTTTAAAAACAGACAATGTATTTTCAACAGATACAAACTCTTTTTACAGACACACAAACCTCATATTGCAAGTACAAAACCTTTTCACAGACTGGCAATACTTTTGCAACAAATCTAACTTCATTTTTCCAGCAAACATGAAAAAGATTAGGCTTATTTATTTATTTATTTTGGGGTGGTGTAAAAGAACAGCTTAGACAATTAAATAGTGTTTAATGAGCCAATCAATATGAGTAAGGAGGTCATTTGGGGTTTGTTGTGACTGAGTAATCAAGGCTTTACTGGCCAGCAGCTCTTAATTGTGTCTTTCGTGGTCTAAGAAATTCAGGGCTTTAAAAAAACAAGGATGTGAAAATGCTGCGGTTACTGGGAAAAAGCAGTGATCTTAACACATAGACAGTTTCAGCAGTTCGGTTGGAGTGAATGCATTGACGGCAGCTTTCGTGACTTAAACTGAGCAAGGAAGATGGTATAACTTTATTAGAACGGCTAAAATCAGTGAAAATTTGTTCTCCTCCACAGATCATTACCTCATTAGAAAAATACAGCCTGCTATCAAGAGCCTGGTAGAGGTGCACACAGCAGAGTTAAATGTAACAATAAAAATGTGAAGGGCTCTGACGAAATGAGCTCCCATAACTTCAGCAGATTACAAAGCCCACACATGAGCAATCTTTGCTTTGCCCCACCACTACAATTCAATAACGCGAGACAAAGAGAGAGCTGATCCCTCTCTGCTCTGTCATAAACAGAAGAATTCACCACGGACCTGACCCGTGAAGCCCTGGCCATCTTCAGACTGCAGGAAGTTGCGATAAACCTGGTTGGCCCTGTCGATGACAGTTGCCACCGCATCCTGGTAGCGTGGAGACACAATGGCGAGGAGGGGGAGGGCAGCCAGGGGCAAGTGGTCCACGCTACTCGACACACAGCTCTCATCATAGCTGTATGGGTTCAGGCTGGGGAAGGAAACAAAACAAGCAAGTTAGAAGGGAGGGCGCATGCATGATTGACAGTTTGATAGATCATCTTCATAAGGCTTTCAACTGTGTCCAACCCTTAAACCCAAACCTCACTTTCACCGGTTCAGTTGATATGTCATACAAATCACGTATTTGATGAAACAAGCACCAAATTTGGTGTGAATGTACCTTAGGATCCCGTCTTCCAAAAAAGTAAGTTTGTGATTTGAAAAATAAAAAATGGTGGCTATTTGTAAAGATGGCGGCCATACGCTCAATTATTGCAAAAATGTCCAATGTTTATTAGCCTAAGTTTCAAACATATGCTCTGCTCACGCAACAAAATCCAGTCTTTAACCCCTTGACACCTATTGATACAAATATGCATCAAACCCTTTGGCTCCAAAATGACCTTGCAACTACATGAAAGCACTAGTGAACATTTTGTCATTGCTAGAAATAAATTAAGGCATCAAGGGCTTAAACTTGAGAAGTACTTACAGAATACTATTTTATACTATTTTCAGCAGTATTTCTACTTTAATATTATTTTACACATATAATTATTTATTTATTATTTAATATTATATTCACATAATATTATTTTACACATATAATTTTACACAGATAGATGTGAGATAGGCAGCAGAGGATGCGGTGCTGGACAGATCCTCATGGGTGAGCAAGCCCCTGCATGGGATGTACCACTGAACCATATCTGAAGTGGCTGATATCAAAAAGTCCTATCAATGGTTAGAAAAGGCTGGCCTACAGGACAGCACAGAAGCACTCATTCTGACGGCTCAGGAACATGCCCTAAACACCAGAGCGAAAGAAGGTCAGAGCTACCACACCAGACGAGACCCAAGGTGTAGGCTGTGCAAAGAGGCGCCTGAAACAATCCAGCGCATAACTGCAGGGTGTAAGATGCTGGCCCAGAAAGCATACATGGAGCGCCATAACCAAATGGCTGGGATAGTATGCAGGAACATGTGTACAGAATATGGACTGGAAACCCCAAAGTCAAAATGGGAAACACCTCCAAAAGTGGTAGAGAATGAGAGAGCATAGATCCTGTGGGCCTTCCAGATACAGACGGACAGGATGGTAATGGTGAACCAACCAGACATTGTAGTGGATAAAGAACGGAAGAAAGTTGTTGTGCTGGATGTGGCAGTACCAAGCGATGGTAACATCAAGAAAAAGTAACATGAGAAACTGGAGAAATACCAGGGACTCAGAGAAGAACTGGAGAAAGCTTGAAAGGTGACAGTGGTGCCCGTGGTAATTGGAGCACTCAGGGCTGTAACCCCCAAACTGGAGGAGTGACTACAGCAGATCCCTGAAAAGACCTCAGATGTCTTAGTCCAGAAAAGTGCAAGTGCTTGGAACAGCTAAGATACTGCACAGGACCCTCAAGCTCCCAGGCCTGTGGTAAAGGACCCGAGATTGGGGTGAGGTACCATCTACAGAGGGTTGGAGGGACATTTTTTTATTTGTATATCCCCACCAGACAAACCTGGCTCGAGCCTAGTGGTTGGATACAAAGGGGACCATAACATAAAGAGACTGGACACCAGGACTAAAAAGATCAGTTTATGAAATGAAAGAAAAAACTGCATCTGTAAAACAAAAAGCAAAATTATTAGTGTGCTGGTTTAAAACAAAAAGACAAAACAAAGGGAATTGAAACCTTGGCCAAGAATAAAAGGTCATGGAGACAGTTGACGCAGCCATACCGACCATTGGAGTCAACAGCTCCCTGCTAAGGCTGCTTAACAAAATCTAACAAATGCCAACAAACAAACAAAGAAACAAACAAAGCCCACAAACAAAGACTACCGAGGTCCAAACCCAAACTGAAATAACAAAACCCATACATATATATACACACACACACACATATATATATATATATATTATATATATATATGTGTGTGTGTATTTATAGGTGAGCAGAATGACAGAGGAAGGAAAAAGGGTGCATATAATGATAAGTAATAAACAATGTAAGCAGACATAAAGGTCTAGAATTCTAGAGTGTAATTTGCACATAAATGACATTTCTGGGAAATATATTACATAAAATATATTTTATGTTATAAATAAATTCCTCAAGGCTAACAGGTTTTGCTGAAACAGGAGATCCTATGGTACATCCGTGCCAAATTTAGTGCTTGTACCACAAAATGTACAATTATTTAACCGACCGGCTCCTCTGCTGTTAGAGCTCTGTCTACCACTAGACTCAAAGACTACAAAATGTTGGTGGATGATGCTCTTTATCTGATATGATGCCGGATACTGTGTGTGTGTGTATGATTGTGTGTTACAGAGTCAAGTGCCAAGATAAGAGGATAAACAACATTATGTCAAGGATTAAAAACAAACAAGCGCTCACAGAGCAGCAAAAGTTTATGTCCTGATCGATGTTTGGGTATTGATGTACGCCTGTGTGCAGCGTTTGTGTTCATCTCAGTAAAACTAGACGGCAAGAAGGGACACGTGGCAATGAGAGAAGACAATAAAACATGGCATTGCCCCGCCTTGTCTCCTTGAGCTGCCAGACACCTTGCAGCCATCCATCAAAAGCTCTGATTGAAAGGAAGAAGCAAGAATACAACACGGTGGCTGAAATTTGCCACTTTGAAAAGTGAAACAGCGAGCAACATCAGAGCTATCCAGCTGTACAGTTTTTAGTCAGATGGCAGCTTTGACAAGGAAAATGACGACATTAATGCATCTATTTGTTTGCAAGTGTATGCATCAGAATTGGAGCGGAGACGGGAGACTTTGTTTGGTTATCTGCTCCAGATCCAATATGATTTGAACAAAGAAATACTCAGAAGGCAGATTTAATCTTCCATCCATCCATTTTCTAAACCTGTTTTGTGCCTTTCAGGGTCACAGGGCTGCTGGAGCCTAACCCGGCCACTCGTGGGCGAAGACAGGATATACTCTGGACAGGTTGCCAGTTTGTCGCAGTTTTAGTCTTAAATTTTTTTATATATGTCCTCCATCACAAGACAAATGCTACAAGAATACCAAAAACACTATTTTTTTTGGAGTGGGTCTTTAAAAAATGTAATCTATATCACGAACTTAAGGTTTTATTGATGCTTCCTTCTGTTTCATGTTATGGAAATTAAAAATATATATATATATATAAATGTGGATTTTTATAGTCACAAGTCTTTTTTTCCTACTGAAAGCGTTGCTATTCATGGCCACTTTTGACGGCTGTCGTGTGCATGTGCGCGTGTGGGGTGCGTGTGTGTGCGCGTGTGTGTCATTGCAGGAGAAACACTGAAGTCCCGCCAGGTGCAGCTTGTTCTATAATCAACAGCTCAACAAGTTTTCAAGTTCGGATTTTGTGCTGAGAGTAAAAGTGGCAACAATGGAAAAAGAAAGCCCTCAATAAGTTAAGCTTTAACATGCCTGAATGTTCTCCTTTTCTGCGATAAATTTGCAGTTTATGCTCTCAAGAGTCATTGGTTAAACGTCCAATCAAAGCTCCATCACCAGTAACCCATGCCAACCTTGTTTCCACAGCAACCCAATGCAGATATGTTGGGTGATACCTGGAGAAACGTGTGCTGCCTTGCCATGCAAAACCAAAGGCTAGTTGGGCAAAAAACAAAAAGCAAACGTTGACTCGTTTCCAGCCAGAAAATTTGGTCCGACATTTATTTTCCACACCTGCTTCCTCTTGTTCATGCTGAAAAAGAACAACCTTAAAACCTAAATGGGTGCCAGAAAAAAAAATCTGTTCTTCATTGACAAAGAGTATAAAAATAAAGAAAACGGTGCGAGTTCCTTGATTTGATCAGTAAACCTTTATTAGAAGCAGAAAAAGACCAAACCTCAAAAGGTTTTGTATCCCACTTTCACTATCTGAGCATTTTCCTAAGTGTTTTCACTCCTGGCTGCCTTCAACTGTACTAATTGGCCTTAATGAGCAAAAACTGGAGGAGTTTGTATCCAGGATGCTCTTATGGTACAAAAAAAACCTCTCACAAGTTTGTTTTCATCTTTCAAAGCACCCTTTGTAGCCAATACATTTTGTGCTTGGTTTGAGCTGCTTTATGAAAAGATCAGTCATTTTTGCAAACTCCTGGAAATATGATTTCCACTATAACAGAAGTTTGCATTTGCTTGCAGGAGAGCAAGCAAATGAAAAATATAGATATCAGCGTGTTACTTCAAGGGAAAGAGCAACAAAACAAAATCATCTGGTCACTTTTTTAATTTAATAAGGATTAATTTACTTAGTTTTTGGATCAGAGAAGCTCCTAAATCTTAGATAAGTGGTGCTGTGAGTTCACTCCAGGCTTGGAAATCATCCTTGCTTGCATTTATTAGTCTTGTTCACAGCTGCTGCTTTCATAAACTCCCCAAAATGTACACTTGTTCAACAAGACCTCCAAAAACATGCCACTAATGAAAGAAAAAAAAAGGGGGGGGGATTATTGATATTCCAAACACACAGCTCTGCCTTGAGGCAAGGCTCACAAGTCACTGGACAAGAGTAGAGGCTCAGCACCTGCTGCACCGCTCAACAAATGTCAGGTGAGCCTCTTGTTATTTGCTCTGCATAATTGTCTAATTATGCAGGCACTTGTTGGTGTCATTAGCAAAGAGCAGCCACTGTTTTTACAATCATGGGAGTGCACACCATTTTATTGTGTTCAAGCATTTGCATGCGCAGGAGCTCAAAAAATGTTGCTGATGCAGTTTGGAGGTAAGCTACGGGTGGTAGAATCAAAAATTCTAATGAATTTTAAAATACATGAATTATGCTTTCTGAGCATGTCATTTAAAAAGAGCTCTCTAACCAACTGGCTGACATCCCATCACACTATAGAGCTTTAATTAACCTAAAAATCATTTAAAAAGTCCCTGTTAATGACCAAAACTAGGAGGCGTGTCATCGGGCAAATCAATTTGACAGATGGTCCTTTATAGTCTGGATTTTACAAGGCAGTGTGCTGCCTGTTTAAAACTATTTTATTTCAACTAACACATGCTTGTCAAAATTGCCAAGATCTGCAAGAACTAAAAAGAATAAAAAAAAACAGGTCCAATGAATCATTGACAGAGGATTCTTTCTTGCCAAAGATAGAATGTAATAGAACTAAAGACAATTCCCTTGAAATGGCAGAGAGCCGAACATTGCCATCATGAGTCTGCCCTCATTATTTTGAGAAAAGACTCATTTGTTCCCAACAGACGGCTATGTGGCGTCATTTTTCACGATGCTTGTAATTTGTCTCATCCAGGGTGTTACCGATGTACTCCAGAAAAGAGAAAGAAAAGGCAAATTTTACATCGAGCTGTACAGTTTCATCTTTGAAGTCTCCGTACCTGTGATTACTTTGTTAATTTTTTTTCAAGAGACACCGTCAGGCCTACTCAATGACAGCTAAGAGCACGGTAATTATAATGTCATTTCTATAGTGAGGTGGTCAAAAGTTTTTGTAGTGATGTAGTGATGAAGGGGGCCATTAACAGAGCGAGACAGATCAAGCAAAGTGAGCCGATTAAACCTTCAATCAGCTGCATCTCTCGCAGCATAACCTTGAGATTTAATCTGTAACTCTGCCCCTGCCGCCCTTTTGCCTTATAATAGCAGAATGAAACTCAGAAGTCTGTCAGATACTTTACCTAACTGCTATACCTGCTTCATAATGACTGGCTCAGAACTGTTCAGTGCCCAATTAACATGAACAGCAGCGGCATTCTAGTGACTTTTCTTAATTTAAGAAAGGGGCCTTAAATAAGTAGTGGCATGTCCCTAGCCACCAACATCCGGAATAATGAGCCCCTGCCTCCCTGAACTGAGGTCAGTCGCTGTGGTAACGAGATAGAAACCTGCCGGAGTAAAAAGACAAGGATTTTGTTAAAGATACAGATGCGCTTTCCGAGTGTCCTTTCTCTGCTGCTACATGTATTTCTCTCCTAACTGTAGCAGTACTTAAAAGCATGTTCTGTCATTCGTCTGTTGCTGCTAATTGGACAGGAAGGGATGCAAAAACACTGTAAATGTTGACTTATTGCAACAGCGTTTTTACAGCGCTGTCACAAAGAAGAAAAAAAAACAATCAGCAAACTGCAACTTCCACGGAAATTTGCATCTCAGGTTTTCAAAAGGAACAAAATTGTAGACCACATTAGTCCAGTTCTCGGGTCTTTTCACGGGCTGCCAGTATTATGATTTTACAGTTTTTAGGTAACATCAAAAAAACAATGTCATTTTCAAGGACATATTTTCTGCAGAGCGGCAGGATTTGATCAGACAGGTGGCACGGATGTAACCCTCCCATCATCCCTGTGTTAACACGCTCTCATGCTATCTTACAGCCTCTCACACCTCCAACCAAACAGTACTAGTGCAAAAAAGATGGCTAGCAATACTGAAGCTCTCCAGCCGTACAGTTCTGAACCAGATGCCATCTCAGATGAGAAAAATGAAGACATACACGGATCTGGTCGTCCACAAGTGGATGCTTCAGAATGGAGCTTATATGACCCGCCCAGTGCATTTTCTATGTAACAAATACAATCTTTTTCAAATGAATTTATTAATCTGCTACTGATTCACAATGATTTGAAGAAAGAAATACACAGAAATGCAATAGTTGATAATCAAAAATCTATCATTGGCCTCTGATCCAGTCAGTTGTCAGTTCCTAAAGTCAAAACTAAACATGGAGAAGCTGCATTCAGCCTCTATGTTCCATATCTGGAAAACAATCTTAGATCAGCTGATACACTCAGTTTATTTCAATCCAGGTTAAAGACCCTACCCACTTTAAAGTTTTATTTTATTGATCACTCCTTTAATATTTCTTTTAGATTTTACTTTCGATGTTTAACATAAAGCACTTTGAATTGTCTTTGTGGACAAAATGTGAAATACAAATCTTCCCTTTATTTAAAAATTACATACGTGTCCTCTGAATCATTAGAAGACAGAAATATTTCAGTGATGAGACGCTTAAAGCAAGGCGACACAAATATAGAATGACTCTAAGAGGGGACTCGCTAGACTTCAGATGTTAGAAATCAGCAATAAGTGAAAAACGCTGATTATTAGAGACTTAGTCTCTTATGCACTAAAAGGTTTTGCCACGTCATCTCCAAGGTGGGATATTTTTCAGTTCATCTGTGTTCTCAGAATGAGAGTAAATTATCTGGAGCTCCTCTTTGAGTGGCTGCCTGCTTCCTCAGATATTTATGTTGGCATTTAAACAAATGAGAAGTTCAACTCGGTCGTTAGAGCATCCCACTGTTAACAGACAAGCCGCTGAATGATGCCCTGTGTTGGATGTGTGGGCGTGCATGAGTTCCCACTGACTGCACATATTGGGAGGATGTGTAAGAGGAGATTGCTTCACAGTAAACAAAGATGATCACATTATTATCCAGATTTTTTTTTTTTTTTTAGAACGCGGACAAAAGATAATTAACAGAGAATGTGATAAATTAGGAATATCGGAAATGTTGATAACCCTAACCCTGAAAGCTACACAGATTTTTACTAATTTTTGATACAAAACAAATACAAAAGCTTCTCATCTATCAAACACACCAGTTAATGCTTATTCTTACAAATGTGTGGATTTTATACCAGTTTTGGACTTATTCTCTTCATTAATCTCTACATGTTTAGAGGGTTAGCTGAAATATTAGCTCGGGTCTTAAGAGGTTAATATCCTTTATACCGGTAGGTTTTTTGGAAGGAGATCAGGGGTCTGGAGGTCATATCAACTTCAGCAGTGCAACCAAAAAGTTCCACTTTTTGCTCGTGAATTTGACACAAACCTGGATGTTTCAGATATTGGAGTTCCTCAAATGACCACAGGAAGATAAGGAAGCATTTTCCATCGACTTTTATGGTAAAAAAAAATTACGTCTGATTTCACATTTAAAAACGACATGTAAAAACTATTTTGAAGTTGAGTTTTTTTCACTCATGATAACAGAGGGGGGTAAGTACGTTTTCAATTCAAGCAGTTCCCTCAACAGCTCAAATTAATGTATAAATAGGGACATGTTTTTTTATTGGCAGGTGAATGGACCCAGAGTAGGATCCTAAATCTACAGTACATACAGCAGACACATAGCAATTGTTTTTTGTATTGCAAAAATGAAGCTTGAAGTGGACCGGAGTTTACTTCACCCATCTCAATTTTACCACATTGGTAACTGCGTGAGACAGAGGAGATTTTAAAACTCTATTGGGTCCACTATGCGGGTTCCCCAAATGAAAAATAAAAAAATATTCCTAAATGTTGAAATATGAGCTTTAAAAAAAAATCATAATCTTCTTTGCCTTTGAGCTGCTCCCATAGTGTTACAGCAAAGCATCCGCTTCTACATAATCCTCTACATCCTCCCTGCTCACATCAACCACTCCCATGTCCTCTTAAAAAGGAAAAAAAAAAAAAAAAAAAGATTTAACAGAAACACACACTCCTGATTTTAAACCATTCTTGTCCTGAAATAGTAAAAAACTATAATTTTCTGCCTTTCATAGCAATTCTATGTGTCTATAATGTAGCATTCTAAAAGAAATGTTCTGATTTTTAAAGACAGACCCCATTCAAAAACATGTTTTCGGTGTTTTTAACGTGTTTTTGTAGCATTTTCACTCATCATGGAGGAAATACACAAAAAAAATGACGCTTAAAATCACATTTCTGAACATGTCTTTATTCAAATGGTAAATCAGAAGCAGATGAAAAAAAATTGCAGTTGAAAAAAAGCCTGTAGCAGTGACGTAAGTGCTAGTCGGTGGGCTCCCTGCTCCTCTCCATTCTGATACATCCACTTGTAGACAAACAAATCCATGAACGTCTTTGTTTTCTTTGTCCGAGGTGGCATCTATCTCAGAATTGTGTGGCAATATTGCTTGCCCTTTTTAAGGCACTGCAAATGTTATGTAAGGGGCTATAGGCTAAAGTGATAGACTGTAAACAAATGGATGATGGGAAATGAGTGCAGGCTTTCTCTGCACCAACAGCCCCACCCACAACTCAGACAAATTTCTGATGAACTCGTGCCACTCTGCAGAAACTATGTCCTAGAAAACAACACAGGTTTTTTTGAACTTGTCTAAAGCTTCAAAATCATAATTAAAAAACTACCAGGAAATAAATCAAAAGATGATTAGAGCGGGACTATAACAATTTTTTGGTTTATTAAAAAAAGGAATACATTTATTTTTTGAAAATCAAAAGATGGACTCTAATCATCTTTTGATTAATTTTATAAAAAGATGATAAGAGTTGGACGTTAACTCATAACATCAACAAAACAGAAGTCTGAGGTGTCATAGAAAGTCATGCATTTTCCATCTTTTGTGTGTGTGTGTGTGTGTGTGTGTGTTTAAGCAGAGTGGAGGAGTTCTCTGCATGTGAGTCTGCATGTGTTTACCAGAAAGAAAATTCAAGACATACGTCATCAACTCAGTCCAGGGGGAGCTTGCTGTTTTGAATATTTAATCTCTGGATGTGCTAAAAGCCAAGCAAACGTCAAACTGCTGAGTGGTCACACCACACAAATCTCTTTACGCCCGTCTTGTTTTTAGTCACTTCTTCTCTCCAGCTAGCAGCAATCACACAACAGAGTGAGGCTTCATCTTGACTCGCAAATGCAGTCTGTCAGCCGAGGCGATTAGTGGAATTTCAGATAAAAACACCCGTTGCATATGATTGGGAAACTAACTGATGGTGTCAGAGATAAAATGGGTGACCAAAGGGACAAGTAACATCAAATCTGAACTGACATTGTTGGCTGTGTGAAAATAAGCTCTTTGTAAAGATAACAGTAAAAAGAAAAGATGAAAATAGGAAAAAAATTAGATTTTCTACATTCTGTCTCCTGGCAGTTTTACTTTAAAATGTGATTATGGGGGATTTGAAAAAAAAATACCTGTTATTTTTTTTCTTAATTTAATAGAGGTGATGTATAGTTTAAAACAAGGGAAGTTATCTAATAGTTTTATCACAAGGGCACTACCTCCAAGCTATTAATTACTTTCCCTTTCCTGTGAATGGAACTAGAGTAAAGAAGAGACAGCAGGTAATAAGCCAAAAAGATCATTGCACTCATGACCGATGCCTCAGGAATGGGGGGGTTTGGTCGATACAATTCCCTAATTAACCTTCAGAGCCCAAAACCTGAGCTCCTTTAGGTTTTCTGGGTAGTAAGAGACTTTCACAAGATCATTATTTTTTCTTTGGTAAAATTTAGCTTGTTAATACAATGTTTGCATTATCTCGTTTTAATAAAAACACCACATCCACCAATCACAAAAAAGTTCAATCCTGGATATAACTTCATGTTGTTTGGGGTTTTTTTAATGATAAAATCTAACTTAAGTGTAAAGACACATTTCTGACATCTGTGAAAAAATACTACATACATTACTACATAAAAATTACATAGCTAATCAAAATAATCAACATTAAGAAAAGAAATAAGTGTGAATAGTAAAAGCAGCTACATACAAGTGGGATTTATTGATTTGATGTGTTTTTTTCTGCAATCGATAAACTCGTTCGGGTGGAGTTTTTATTTTAAATGACCACTTCAAACATCTTTGATTTATTGTAAAAGTGTTCCCAGTGGTCTTTTAATTTTCCTATATCATAAGAAAAATCTACAAGAGCATGTTTAAAATGCCAAAAACACCATATTAAAGTAGAGATTCAAATAACAATTTCTGATTAAAACGTAAAGTGACACTTCATACACAAAACTACAAGTCTGTCAGACTTCTCCCCACACCACTGTAGTTTGGAGCTTAAATATTCAACATAATAAATGTCTGATTTGACATTAGACAAACTCGAATGTTCTCCCAAGAGTGTATTTCATGACACACTGGAAAAAAAACTTGAATCATCTTTAAATTATAAAAAAAAATATCAATTTCAATTAGGACTGTTGAAAGGTGTGAAATCTTTCTCAGATTTCATAAATAATTTGTTTTTGGGGTTTTTTTTTTGTGTTCCAAAGGAAATATATGATCATATATATAAATATATATATACGGATATAGTTCACTCTGAAAGGCTTAAGAAAATCATGATATGGCCCCTTTAAATCTAGACAATGACAATTGAAGACAAAATAAAATCCTAAAAAAACTGACTTTTCTGTAATGCAAGACAATTTCTTGTCTCTAAAATTCATGCAAATAAAAACCGAGGTCAACAAAACATGACTGCATTCACAGTGTGTAAAGTGCTTTTTTATTGTGGATTTGATCATATAACTAAAGCTAGCTGCTTAGAAACATTTAAAAAATGTTTTTTAAAATCACAATAAAGCTAACGCTGATGTTAGAATGGAGTCAATCATAAGACTTACAAACTTCCTTTCTCTGTTGTACAGCATTTCCCATTTTTTCATTGGAGTTCTGTCATACATCTTTTGTTAAACCAGGTGTGTCCACCACTTGGTTGTTGCAACAGGGTGTCTTCTATGAAGTGTTAAAAATTGATCAATGAAAACTCATGGCCATTAAAATTCTTACATTTGTTTTTGGGTGGTTTTACTTTCCATAAAATGATGATGTTTTTATTATTATTTTAAAATATATCTGCCAATGTTTGTTTTCCATTACTTAAATGTGAGTTTCAACAATTGTGGTCAGATAACAGAACATATCTGCGTCTTTTATCGCAGAATGTCAAATGTAGCTGTTGCTCATAATCTAAAGTGCACTGCAGCTAAACTAGATAATACTCTAGTTTTCCTACATATTTGTCTAGTTTATAGGATCATGGAAACATTTGTAATGCATCCACACTTCCTGCTGTCAATTCTATCCAGTGTGTTGGAACTGTTCTATTTGTTGCAAATTTACTGTAATTTGTTTTATTATAATTAACAAAGTAAAATAAAATGTGTGAAATCTGTTGTCTACAGCATTATGCATTAATGTCAGCAGGTAAATAGTTTTTTTTAAAGATCATTACATTTTCAGAAGTGGTTGATGAGCTGTGTGCTGCATTATTCTGACATGCTTTGAACCTCTGACTCCTGAGTCCTTCATTATGGCAGCATCAGAAAACTCCTACATGAATGTATTTTTGGATCACAATAACAGCCAAGTCATTATAAATTTTACAAATACTTACCTTTCTCAGAGTTCCTCTCTGTTACTGTCTTATTATTTAAAAAAAAAAACTGCTCCGAACAAATGGTTTAAGGGCTCCTGAAAGTTATAGGCTCTTGGGAGATCCTATGGGGTCACTCTGTAGTTGCATTTACATCATTAATAGGATTGTTTAAATGGTTTTAGAGCAAAACTAAAGGCTGTCAGATCAGAAAACTGTACTGTATGTTTGAAATCCTAAACCACACAGTTTAAATTTAGATTTTCATGATTGTTTTGTTGAGGCACAAAAAAATAAATAAAACACAGTCATCAGGATATTTTTATAAATCACAAATATTCAAAATGAAACAATGGTTTAAAATCTTATCTTAAAATAAATAAAACACCTAAAAAAAACTTAAAATCTTAGTTCCCAATCAAAACTATCATGCTACATTCACAATGGGCTTAGAAATGTGCCTTCAAGCAACCGTTTCCAAAGAAAAGTCTCTGTAAACGTGTGTATATGCTCACTTCCACAGTCAAAACTCATGTTCCTGCACAGCTAGTTTTTAAATCAATTTTCAGGTTCAATATAAACAATAATAACAAAAAAAAAATCGGGCCTTGTGGGTTTCAGTGCCTTCCTCAAGGACACTTAAACATGGGCGGGTAAGGCAGGAATTGAGCCTGAAATCTTCAGATTCTGAAATCAGAGGTCGACCGCCATACCACTGCACCACAGCTGTCCCAATTCACAGAAGGAGAAATTAATAATTGTGGTTTGCCTGGAGCAAGAGTTGTGAGATTTGCATCACTTTGACATTTCGTACCAAGCCTCTTCCAACTGTGAGTACATGCGCTAGAATTGGGTAGCAACAGTCCAGTGTGAACACCGCATACACGTTTGGATAATTGAATGTCCATGTATATAGCATAAGAAATGATACAAGAAGGTCCGACTTTACCAGACTCCACCACTTTCCGTTGTGCTTTATCTGTGTGACAAGATTTTAACCAAGATTAAGTTGTTTATCGCAGCTGCCAAATGTCAGCATTTCTCACCGTTTCTTTTTCAAGCTGCAAAAAGGCAGAAGTGAGATTGCATTATTAAAAATGACAGTTTGTTGTCCAAGGCAATGTCTTCTGCCTTAAACGTATCAAAAACTCAAAACTATAGGACAAGAAAAAAGTTTCATTATGTTACAATGACTTACACCATGTAATAATGGACAAAAGATTTTAACCGAGTGTGTGTTTATTCTTTTCATTGGGTTTTATTATCTGTTAATCAGGCGCATCTCTATATTCAAAACAAATGAATTGAAATCTTTCTCAATTTTATTCAGCATTGTGGACGTGACGATGAGGTCAGTGTGCGTGCTTTGGCAACAGGACTTACTTCGACACCAGGGAGAAAGCTTCAGAACACACAGCTGGACATGGCACGAGTTTGATCATTACATGCTCTGCAGCAGCCTGGAAATGCGCCCGAGTCACCTTCTCCAGCACCGAGGCCAATGTGGCCACATCACGTGCTTTTGTGCTGGGATCTCCGCCTGCTGTGTCCAGGATGTTCCCTCCGTGCACCACGAGCAGCAGCACGTGAGTCTTACATTTTCTCTGCAAAAATAGCACACAGATTATTTTCAAGCTGGGAAAATAGAGACACTTTGTTATTGAATTAAGGCTGCATAGGAAGAGAGCAACCAATCTCCTACCTCTGAACCCTCAATCCCTTCTATGCTGCTCTGAGGAGCACAGTGTGGACCTCCCAACTGGTACAGACCCTCTGTGTTAGAAAAGGACAGAAGCAGGAGAGGGAAAAAAGTGGTGAGACAGGGTCACTGCAGAAGCTACATCACCTAGAGACACCAATAATGCGAGCATAAATGGATATCGATCAGTGAATATGGTCAATATTACTAATGCCTCTTCATCTCTCTTCATTGCAGCTCCAAACTGCACCATAGCTCTTTGCATCCTCGAGCCCACATGGAATAAGCATAAGATTCAGTCAGTCAACAACAGCAGTGATTGTTTCTCTACTGCAACATCTATAGCCGTCTCTTATTGGATTCTCTCACGATAAAAAAAAAAACACACAAAAAAACACTTCTTTCATGTAGAAAAACTCTTGTGGCAAAAATAAAAAGCTAAAGGAGCTCACCCCCTCTCTGTATGAGGTTATACATTTCATGGGAACCTGGCCAAACTCATTAGCCTCTCCAGAAGCCTCTGCATGCCGTGTCATCTTATTCCTGAGCCCTCGCCTTCATCTCTTTCTATTTTCTCTCCAGACTCAGGTTGCAGCTCTGCTTCATTCTCAAGCTCATTGTTTGTTTGGCCTCCTTGTCTGGGACCCACTGCCATGCGAGGCTCTCACAGACTCCTTCGCTGTCGGCTTCCTTCAGCTCCATTCCCAGCCTACAGCCTGACCCCGGCTGCCTGCTTGTCTAGAACAGAAGAGCTCACAAAGGGAACTCTGAATACAAACCTATTTTTGGAAACAAAGTAACAGAAAATCAATGTGGAAAATCTTTTTTTTTTTTAAATACTGTTGGGAAATAGAAGAGGAAGAGTGACAAAATCAAAAAGTAAAAAAAAAAAAAGAATGTCTGTGTACCAACAATGCTTCCCAGAATCTGTAACTCGTTTTAGGGATTCATTATTAGAAGTTATTTCATCTCTTCTGACAGAATAGACAAAAAGCAACTTATTTTATTAAAAGTATCCTTAAGCTATTATATACTTTTTTTTTAAATTGTTTTGTACCAATATGAAATCCATCTGTCAAATGACATCATAAAGACATTAATTATTATTAATTAATTATATGGTTCAAAAGTAAAATGTACACTAAACACTGCAAATTGATAAGCACAAAGAAACTTTAAGTAATTGTGTCTCACTTTACCCTATAAATGAATAAACAGTCTTAAATCTGAGGATTTTATTAATTATTTATTACCAAGTGTCAGACCTTTGTCAGACCACCAAACCTTGTAGTTTCCAAAAATGGGCGGTAATGCATGACAAACAAGTGTGCCAGATGTTAAAATGGTTCCAACTGTGAGCATTTGACAGCCATCTTTCACCTCACAGACCGCTCCTATGTGTTAAAATAGCAAGCACTTTCAAAATAAAAGGGTAATCATAAAAATCCAGCCACAACCTGTTGGTCATGAATTTGCAAGCTAACCACAGAAACAAAATTTTAAAAAAAAGTTTGTTATTTTTTATTTTGAAGATAACCATTTTCCATTGAAGTGAAAGGGAACTGACTTGCTTGTAATACAAGTCCATCGTGGTCACTTGATGAACAGACCTGGTTGTGATTCATCTGCAAATCAGGTCAAAAACAATTGATTTCATTATTTTTTATATTTTATTTTTCCAAATGTTTTTTTTTTTAAATCATACATCCTTTGTAACATTCTCTTCCTGTTTAAGTGTCACTTTCAGGTTCTGTTGTTGATTTCTGTACAAATGTTTGCCTCCTCAATAGATCTCGACCACGGCACGAAAGGATACCTCAGCACAGAAGAGCGACATCAGGCCGGAACTTTGAAATTCACTTGCACCTGAAGGACAGTGAACACCCCCATTGACAATAATAAAGTGCACTTTTTGAACAGAGATGGTTTTTGAAAGCGGAGTCAAGACAGCCATGCTAAATTGGAGAAACCTCTCGATAGAGGCAGGGGTTTGACAGATTTTTTTATCTCGTGTGCAATCTTGCTTTGACATTTCAAACTAGAATTTGATTTACATCTGGCACACACACCAACACAAGGTCTTGTTTTTACTGATTGTAGTTTATTAGAAATTTTAGTGTTCAATGTGTTTTCTTCAATCCAAAATCACTGCAGCAGTCTACAACAATGTTTTAGAGGACTTCATGATTCCTTCTGCAGTGGATCTGCATGGAGATGCAGATTTCATCAGCAGGACCTGGCCCATGCCCATCCTATTCAAGTATTGAAGATGGACATATTTTGAAAATACTTTATTGTGATTGATTTGATGTGATAATAATCTGTCTCTATCTTTTTGCAAAAAACTGAGAAGGAAATCATGATCATGATGAATCGTCATTTCTCCACAAACAGTAATTCTAATTTTCTGTAATTCCGTTTTTATGGGTTTGATGAGCTTGCAACCCAATTTATGTAAAAATAAATAAAGACTTACTCAATTAAAAATTGAGTCCTGAATCTAAATTTTTATTAGTTTTTATTGGAATTATGGAAATTAATACACTTTTCCATGACATTCAGATTTTTTTTGGATAGCTTTTGTTTATCCTTTTTCTTCTAATCTTAAATGTATTTATCACAATCATCCAACAATTAAACTGTAATGAAACCAGACAACCAAAACAGTAAGGGAAACAAGTTTATAGATTTGTTTCTATTATTTTTCTGTGTGCGTTTTTTTGTGTTTCTTAGCTCATGAACATGATTTCTGGTTATAAATGAAACATTTTAGGACTAGTAGACCTGAAAAGGATCAGAGACTCTATTTGATGAAGAAAAATATCAGCTTCAACTCTATTTTGAGTCTGGATCTCATAGTTTAATATGACTGGAAGTCTTATAAATGTCCCTGGCATTTGGTAGTATTTGAAAATGTTTCAATGTCCTTAATTTCACACATAGATCAGGTGTTCCTGTGTTTACTGTGCACTGCAGGAACTGGAAGTCTGATGCTTAGATTGGATTTATGTGAAAAAGTGCTAAACTGTGTAATGGTGCAATACAATTTATCACTAATCCTAAGAGAGCAGTTTAGAGCAGGATATTGATGTCAGCACAGCATGTACAAAACACTCTGAAGCTGCAATGAAGCATTATCTTGGAAAGTATAGTAGCCGCCAAACTGACGGCAACAGCTGTGCTCAGCAGACTGTCACAGGACAGTCACAGGAAGTAGGGCTTCAGTCACCTCGTCACGTGTGAGAGCCGCACATATGCTGAGATGCTCTAGATCCAACATCAAGTAAGACCTTTTTTATATTAGAGGAAACTGTCAAATTCATTTGTCTACTTGCTTAGAGCCAAACCAGCGTCTTCTTCTGCAGCAGACTGAGCTGCTGCAGGGGGACTACAGCAATCTGTCTGTTTTCATGTCTTGTGTTTCCTCTATCAAAGGTCCACGTCCTGCCGGTCAATATGTACTTCATTGAGCTCAGGGCTTTTTATCACATCCTGAAATCATTTTCGCTCAACAAAAATATAACAATCAGGAGAACACATGTGGAATGCTGATGGAGCCACAGTTCGAGCCATTTCCAGCACCTTTCAGCCCAGTCAGACGACTGTGCTGTTGGCTCTGTTATCACACAGGAGTATGGGGAATTTCAGGAGTCCTCTACAGGAGTGAGGAAGAGAAAATTGACCCCAGAAAAAGGGCTGTGAAGATGAAAGAGCTCTGCAGAGGAGTCTGCAAGAGCTGAATGAGAAAGGATGAAATATTGATCCCGACAACACTCTGTCAGAGTAACTAGGGTTTGAAATGCCACGATCTCATAAAACAAAAAGATGCTCTTTTTTTTTTTTATCTCGGCCTGCTGCTTATCTCCTGGTGAATCTTCCTCCTTTTGGGTCTGGAGCACTAGCGCAAACTTCCACATTTATCACCTTCAACTGAGCAGATGGGGAGACAGACAAGAGCAGCAGGATGAGAGCAACAAGCAAACGACTGCATTCATCAAAAGGAACACTGGCGTCCAGTCTGCAGATTTATATCTGCACTGCAATGACAAAAACAGCCCAAAGCACCCTCAAAGTTTCCTCGAGAGTGAATCAACTCATTAGGGATAGTGTCATGGTGAAATATATACATAGTGTTGAGAGGATGTGGAGTGCACAGAAAACACCTGGATTGTTTTCCTCACACAAAAAAAGCCTCTTTGCAAACAGAAACTGTTGGTAGAAAAATAAATTAAAGAAAAAACTTTATGAAATGTGTTTTTTTTTTTTTTTATGTTTTTGAAACAGAAGTTTTAAAAATAAACTAACAGTAAGACAAAGAATGGAAACTTTTGCATTCCTCTCCCTTTTTCTTCAGGATCACTGACTAAGGTTTATTATTTTTGTTTCATTTTTTTATTGATTCACAAAATTAAGACCTAAAAGGTGGTGAAAATGTTAAGACATTTTATTTTGGCTTAATTTTGATTTAATTTTATATAAAGACATTTTCAATTTTCTTTTTGTGATTATTGATGCTGATTTTACAGACAAGTCAATGGTTTCACTGCCTGTAGAATGCTGGTTTCATTCCTGGTTTATGAGGGTTCACAACCTGCTTGCAGAGCAGGTGTTTTATCATTTTCAAGTTGTCACATTGAGTTTATCATCTGTGACAGACATTTTTTTCTCTCCTCACACTCACCATAAATGACAGCAGAACATGTGGCAGCATCTTTCTTTCTCCCACAGGTTAAAACTGGGTTAAACGGATCACTTTGAAGTAAAGTAATTTCTGAAAACTGTAAGTACTTTGACAACAAAAATGTTTAGTAATATCCAGTCATACAGTTTTGAGCCAGGTTTCAGCACAGACAAGGAAAATGAAGATGTACAAGGATCCAGCCGTCCACAAGTCAGATTGGAGCGGAGCAGGGAGCTCATGGCCTGCCGTAGCAGCTTCTAACGTCACGTCAACATTTTTGAGTCTGCTCCTGATTTACAACTATTTGAATAGAGAAATACCAAAAAATGATATTTAAAGCTTAATTTTCTTTGTAGATGCCCTTCATTATGAGGAAAAATACCACAAGAAAATGTTAACAACACCAAAAAAAAAACATTTTCATTAGTAAGCTTCATCTTTAAGCAGTTTACACATTAGCGCACTTAGAAAAAAGCACGCACGCTTTTTTAAATTCATGTTATAGATGACTTGGAACATTGTAAAAAACATGGGGGCCACGAGTTATGGTTGTACATCACATTTTGATCATTGAGGTAACAGGTCAGGGTGATCATTTGGATGAATACTGTCTCCTGATTGGATAAACAGCCTCCTCTAACCCCTCACACTCTGTAAGCACACTCTCCGCCATCTGTTTCCTGCTGCTGGCATTGGGGTCTGTCACTTTGCTCTACGGAGCAAAGACCCCAGAAAACGCCACCAGCCTTGATGCATGAAAAACCTGAACAAAACACACAGCTGCATACAAACACACACAGAGGGCACATAAACTGACAATCACATTCTGAGTGAAGCAACTATGTGTTTTAAAGGGGAAACAAATGCAGAAATCCCAATTACAGCAGACTGAAGTAATTGAACAGTGTCCATCTCGCCATTCTGATCTGATGTGTTATTTTCTTCTATTGGTGTGCCTGACAGAAAAAGACAACAGTTAAACTGCAACAACAAAAGTGGAAAAATGGCCCATCAAGCATCACAATTTCAGTCACAGCAGCACACGTGAAGCAGAATACACTACGATTCATGAATCAAAAATAGCTTTTGTTGCTATGAAACTCAGTTGACAGTTTTAAAGGGGCTGGTAAGCATTCTATGGTTTTACTGCTATAAAAATTTTAAGGGTAAAAGAATCAAGCTTTTAAATAAAGACAGACTCATAAAAAAAGGCAATAACATCTCCAGCTACCAGCAGTTGTGTGTTTTGGGTCCAGAGTTACAGTCAGTCACAATTTTATCCTCATAGGGAGGAGGAGGAGTTTGTATTCTCATTTGCCCTATAGCTTAACATTGATGTTCCACCTATAAAGGACAAACAAAAAATGCTAGAAATCTATAATCCGGACTGCGTCCAGTTTACAATCTCTTATGGGAAACTGTCATGTTACGAATATCCAGCGGAAAGAGACCCAGGAGCAGGAAGACTCGAACAAGTCGGATAATTTCAAGTCCAAGTACAAAAGACGCTTCAACAACAAACAGAAAAGTAGCTCCTTTCTTGCTTGAATAATGAACCCAATGAGATAATTACAGGCAGCTGTGACCACCTCATGAAAGCCGCAGGAAGAAAACCAGAAAAAAAAAAACATGTTAAGCATGTAAGAAACCAGAGTCCTGTGTGACCCTTCATGACCTGCTGCATCCTCATCAGAAACAAAGTGACCAAGAAGATCTCATGTTTCTGTTTAGGCTTGAACCGCTCAAAATCTCTCTGTTCAT
This sequence comes from Adrianichthys oophorus, assembly GCA_036245035.1. Lineage (NCBI taxonomy): Eukaryota > Metazoa > Chordata > Actinopteri > Beloniformes > Adrianichthyidae > Adrianichthys > Adrianichthys oophorus. The sequence continues at coordinate 10,054,374 of BSAI01000072.1, read as the reverse complement.
ACAAAGTTAAATTCCCCAGAGAATCTTGGCTGTGAGACGTCACTACATTCATACATTTGCTAAACGACCATGATCTAAACCACATAAAACAGAATGATTTAGACTAGAATATTTTGTTCTTTAATTGTATGGCTATCAAGCTTAAACAAGCAGCATAAGTGGAAAAATTATAGAGAAAAAAAATTGGATAAAGTAGTCATGATGCACTGTGCTGAACAGACAAGTAAAGCCGGTAAATAGCATTATAAAATATTTGTTGTTTGTGACGAAAATTGAAACAGCTGACCCTCCAAATGCTTACCAAACATCTAACACCTTAGCTATTCAAATCTTTGTGATGTAACAACCGGCATGAGAGCATTTCTCCTTCTGTTTCCAAACAAATTTCCCTGGTGTGGTTGTGCAGGCTGCAGCGGTGTCGTTGTCTGTCAACAACATGCGATCACGGCATTTCTAGCTTCATATCCTGCCAGACAAGCTTCCGCACAAGCACACAAATGAAAGCACACTTGCACAGGTAAGATGTTTTTAGAGAACAACACAAGTTCAGACACAGAGGAGCCTTTGACAGAAAAAAGAAATAAATACCCACACCATGAGGTACACAAAATGTAAGGAGTTGCTGCTTTTGAGTTTCAACATAAGTCTCTCTGATGCAAAGTTTTTTATGTAGCACTGCTGCAAAGCAAAACAAAATATGAAAGATTTACAGAAAATGAAGGGATGGAATGAGTCCGACTCCTTAGATGTATATTTTTTATACAGGAGAGCCTGCAGAGAAAACAGCTGTAATGCTCTGCAAAAAGACTGCTCATCCTGTGGGTCATTGGTGCATTGTATATTCCCATGCGTATTATATTCTCAGAAAAAGAGGCCTGCGTTGGGTTGTTTGGCAGTACTTCCCGCTTACTCATTGCTACCAAACTGTTTCTCTGACGTAGCTATTCCTGCTAAAATTACACAGAGTTCGACTGCGTCAGCCGCTGTGGAAGCCAAGTTTGAGTCGACACTTTTTGTTTACCAAGAAGTCTGTTGTTTTCCAAAAAGATCCCTTATGTAATTGAGCTATTTTGGGTTGAATCGTTTTTTGGGCATGATGCTGTGAATGAATTTAAACAAGGTGGAAGGGAGAAAAAGCAGCAATATGGGGTATTTAGAGAGACGAGGAAGGGAAAATGTGCTGAAGCTGCCGCTCAATTACAGACTGCAAATGCACAAACATGGAGAGGGCGATGGAGAAAAAGAGCAGCTGCTGAATCCATGCTTTCCTTTAGCTAAAGTCACCTCTTCAATGCTGACTTTCAAGGCTTTGATGAGGAAGAAGAAGAATTAAAGAAGATAATCCTGCTGGGAGAATGCATATTTATAAAACTTAAAGTTCAACCGTGAGCAGAACGGCACGGTCAACACATCATCTGCGCTTTAATAAACGGAAGATTGAGCTAAAAATTTGGAGATTGTCACACTGAAGTGTGCTGAAGCTGCTTTACAGCGCACCAACTTAAAGCCCAGCTGCACCCTTCAAGGTTTTCAGATGATTTTAAACGCTAATGTTTGTTTTTTTGAGTAAACCTGATTCTTAAAAGATTTTCTTTATATGTTCTGTCATGAGCTACTTACAAGAAACCAGAAAATAGAAGATGGCTGGAAATGAAGGATGCGGTTGCTGTGTCATCGTGACGACAACATCACTACACAAACAAAACTAAGGATTTCAAAAACAGAATATTTTCTAAAATGCAGCAATGGTGAAGAGGTAAAACAGTTGACCTCTGATCAAAAGTTCACAGGTTTGGTGTCAAGTGTCCTTGAGCAAGAAATGGAACCCAGCATTGCTCCTGGAGGTTATGGTTTGGCACCAGTGCTCAGCAGTGGAGCCGCCGTTAGTGTGTGAATGGGACTGTGACTGTGAGGCGCTTTGGGTCCTTTAAGGAAGATAATAAAGCACTTTATAGGTATTGACCATTTAAAATCTGCAATGATTGCATAAAAGAATTTAAGAAGAACTTAAGCTCGGCTTAAGCTTAAGCAGTGATTAGAAAGGAGATGGCTTTGAGACACTAACCTATGCTGATATGGAAGAAAAGCTGAGGGTAAACAGATCAATGATTTCACATTTTTAAACTCTATAAAGTTCATAAAATTATTCCAAAAATAATATCCGACATGGACAGTCACTGTAAATGAGAACTGGACTACGTGGCTCCTCCCCCCTCGCATTCCAAACAGGAAGTAGCCGCTGGCTCCAAGAAGCCACAATCCCAGTCTGATGTTATTGGTCAAAATAACCATTCTTGCTCTGATACGTTTTTTTAACATGTTGTTGCTAATCCTATATTTTTAAAATCATATTTTACCAGTGGAAGTTATTGAAGTTATAAACTTCCTAAAATCATCTGCCTCAATAAATGTCGGTGGTTTCATGTCGGCTGTGACTGACAGATTCTCCCCAGCCCGCTTTCAGTGGAAGGGATGTGGCATTTTAGCAAGCTCACTCCTGATTGGCGAGGGTGGTCGTCATAGAAATATAGGCTCAGACCAACTGAACAATTCCTGCTTACTGACGTTCCTTCACTCCAACGTGGCAGTGTCCGTATCGAGAATAAATAGAATTCACGTTATTTCATTGGAGCTGGAAGCATTTTCTATGCGTGATGGGTTACTGGGTCCAGTTCTCACATACATTCAATGATTGCAAAGCGCAATGGTCAAAAAACAGTTGCCTTCGTACTAAAACCTTTATGGATAAACCCACTTGAAACCTTGAAACATTAACAAAACAAGTGAAGCAAAGGTATATAACTTGATGGGATCTAAGAGTTATTTTATTTAACCTGCTAGTTGGTTGTTGTCACCCTTGAATGTAATTTTTACTTTAGAAAATGTTCTTTGTTTTTGTTCCTTGTCCTTTTGTCAACTCCTTTAAAACCATTTCATTAAAATGCACCAAAAACATTGCAAAGGTAAATGTTTTCCTGCAATATTCCTGCAAGTCAAGGATGAAAACAGACAATGAAGCACTTCAGCAGGCATACAGTGTGCACATTTATATGCAGCACAGCGTCGAGCGCCGTTTCTATTTTCAGCAAGTTTGACTCTGTTGTAGCAGCGAGGGAGGAAGAGTGGGGCATTGTAATTGCAAATATTAACCCAGTCCAAATAAAATTCCCAGCAGTCGTCCCTGAGCTTCACCGCAGTCCTGAATCATCTTTGCGTAATGAAATCAGTGTGAAACTCTGTCTCATGCTGTCGATTCTTTTCATTTCAATCATGCCAAACAACTGATAAGATAAGGTGTGTGTGTGTGGGTTAACACTAATAATGCTCCATTAATTTGTTGCCCGGAAAACATACAAAAATTGGCTAGCCGGAAAAATAATCAGCAGCATCTTTTGCTGGACACAACCATGAAGTTTTAATGAGATGCTTTCTCTGGGCTACAGATTTTGCTGGAAAATAGACACTTTTCCAGAACACTTTATGGCTCCATAATGATGTCTGCGCTGACCCTCTTACAGCGCGCTGATGCTGAAGCGCGCTGTAAATGCATAACATCTCATTCATGGGTATCCATTACATGCCTTACTCTTTGCTAAACAACACTAAGCACACTTAACATCTCAGATTAATCACAAAATCTGTCATTAACAGAAGAGTGAGGAGCTGAAGACGCTCCTTTTAACATGCCTTTCAACACATGAGTGGCCAGCTAAAGGATCAACTTTACTTTAACTGACAGACGCGTCTGAAAGCTGTGGACTACATAATCCTCATGTTTTATCCAACACAACACTCCCATGTGACTTTATAATGAGCAGCTAAAGGCCTTTAATGTTCCAGCAGGCTGTATGAATACAAAACTGATAATAAGTCACAGCAACATAAGAGATTAACATCTGGCTGTTAATGTAAAGCTGTCAAATGCTCGTGTCTGTGGCTCCCATATCACCATAAAATCACTTGACGTGAAGAACAGAGGCAAATAAACTGGGCTTGGAACTACATCCAGCTATTAAAGTCAAGGAGATTGCAGGAAATGTTTCATATCTTTGATTAAAAAAACGCTGAAATCAGCTATGCGCTGGGCCGTCCTTGCAATCGGACTCAATGAGATCCATCGAGCGGTGTAGGATTGATTTCACATATTGTTGCAATCAGAGCTCCCAAAGCAGTATGGCGTCCTTGAGGACAGAGATGGATCGTCTCCGCCTGTCTGCCAGCATGAATACAGAATAAGACTACATGACTCAAGCCTGTTTGGTTGTGCCAAAAAAAAAAAAAAACTTTGAAATTTAATTACTGCATAACTACAAAGCAAACAAAAACACTGAAGCGAGTTGGTTTTACTTTTTTTCACGTTTCATGGGGGTACTGGTGTGGGGATGGCCGGAAGCTGTCCCTCCTTTTCTTTTTTTTTTTTCATTCCATCACCCACCTCAGCTTAACACAGGCATTGTCCTGACCGCTGGTGTCGGCTAACCTTTGCACAGTTTGTTGACGGAATGAGGATGTTTCTTGGCGGAATGAGCTGCTTTACATGTGTTGGTTTGTATGCACAAGTGTGCTTGTGAACTGTATGTTGACAAGTTTGTGAAGACTCTTGAGCCAGCAGGTATGTTTGTAACAACTGAGTGTGTGGACAGGCCCCGCCCATTTTGGACTAACATTCACACTTGTAATGATTATAAACTTCCAGCATCTTGTTGCCTGTTGTTCTATGATTCTACACCACCACCACCCCCCCACCACCACCCGGTCATCCTCCACTGTCTGTAACCCACCCCCCTTCCCTGTGTTTTGTGCCCCCCGACATCCCTCTGTATTCTTTCCCCCTTTTTTTATGTCCTTTCGAACAATAAAAGGATACAAACATAATTAATATCAATAAAGTTTAGTATAAATTACAAAAGGGGTTTGTACAAACATACACCTTGTGTGTCCGATGATTTATAACCCCCAATTGTAACAGTAAAATCTGTCTAACACAAGAGGCTCTCGGCTCATATCTGTTTGCTCAGCTGATGGACAGGACAAGTTTAAAAAAAACACACAAAAAAACCAACGCAATTAACGTATTTATATTTTTAAAAAACATTTTCATTCTTTGTTGTATGACATGTTCCCCTACTTGGTCATCTTTGGAAGATAACTGAAATCATTCTAAAGTTTTAGAGTCCCACTCCAATCATCTTTGAATTTTAAAAGCGTTCCCAGTGGTCTTTTAATTATGATTATGCTGTTTTTAGGCAAAATAAAAAAAAAATGTGTGTAATTTTCCAGGACATCGTTTCTCCAGAGCAGCAGTAGTTCATATAAATTCACCTCTAAGTTGTGGGCGTAACTGTTGGCACCGAGTACGTCTGCCCCCAATTCTAATCATCCATCTATTTGCACTCTCTCCCGTTAGCTAACAGCCCCTCCTGATCCCAAACTAACATTACCGGTTTAAAAAAAAAGGCGAGTAACGTTGGAGCTATCCAGCCGTACAGTTTGGACCCAAATGCTAGTTTAGACAAAGAAGGCGATATAGTAGTCTGCAAGTGGATGGGATCGAAATGGGCTGTCGATTGTAGCACCTATGACACCACTTCAAGTTTTTCCCCAATTGCATTTTTTTATCAGCTCTGGATTCATAATTGAATGAAGAAATACAATTTTAAGATTAATTTTCTTTATAGATGTACTCTATCATGAGAAAAATGCTACCAGAACATGTTAAACACACAATTTTTATCGGAGTGGATCTGTAAATTATTATCGAACATTACATTTTTTTTCTAGATGAACGTGGAGTTTAAACTGTTTTGGTAGCAACCACTTACACAATTCTGTATTGCCCCACAATTCTGGGGCAATACAGTAATAAATGGCTGTTTACTGTGGCGGAGCACTTCTCAAGTCACTGCTGGTTTCACCAGTGCTCTGCTGATGGGGTTCTTGAGGCGGGGTGGAGTGCTTGTAATGCAGCCACCAGATTACCGCAGAGGCAGTTTCTTTAATCTCTGCAGGACCAGACTGTACTCCGTCTGAAGCGTGGTGATTAAAAGAACCCACTCCATTTGTCAAACCTTAGAGCTGACCTTTATAGCAAGAGACTCATTTTAACAGTAAACAAAACCACAAGGCAGTCACTTGTCCTTAAAAGATGTAATCACCAGCTGACTGGTTAATTCTAAAGTAGTTTTATGTTTAGCTGAAGACATTTTTATTTTTTATCATTTTTTCTTTATAAGATGAATTTGAATGATTAAAAACATTGCAAACAGAATCATAGCACATAAAAACATTTTTAGGCACAGCAAAATGTTAAAAGCATAGCTTTTAAAAAGGATTAAGTATAAATGTTTGTAACATTCAAAGAACTTCCAGCTTCAAAAATGCTAAAAGTTTTATTGGTTGTTCAAAAAAATGCAGTTTAAATCTACAAGGCAACGTGTGATTGAATTACGGCCCACCAGAGGCTGTGAAAATTAAATGTAATGAAATAAGTTTCTCACAGGGGAAACAACGCTTATCACTCGATTCAATTTGGAGAAGTTGAATTAAAAAACTGCTGACATGTGAAAGTTCTTCATTAGCTGGTGCAGTTTAAATGAAAAATACTTTTACCTGTTTGTACCATTACAGTCTCTCGCTACATGATTATACAAGCGCCCTTGGAGCAGAAGGAAATGCTCCTTGAATATCCTCATGAGGTAAATTGCTATTGCAAGAAAAAAAAGCTTCAAGTCACTCAATATGAAGGAAAAATATGTGTTTACAGAAAAACGAACAGAAGCTGCCATGTTTATCCTCTGAAGCTTGACGTGTAAACACTCAAGAAGAACAAACAACATACAGAAAAAAACAGAAAGAGTAGGAACAAAATGATACACTGTAAGAGAAGAATCCCAGAATCACTTTTATTAAGGATTTTAAACATTGAGTAATGCTGACAAATCACATTAAAGACTCACTCCAGTGAAAATTGTATTTTCGTGGTTTTAACGTGTTCATGTAGCATTTTTCTCATGATGGAAGACCAATTAAGAGAATTAAGATTAAAACTGTGTTTCTGAGTATTTCTTTATTCAAATCATTGTGAATCAGGAGCAGATGAAAAAATGCTGTCAGAATCAAGCTTGTAGTTGATACATAACATCTACAATCGGAAGGCCGCAGGCTCCCTGCTCTGCTCCGTTCCTTGTTTTGATTTGTTTTCCTCGTCTGAGCTGGCATCTGGCTAAAACTATACAACTTGATAGCTCCAATGCGGCTCGCAATTTTTGTAATGTTAGTTTGGAGTTGTAAGGGCCTGTAAGGTAGCAGGAGAGAGTGTAAACAGAGAGAGGATGGGAAAAGGGGGCAGGCTCCCTCTGTACCAACAGGCCCTCAACTCAGAGATAAACTTCTGATACATTCCTACAGCTCTGAAGAACTATGTTCTAGAAAATGTTTTTTTTTTTTTTTTGCTAAAACAGCATAACCATACTTAAAACACCTCTGGGGATGCTTTAAACAAGAGATCAAAACATGACTGGAGCAACCATTTTTAAAATTAAAAACTCCAACTTCAATTTTTATTTTTAATTAATGTGTTCATCCAGATTCCATGTTATTTGTTTCTCTTGAAAGGAGAATTGTAGGGGAAAATTCTGAGATCTGGATGAGGAAATACAAAACTCACCCAAAGATCTAAAAAAAATTATCAAACAAAAGGAAAAAACATACATACTACAGTGCAAGCTTGCAGAGAGGTCTCGGGACTTTAAGGTGGCCCCTTGGCACACCACCAAAGAGAGATAATAGGACCAACATTTATTTAAGTGCAATTTGAGAACTATAATAAACCAATGAATGACTCGGTTTTTGCAGATTCATCTGTGTAAAAATAACAAAAAATGGAAGATGTTTGACGGCTTCAGAAACCTTGGTGTTTGAAGTCATGATAATCAATTTTGACATTTCAAGTCAAGATAATAACAGATTGAGTCAAGAGTTCTTTATCATTTAAATAGGATTTTGATCGGAGAAGAACAGACGGAAGAAGCAGCCATTTGTAGGATGTAATTTAGATTTTAACTGTGAACTGAGAGCACATATTTGAGCTCAGAATCAGAAGAGCTGAAGCTGAACACCAACCATTTCAAGATGTCTAACTCTGAGGACGGGGCCGGGCCTGAACGAAAAGATTTGTACATTTTCATGAACACAAACCCCTGCTAATTGTTCTCGACTACCCCGTATTTTATTTATGCATCAAGTTCAACAAACTATCACTTAAAAGAAAGTGCTCTCTCCATGTAAGCTCATGTGATCCTTTAATCCTAACTTCCAACTTTGCAAGAGTTTTTTTTCCAATAGTTTTTATCAGGAAGCTCAGAATGAGCCGATTTTGACACATACCCATAAATGTGTGCTCTGTCAAAAATAAAAGCAGATCCCGACAAAATAATAGCCTTTCCTGCAGGCCTGTGAAGTTTTTAGCCTCTTAGCTTATTTTACTTTCCTTCCGACAGGTTTACCGTTGCAAATATCCATCCTCAAATTCTCAAAGTGAGTCTATATTGCCCCACCATTTTCTCTGGCTAAATCAACGGCTTTTAGTGGTGTTGCTGAACTGGTGTTTATATGGGTTGTTCCATTTGCAATCATGTGCAATCTGCAGTGCAGCACTTCCTTTGGCAAAAAAGTGAAACCATTTTCTTTATTGCAACACCTAAACTCTCTTAAACAGACCTGGATGAAGAAAGCCAATTTTTTTGTTCACGAGTTTAAAAATAATAATAAAGTCAATGGTTGTCTTAGTTAAAACTTTAACCTCCTTCAAAAAGACCTTTTCTGGAGACTATTATTCTTATGCGGTCACAAATACAACAGCCGATGAGAAGGCATTAGCAGAATCTTGCCACTTCCCGATTTTTTTGTTTAACTGTTGCCGTGGTCATGAATGTGTAGAGGCAGTCAGGCAGCCATCATACGTCGCAGATTATGTCATTACGAAATTGGGCAACAGCTGGGTGACCACTGGGCGGTGGCAGCCTGATCGCCAGCCAGCAGCAGCTTTGATTGGACGATATGTAAATGTCTCCAGACGGCAGCCATCCATCTCAAGTGCAACTGGCCGCCAGCCCATACCGGGGGTATATAAAAAGTGGGCCATTCTGCTGTACTGGTCATTTGCAACTCAGATATTGAGCTCACATTATAAACTTGTCAGTTTACAAATGTCCACATTTTTAGACAACATGCTTCCCAAGAAAGCACAATGTTCTGTCTTCTTTGTATTCTTCTTAGCATCAACCGCAATTCGTCAATACGCAGGTCTCGGAGTCACTGTGGTAGTGTCAACGCCATGATGAGTTTTGTGCAGCGTCAATGCAGTCTCTCCACTTAGACCCACGGTGGCTGGGATCGCCAGATTGACATCTGGTCATCGCCGGGGCTGTCGACCCATGTCAACAGCCCTCGCTGAGTGCTTGCGCTGCTACTGTACGATTTCTAACATTCGGACGGTGGCAGTACTGGGGCTGGGGGTTGGCATTCTGAAATCATCAGACAATTTTGGAACCTTTGGGAACAGTTTGTCAGACCATGGCCAATGAGGCAGGATATGACAAATAGAGAAAATAGAGCAACCGGACAGATTTTGAAACACATTCATTAAGGTTATTTTAGAGGTGAGAAATGAAGGGTCACATGTTAACTTTTAGTATAACTTCAATTTCATAAATAAAATCAAAAAGCAAGGTTAAAAAAAAGCTACCTTGAGTTGGGTTTAATTCTGTTGTAATTTTGGGCCATTTTACAATTAAATAAATGTAGACCAGAGGTGGACAAACTACAGCCAGCCCGGCAGCCAAATGCGGTCCATTAAACTATTTAATATGGCCTGCCAAACTGGAATAAATTATATTAATAATCCTAAATGATGCTTAATTTTCCCTGTAATTCTGGTCAAAGAAATGTACCTTTATTTAGGTGCAGAAAACAATTTTGCATTCATGTGGGGTTGGAGGCTTTGTTGTTTTTCTGACGATCATGTGTGTTTTCCAAGACCGACAGTCATTTTGCTGATCATTCCAACTAAAATGAGAACAAAAGCCACCGTTTTTAAAATAAAAACTCCAAAATGTTCTGTTTTCAATATTAGTTTAATCAAAATTGAAGTGTGTTTCATCCAGATTCCATGTTTTTTCTTTCTCTTATGAGATGGATTACCAAAACACTATACGTATCTGCTCCTAATGGGGCCCTTTTGTCAAATTTTAGAACCCTTTAGCCTTGCTTCCACTGAGGGGTCCGGTACGGTACGGTCCAGTCCTGTCTGCTTTTTTGAGCGTTTTTATTGTCAAGTGGACCCATTAAACAGTACCGATCCGTACCTCTGGAGGGCCCCCATTGGTCGTGGTCCATAGAAAAGTGGAATGAAACTGTTGGGCCGCTATAGCCACCAGTTAATTGGTAAAATGTGAGGACGACTTATGGAAAGGGCTGAGTGGAAATGCTCGCCAGATTAACTGGACTGTACTGAACCGGACCACACATTGGAAATAAGGCTATTGTGGCCCATAAGTAAAAAAGCTTGCCCACCCCTGATGACTTGCTTGGCATGCCACCTAACGGTCATCAATTGAACTGATCTGGATTTAGTGGCATTGGTTGTAAAACTGCTCTCATACAGGAAGTAGAAGTGCTGCCCTTCTAGGGTTGTGATACACAATGTATTTACTTACAACTGAATGCAATAAACTGGATTGTAAAATAAGCTCCATATTTGAAGAAATCAGGTGTAAATAAAAGGCTAAAAAGACAAGGTAAAGGCAACAGAGAAGACCATTTCTAGTTTCCAGTCCACACATATCTTTACTGTGTGAAGTATAATACATTCATTTCTGTCATCTGTTTTATAACATCAATTTGCCACTTCTTTGTTAAAAACTCTATAGACTGAATTTTTCCTCTTTATTTGTGTAATTTTTTATTTATCTTTAACAAAGCATTATAGGTGCTCTGCAGAGCCAGTGAGCATTTTTCTGTTCTTCACAAATCAAAGCAGTGAAAGTCTTCTCACTCTGTCAGCATGAGTTAGTTATTGAACCTATGATCAAGCTCCTGTAATGCATTATTTATCTACAAATGGTTTAGATATTATCTAGCTCATTAAATGTTTAGATGTATGTAAGGCTTTTTTAGATCAATATTTTACATCAAAAATGTAAATGTTAAAAAATCTAAAGAGAAAATTTAAGTAGAAATGACTTAAGAAAAAACAAATTTCAAATGTAAAGCTATGTCTATCCCTTCCCAACTACAGCGTGTGGGACAGCAAACAAAGATGCCCAGATCTTCTATAGAAACTTCCAACAGTTCCGCTAGAGGAATCCCCAAGGTGCTACCAAGCCAGGGGCTCCACTACGAGCTCCTCTCGAGTGCCTGTATTCCTCACCCTCTCTCTAATGAAGCGCCAAGCCTCCCTGTGGAGGAAATTCATTACAGCTGCATGTATCCTGGATCTTATCATTTTTGTCATGACCGAAGGTGAGTGTAGGAATAAAGATTGACCAGTAAATCCAGAGCTTTGCCTTTTGGTTCAGCTCCTTTTTCCCTACAATGACACAACGGCTCCATTACAACGGCCATCAAACGCACGTTGAAAGCTAAACCAGGTGGAACTTTGACCAATCAGGGACTTGAATTTGGCAGTGTCCGTTTTCAAATTTCCTTACTCCAGATAGCTGATAATTTGCTTGATTATTTTCTTATTCTTATTATTTCTTACCAATAACATCATTTTCAAAAAGCTTTTTAACTGCTCCAACTTGCATCAGAAAAATGTCAAAAATTGAGGTTTCAATCACTTTTTCAACATGATAAATGTTTACTAGTGAAGAGTGGTCTTACTTTCTTTTCTTTTTGTAAACTATTCCTATCTTTCCAGATAATTAGGACTTTTTTTTCCCTGTTGTTGCACCAAGAAACAGAATGTGTGAGTCTAATTGCGATTGCATGTGCGTACCTTGGGACTGGTCATCTATATGTCCAAGAGTTTCGATCTGCTCCACCAGGTCATTGGAGTTCCACTGACTCATGCCAAGCAGAATGGCGCTTTTCCCTTCCATAACATCTGCTGGGACAAACACAAACACACATTTATACGTGACCTAATCCAAGTCCTGCATATTTCACTGATTAGTAGAACCAGTTGTTTTTGAAGCTCAGAAAGATAACAAATGGTGAACGTAGTGCACTCACAAAACACTTCTCTTCTATGGTTAACCACTTATAGCCACAATACAGACCGCTATTTTATGCTATACTCTTTACCCCACTCACTACTTTTCCATTCGTCTTCCCTGCTCTTGTTTATCTCATGCAAACTTTAATAAATTCATGTGGAGCGACTGTACGCAGTGAAGCAGGGGAATGTACACGATCAAGACTGCTTTAGTGGTTACAGTCAGGTTGTGTTCTGCACCACACAGCAGAAAATAACAACAACAAAAAAAGGTTGCAGGAGAAACTGTTTTGTATTGTGGTCACACAATTGCATTGTCCAGCTTTACATACACAGTATAACTAAAAATTCCAGAAGCTGCTTTGTCAAGCAAACAATTTCAAAACTTAACACCTCTTACAGCTGTGACAAACTCACAGTTTACTGTCCTCGAATATGTAGACTAAAACAGTATAAGCTGGATTTATATTAGCAATTCTTTCTGAAAAAAGGTCGTGTAAAGGGTTTCTTTTATTGATTGATTGATGACAAATTATTTTCAGAATCTTGCAGTATTAACAATGTTTGTATACTGAACAAGTGAGAAAGAAATACTTGTATGCCACTCCAATCAGCATCTGATCTACTGTAAAAGCATTTCCAGTGGTCAATTAATTATGATTATGCCGTTTTTAACCAAAATATTAAAAAAAAACCTGTGTTGTTTTATAGGACATAGTTTCTGCAAAGCAGCAGTAGTTCATGAGAAAATTGCCTCTGAAAAAACCCTTTCCCATCACCCAAAACATGAATGCATCGGAATGAAGCAGAGCAGGGAGCTTGTGACTCGCTCCTTGCATTTTCTTCGTGTAATAAGTACAAGTATTTTCTCATTTGCTTCTCATTCACAATGATTTGAATATAGTAATACTCAAAAATGCTATTTTAAGCTTCATTTTCTTAATACATGTTCTCCATCATGAGAAAAATGCCACAACAACATGTTAAAAACACAAATTTCATCAGAGTGGGTCTTCTTGGGGAGATGGACCAGTGCCTTGGGCTTGTGTAGGTTCAGAAATCAAATTGATACTTTAGAAGTTACAAACTAAAGTATATTTCTGGGGTTTAAAGATTTAAAATGCATTTTCATCCCTGAAGAGCTGATAATATAAAGAAAGAGTACAGCTCAGCTACATCATTGTCCTAAGAGACTAGTTTTGATTAGCTACATGTACTTTTGGTTCATATTTAAAAAACGGTCTAGTTGTCATTGCTTGAAATTGAGGAAATATTAGCCTGGATAAGTTATGTAGGGAGATACTCATCCACCTGCCACACTTCCCTCCGCTCTCACACATTTCTGCCTGGCAGCTCTGACATGGGCCTACACAGCTTGTCCACTTGGATCACTCTGCAGCCGTGTTACTGGTCACAGTTTGTCTTTCACTATCTGCTCTGTCACTCTCCCCCTGTGGCGCTCTCTGCTCTCCTTCCAATCCCCACAGTGTCGAGAGCATAACGATGCAGTGACATGGCATGCACGCTCACAGATTTAAACAAACAGAGACAAGAGCAAGCAATGAGTGTGAAAGCAGTGCATATTTGATGCAGTCACAGCCCTGCAGGACGCTTACGAGCATGTGTTGCACAGACCAAATTCAAAGCAGGCAAATATTAAATATAATAAATAATCCATTGAATAAGAGAGCAAAGCAGTAATGGCCCCACAAGCAGAAACTTCCAACAAAGAAACATTTGAACTGGAGGCAGAAAAGTAAAACAAATAAGAGATTGGAACGTCAAAAGCATTTCCTGCCTTCTGAATATATGAGAGACCCACAAATTGAATTTCCTAAAGGAACAAAAAAAAAAAAAAACAAAGTTTATGTGGGGTTATGGACCCAGGACATTTGTTTTGTTTTTTTGTTGGATTCCACTTCCTGTTTTATTTTGTTGCTGGTTGTTACTTCCTGTGTTCTCTCCCTCCTTATTGGCACACCTGTTTCCATTTACCTCATCCCCTCCTCCTGTTATAAGTCTTTGTCTCCCCTGCACTGGTTGTCGGATGGTCTTTTGTACCTTCATGAGTTTGTGTTCAGTTTCTTGTGAACCTTTCTTGATTAAACGAGAGAACTTCGTATTACGAGTGTCGTCTGCATCTGTGTTCACACGTCAACCCTGACAGTTTAGCCTTGCCGGCAGCTGACAGCTCTAAGAAAGAAATACAATTTAGACACATCCCTCAACCTGTAAGCTCCCAGTGAGTTAAAGTCTGCATGTGTGAAAGAAGGATAGCTGCTGTGATTGTTACACAACCAGGAAACATGATCCACTCACCCTGTCACCACAGTGTATTACTAATTTTCAATTCCTTCATCTCATCCTGTGTTTTTCTTGTTGCAGCAGCAGTGCATACATGGCTTTATTTTAAGCCAGCTAAAGATCAGATGGCGCACCTCTAAAATGCTATTTATTTGGGGATTATCTGTAAACTGATATAAGGGGCATGAAGGCAGGTAACTAGGCCGCTGAAGGCGGATATTGAAAAATCTCAAGTGCAGCTCTCAAGCAGAAAATGTATAATGTAACACACAAAAAAGAAAAAAGCAGAAGTATTTCTGGCTCTTCTCCAAAACAAAATCATTATTAAAATGATGTCTGAAAAAAAGTAAAGCCTTGCTTTTGCTTTTTAAAGTGCAGCAGACGTACACTAGCTCGGAAGCAGAGTCTAAAATAGCAAAAAGCAATGAATATGCTTTTTAAAAAAAAAGGCATCTTGTCAAGCAAATATGTCTCCATTCATTCATTTCCTTCCAGCTGAGGTCACATCCTTTACCTCTGGCTATGCTCTACTTTCAAACAAGACCTTACTTAATTTGGTTAAGATAGCCGAAGCTTTGATCTCATTTTTAGCTACAGGCCACAGTTGTCTTATCATAGATGTCTGTTGGGCTCTGTCTTAAGAAACACTTTAAAATACTCTTAAGAAAACAAGCTGATGCTAAAGATAGTAATCAACCTGCATCATTTTTTTAGGAATTTAAATCAGTTTGTCAGACCATTGAATGCAGATAATAAAGAATAAAAGAAATTATCTAAAACAAGACCAAGTTTTCAGAAATGTTTTATGTTTTGGTATAGTCCTGCAACATTCACTTGATACGTGACATTAAAGAACCATTCTGATGATAATGGCATTTTTGGGGTTTTTAACATGTTCTTGTGGCATTTTTCTCATGATGGAGCACAAATATAAAGAAAATCAAGTCTAAAATTGCATTTCTGAGTATTTCTTTATTCAAAACGTTGTGAATCAGGAGCAGATGAATAAATGCTGTTAGAAAAAGCTGGTAGGTGTGACGTCAAAGATACGGCAAACCACAAGTTCCCTTGCTCCACTTCATTCCAATGCATCCACTTGCAGACAAATAGATCTATAAACTTCTCCATTTTCTTTGTCCGAGCTGGCATCTGCATGGCTAGATAGCACCAATAATGCTCAAAATGTTTTGTTGCATTTCTAATGTTAGCTTGGTGTTGTGAGGGGCTTTAAGCTAGCAGGAGACCATGTAAACAAAGGGATGATGGGATATCAGTGGAGGCTTACGTCCGTGCCAACAGTCCCGCTCACAACTCAGAGTTGATTTTCTGATAAAGTCCTGCCGCTCTGCATGAACTATGTCATAAAATACAGTGGGTTTTTTTTATTTTTCCTATAAACAGCACAAATAAAAGACCACTGGCAACACTTCTAAAACAAATCAAAAGATGATTGGAGTAGGACTTTAAAAGACAGAAAAAGAAGTGCAAATGGATAAAACCCCAAATCTAGAAATAAAAATCAATGCATAATTGTATAACTTGATAAAAAGAAATCTCCCCTTTGTCCTCATGGTCCCATTGCATCACTACATGTTTCAACAAGGTGTTGCAGAAGGGACATGTTCTAGACCAAACACCTTAATGTGCACATCTGACACAAGCAGAAAGATGCTACAAAGCTGTCAGTACTGGCTGTGAGTTTCCATCTGAGGTGTCTACAGAGATAAACCCATCCAAGTGACCTCCACAAGCTCCTGTTGACATTCACAGTCAAGGATTTGTCATGTCTGTCCCTTTCTGTCCCTGAAGGTTTCAAACTTAACTTTAAATTAGATTTTTCTAATAGTATAGCTTTGATACAAATGCATATATCTCAGTTTGGACCGCAAACAAATTGCTTTCAGTTTGGATTTCAATAAAGCACCATACATTCCATTTAAAAATGAAAATACATTTATTGACATAATTTCTAAATATAATAAAGCAAAAAACACAGTTGCAAATGCAAATGTCAGCTTAGTCACATCAGGTTTAATAAGCCAAAGAAGAAAGTCTTTTCATAAAGACAAAACAGCAGCTGTACAATAAACACACGTCCTTCTCGCTTACAAGCACCTTTTTTCCTTTAGCAGCAATTTATGATGCCATTTAAGTGTGGGAGCAGCCATCACCATGAATATCCATTCAGGCAGAATCTTTTTTTTTTTCTTCCCATCTCATTTAAAAACATGGCCTTAAAGACCAAATCTGGATTAAATAAACAGAAAACACAACTGCTGACATCAACACAGCTGCACACATTTCTGCTTTAAGAAAGCTCGTGCAGATCTGAGCCCAACTAACTCTAAACATTGATTTTTTTTTTTTTCCCTGTAGTTTTTTGGGTATTCTGGGCCCATGAAGGTTTGGGGCTCTGAAAAAACACAGCAAAAAATAAAAGACAAAAAAGTGTAAAGATGGACAACCAGACAGATAGGAGTCTTGCTTGTGCCTGCCTGAAGTCTCAGGAAGAGCATTCAACATATAATGTATAAGGCATATCTAAAGGATAGAAGGAGGAGATAGATATATGAATCAATAGACTGATATGATGATAGCATAGTTTTCCAAGAAATTTAGAGGCTTTGGGGATATGACACCCCAAACACCCAGTCTCTTAGTATGCATTTCCATCTTCTTTGGAGTTTGAATTACTCAGTTAAATTTGTCAGCAGAATAGTTGAGCTCATTTGATCAGTTCTTTTTGCCTTTTTTTTTTTACTGCTATCAAGGCTTGTTGGGGGCCACATCACCCCCCCAAAGAGCAGCTCTTGTAATAGCTCAGACTCCTAACATTCACCCCCCACCCAAACTAGAGAATAAAATACTCCCTCGCTTACCTGTGGTAATAAATACATATTTAGCATTTGATAGTGGATGCTGTTCATGATGTGGATAGGTGATGAAATAACTGAAAACCACCCATACAAGCCATGATTGCAGATAGTAAACTGACAAATAACCTAAATGATAGCCCTTGGCTAAAAATATCTCTAAAAATATGGTGGAAAATAGTTAAAAACTATAATCTGGAGGGAAAAGGTGCTGCGGTGGGGTGCATATGACACAGACTTTACACCAAACAGGACAGATTCAAGATTTAAAATATGGAGAACAACAGGAATCACGGCATAATGCAACCTAAAAAAAAGGGTGATGTTGACAAGTTTTGAAATGTGCAAAAAAGAATACAGACTGGAGAACAAAGATTTTTTTTAGGTACCTACAGATACACCATAGACTGAATGGGATCTTGGCTGAGGGGTCAGGAAATCAGTGACATACTGAACGTGCTTCCAACAGCTTACAGTTCAGGGAGTGGACGTGGAATAGTTTAAAACCACCAAAGCAAAAAAAATGGCTGATATACAGTCTTAAGACTGACTTTTCTTTTCCATCATGTCTTTACTTTGCTACTTGTGATTGAACCTAACAGGATTCAACGCTAATAAATATTCAGACAAAGAAGCTTGTCTGAAGTGGAAATATAATTAAAAGGAAATGAACAGAGTTGTCTAAAAACCAGTGATCCAGTCATCACTCAGAAAACAAGTCTGCTGCTAAATGAACTGTGATGTCAACATCATATATGCCATTGCTGGGATTTCAGGGAGGATTTAGGCTGCAAGGCTTATGAAGAGAAAGGGAAATGACACCTTTTTATCAGTGCAAAGAAGGAACACAAATGCAGAACAAAAAGAGGAGTTTAGTTCAAGCAGAAAAAAAGCTTTTAACTTAAGGCATTGTGACAAAAGTCACGTTAGCGTGTCTATTTAAAACCATAGCGTTAGGGGACTGTTAGCACGGAGTAAACCGGTGCCCATTTCCCACAATCCATCTTTGTACACGCTCTCCTGCCTGGTTACGGCCCCTCACAACCCCAACCTAACATTACCGGTGCACCAAAACATTGGAGCTATCCTGCTGTGCAGCTTAGAGCCAGATGTCAGCTCGGACGAGGAAAACGAAGGCGTGCATGGATCTAGTTGTCTGCAAGTGGACGCATCGGAATGGAGTCGAGCAGGGAGCTTGTGGCTTGCCTATTGTAGTTGGTATGCAACAGCTACTACCTTTTTCAAATGCTATTTTTGCATCTGTTCCTGATTCATAATGATTTGAATTAAGAAATACTCAGAAACACGCTTTCAGGTTTAATTTTCTTAATATATTTCCTCCATTATGAGAAAATTGCCACAAAAACATGTTAAAAACACCAAAAACACAATTTTCCTCTGAGTGGGTCTTTTAAGCATGCAAGGAGTTGCACTGTAATTGAAGCTGGGGGGGTTTTCCACTCAGTGGCCCCCATTCACTTGATAAGTTGTTTGTTTGCAATTTCTTTTTGTAAAAGCCCGATGGTTTTTGCAGTCTCATTTTGAAAGATGCCAAATATCTGCAGGTCAGACCTAAACTCTGAAATCTCAATCATTTCTTAACTTCATTTATTTGTTTATTTTAGAGTGGGAAGCGTTTAGGGGGCCCATGAAAATTGAATGAGCTTTTAATTCCATTACTCAAATCTTGTGCAGCAGAAATTGGCAATTTTTTATTCCTACTTAAATGTGAGGAAAATAAGATAATTGCCTCCTTCTGTTTTGTGAAGGTTATCAACATTTGCTGCCCTTGGCACCCTCTGCTTGGTGTTGAAAATGTTCAGCATTATATAATTTTCTAGCAACCAAATGAACATTAGTTTTCAAGGGAGACGCACACTTAAAGTCCACAGAGATCCACGAGGATCGTTTCCCGTGAGATGTGATGTCAAGATTCAGCTGTTGTTGTCGCCAGATTGCATTTGTGTTGGTGTGAACTGGAGGCAACCCAGCTGTTTGTTGGATGGTTTAACGCTGTCACCTCGGTTGAGAAGTTCCTCTGATGGGCACATCTGCCTGGGGCAGAGCCCTGCTCATGCACACACACAGACGCCACATTCAAACACACATTTGCAACTTCATGACTGCATCCTTCAGTGAAGAATTTCAAAATAAAAGGTTACACGCAAGAAAAAAGGTTTTCAGTTATCTCTTCTTTTAAAATATTTTATCTTTAGGGAGTCCAACATTCATAACACAGTTGCATTGTTTCCAGGTTACACATAATTATACACAAAGTATATTTTCAGTCAATAAATCAGAGCGTTTTCATAATTTCATTTTGTACTCTAGCTCTTCCCCTCTCAATTTCTTTTTAAGAACAAAAAGGAAAACAAACAAAAACGAAAATAACAAGAAACAGAACAGCTGTCAATCTCACCCATCCTTCCATCGAGTTCAACTCAATGTATTCTATTTGTAATCCTCTTGAGAAGTATTTTATAGAAATTAAAGCAGGTCTGGTCTAAGTGGTCCAATGTACTTGACCCACTTTACCCACTATCTCGAACCTTTCTCTGTTTGCATCTTTATTGCAAATGTCAGTTTTTCCATAATATAAATGTCATGAATAATTTTGTACCAATCTTCTAATGATGGAACATCTGGTTGAAACCACTTTTTTGTCAAGGCTTTCTTCCCTGCCACCAGTAATATTCTCATTAAATATTGATCTGCTGCAGATTGCATGTCTTGTATTATGGTTCCCAAATATAAAGCTGAAGCATTAAAGGGAATAGTTATTTGAAATGCCGTTTCCAGGTTTTTATGGATTTCTTGCCAAAAGGGTGTGAGTTTAGGACAATCTCAGAATATATGATAATGATTGGCTTCAACTGAGCCACATAACCTCCAACAACTTGTACCAACACCTCGATGTCTCTTTTGAGTGATGGTGATGAAGAATCTGATGAAGCTTTTCCATCCAAATTCCCTCCAGCTATGTGAATGTGTGGTTTTCCATTGTGATTTACAGATATTTTCCCATTCGTCCTCTGTAATTAGTAATCTTCCTTCCTTTTCCCATTTACTTTTAACATATTGAGTGTTTGGGTGTATTTTTTAACCATTGTGACTATATTTAATTTTTGAGTTTTTACTTTTTTAATTGTATTTATTGCTTTGTTTTTTTTTTTTTTTTTTTACAGAATTCATGCAACAAAATAGAATCCTGCTGACAGATTCAGAGTTTTGTTGATTGAGGATGAGAAATATGTCACATCCCTTGATTGAAATGGTCAAATATGTAATCTCGATCTTTGTCTGCCTGGCTGGTGTGTTGCAGAACCTGCACTTTGATCCTGTGGATTAAGGATACCTTCTCCATGTTCCTCAGGTGTTCAGTTTCTAAACATGTGTTGCTCTTCTTTTTTTTCTTTAACACTTTAATGCCAGTGCTGCCACCAATGGCATCGAAATAACACTCGCTATAAATTTTTCACCCAATCCCTGTGAATCACATGATTCTGTCGTGGAGAATGGCAGCTTTTCACTGCGGCTTTGCGGCACTTTACCTAAAGTTGCATTATGGCACAAACCTTTTCTCCACAACAGAATCAGCTGATTTGTGTTGATTGTGTTAACACTTCACTACAGTAACGTGTTAAATATTAGTGCAAGGCTGCTTTTCTGCCTCAGAATCCACTGGAATTACATTTCTGAAACTATTAGTTACAAAAGAGCGTCAATAATGAGGCTAAAGCTCTAAAATGGTGAAAGATTTTTGCTCGACTTATCTTATTAATGCTACTTGATATTGGAAGGCATTTGTCGTTGACCCTGCAGAACCCAAGAAACAATTTCTTCTGAACTTTTGAAAATTAATTTGACAATTTGTTTTTTGTTTGTTTATTTTAGGCAGCACCAATTACAGTGGCCAAAAAATAAAAAAAAAATTACAGAAAAAAATGTCAATTTTTTATTTAATGTCCTTTTCTACAAATGTAAACAATTTTTGGAGATGCGAAACTCCCTCTTTAAGGCATCAAACACTTTGAAAGCCTCCAATCTATTTTCATTGATCAGCAACAGCATTCGATATGTGAGAGCTGAACTTATTGCACTGCAAGAAGGGAGTAAATGACATTCTAAAGGAATCTCATCTTTGCATGTGAGTAATCAGGAGTCAGATTCCTTTAGAGCATTTACAACTTTATGAATTGTACATACTAAAGGTCTCTGAGAAGAAACAAATTTATTTACCCCAGTGTTTCAATGTTTGTGTGGCTAGAACTTTTGCAATTATCTAAAATGCAATGATACATTTTACCAAAGCTTAGTTTTGATGATTCAAGCCCCAAAACCCAGTCAGTTTTTCAGCCAAGAGTTCAATTTTTTTCCCGTTTCTTTAGCTTCTTTTTGACAGTTATACTCTGCAGCCAAATGTCTTATATGAATATAGAGTTGAGAGCCAGTGTTCTAGTTAGCAAGTGATGGACGAGAGCCAAAACTTCAGTAATCTTTAATGACCTTGTGTGAGCTTGCCTTTTAAGGAAGCCATTCTTCATACTGAGCATATGTTTGTTTGGAAAAGATTCCCCTCTTTCCTTTGCTGCGAAAGACAGCTCCACTCTCCCCTGAGCTCAGACAACACACACACACACCCACCAAGATGTTTTAATGCGTCATCCGGTCTTTGCTTTTCCTTTTCTTCTCCCCAAAATTAAACGTATTTGCTTGCAGATCATCCTTTGCTGACATTTATGGATAAAAAGCTGCTCTGTAGATTACATTGGCAAAGTCCTTTTCTAATGACAGACTGAAAACTTTAATGAGAGAAAAACATGTTTCAGAAAAGATTGAGAAAAAACATTACTTGTTACACCAATTTTTGTCTGGGGGTAGCATTACATAAAGCTAAAGTAATATAAATGTATCACAAAAAAACACCAAAAGATTGTCTCCATAAACTAAGATATTTATTTACACAAAAACAAACAACCAACAATAACTTAAAAGTGAAGCAAAAGGCTTCAGGGTGAACCAAGACCAAAAGTCCACCTATCTAGAACACAGACATCTAACCTGCAAATGAAAGAAAAGGGAAAGCGATTACAAAACACTAACCTCCCTAGTCTAACACAAACAGCAGAAAATGTGCACTAAAGAAAATGGCAGTTCACCTCTACAGCTTCAGCAAAATTAACCAACAAACTAAAGACAGAGTGAAACTCAACACAAAACTAAGAACTACAAAGTGCAACACAAACTACAAAATAAGTGGAGAAGAACACCAAGCTGCAATGGAGACTGTTGCAGCAAGGCTCCATTCTCACCAACTGGAGGCCACACCCTTCTACACCACACCTGAAATAAATTTAAGAGAGACTCACATAGACATACAAAGATCCACAAAAATATAGAGGGCCCACTCTGACCGAAAAATAAAAACTCAAAATACATGATATAAAGAAAACACCAAGCCAAATACGGCAGAGGCCGTAACACTACTAAACGCTAAAAAAAATTAATCCTCAAGCTATTAGACAAAAACTATGATAAAACCAAATGATCATTTATTTTTTAAATAATACCGTTTTCTAATAGCTTAATAATTCTTAAATGTTCCAAGGACAAACACTCACCTTGACTTTAAAGTGATTCAGTCTCTATGAAGACAAGAAAGAAAATGAAGGACACAGATCCCAGTAACCATTAAAGTAGATTAACTGATGTCAAAGACTCACCCTAATTATCTTTTGATCTATTATAAAAGCATTCCTGGTAGTCTTTTAATTATGGTTATGCTGTTATTAGCCAAAATAGAAACCACCTGTCGTTTTGTAGGACATAGTTTCTGCAGAGCAACAGGATTTCATCTGAAATTTGCCTCTGCGTTGCGGGCTGGACTGTTGGCATGGAAACTTGCTGATATCCCATTATCCCTTTGTTTACACTTTCCCCCGCTAGCTTACAGCCCCTCACAATCCCTAACCTAACATTTCTGGTGAAAGAAAAATAGTGAGCAATATTGGAGCTATCCAGCCGTACAGCTTTAAGCCAGATGCCAGCTCGAACGAGGAAAATCAAGACGTACATGGATCTATTTTTTCCAAGTAGATGCATCCGAATGGAAGTTGTGGGCTGCTGATTGTGGCTTTTACGTCAATCCTACGGGCATTTTTTCTTCTGCTATTGATTCACAACAATTTGAATAAAGAAATACTCAGGAAAAGAATTTTAGGCTAATTTTTTTTTTTGCACAAGTCCTCTATAATGAGAAAAATGCCACAAGAACATGCTAAAAACACAATTTTCATCGCAGTGGGTCTTTGAAAGGTTTCAAAGCCACATATGTTTTGAAAGCCACATTATGACTACCATGTTTAGTGCACTTCCAGGTCATTTTGATCCAGTCTGTTGCGATTCATAAAAATTCTTGTTACGTAGACAGATTCCCAGTATATGAAAAACACTTTTCATTTGACTTCCTGTGGAGAGAACAATTGCTCGCCATTCTGGAAAGCTTAGCATGAACCATACAGAATTGCATGAAACTGTTGTGACATTTCTTCCCATTAACCGCCTTTTTAAGTGACAGGATTGCCTGGTTACTTCGTAGTCTTCTCCCCCTCCTCCTTCCCGAATGAAGATCTAGGTCGTCTCCTCTCCTGCTGGTGTTTGGCTGCAGCACACCTGTTCCACATTACTCATGGAGCATAGGAAACCCTCCTCTGTCGTCCATCTTTTGCTATAATGCTCAGTTGGTGCATCTGCGCCGTTCATGCATTCTCTATTATCTGTAAATTCAAGTCTTAAAATTTAGCTACCAAGTGTGCACTCTGTTCCCTGGTGCCTTTCTGCAAGGTCTGACCCCATCAGCCTCTTCCTGACACCAGCCATCACTTGGTTTCAAATTCTGTTTGTTTACAATATTTTTACTTTAAGTTCTAGGCCTATATACATCAAGTTCTTGTTTTAGGTGTCATTGACATCCAAGGAAATAATCAATGAAGAAGAACCATGTTCTCTTACTTCTAGTGTGAGGTTTATGTCGTCATCGACAACTCATATTCACATAAATAACATGAAATGCTTGTGAGAAAAAAATAAATAAATGTTTTATTGTTCTGGAACAAATTGATATGAAATATGCCAATAAAAAGTTTTGTCCCAGATGGCTGTTCATCTTCTTATTAGCTTCCACCCTTTCAGTAAACACAGTTTTCTCTTTCCTTTCACCTGCTGTCAAGATATTTCCTGGCTGAGTGTGGTTAATTTTTTCCTGCAGCCAATCTGAGAGTGAACTCCATCGGTTTACATATAACACATGCATGTTAGGTTCCTTCACACTATTCTGACTAAATGCCTTTAGAGCAACACCAACCACAGATCTACCATTGCTGTGAAAAGGACATAGATTTCCTATTTACCTTGGACTGTGAACTGTGGAAGTGCTTTTTGTGATTAATGTAAAACGACGGGAAAGACGGAGATGGGATATGAAAACAAAGCCAAGGATGTGAGTGATAGATTCAGGCACAACAAGAGAGAGGAAGATGATAATGTAATTCACATCAAGAATGATGAATGATAGGAATAAAAATACAATTGATAAAAGTGTATGACTTTCCCTGTTGGCATTTTAAAATAAAATCCTGAAAATAAAAATGAGTTTTGATCTGCTTTACACATCATTTTGTTTTTACACGTGGAAGATTACCTGACATGGAACACCCTTAACATAACACTGAATATTGCACAGTTTAAAGCTAAGTTATGTAGAGCAACACAAAAACACTACTCAGAACTTGTGTCTTCAGAGCTTTTCCAATGTAAAAGTGATTTGGAAAATGTTTTCCTCATTTTATCGTCTTTAATTTGTATAAATATTTTGGAAAAACCGGTAAAGTTAAAGTTTATATACAGTCATAAAATCAATCATGGATTACTTCCCAATAATTGCCCATCTCACAACATATTAACAAAAAAAATGCTGCAAAACACTTTTTTTTTTTACCTTTAAAAATCCACTCTGGTCATGATGGAGGACATATATAAAGAAAATTAAGCTTAAGATTATATTTCTGAGTATTTTTTTTTCAAATTGTTGTAAATCAGGAGCAGAAAAAAAAGTTGGAAAAACTTGTAACAGTAAATGCAGAACCTACAGTACAACTGCAAGGCACAAGCTCCCTGCTCCACTCTATTTCAACACAACCACTTGCAGACAAATCCTAGAAAACGACACAGGTTTTTTTAAATTATTATTTTAACTCAAAAAGACATAATCATTATTATAATATCACTGGAAACTCTTATAAATTGCTCAAAAGACAATTAGAGTGGGACTTAAATGGTCTAAAATCTTTGTTTTCTGTCCAAGAACAATAATCAAAATGAGCTAATTTCACGTAACGGACAAGCGTTTCCATCTTAAAAGCGTGGTACAACAATGAATCTCCTCGTGAGTCTTGTTATTTGTTTTTTTGGTTAATTTTCCTGCCCGCCTTCCATTCCCTGCAGTCTAATTGTTGCAACCTGAGTCTTTATAGACTTTAACAGTGCCTGTTCCTGTTTCCTTTGTCAGCCTCTGTTCTAATCGCTTGTCTTGACCCTTTACTCTAGCTCGCTTTTATTTGCCATGAGATTTATGTATGATTTAGCATGGCTGGCCTCCTTTTTATTTTCTGGAGCTAAACTTTCCTCAGCCAAACTAAAAAAAAAAAGGCTACAGCAAATTTTTTTTTTTTTTTAAGTGTAAACTTTTGATTATGAGCTGCAAATGTATTCATACGTCTTTGCTTAATGTTATTAAGGGTACATTTAGTGTTGAAAATATAACTTGTTTGCTCAGTTTACTTAAATAAATGTAATTTTGCGTAATAATGTAAACTACAGGTGTTTTTCTTAAAAAAAAAATTACAATGTTGTTTGCATAAGAGAATGCAAATGGTACATATACTGGACATATACTACCTTTACTACCTTATTAAAAGGCCCCAAGCACTTTACAGTCTTAGTCCCATTCACACGCTGATAGTGGCTAACCTGCGCAAGACTTGAACCAACCCACAACTCAGGATCTTGCTTAAAGGTACTTCGATGCAAGGGGGGAACTGAACCTGCGATCTTCTGATCTGAGGTTGTCCGCTCTACCTTTGCACCACAGCCGTGCAAAAATGTACCACTTTTGTGCTTTAATCTTCAACACAACTCCAGAATAAATGTCTAATTCTGATTGTAAAGCCAGATGGTTGAATGAAAAGAGTTTACAATTCACATCAAATTCCTCTAATTTGTTCGTTTTTTTAATTGATTCACATCTATTACATAAAAAAAATGAAACGGTAACACCTTAAAGGTTTTAATTCATCATTTTCACAAATTCAAAGTGCATCTTTCCTTTATGTAAACACTTGTGTTTGCTTCTGGAACAAGCAACAGAGTACATCATATTTTTTTTCAAGATGTTCAAGATGGTTCACCCAATAAAGTTACAGTAGTAAAAGCTAGGGAGGTTAAAGGTGGCAGGAAGGAAGACCAAAGAGGAGGTTTATGGATGCAGTTAAGGAGGACATGAGGTGTTGTTAGTGTGAGTAAGGAGGAAGCTGAGGATGGGGTTGAATGGAGGAGGATAGCGACTGAAAAGAGCAGCTGAAAGGCAAAGAAAAGAAAATTGTTTCCAGATATTTAGTGGCCTGCTTTCCCAATGTTCTGATGAGTCAGTTTTCCCACAAAACAATAATAATCAAAAAGTATGAAACCTCCTCTTTGTGTTACAGCTCTTTTCTGAACTGACAACATTAAGTTCAGTTCTGTTATATCATAAAAATGACAATTTATTTGAAAAACACTTGAAAACTTTGACCCACCCCCTACGACATTGCTGTGTAGCATGATTCATTGTTACTTTTTTATTATGTTTTACGCTTCCCTTTAGGTGGAACATGTTTATCATCAAAACAATTTTGGATTGTCTGACCTGCAGATCCAATACAGATAAGCCACTAAAATGTCAAAGTTCCTACATGTCACAACACTCAGCCACATGAAGATTTTGAACAATGGAAGCAGTTTTGTTTCAAGTACTGTTTTTCGACTGAACTGGTTTTCATAATTCTCACTGTTTCATAGTTCATGTACTGAGCTGCGTGAAGCCACAACAGACAGTCTAAAGACGCTCTGGAGATATGGATGATATCCAACGTGAAGATTAAATGAAACTGAAAAACAACTAACCTCTGGCATCGAAGAACTCCTCATCAGAGCTGTCTACAGACTCCTGTGCAATATTCTGCAGACACCAATGAGAGGCACTGTGTTTTCTTGATGAGCCTGTGAATAAAGAGAAAAATGACAGAAAATCTCCTTTTAGACCAAGAATGACAGACAGGGTCACACCATTGATCATAATACTCACAGGCCTAGCACGTAACACTTATATATATATATATCTTTATTTTGTCTTCTCTCTTGGCAGCCTGTTGTCAGTTCTAATGCTGTAGAGTGAAAGGTAAGTGTGAGGGTCCCTGGTGCATAGCTTTTCAAGTGTCACAGCTGGCCATAAATCTTATATAAATCTCTGTTGTGTCACCGCACACGCTTATTCTCAGAACTCCTGGCTGAAATTATTTATTCTTGAGAAACAAAAATACTATTTCAAACACAAAATTAAAATTTGAAACAAGACATTAAAAGGTGGGATAACCTAATGTTAAACAATTCCACAGATGTAGTTTAACATACATCTCCTTTTTTCTAAAAAAAAAAAAAAAAAAAAAAAAAAAAAAAAAAAGGTGTAAAATAAAAGACTTTAATTGATTAAAAAAAAATACAATTTTATAGTTCTTAGTGATTTTGGGCTCTAAAGTATGGAAGTTTTTTTGAGTCATAATTCTAAGTAATATGCAATTCTCAATTGACAATTTAATATGCAAATCAGGCTTTTAATATGAAAATACACTTTGCATTTAAGAATTCAATATTAAAATGTACAATTTAGTATGACAATTTTTAAAATAAAATATTGAATAAAACCCAAATCAATTGCTTTTTAAATTGTCATGGGTTTTCAATGTCATGATTCAAATTATTGTGAAATTTACAGTTTACAATTCATTATTAAAAACTACAGTTCAAATTGCAAAACAGCACCCCCTCTGATGTAATGTGTTTTCATTTGCATAGTATTATGCTTCAAAATTCAATTTGAAATGCAAGCTGTCAGACTATCATCAAAGCGGGGCTCACTGCCTCTCAAGGCCTTAGCAGCAGCAGGGGCTTGTGAGAGGTTGACTCCTTACCTGCAGGGACTGATTTTCAGGTTAGAGACTGACCATAAACCCTTAATCCAACTTCTGACACCATGTTGTGTAAATTAATCAGGCAGACACAGGTTGACTCGAACACAGGACAGTTCCAGTTCAACTCCACGTTTTATTCCCATTTGCGGTCATGTGTTTTGTCAACATAGTTCCCTCTGGAACCCTTAAACCTCAACTATGATTCCACTTACACAACTTTTTTGTCACCAAGTAGGGCTATGAAAAGTGCTACTTTACATAAAAACTGATGATTGAATAAAACGATTCTGGTCTCTAAACAGTGCTCAAACCTGTGCTTCAAAAACAAAAATAAATAAAAAAAAAATGTCTCCAAAATCTTTTAAATGTGACAAATCTCAAACCTGTCTCCAAACTCTCACTGAATGGAGCCTGACATATTCATGCCACTGTCAAAATCTGCAACATAATCTGTACCACTTCATGAATCAGTCATTTGGTACAGCCGGGCAGGAAAGCTTAGAACATCATTTTCTACTGTTCCCCTAAATGAAGCAAGCCTCAATACACGCTTCGCAAAAACTCCTCAACCACTCGACACACGCCTTCAAGCCCCGATACACAACGTCAGATCACTACTAAAAACACTGAAACATGATTCAAAATCAAAACATCACTTAAAGAAAGGAAACATTTTAAACCTCAAACATGTCTAAACCATGACAGAAAAACCAAAACTGTCAATTAACAGAAACCACAGGCCAGAAGACACTGAGGGGACTAATTGGAAATGAGAAACAGCTGTGTTGATTAACAGCTTAATGAAGGTGTTCAGTGAAGTAGGAAAAAAAAAGGAACAGAACATAGATCATTGAACATAAAGACACCATTTAACAAACAAAACCTAACAAAAACCAACATCTAAAACATTAAAACCACAGATTTTCACAATAAGATGTTGCCTTTGCTAACAAAATGAAGAAAATATCAAAACAAGTAAGCTAAAAAACTGTTTTTAGCTGTAAATGCAACAAGGTAGTTGTACAATAATCAAGTGTTTATTTTTCAACTTTTCTTTCAATTTACAGTATCAGATACTTAAAAATACATTCATCATGCCCTAAAGGTTTTGAGGTGATATTTATTTTGTTTCTGTGCAGGCCTTGCTTGTAAATTGAGAAAAACAATACTGTACAGTCATATGCAAATAAAATCCAACAAGTCAAAGGTTTCTTTAAATAATACATAATATTGCCTCAACGTCCTCTGCAGGTCATTTGACCATGCTGCATTATTGAAAAACCACAATTCTTCAGCTATGCTTTTATATTCAGCATTAAAGGTTTCTTCCCAGGTGGAGAGAAGAACACAGTAAAAAGCCAGAGGCATCCGTGATTTCTGCTTTCTTTGACATTGTTTATTTTCTGTTTGAAAAAAAAAAGTGTCTTCGTAGACTCAAAAGCTTTTAAAGCGCACACAACAATCTTTCAAGTGCTTAATAAAGTCTTTCATGCTTAGGTACATTTGGTGGATATGCATTCTGCATACTACACCTGCTTACAGTCAACAAGCCTAATGTGTTAGGAGTAATAACAAGCTCTTGCATCAACCTTTGACCTTGCAGCAACTTTTTCCATCAGCAAATTGTTCTCCGGGGACTATATGATGTCTGAACTCCCGCAGAGCCTTTAACCGGGTCATTTAGATCAGCAGTGGAGGATGAGTGAGTAGCCTCAAGTGAGGATTAGTTCAGCCCTTGAGAGAGTATTTATTATGCACCAACATTTGGTACACAGCAGCAGTCCTGCTTGTCAAACAGCCAGTCATCATACACCATTCCAGAGTGCTAAGCAGTTCAAATAAAGCTGCCAGTTAAAGAAAGCTTAAAAAAGTACAACAGGATAACTTGAAAATGTGCAGATACAAAGGTTTTAATGTGTCGATAAAAACAAACAAAAAAAAAGCATTCTTACTTCCTAATGAAACTATTAAAACAAAATAGAAACCACATCTGCAGCCTGAAGGATGCAATTTTATATCTTCAGCAGAACTCATTGCAATGTTCTGCATTCGAGCAGTCCATCTCTCTTAAGTTGGCCAAGAAACGGACTGACAAATTGTTTGGGCTCTGTTCTGCCTCTGGCCCTCGTCAGCTGGCCCTTAGCTTCTAGTGACCATCTGCAGGTTTGAGCTGGTACAGCAGCGTGATGCATGGATGCATGGCTCCGTTCTAGTCTTATCTAACAAGCTTGGCAACTGCAATGTCACTGGAGGCATGCTATCTGCAAACTCAAGACCTTGCACAGTACTGTCAGGCTGAGGACATCAGTCCCCCTTTGGCTAACATGTGCTCTCAGTGGACTTGTCTATCCTGTGGGGGCGGGTGGAGCATTTGCTTTGCTGTGGGGGGAGGCTGGTGTGTGTGGAGCTCATTGGAGACCATGTGTGCAATCAAATGCTCAATGCAGCTGCTGGACAATAAGCAGAAATAAAAAATGGATTTAAACTAATGAAAGGGTCATCCTTAAAGTCCCTCTCCAATCATCTTTTGATCTACTGTAAAAGCATTTCTGTGTTTTTATTAGTATTATTTTGTTTTTAGACAAAATTTTAAAAACCAGCATAGTTTTCTAGGTCATAGTTTCTGCAGTTCATTTGAAATTTGCTTCTGAAGTTGTGGGAAGGGTTGTTGGTGTGAAGTAAGTCTGCACCTTTTCCCATCATCCCTTTGTTTACACTCTCTCCCACTACCTTACAGCCCCTCACAACCCCAACCTAACATAACCAGTGCAACAAAAATGGAGACCAATAGCTATCCAGCCGTACAGTTTTGAGCCAGATGCCAGCTCGGATTAGGAAGACGAATATAGAACTATTTGTCTGAAAGTGGATGGGTCATAATGGAGCAGGGAGCTTGTGGCCTGCCCAGCGTATGTTCTACGTCACGACTACAAGCTTTTTCAAACTGTTTTTTTTTGTCTGCTCCTAAATTACAATTGTTTTCAATAAAGAAATACTCAGAAATGCAACTATCAGCTTCATTTTCTTTATATTTGTCCTCCATCATCAGAAAAATGCTACATCGACATGTTAAAAACACCAAAAACACAAATATTATCGGAGTGGGTCTTTAGAAATGAATGGATTAATGAACACAAGCATACCTGTGTTCGCAGACACACGACAAATAAAGAGAAGATGACTGGCTGGACAACATCTAAACCTAAAATAAGTTTTGTTTAAAAAAATCAGATCTCTTGAAAACCTTTCAGGACCTCTCTGTGTTTCAGTTTCTATTTGTCTCAAAGCACTGCTCTCATTTAATGGATCAGCTGCTGACACGCATTGCAGTAAACCACTCTGTCTGTGCATAGAAGCCCAGGGCATTCACTTTACTTCTGCAGCACTGCATTGACCCAAAATGTCTTGTAAGTTTTAGCAGATAAAGATAACTCTTTGGGTGGCTGAAGCTCCTTGCCGGTGCGTCTATCACCTAAGTGATCTCCCCTGGATAATGGAAAGGATTTCTGTAGCTCCCTGCAGGGCAGTTTATTCACACCTTGTCTCCACAGATACTGGGGAACTCTTGAAATATCTACAGTTTATGATACAAGCTGCTGCTGTGAAGCTCTGAACATGATGATGGAGAGGCAGAAAGGATTTCCAATAGTAGAGGGTCATTTTTATGACAAGACGTCTCTAATTTTTCCATTACCAACCTCAATCTACAATTTACCATGTACATTTGGGTAACTGAGCACTACAGGAAAGAAAGACCTTCATGCATGTGGACACGGGGAGTCCCATTTTTATGGAAGTAATATTTCTGTTCCTTCAATATGTGGGCAATTGGAAATCAGTATTGGTGTAATTGTTTAAATGATCTCTAATAAATACAAATGACAAGCTAAAGCATATGACATTACCAATAACCATCATTCCACTGAGCCTACAGAACAATGATAGCAACCAAAGATATTTTCTGCAGTGATTACACTTGCAAACAGTTAGTCAGGCACTTTCACACCAGAATATTTCTGCAGGTTAATGTTTGAGTGAAAATTGGAGGAAAAGTTATATTTAGTTTGATTTTCTTTCACACTGCACTCCTGAGAAAGAAATAAGATTACCCTACACCTGGAAAGAATGTCTTATTTTGGGATGATGCTGCCTACTGACTGTTTAAGAGAACTGGACTGAGTAACCCCTCCCCTCTAGGGTTCCAAATAGGAAGTACCTGCCAGTCACAAAAAACTGAAATCCTATAGACTTCTACTGAGAAATAAACAGCTATGACTTAGTCATTATATTTGTCAGAATACCCATTGTTGCTCTGCTACATTTTTAACATGTTCTTGCTCATCCTATTATTCATTTTTCACGGTATTTTCAAGTCATAAACTGGCCGCTCAAATCCCTCAGTAAAAGTAGGTAGTGTCACATTGAATGTTTGACGTATTTGATTGACAGATTTTCCCAACCCCACTCTCAGTGGAAGGGGTGTGTCTTCTAACATGCTTACTCCTGATTGGAGAGAATAAGTGTTGTAGATATATTAATTCAGACCATCTCAGACCAATCACTGCTTACTGGAGCCAACATGGCGACATCAGTATTGCGGAAAAATGGTGACAAATTGACTTCATTTCGTTGGAACTGGAAGCATGTCAATTCCTATAGGTGACGTCTCACTCGCTCAGTCCAGTTCTCTCATACAGTCATTGTTGCTGCCTCAGATAAAACTCTTGTTCCAGAGAGAAAAAAACTTAAATAACCCAACTAGTCTAGTTCCACAAGTCCTCTGACAGAAAATTTCACCTCATCATTACATCTCTACATAAAACTCTTCAAATTAGCTCTTTGTTATTTTACCCCTCAAAATGTGCTGCCCTTATTTCACATATTCTGCTTACATTTAGGTCTGCTCATTTATTCGCTGAATAGTTTGTGTGTATTCACACTAAACTTCATTTGCAAGTAAACTGAAATTCTTGTAACCCTTTTATTGGAGCCATATCGAGTAATTTATCCTGTTGGTGTCAGCATTTCATCTTTGAGGTCAGTTATAAATATGGGTTGATTGGCTGACCTCTGACAGGTGTGTTTCTGTCCAAAGGTCAAAAGGTTTTCGACTGCTATTTCAGTAAGAAATAGAGAATGACAATGAATTCCGTTTTGGATGATTGTGTTATTTCAATCAAAAATTATCTGCAACTTTAATTGGAGCGCAAAGACTTTCATTTTGCTTGTCGTAAAGAAAAACGACAGTTTTGTCCACTTAACACATCACCCAGGTCTATCTGGTGTCACACACCTCAGTGGTTTCAAGTTCCAGACTATACTTTTAACTACCCAGCCAAGGCAATATCCATCAAAACTTTTTTTTTGCTTATTGCATTAGGGGAGTAATGCATGCACTCAGGGTTTTTGGAAATTTGTTCTCTAAAAGTGCTCTACTGTTTAGTTGAGAAGGCAGTTAAAGGGTTCGAGTTTAGATAAGCTTTCATGCTGATCAAATAAAGTGGACTATCCAAAAAAAACAAACTAGTGATGCCCAAACAGACAAAGTAAAAAAGTATTTTTTTTATTTAGAGATTAATGTGTCCCACAGTTTTTTACTACAGTAAATACTTGTCACATGCTGAAAATTGTGTGAAATTAATATCTGAAAAAGAAATGCTTAACATAACAAAATTGTACGTCTTTGGTTTACACTTCTTCATACTAATAATTTACATGTACTCTCCTTGTCAAACTTGTTTTATGGCCATTTTCCATTAAAAAAGCAGAGAATAAGGTTTATTTTGAGTTATTTTGCACAATTATTGAACATTTTATATGCAGAGTGCAAAGCAAGATCCCTTAGGTCTTATCACGCTCAAACATCGGTCATTTTGTAATCGTCAAGAGATGTCAACATGGAGATTTAGAGACTTGCAGTTTTGCACAAAACAGCAGCATTTTCACATTCTGTAAATTACATGTGATTCTGTAAATGCATTTTCTGCAAAATATCCACGTTTATTATGTTATAACTACACAACCTATGCACAGATTTAAATCTTGCTGCAAACCTGGATTGCAAATATATCTATTTGCCTTTTTTTTTGTCCCGCCTGTACTGCCATTCTAAAAAGCACTGATTCATTAATTTAAAAGAGTGCTCCCTCTTGACATGAAAAATCCTCTCAGGTAGTAGAATGTGCCGTGGAAATGTTAATACAGGATTAATAAAGTACAGTCAAATGGCATTCCAATCTCATCCTAACAAATAAATATCATGATGACCGATAGGACCTCTCATTAATTAGATATCTTCATTCATTCAGTCATTTTCCAATCCGCTTTATCCCTTTCGGGGTCACGGGGTTGCCGGAACCTAACCCGGCTACTCATGGGCGAAGGCAGGGTACACCCCTGGACTGGTCGCCAGTCTGTCGCAGGGGCCACAATCACACACCCATACACACTCACATTCACACTTAGGGACAATTTACAGTGACCAATTAACCTGTGAAGCATGTTTTTGGACGGTGGGAGGAAGCCGGAGTCCCCGGAGAAAACCCACGCATGCACGGGGAGAACATGCAAACTCCACACAGAAAGGTCCCCCAGCCAGGACTTGAACCGGGAACCTTCTTGCTGTGAGGCAGGAGCGCTAACCACTGCGCCACCGTGCAGCCTTAATTAGATATCTATAAAATTATTTTCAGAGCTCACTCTAAATCCAACACTGATCACAACAACAGTGATTTACCAGTCAGAGAAATGAGCTTTTGTCTGCAAAATCAAAGGATATAAACCCAAAAACTGTTTTATAAGAAATGTACAGAAACTAACAAGGAAAAGAGGCTGGCTCTGCAGTGAACTCTGCTCAAAGGAAATCTGTATCCCCTTTTGTAAAGCTTTTCTTCAGAGCAGGAGCACAGCAACACAGGACCGCTCGTGATTCATCTCATCCCTGATTCATCTCTTTTTTTCCATTATCTACTTGCAGCGGCGCTTACATAGAAGACCATTTGAAACGGCGCTCTGAAGCACTCATTTCTGAAGCAACTCCATGGCAATCACATGCACAACCTCCCATCCCCCATCTCTTTCTGTGACCCTGCTGCATACATAAAGAGAAGACACTAAAGACAGTTGCTTTAAAAATGATCTCATTGACATTGTAAAATAAATCTAAAGTATCTGACTTTACATTCTTTTTATACACATATTTAACAGTTAAAAATGATGCGTTACATCCATAGCAGTGCAGTCTGGGACCGCAATATCCCATCATGAGATATACACTAATGATAAAAAGGCTATACATTTGTGCACCTATCTGTGCTTTTCATTGTAAAAACAAATGTCACTTCATCGTAATTGTACATACATCAAGTGAAAGTTGGGTTGGGGTGCTCACTCTAACAAGAAAACGCAAGGTTGTTCACCTTTCGGTACATCTCGTCCGGGGTCGCCCCCCCCAAGGGAATCAGCTTTCACTGATTTGCATGGTGGTTTGGCAGTAAGCTCTACACTAGATGCCCATTCTGACACAAACCTGTATTTTATCTGGGCTAGGGACTGGCGTTTCTGCAGAGCGGCAGTAGTTCATTAGAAATTCACCTTTGAGATTTGGGCTGGACCACTGACGAGGCGCAATCCCGCCCCCCTTTCCCTTCTGATACTGAGAGCTCGGACCAGGGCATTTTTTACGTTTCTTTTTTTTATATACATGTCCTCTATCATGAGAAAAATGCCACAAGAACATGGTAAAAACTCAAAAAACTTGATGTTCATCAGAGTGGGTCTTTAAAGTCTTGTTTGGTCCCACTGGGGTGACAGCATTCAGCTTTTGAAATGACTTTAGCCATGTTTTAAAAACCTTGTTCAAAAAGTAAAAAAAAAAAAAAAAAGAAAACAAAGAAAACAAACGGAACATTATTGATACTCATATAAAATCCATCCATGTATATGTAGATTTCAAGACCATTCTGCATTTCTAAATGATTAAAACACTTCTTAAAGAGTATAATGAGGAACCAAAGAGCATTCAGGGTTTTCTATGACTCACAACTTATGACAGCGCCACAGAAAATGTCTTTCGCTGACTCAGACAAGCCACTTGATAACACATAATTTAGTAATCTATGAGGTAATTTACATTCCATATTTGTGCTCATCTGATACATATACAAAGATTTTCAGTTACTCACCTATAATTGTTAAATTACTCACCTATAATATAATAATTATAGGTGAGTAACTCATGGGGAGAAACAGAGACGCAGCTCAAGAAAAATTAAAAATAAAACCTGCTGCCATCAGCAGGACAAAGAGTGACTGAGAAATGTAGCCCATTTTCAAGCCATAAAGAAAAATTTGCACCACAAAGAGATGACAAGATTCCCTCAAACTGGCATGCAGATGTCATGGTTGAATACTTTTCTATAAGCTGTGCTTGTGACACACACTCACACATAGGGACACTTTGAGTAACCAAGCAACCTACGAAGCATGATTTTGGACTGTGGTAAGAAGCCAGAGTGCCGAGAGAGAGAGCTTCCAAACTCCACACAGAAAGGTCCCAATCGGGAATGGAACCAGGGCCTTCTCACTATGACGTGAGAGTGCAACTATCATTATATATATATATTATATATATTCTAAATATTAAAACTTAAATCATGTTTAGGTTTTCTGCTTTAATTTACTAAATGTCAGCTTCTTACAGGAAGTGGAAACTCAGCAGTATTATCTGGGGCCTTGTGCTTCAGTGTTACTTAGCTGTCTTCCAAGTAGTTTTTGCAGAGGAGTCTTAATTTCCTTGAATCCCACAGGATTTATGCAAAGGCATTTTCCTCAAAATTACATGAATATTAAAGTGGTAGAAAAGAAGTGAGAAGTGTAGTATTTCTTGAAACAAAGTAGATTATAAATCTCTGGGGTAAGACGGCTACAACTAAGAAAGTCTTGTTTTATTTAATTCAGAAAATAGAATTCATTATGACTCCACTATGCTGAGTTTTCTCATTGTGTTTGTAGATTTTAAGACGGTTATGTTTTGACTCCTAACACAAGAGTGTTGTCCTGCTCCTCCTGGAATTTACACTTCTTAAAAAAGATGTTGCATAGAATAATAAGTGCTTGCAGTCTCGCATGCTGCCCTGACCAACATGTAAAAATCAGAACAAGGTTCTCATTCTGGTGACTGAGCGGGCCCTTAACCACACTGAGAGCCTCATCCATCTTCTACCCTGTGGTGGTTCGTGTTGTGCATCGATGGTTTTTACATAGAAGACATTAAATACAGTACGTGCAATATTCAGTCAATGTTAACTCATCTAATTAGAAGAAAATGGCTTCAGGGAGCGGAAAAAAGAAACGGAGCCACATGAGGAGCCAAGCACTCTGAAGATGAACTGACAGAATGATGTGCCAGGTATTTCAGAAGAGAAGCCAAATGTTTCACAAATTCATATTCAGTCATCTACTCAGCTATTCACCATGTGGTGCAAACACTTCTCGTTAAAAAATAAATTGAGTACTACTAAAAGTAAACTGAGTGTGGGTCAAAACAGAATCCCACCTCACATAAGACGTATGTAAGAAGTACTTTCTTACTTCTCGTTTGAATCTTTACATCTTTTTAGGTCATCTTTTGATCTATTTTAAAAGTCTGTGGTTTTTAATTATGATTATGTCGTTTTTAGTAAAAATAAAAATGAAAACCTGTGGTTTTATAGGACAAAGTTTCTGCTGAGCGGCAGTAGTAATAGTAATTAATAAGCTCTATTTCAAATGGATTTTTTTTGTCTGCTCCTGATTTACAATGATTTGAATTGAAGAAACATTCTTAAATAAAATTTTAAGCTTAATTTTCTTTATATATGTATTATCTTTATATTAATAAAAAATAATGCAACAAAAACATGTTAAAAACACCAAAAACACATTTTTTTCAGAATGGGTCTTTAAAGTATGTTTTGCCATCTTAATTAATGTAAGACAAAAGTACTTGCATTACCTGTTTAACAGGTGAAAAAAATAACTTCTACCCATCTTTTTTTCATGTCACATCCATCTTTGCGTGAGCAGAAACTACATGATTCTACTCTTCCAAGTCACCTCGTCCAGTTCCTTTGTGGTAACACTCAGGTGGTCCTGGCCCAGCTGACACAGACCATTTGACTGAAGACTTCTTCCAAATGGAAGTTATTCCAAACACCTGGAGGGCAGCTGGACCAGATACTTTATCTGTCACTTTTTGTTGCAGAATAGCAGCAAATCTACTCCTTTCAGATAACTCTTGAAGGCTCAGTTCCAAAAAATTAGGTAACCAGATGATCTACTTGAAGCTGACAACTGTTACTAACAAATTTGGCTTTTTAGGGTTACCATAGTGGATAATATATGTGGACAGTACTGAGGGAAAAAAAACCTCTGAGGAGAAGCCCAATCTGGTTTAGATGTTTCCAACTCTTGTTAGGAATTTCCTCCTTTTGATTTGTTTCCTCGACAGCCCAGCTGTTCTGCAAACTGCATTACTCCATCCTTTTCCTTTCATTATTAAATAATCTAAGGAATTCTAAGCACCTAAAGGCCCATGTGGGTGCAGTAGCAGTCCAGACAGTAATGGCAGGAAAGCTCTGCTGCAAAACCTTTTCTGAACGAATATTGGAAAAGCCGTCGTTCTGCAGTATAGGATGCCTACGGTGTCAAATCCAATAACGGTTTTCATCGGTGCAGAGAAAAAGGGGAGTAAATGAGCTGTGTCTTTGTCACTCGTTTACCAACATGCAACATGCTCGAGTGAAGAAAATGATGCACGCCTGACTGGATATGATACGGTGCAGAGAGCTGTGTGGAAAGAAAAAAGAGAGAACTTGAATGTGTTTCTGTTTTTTTATGATGAAGGAAATAACTATTATTATAACTGAATTACATCTAATTTAGGCACCAAGTCCAAATCAATCACCACAGCAATGAGAGGAACAAAAGAGATTCATGTCTTCCACAAAAGTCTAAAATTGATCACCTTGCTCTGCAAGACGCTCCTGCAAAGCAGATCAAAACTGTTAGACAGTAAATGTGTTAAACAGAAAATGTTATTATTAAGTCTTAAAGTCGTGGTTAAAAAAACAGGTGTAAACCTTAAAAACAAGAAGACACAAGAAGTTTCTGAACCAAATAAATTGATAAACTACATTTTTTTATGATACACTTGAATTAAAAAAAATAAACATTTTGAAGGGAACGCTTCTGCATCACAAGTGTGCTTTCAGACAGAGAAGAGCAACTGTGTGCAAGGAGGCTGGTAGTCATCTAACATCTGGGGAGCTAATGCGTTGTATTAAAGCATGTGCAACATCAAAAATTTTACAACTGAGAAACTAAGAGTCAAAAAAGCAACCAGCACAGGTTGAGCATGTTCAGCTATACGCCCAGCAGTCCTTCAGTATTTGGATTTCATCCGTGTACACAGAAAAACCTTTCAAGAAGATCCAACTGATCTTTTTAAAGCATCGCTTCCAGGAAGCAACAAAACAGTTAACTTCCACTGAGCTGAGGTGGAGAGCTGTGAGCTTCTGTTGAGTGACGAGGATGTGTTAGAGGTGATAGTAGAACAGAAAAACACATAATATGGTCCAAGGAATAAACTAACTCAAAAGAAAACAAAATCCTAACTAAAATCCTACACCCTACAGCCCTTTCGTCTCGCATCCCTCCAACAAATGAAATCAAGTTTGTCCTTTAAGTCCCACCCCAACAAGATTTTTATTTATTGTAAAAGTGTTCCCGGTGATCTTTTAATTATGATTATGCAATTTTTAGCCAAAATCAGAAATCCTGAGTCATTCTCTAGGACATTGTTTCTGCAGGGCAGCAGGAGTTCATACGAAATTTGTCTCTGAGTTGTGGGCGGGACTGCTGGTGCCAAAGTAAACTGCCACTGATATCCCATCATCCCTTTGTTTACACTCTCTCCCCCTAGCTTACCCGCCAATGGCAGTTGCTGCGTCACAACTGAAAGCTTTTCCAAACGGCGGATTTCTATCTGCTCCTGATCTATCATGATTTGAATAAAAAAATACTTAGAAACACAGTTTTAATCTTTAATTTTTTTATATATGTCCTTTATCATGAGAAAAGGGCTACAAGAACATATTAAAAACACCAAAAACACAAGTTTCATTGGAGTGGGTCTTTAAGAAAGCCTTTGATTTGTCTCATATGCTGGAATTTTTCATTTTAACCAAATAACCTGGAAGGTTCCTCCAAAAACATATATTTGCCCTAAAACTATTCAGATTCCAATCAAAATCCAAGCAGATTTCCAGTTGTCTTTGTGCTTTATATTGATATATGTAGGTCAAATGGTTCTAACTTGACAGCCCTGTTTGTTCTGTCATTTTGTTTGGCTTTCATGTTCAATTCTGAAACCATAACTCTGTCAGATGAGGGACCTGTTTTCTTTCTGTTTTGTTTCCTCTAAAGCTCTAAACCTCCCTTCTTTTTGATTTTTTTCCTACTTAACTGGTAAATTACAACCAATATCATCAGATGTCAACCTGTGCATCCTGTTTGTTTGCTGCTTTTAAGTCATTTTTGTATATGGAGCGGCTGCACGGTGGCGCAGTGGTTAGCGCTCCTGCCTCACAGCAACAAGGTTCCCGGTTCAAGTCCTGGCTGGGGGACCTTTCTGTGTGGAGTTTGCATGTTCTCCCCGTGCATGCGTGGGTTTTCTCCGGGGACTCCGGCTTCCTCCCACCGTCCAAAAACATGCTTCATAGGTTAATTGGTTACTCTAAAATTGTTCCTAGGTGTGGATGTGAGTGTGTATGGGTGTGTGATTGTGGCCCCTGCGACAGACTGGCGACCAGTCCAGGGGTGTACCCTGCCTTCGCCCATGAGTAGCCGGGTTAGGCTCCGGCAACCCCGTGACCCCGAAAGGGATAAAGCGGATTGGAAAATGACTGAATGAATGTATATGGAGCCAATTGGACTGAATAATCATTGTGCTTAAGCACCAGAGCCAATGCAGTTTGATAGTTTTTGTCTTTGTTGACTAAATGCATTTAAAATTAAGCAATAGGGTGAAGAGTGCAAAGTTACCCATTAAAGTGGGGCAATTTCTCAAATTTAACAAGCCCCCCAAAAAAGTCTTTGTTTAACGTCTGAGTTTTTTGGGTCTTTTTCATCTTAAAAAGTAATCCTCCAAACTGATTCCAACTAATTCTCTCAATCCATTTGCTAACCATGTATTGTCAATTGTGGCTTTTAACCATTTTGACAGCATGGGTCACAGCTCATCCTGGTCAACAGAGGCTGAAGTGCAGACGCGAGTCCTCAGTTGATTCAAAAGTTGTTGGTTTAAATCGCTGCTCTTACAGGTCAAAGTGTCCCTGAGCAAACCGCAGGCTGTCTGCAATGGTGAGCTCAAAGACTGCATGGTATCTGGGTGTGTGAAGGAAAAACACAATGTTATGGTCTTTTTTTAAAAAAAATCTCAAATAACAGCTTACTTTCCCTGGAAAAAAGGACTGGACCCTACCTGTAGAGAAAAATACTTTAAGTGAGATGCATGAGTGTATAGATTAGTTTTGCTTTTAAATTAAAAGGTTGTTACACTTCAGACGTCAGTATTTTCACTCCCATCATCTTTTGATCTATTTTAAAAATGTTCCCAGTCGTCTGTTGTTTTCTAGGGCATATTTTTTGCAGAGCGGCAGTAGTTCATTAGAAATTTGCCTCTGAGTTGTGGACAGAACTGAAAGTGCGGAGTAAGCCCTCCCACACTTCTCATCATCCATCTGTTTTCATCCGCTAGCTTACAGCCCCTCACAACCCGAACCAAATAGTTTAGAGACAGATGCCAGCTCAGACGAGGAAAACAAAGACAGACATGGATGTTTTTGTCTACATGTGGGTGCATGGGAATGGAGCAGGGAGCTTGATGCTTCACTGCTACAAGCTTTTTCATACAGCTTTTTTTTTTTTTATCTTCTCCTGATTCACTGATTTGAATAAAGAAATACTCAAAAATGCAATTTTAACCTTAATTTTCTTTTAATATACATGTCCTCCATCACTTGAAAAATGACACAACAACATGCTAAAAACACAATTTTCATTGGAGTATGTCTTTAAACTTAAAGTAATAATCTCAAGAGAATCATGTATACAAGCCTGCCTTTTGTATTACTGTAGCATTAATGCTTTTGACAGTGACAGACTAAAAAGGCACAGCCTGGTTTCAGGAGAACTGCTCCCTGATCACCTCCCTGCCTATGACTTAGAACAGCAGCGACCCAGCAGCTGTGAGAAGTCGCTCCTTGATTCAAAACCACCACACCTACCAACGACAAATAACTATTTTAGAATTAACAGACTTTTGACCGATCAGCTGCCAAAGCATCTGAGGTTGCAGATTTTGTGCACTAGCACACACCCCAGTAGATTTAGAAGAAACCACAGGTTGTAAAAACAAAAAAAAAGCTAACCCTGAAGTGTTCAGCTCCACGAACAAACAGCATCAATGGCAAAAAGAAATGTTTGAAGTATTTGTCATTTCTAAGAAAGAAGAATAAACTTGGGGTTTCAAATATATTGCCAGAGCTTATCCTTTTTTGCAAAAATGCACCATCATTCTAATCCTTCTGCACAAATATCTTCTTGTCATTCACAAGAGAGAAAAAGGGAACGGCGAGGGAAGAAGAGGTTGTTCGTTGGCACCCTTCAGCTCTATTTTTAGCATAGTGTAGAATCCCGCAAAACAGCAGGTAGGCTGCCAATTTATTTCATTTGGACAGAAATTGAAAAATGCCTCTCACACTGAGCTTAGGAATGGTCGGCGTAGCTGAGGACGGGATAAACGGCGGGGAACAGTTAAGACTCTGGCAGGGGGAATGACGAGGGGCTGTGAAAAAAGCCACATTTCTCACGACAGACTTGACACCACGGCACCTGTGTTATTTCAAGCCGCAGCTCAAATAGTGGAGTGGAAGCAGGCTTGAGAGCAACTAGTAGAATGAGTAAGTCCCACTGAACGGCACAATGTGCTCCACTGTGATGTGACACTTTTCAGTAAAACGTCTCAATGGAAGTTATCATGACGCACTTTAGGGAGACCAGATCAGCACATAAGCAAGCAGGACCATCAAGGTCGTGACATAATCACGTTAAAATGATAAAGTTTTACACCAAACAACAAAATTGAGAAACATTTTGAATTTGGACTCAATTGCTGGAGACATATTTTAGTGGCAAATTTGATGCCTAATATTTAATTCAGCGCATAGTCTGAGAATCTCATTATCTTATTCAAATGAACTTTCAGTACTTTTTATTACAAGAGTAGCAGAACGTTTTTCAGCGGAACATAGGAAGAGTTCTAACCTGACACCAACGCACTGGATGTCATTAATATGGGGGGGAAACTGGAAGCATGTCGTGTCATGTATTTCACACCCTATCCTGGATAATTATTGACAGTTTTATGGTAATGAATCAAGGGAGAATGTTAAAATCTCTCTACAGGAGCCTAAAGTCACCCTGCAG
Source organism: Adrianichthys oophorus (assembly GCA_036245035.1). Lineage (NCBI taxonomy): Eukaryota > Metazoa > Chordata > Actinopteri > Beloniformes > Adrianichthyidae > Adrianichthys > Adrianichthys oophorus. The sequence goes on along the minus strand of BSAI01000072.1, from coordinate 10,010,170 downwards.
TGTTCCTTTGCACAGAAAGCCACAGAAATAGCATTTTTTATACGTTTTATGTGAAATATTTGAGAACTTATTGTGTGCAAAGAAAAAGTTAAGTTTGAATACCTATATGGATTTTTCTCTTAAAACCTTTTTTAAAAAGCCAGTGGAAAAAAACAAGTATTGAATGAAAAGAGATGTGTTATATGTAATGTCAGACATTTTGCATTGACATTCTAAAAATAAACTCATTTCAAATTGGGTAAAAGTGAATGAGAAATTGTTCTTGTCTATAAATTCCCACAAAACTAAGTTAAAATGCAAAAACAAGCAGGTGAAAATGTAATCCATCCCACTGTTTCCATGGATACCTCCTTTTTCACAACAAACATTTCGAAATATCTCAGCTTGAGATGCACTGTGTATTAATTGTTGACACCCCTCCATTCGCCTGAACTGGTTCACTGATGAAAGCTTTACGGTTTTCTGCTAAACTGTTTCCTACATGGGTAAAAACCTTTCATTATACGTGTGCTGTTCACTCTGTGACAAGTCAAAATGTTGGCCGTCAAAACAAAAGTCAGTTTGAAGAGTAAAGCAGCTGCTCAGTACTGCAAATTGAATGCACTTGATTAATTGCTTGCCTCTACAAAATTGGAGGTTTTGACAATTTGTCTGACAAGGTCCAAAGTGTTTTAACATCATGCAAAGAAGGACAGATGTTTGCAAAGGTCTCAGATGTTGTTTTCTTATCAGTAATTGTGCATTACAGTGAATGTTTGGCCCAGAAGCATGTGCAAACATTATATTTTATTATAGTTAAACTGCAGAAATGTAACTTCTCTGTTGGTGCAGAGAAGTTTTCTACCATTGATCAGCTTGAATTGTTGCTAATTTATCATCTTGCATTATAATTCCATCAATCAACCAGGCATTACAATTATTTGACATCATACAAATGAAAAGTTACTTGAAAGTCTCACCTACTCTAGATGTAAAAGTTGTAAAAAATCAAAAATGGTAACCATTTAAAAAACAAAGTGTATTTATTTATTTATCTTATATAACCGTTATTTATCAAGGCAAGACAGATTAAGGAAAAAAAATCTTATTTTCAACTGTGGCCTGGCAAAAGGGGGGACCTTTTGAGAAAGAGAATCAACAGGAGTTACAGAATAAACTTAATGTTTATTGAATTAATATTTAAATCAAAATGTTTATGAATGTTAAATTTTACCAACATTGTAAGTAAAGCAATTATCAGAATTCATTACATGACACTGTCAAACTTCAGTTGCTTTTTTCAGAGGTCCCCCCAGGATCAGCTCCAGTAGAAATCTACAAAAATATCTTCATCTCAGATTCTACAGGCTTCAGGTAGCTTGTTTTGCCTGAGACCAAAGACGACAACCACAACCATGCAGAACAAATATTTGTAATATCAGCCAACAAACTAAACAAAATTGGAAAAATAATTGACAATAACTTAAATTTTCCTCTGAACAGGGATTATAGAAACCTTGAGGTGCACATGGATTCTCCTACAGCGCTTCAGCATGTCAGTTTCTATGAACGGAACAATCATAAATCATATCAAAGTCATGATTGGTTTAGGTGAGTGTAACTGGATTTTATTAAACAGATGTTTTCTTGTCATATGTTGAAAAAGAGCCTTTTTCACTTTTTGACGAAATGACACCAAACCCAGAAAAGCAAATTCTATTATTTACCAACAACCTGTTACAGCATCAAGTGATTTTACTTGGTTTCACAGCAGCCTTGCAGGAACACAGAATAGTTCCTATCAGCAAACATTTAATGCAGCACAGCCATCAAATAAATTCAACTCAGATTAGATGGAGGAAAAGACCATCTGCTGTTGTTCACATAAAAAACACTTCCTATGCATCTAATGTGAAGCTAATTTATCTTCTGAAATTGTCTGCTAAAAATAGAGCCACGTGTTGGATTCCTAGTGAACCTAAACTATTCTGCTCCCTCTTCTCTATCCGGACTGTAGCAGGTGCCAATGCTTGAGCTGAAAATGAGCTGCATTGTGACACATCTGGGAATCGGAGAAGATGCGCCTGCTTCTCCTTTCAGTTATATTTTAGAAAAAATTATTTCTCAGCACAAATTTGCAGTATCCAAATTGTCTTCCATTTAGGTCTTTATTTAACAATTACATTGTTGTTTAGACGCGTTTTGTTAGATATTAGAAGCACTGGAAAAGGCAAATACCACCCAGTGGTGTGAGCCTGAAATAAAATTATGTTTTGGGTGATTTTTAGCAGTTTTGTATTCATTTTGACTTCCAACAGGACAGAGCAAACAATAGGAACATTGCATCTTTGCAGAAACAATCTGAACCCACACTGCTCATCACTCGGGAAAATCCTGCCAGCCCCTCATATAATAAACCTCACAATTGTGCCCCACTCAATAAATATTATCGTACCTTCAATGTAAAAACATTTGCACCTTTGGGTCAAGTCGTGTGGCACTTGAAAGCAAAAATAAGATCTTTGGTAAAACCTCTGGACAGGCTGCACATTCATTTTTCAGCAGACAAACAGCAGCACCAACGCAAAAGTTGCATCTTCAGAAACATTTGAGCAGCATTTTTATGTCAGTAGATATATTTGGGACTCGGTCAACAGCGGCAAAGGATCAGTGGAAAAAGGGATTTGTAACCACAAAGGCTGCACCTGACTGATTTATTGGTACTCAAACAAGAAATGGTGACTCATTTTTTGACTCAGTGAATGAATAAAAGGGAATTTCTGGCCATTCTCTTTTATGCTCGTTTGCTCCAAGTTGGAACCGGCCTGGATGCCAGTTTGATTATTTGAAGATGATTTTACATTTTTCACCATTCAGACCTGTGTGAAATTTGCATAAAAACTTCACAGTTAGGGATATCATTTCTCATTAACAGACCCACTCTGTGGAAAATTGTGCTTTAGGTGTTTTAAACATGTTTAGTTGGCATTTTTCTGATGATGGAGGACGTACATTGAGAAAATTTATCTAAATTTGCATTTTATTTGTCCAAACCGATGTGGATCAAGAGCAAACGAAAAAATGCCTTTTGAAAAGAGATTATCTTTGAATGGAAAATATGCTGGGTAGGCCACAACCTCCCTGTTCTGCTTCACGAAAGGGGAGGGGAAAGGGGGCGGGATTGTTCTGCACCAACTCAAAAGCAAATTTCAACTGCCACTCTGCAGGAACTATGTCCTAGATAATGACATAATTAACGTCACAATCGTAATTAAGAAACTACTGGGAACACTTTTAAAATAACTTAAGACGATCGTAGTTTGGGTTTTTTCTCTTTCATTTTTAGACAGAAATAGATCATACGAGATATGTTATGCTGTTGCAGTGAAAATATCCACATGAATGCAAGTGTGCAACAAGCTGAACCCAACAATCCACCTCTTTGTGGCTTAACATGATTTCATACCTTCATCTAATGATTAGAAAAGCTTTCAAGTTTGTTTTTAGATTTTTTATTTTTAAAATCGGTGGTCCGTGTCTTTCCTGTGTGGCAAATTTAAATCTAAGTGACATTAAATCCGAACTACACCTTCAAGAAGCCCATCTATTGTGACAATTCTTGTCACCACTTAGGGTTACACTGATTTGATGCACCACTGACTCCCTCAGGAAAATTCCCTGTCCAGTGCACTCCTGGATCATGGGAAAGGTCAGCTCATGGAGGCTGCATGCCGAAAAGAGCCAAATGAGGTTCAACAACTTCCTCTAAGGCTCTTGGAAAGCCCAGAAATGGTAGAAACAAAGTATGAACAAATGGAAAATTCTGCTTGAATAAAAGAACTCATTAGATTTTTGTTAAAAATGTTTTCCAGCACACTTCTGTGGCAGAAAGCTTAACTAGACCTTCTTGCAAATGATGTAGAAATCAAGCAGAGGACAGCAATAAAGCTTTTATGCAACAGAAATGTCAGGACTTCAAAGGCTTCTCACTGATGCTCTTCTGTCAACTCTCATTTCCGCGCATCCAAATCCACAAACAAATGAGCTGCACGAAATTCTGTCTGCTATTATTAGCCCAACAAAACCTCATTGCTCTCCTCATGCCCCGATTTCACTGTCTTCTTCGAGATGTTTGAACTGGTCACATAAGAAAGAACGGGCGTCCCAGTTTCCCATGTAGGCTGTGACGGGATCACACCAACAGCAAACTGTAAACGCGTGACAGGGAGGCGCAGATCGATGAGGTCTGTCTGTAGGTCAGCACCACTTAACTTCGCTTTGTCTGGTCAGTCTGTCCACATTTGACGGAATGTGACAGACTTGTGTCACCTGCGCCACGAAAGGCAGAATGGTGTGACATGATCGTTGCGCATTCCCACATCCATCCATCCATCCATCCATCCATGCAGATGCGCGCACTCCTGCATTCACTACCCCCAGAACCGGAGGGGGTCTACCTGTTACCAACAGAATCTGCCTACCTTTTCCTCTCGTGTCCTTTGACATTGTGTCCTCTTTCGTGCGTCTCTTGTCTCTGCGGTCACTCGGCGGGAGCAGTCGCGCTATTCCGCGCTGACAGTTAATGAACCGGCGGCTCCTCCGCCCCTCTCCCCGACTGCTGCACCTGCCAGACTGGATCGGGCAGGGAGGGTGAGGCGGGCACTGCTGCGTTTCTCCCACTCAGTCACCTGTGCGCAATCCGGCGGAGCTCCGCATACTTCAGTGTTGTATCTGTGCAGACTGCGCTCAGAGTCATGCCCACCCTCAGCTCCGCCGTCCTCCTTCCCTCTGCGCTGCAAAGAGCATCCAGAGTTGCTTTAAAGAAGCTCCGGTCTGCAGCGCGACTGCCTCCAGCGGTGCGCGCGCGTCCGCAGCTCCTGAAGGACGTCCATCCCCTTCTTCCTGTGGAGCCTCCTTGACTTCAGCGCACATCCATAACGGGCTCTCTGCTCTGATTGTGTTGCTCTTTCAAAATCGAAAAGTTACACCTGTTCAAATCCCTTGGATGTCCAACAAATCGGATACAAATTAATTTCCCTTTCATCAAAAATAACTAGAAAGTCGCTCCAAAGGTGTGTCCTCGTTTATACAAGAGCATCAGGGCTCAAATCTACCACAAAATAGTTGGACTGAGGAAAAATATTCACAGTACCTTTAAAAAGGAGTTGTAAAAATAATGCTTATTTCATTCATTTTCCAATCCGCTTTATCCCTTTCGGGGTCACGGGGTTGCCGGAGCCTAACCCGGCTACTCATGGGCGAAGGCAGGGTACACCCCTGGACTGGTCGCCAGTCTGTCGCAGGGGCCACAATCACACACCCATGCACACTCACACCTACGGACAATTTACAGTGACCAATTAACCTATGAAGCATGTTTTTGGACGGTGGGAGGAAGCCGGAGTACCCGGAGAAAACCCACGCATGCACGGGGAGAACATGCAAACTCCACACAGAAAGGTCCCCCAGCCAGGACTTGAACCGGGAACCTTGTTGCTGTGAGGCAGGAGCGCTAACCACTGCGCCACCGTGCAGCCCATGATTATTTCAGCCTCTCTCATATGTGGTAACAGATTTCTCAATTAATCATGCTGGCTTCCTATGAAACCGAAATCTACGAAGGCTTTCATATGAACTTGTTCTCACGCTGCAATTGCAAACCGGCCTCTAATGAATTCATTAGTCGATTGTGTGAAATTCGAAGGTCAGAGGCAAAAAATGTTTTGTAATCGTTTAAATATGGATGTGTGTGACAACATTCTGCAACAACACAACTGTAAGCCTACAACGGGAAATGAAAAACAATGACATACTTGAAGAAAAGCTGGCTTCAGAAAGATCTTTGACTGTACTGTGAAAAATCAGAAAATGGCTTTCTGGCATTGAGATTTGTAGGACCCAGTCCATCACAAACCACCTTTCCCCATCTTTGTCCATCCAGTTTTTTGTCATTTCTTGTCTCCTGCATTTAGGTGTGACTTTAGATGATACTTTAAGTGTCAGGCTTGACGTGAGGACACAGATGCAGACGACACTCGTAAATGCAAAGTCACTCATTTATTTGAGTAAAGTTCTCGAAAACTGAACACAAATCCATGAAGGTACAAAAACCACCCGACAACCAGTGCAGGGGAGACGAAGACTTATAACAGGAGGAGGGGATGAGGTAAATGGAAACAGGTGTGCCAATTAAGGAGGGAGAGAACACAGGAAGTAACAACCAACAACAAAATAAAACAGGAAGTGGAAACCAAACACGAAACCAACAAATGTCCTGGGTCCATAACCACACATTAAGAGGATATCTATGCGAGAAGGACTATAAACAAACAAGTTGTTTGTTAGTTTTAATGTGACAGTGAATGCTGACATTACTTACTTTTCCACTCCACCCTATCTAAACATACCAGCTGCAATCTCATTGTTTACTCTAAATTTATTCGCACAATTGGCACATTTGACATGATTTTCAAACTTGGATGACTTTTATTTTAATGTGAAGGATATAGATGATACTGAACGAGCATTGGATCCTTCAATCAGTAGCTCAGCCCCTCCCACATCTCACAGTAGCATTAGCAGAAGGAGGTTTCTGTGTTCACATTGCCAGCTGGAGATGGAGGGAAGAGCAGAAGTTGTCTCTTAAACTTTGTTCACATCATTCTCAGCCACGCACGTTCAAGATGCCAATTTCTAATTAAAAGTCTATGTAAACGAGTATGTGTATTCGCACATTTTTAAGACAGTTTTGGGGCTTTACATACAAAACGCACAGTCATTGAAGCAGGTCAAACTTTGACCAATCAGGGACTCGGATTTGGTAGTGACATTTGGATGGCGTTCCTTTTCATTCACAGAAGTCGTGTTTGAACATTGACCACGGTGGAGAAATCAATAATTGCGGTTTGTGACCGTCCTGAAATATATGACACTGAGCCTGCTTGTCCAGTGTGATAACCAATTTTTTAGCGTGTTCTTGAACATGCGTCACATGCCTGGTGTTAACGTTAATACTGGTTTAAAAGAAATTCTTGGACTATGATACATTGCTTTAATTCTTGTTTTGGTTGATAAAAAAATTCAAAAAAACAAGCTCACCTAAACAATAAAACTGTCAGAATTATTTGATGATAACTCACCTAACAAAGCCTGTCACAACAGAGTTCTGCATTTTAGAAGGGTGCTTTTGCACTATAACTCTGGTAAGTTCACACATTTTAGAAACATTTTAGCAGGATATCTATATACAGTAAATAGTTAAAAAAAAAGTGAGCAAAAAAGCCGTTGGAAAAAGCTTGCAAGTGTGACGTAGAAGCTACTACGGCAAGCCACAAGCTCCCTGCTCTGCTCCATGATGATGAGAGTAAAATAGATGGATGATGGAAAAATGGGGAAAGGCTCACAACTCAGAGGTGAATTTCTAATGAACTACTGCCGCAGAAACTATGTCCTAAAAAACAACACAGCTGTATTGAAAAAAAAAAAAAAAAAGCTGAATAGTTAAAAAAAAACAGTGGGAATGCTTTTAAAATAGGTCAAAAGATGATCGGAATGGGACTAGAAAGTACTTTTACCCAAAGCTGTAGAATTTTTTTAGACGTTGAATTTTCGTTTAAAAATTTTCCTCAGTTACCTGTGTTTCTGTGCACTGAAAAGACAGTAAGTCCCACCTTTGAGCAATAAGCCAGTAAAAAGACACCAAAAATAAAGTGACCTGTTCAGTTGTACTCCAAAGGTAACCAATTATCCAAATCACTCCCGGAATGTACTTTTTTGTTAGATGACTTCAATTAGATGTGCTGTAGACCTCTTTATGCAGTTGTCAGAGATGTCCTGTAGACATCTACAGTAGATGTATATTAGACATCTATTAGACAACCTGTGCCTAGTGAGAAGGAGAACAAAAATAATTTTGGATCATTGACAAGAGGCACTTTAAAACAACCAAAATTCTTTCAAATAAACACTTTTCCTTCCGAAGAAAAATGTCACAAATCAATCAAACTGCAATTCACCGATACAAAAAGGAAAACAATAATTCTATTTTTCAGTATGACTAAAACCGCACTACTACAACACCTAAAATGCCTTTCCCACATGTTACAGCGAATGACGTGAAATAACCAGACATGCTGCTATGATCTCTTACTTCCTTGTATGTGATCACACAGTCCCAAAGGAGTATGTCCATGCAAATGAATATTGATAGAGAAAACACTCGTGGTCAAGCAGTCACCCTGAAATCTGAGAGTCAGATGGTCTACATTAACAAGCTCCTGCAGGAATACACATCGCCAATTTGTTGTTGTCACTAAAACGACAACACACTGGCAGTGCAGAGCGCTCAGCTGAAATCCCCATAAAGAAAACTAATTGAAACAGTTTCAGGGGTAAAAACTCGAAAGATGGATAGTTCTGATTACTGCTGCTCTGACAGAATCCGATAAAAAAAACAACGAGAAGTGAGAGCTCATTTTCTTTCTGAAAAAAAGATCTTCTTGTATCTCAAAGTCGTCTGCACATCACTTTTGCAACAATGGAGACTCTAATCTAATGAACAACAACATTGCATTCCCATCACATAATTGTCTTTAAGTGAAAAAAAGTTTCTAGGGCAAAAATCTATTGTAAACATGACAAAAGTTTGATGAAGCACGCCTTAAGCACAAGAAACTCAGTCAATGAAAGATGTTTATAACCACTGCAGGGCTTTTGGGAAACTGCTTTAGCTGCAGAAGGCTTCCTGTAGGAGTTATTAAAGAGTCACAAAACACAACATTCAGCTGTCAGCAAAATGATGGCCCACTGTGCGGCTCTGCTGTTGTTTTCCTGCTTAGGAATTCAGCACTCATAAAGGGAAAAAGAGTCCATTCATGTGTTTGTGAAGTTTATGACATGGAACCAAAAATGTTAGAGAAAATTGGTCCCTACCAAGGGTAGATGTCAACAGTAAATCAACAGTCCACCAATAATCTATGTGGAATACCTTAATTTACTGACCTAGTAAGCAGGTTATGCAACATTTCCCTCTGTTGCTATGACCACTTCTGAGAATCATTATCAACCAGCTACTGCCAATGCAATTAAAAACAAAAAAAGTGTTCGTGTCATCTTATTTCTTAGCAGGCAAATACATTGTAATGCAGCATAACCTGCAATCTACAAATCTGCTCTCCAAAATACAAGACCAATATGCAACTCAAAAGCAACATTTTTGGACATTTGAAAACCTGGCTGGCCTGAAGTGCATGTTTTTTGGATAATGTTTTGAAGATATAGAAGAAAATCGTTGCAGGAGAAGAATAAAACATGCAAACCACAACCAGAAAGGTTCAACCAAATTTTTGTGCTGCAAAGTGATATTGCAATTTGTAACACGTATGCAACCTACAGTGAACTGCAATGTCTATATAGTTTGTCAGATTGACGTTGCCGTTCACTGTAGGTGTCATACAGTATGTGTAAATCACTTCACTTTTGCTCATTTATTTTCTCTTTTTATTTCAACTACTTTTTTCAAATAGCAGGATTCACCTTTTGATAAAGTAGACAGGCATTCAAGCAAATAAGAGATAAAAGACTACTTAATAAAAAAGTGTTTGATTGCTTTTCTAATTGACGATTAAAAAGTGTTTTGCTAATCAAAGTGCCTTGATCTTTAACTTGCCAACACACAGCAGAGCTTTGAGTCAATATCTGGCTGCTATTTATGGTTGTATTGAAGCATATGAAGGTGTGGATGGATGATGGATGAGGATGAAAAGTGAAACTGATGATTTTATTGACTTTTAACAAAGTTTGCCTCTGAGGTTCATCATAATTTATCTTTATTCTACTATCGTCATTGCATACTCACTGCAGGCAACTTTAAGGTTGAAAATTTTTTTTTTTTTTTGGTATAATTTGGGTTGACATATTAAACCTACTTCCTTTGGATTTTCGGAAGACTCAAACATTACCCGGTGTCAAATGAATAAATAAATAAATACATCAACGTCAAAAAGCTTCCATATTTACATGCATGGAGAGGTGGCTTCTGGACACATTTAAAATGTGCTGCGGTCAGCTATCCTGACCAACTGGGAAATTAGCTCTGATAATGAGTCAGTGATGACTGGAGGCAAGGCCCAACCTTGAAGATCATTTTAAATTATAATAATGAGCAAAGTGGTGCTAATTCAGGTCTTTCCACTGTTACATTTGTACGTGAACAGAATTTACTGCATAAATGCATGAAGTAGTACCGTGCACATATCAGGAATTTTACCAGCAGATCCACAACTATGTCTTGACATCAGTAGATTTTTTTCATAAAAAAAACCCAACACTGTTTCACCAATTAGGAAAAATGGTTTAAGCATAAAAACATGAAGCCAAGAGTAATTGGTGGTCATTTGAAATGTCAACATTTTTTATGCAGGGTTTCCCTGAACTGTAACAGTAAATCAGATTATTTGACAATGCTAATGCAGAATAAAACTCATTTATCGTTTTGAGAAGCAGGCGAAAAATAATTAGGTTCCACAGTAACTAAAAACTCTTCACATGTTTTGTTTGGTTGTAAGAGTAAATCTCATCTTTTTTTTGGCTAAAGATTGGCTCAGCTAAGTGAAATGGTCCCAAACGCATGAATTCAACTACAACAGATGGAAAAAATATGGGAAAGAAAAGGGAAATCAATGTCGAGAAATAGCGAAATCAAAGCCTGGAAAAGTCGAGGAACTAAAGTAAAATAATAAAGAAGAGTGGCAAAAAAGTGTCCATGAAAATCAAATAAAATGATTATAATGATTAAAAAGCATGGTTACACACCACAGCCTACCTGAGTATTATTGCTGACATGTCCATGATGGCTACTTCTAGCATTATAAGGCTCCACGTCATAAAGGTGGAATCCTCTCAGACTGGTCTCTTGAACATGACAATGAGTTCACTGGACTCAGATGGCCTTCACAGTAACCAAATCTCAATAGAACACCTTTGGGATGTGGTGGATTGGAAGATTAGCATCATGAATGTGCAGCTGACACACTTGCAGCAACTGTGTGATGCTATCATGTCAACATGGACCAAACTCTCTGAGGAATGCTTTCAGTATCTTGTTGAATCTATGCGACCGAGGAAGAAGGCACTTCTGAAGGCAAAAGGGGGTCCAACCTGGTACGAGCAAGGTGTACCTAAGTGGTCAGGCAGTGTATATAAATACTAGTGGATCAACTTTCAAAATTGGTTAGAAGAATAAACATTAGTTAACAGATAGCTTTCATATTAAATAATACACTTAGTAATGCAACGTTATGCATTACTGCATAAAATTCAAGTTAACACATTCATAGTTCATTAACTAATAATAATTGATGTAATAATTCATAACTAATAGTTAAATAGTGCTTAATTATACATTAACTAACATTAATAAATTGACCCTTATTATATTGTCACCAACACATTTATTTGATACATATTCCGTCCTTTCAGGTATGATTTAGATGCTACTGTGCTGCTTAAAATAACAAACAGTTGAGAAAGTGGTGGAAAGTGGGAGATGTCTTTACCACAACACTTTTGAACAATAAACACCCTTCTAACTGTGTTTATTTATTTACATAATAGCCTTTATCCTTGTAAGCCTTTAGAAAGAGATATTAAGAAATAAAGAATTTAGCTCCCTCTGTCCTAGCAATAAACTCTAAAACTGCTTTAAACAAGTACAGAATGTTTTATTGCTTGGCATTTTGTAGGTTCGTACAACAAAATAAAAAATATAACTGAGTTGCATTGTGCTTAAAACATTTTTAAACTCTTAACCCAAAAAGACTAAAATAACTGAAATGCTGATTAGTTTGGTATAAAAAGGCTCCAAGTTGATATGTTCAATCACTACATAATTATTCCCATGTGTTAGATTTACTCCTGAAACATACTTGGATTCCAGTTCACAACAGTACTTCTGTAGATCAAACTTTGATCTACAAACCTTGATCTTAACACGTTTGAGTTCTGATGAGCTCTCCAACCAGGCTGCAGAGCCAGCCACCAGGTCTGCATATAAGCTGATGAATATCACTGGGAGGAGGACTCCCACTGACTTCAACTTTCTTGTTTAAACATTTATGTGCAGCTCTTTCCCTTTTCTGCTGGAGTGTGTGGGAGGTTAGTGGACAGGTAAGGCATGGTAACCTGTACACCTCACGTAGCTTTTCTTATGTTAAATACACTAGATAAGTTGGTTGGTGCCACCACCTGTGAGTTTTGATCCACATTTTGTAGATAAGTCAGGGAGACTTTTTGTTTTCTGGTTTTGTTTTAAGTTAGAGATAGCCAGGCTGTGTTTTGTGTTATTTCATTCCTTTGAGCCAGCCTTGGACCCTACCTCCCCTCCTCCCTTTATATTTAATAAAAATCATAAATTTCCTTCATTGTCCTTATGTTATGTGACCATCCAGCCCTAGACCTAACATAACATTAAACATAACAATAAACAAAACTGCAGTCGCTTATGTGAACCAAGCTCCTGCTTCGGTCATACAGAGAACAGACAGCCCTCAGTTTGGCCCCCTGGACCCCATACTCCCAGAGCACCCTCCACAGGACACCACGGGGGTCGCGGTCGAACACCTTCTCCAAATCCACAAAACACACATGGACTAGATGAGCGAACTCCCACAAACCCTCCAGTACTCTAAAGAGGGTGCATAGTTGGTCCACAGTTCCACGACAGAAACCGCACTGTTGTTCCTGGATCTTAGGTTCGACTATCGGACGGACTCTCCTCTCCAGTACCCTGGCATAGACTTTCCCACGGAGGCTGAAGAGTGTGATTCCCCAGTAACGGGAATACACCAATCTGAAGTAGATTGGTTTTTCTTATAAATTAAGTTTATTTGATCATTTAGTAATTTAGCAATTTCTGAAAAGACAAACTCTATGGTTGTGACCAAATTCGTTCTACTCACAACTTGGTGCACTATCTTGTGCATTCACCATTTTAGAAAGCAGTTCAAATCTCAAATTCTAAAATCAAGTGTCCTTGAAATTTCCCCAGTCTTTGCAAAGAACTAGTGTGCATCAACGCTCACTAAATTGGCGCATAGACAACAATGCATTGGATTTAGATGATTTTTCATGTGAAAAAATGTCATTTTAATGTATTTTGTATAAACCATCCATGTTTTCATCATCATCAGAACACAGTGGATTCATAAAGTCTTTGTGAAATGTTCATATTTATTAGGTTTTCACTTCAAGAAATCTGTTTTGTTTAAAAAACAAAAAGTAGTGAGCATGGTGTCCAAATTGCTTTTAAAATCCAGGGCACTGGATAGTCCTGCACTACACAGTTTTTTAGTTGTTAGGGATTCAGACACAGCCTTAGTTAGTTTCCCAACATTTCCCAAAATTCAATTTGTTGTCTGGATAAAATAAGTCAAGTAAGGTAGGTGAATCTGAATGATGTGTATCTCTATCCATTATTTGCCACAGATCCAAAGTACTGAATAAACACATCAAACGATACATTATTCAGCAAAGAAAGCCTTTATTTGGACATTAAAGCAAAGAGAGGACATTATGTTACAAAAGATTAAACAAGCGATGCTTCTGAAGTGTGTTTGACAAAGACTGGATGCAATTAATATATTTCCATAATTCAATGTAGAAGAAGACAGAGTGAATAACCCTCAGGGAACTTTAGAGCATGTCTGAGGGGAGGCCTGTTATCTTCTAATCCTTTGTAATGTTGTAATGGTCTCTCCTAACCTATCTACCCTAAACTAGCTTTTCCACCAGTATTCAATCACAGATAAAAAAGGAACACAAATAGGAATGAGATCAATGTTACTTGTGGAGTTCATCCATCTAATCTGCTGCGTTTTCTGATAAAAAACAAAAATACCTGAAATCCAAATAACCTCTTTCAGTCTTTAAAAAAATACATTAATTCTAAAGTGAAATATTCACTCTGGAAGTATAAAAAAAATATTAAAATAATAAATATTCCTGGTGTTGTTGGACCATTGATCCATAAACTTATTGTCTAACCACAGCTGCAGTTGAAGCGGGAGGTGATTGTATCGGCTGCAGGAACTCTGAGGTGAAGACGGCCTCGGCATACTCCTCCACCACATCCTGGAACTCTATGGCTACGTCATCCAACACTTCTGACAGGAACTCCTCTGCCAAGCTATGAAACAGTAAGAAACATAAGAACTAAGACACAACGGATGAAAACCGGTTTCTTCTGAAAGGTTGAGACAGAGTGAGACAATTCTATTCGGTTTATTTATAAAGCGTGAGTTCACAACCAAGGTTATCTCAAGGCACAATACAAAAAGCCAGAAATATCAAACAGAGCTAGGTTTATTTAGGTTGTTATAATCCTATTCAGCCCAGATGGCTTCAATAAGACCAATTTGTCTTGACTGTATTTTATTAAGTCAAAGAAAGTGACCAACAGTTACATCAAACAGATTTGGTGAAATCCCCATAGTGAGCAAGCAAAAGGTGACAGTGGGGAGAAAAAACTGAACTAAAAACTGGACTAAGAGGAAACATCCAACAGAACCAAGTAGTACCATCAGACGTGACTGGTTTGGATGTGAGAGGTAAATAAAAGTGTCAAACAAACACAAAAAACGTGAATATCTGTGATAAGACAAGAAATCAGTGGATGTCAACCATTGGTAAAGAGCGAAAATTAAACAGACTGGAACACCTGTCATAAAACAACATAGTAACATGTTACTAACTGCATAACTGCTTTGAAGATTCACGGACAGAAAAGGGTGCAGACACAGTAAAATGTACAGTATGAAAGGTGAGGAAACACCTAGTGCATCCTAAACTGGCAGCGACTATGTTGTTTCATCTTTTTGAGAAGATCAGACAGGACATCGAGTCGAGGAAGACCCTCTCTAACTTAAGAGGGTTAGTGGAATAAAGCTTGTCCAAATTCGTCTTTAAACAGCTCTCAACAGTCTGATGCTATGTTTACATCGGGCAAAACGAGTCTTCGAACAGCCGCTTCCGATGAAAAGTATATGAAAAAGTGCATATATTTAAAGCTTCCATGTTCAAAACTCTCATAATGACGCTTTGCTATGCAAGATTTAAGTCCATTCATGGGCTATACATACAAACCTATAGCAACAGACCTGTAGGAGCAAAATGTACTAAAGGCGTGCTCAAATACCCTCGTTCAGTGTGTTCAACGCACTCTTTAACGTGCCCTACATGCTCAGTGTGTATGTAGCATAAATCTAAAGAAGAGAAACCAAAGGCATAACTCAGGCCCACCCGTCCCAACCCCAGCTGTAACTCCCCACTTCGTTTTTGGAAATGTAAGTATCTTCTACCAATTTTCTCTAAAACTATCTGCAGTAAGTAGTTTGAACCAGTTAAATGCTTTTTAGAGAAGTTTGAGAACAGTCTAGAAGTACGATAATACAGCAGTGTAATAGTAACAAAAGTTTGAACTTATTTTCTCTACTTCATTCTGAGTTTTTTTTTTAACTTAGAAATATTGGGGACACAATGGAGGGTCTAGAACCTTGATATGTGTGTTTTTAGAATAAAGTCCTAGTCAAAATTAACTACAGTTTCTAAGAGTCAGACAGGAAACCTAAAACAGCTATAAAGTTTGTTGTTGAATCCCAGCTTTATTTTGGTAAGTTTAGTTAAAACATTTGACATCATTTAAGCCTTCAAGTTTAGTAAACTATTAGATAAGTAAAGATTAGTGTCATCAGCATAACAAAAGAAATGTTTGCGATGCTGCCTAATAATGTTACCCAATGGGAGCATATTTAGAGAAAACAGGGTTGGACCAAACACAGAGCCCTGTGGTACATTACAAATGACTTTGCTGAATGAGGAAAACTCTTTAATTACAAAAAAATATGGAATCTAACAGATGACTTAACCCATCCTAAACAGATGACTTAACCCATCCTAAAGCAGTTCCAGTATCATCAATTACATGTTCCAGTCGCTGTAAAAAATATTATCTTTTTTTTTTTAAATGTAGCACTTAGATCTTTAAAATCCCAGTAAAATGAGGTAATGAAGTAATAATGCAGACTTTTGTTTCATTCCAACTAGATTATAACATCATGTGTATGCCTTAACAAAAGAAGCAATAAGAAATTCTTCTTAAATCAATAGTTTTACACTCGTGTTACATCTAATTTGCTATATCTTTTTTATGGTAAAAACAAAATGTTTCTAAATTTGTTGGATTTTGATTTGGTTTCAAATGGTTTATTTCAACCAATCAGGCAAGAATAATACATATGTAGCACCTTCAATAAAAGAGGTTTACATCCATAAAAACATGTCAAGCAGAATAACTAGGAATCAAATGATAGAATCAGATAAGATCACATAGATACATCCAGAAAAGTGCTGTATTAAAATGTAATTATTTACATGTATGCAAAAATGTTATATAAATCCCTAATTACATCAAACAGAATTTTTAAATGAGAAATTATTGTTTCACATGGACTGATTTGCTTTAAATACTTTCATTGCTCATTGCTTGAAGGTTTTAGTAACAGAAAAGTGAGAAATGCACCAAATAGAAAAGCAAATGTGCTCTGAAACCATGTGAAACTTGAAAAGAAAATGCAAATCATGAGCCTGGGGTCATTTTCTGCAAATAGGCAGGAGGTGCAATTAGTGCAGATTTTCCCTGAGAAATGCGATTGCTGGGGCTGAGAATGAAACACAGAAAACTTTGAAGGGTTTGCCTCAAATGGAGCGATATGTAATAAAGAAAATGATCCTGGTGTAAATATGTGCACAGATATGAAGACAGGAAGGGATGAAAAGGTTTCAATTATAAGGAAATTCAGATTTTTTTTTTTTAACAACTCAGCTCAACACCAGACAGAGAACAGGAGTGAAGAAATATAATTGTGAACTTAGTCAATCGTTATGAGACATTACTGCTAATATGCTCAGAGTCATTCGGGGTATTCTGAATGACTCAAAGATCTGAATATTTTTTAACACCACTGAGAAAGTGGACTTCCACATCTACCTGTGAGTTAATATTCCAGTCAGTTCCTCTAAATTTAAGAATACGAGTTTTGAAAAGAACTGCTTCAAGGCTGCCTTCTCAGTTTCAGCAGTGCTCTACAGTAGTTGAGTCTGTTAACAGACGAGGTGAACGAGCCTCCACTCAACTGCAGCACTCCGCTGCTCTTTACCTTTTCATCCCATTCTGTGTGAGGACAGCAGGGATGCACGCGGCAAAGTCATCCCCAAGAAGAATAAAATGTTTTGTTGTTTCTCCTTACGTTGATCAAGTATTTTTCAAAATGAGAGGAAAACTGAAAATATTGACAAACTTTTGTTCACTGTTGTGCCTGTTAGTTATGCATGAGTCACGCAGATGCTAAAGGCAAAGTGACATTTCTCCAAAGATGCTACCTACTGGCTGTATTGAATGTAATACATTCAGGATTGTATGACTTAAATGCTGCAGGACAAAAACAAGCTATTTTCTAGAGATGTTTGAATTTAAATGGATCCTACTATTTCAAGTTGTATTTTGTTTCCTAGAGAATTTTTTAAGATATGAATTTATAGAAAGACTTTTTAAATCAAAATTCAATTGAAAAATTAACTGAATTATTTTTTTTGTCTTAATGGAAGGCTATTGACTTTATATTTAATGTTTATTTAAGCGTTGAAGGGTTAGGGTTTGGGTTAGTGGCTGAGTTAGGCTCCGGCAGCCCCGTGACCCCGAAAGGGATAAAATGGTTTAGAAAATGAATGAAAAGAATTAAGCGTTATTCAGAACTTCACAGAAGTAATTCATGATTGTTTTTCAAATTTTTTTTCTAATCCTGCAGTGAAACAAACACATTTTATACCACATTCTATGACTGAATGCTCAGAATGATTAAGAGAAATTACTAAGAAACACTTTTCTTTTTCTTCTAAGCAGTTTAATATCTTCAGAGTGAAACCCAAATCTGCCACAGCCTCTGATGTCCGTGTGCTCTATACAGATTGGCTGAAAGACAATCTTGTTTCAAAAGGAGCCGCAGTTCAGTTCTTTTTCTTTGAGTTTCTTCTTGAAGTTTTCTCTTTAAGCTTTTAAGCCTTTTTAAATAACTACGTTTTATGCCGAGACCAAGTATTTTATATTTTACTTAAGTAACTTTTATGTAAATCTTTTAGCAGAACTCTTCATGAGCTCATCGCATTTCTGCTTCTGATTTTTGTAACTGATTGAGGTATTAGATTATGATCAAAATAACTTTAGGTGAATGCTGCTTTCCAGCAGCCTGTCACTCTAAAAGAGATTCAGTGAGTTTTAAAGATGGATGGATGGATGGATGGATGGATGGATGGATGAATCTTGCTTGCCCAGTCCCTATCTTCTGTTTGGGTACAAACCCCTGCTGACCGCTACAATTCAGCCATCAGGACCACAAGGTCCACCTCTCTTCTACCCCTTGAAGCTCCTGCTGCTTAGGATCTACACCAGGAGTGTCAAACTTGACGCCTCGAGGGCCAGGGTCCTACATGTTTTCCAACCAACCTGCCATTGAATCCCCTTATTGGCTAAAACACACCTGATCCAGGTAATTAGCAGTAAATTAGCAGGATTTCTGGGAAACCAGCAGGAAGCTGGCCCTTGAGGACTTGAGTTGACACCCCTGATGTACACAGATGTTGTTTTCTTTGAACTTAGATACCTCAACATCCTTAATTCTAGCAGAGCATTGCGCACCTTTAGTGAGGAGAAACTTTCAGCCCACATGACCAAAATGCTGTGGCCTGATGTCACAAACAACAAAACGCTGCCTATCCAAATCCAAAATAAAGGTCAGAACAATGTATTCAATTGTTTTCCTTTTTTTTTTAATTTGTCTTTCTAAAATTATTTATATATATAATTTACATTTATTTCACATTCTAAAACATTACTTTGTCAAAAAAATTACTCACTCACATACAGACACTCATCTATTCACTATTAATCTGTATCTTTTTATCATTTTTTGTATTTAACTGCTAATTTCATAATACATATTACAGCAGTTGGTGTCCATCTTGTTTTTCACTCATGATTTGGTTGCTTCATAAGAAAACCTGCTGCAAGCAGTGATGGGATTGATAAATCAGATTATTCTGCTGAAGATTGATAACTGATCATTATTCAGGGATTTTTTTTTTGTCATGAGGCAGGTTGTGCGCCCTTCAGACTAAAAAGTTTAAGCTTAAAGATCCACTCTGATGAAAATTGCGGTTTTGGTGTTTTTAACATGTTCTCGTGGCATTTTTCTAGTGATGGAGGACATGCATAAAGAAAATTAAGCTTAACATTGTAAATATATTTATAAATAAATATATTCTAAATATGTATTTATTCAAATCGTTGTTAGAAACAGATAAAAATATGCCATTCGAAAAAGAGCTTTTATGTATTGTATAAAATAAGGTGGGCGGGCAACAAGCTCCATGCTCTGAGCTCTTAGCAACGGGGAGGGAAAGGGGGCGGGGTTGCTCTGAGCCAATTGTCTCGCCCACAACTGAGACGAACTTCTAATGAACTACTGAAATTAGGTCCTAGAAAACAAGACACATTTTTATTTTGGCTAAAAATTGTATAATCATAATTAAAATACTACTTTTAAACTAGATCAAAACATGATGGCATAATAAAAATGTTCAACTCATAATGCCGTCTAATTTAAATTTGACACATTTAAACATTTCAGTTTTGTGTTCTTACAACACAAAATCAAGACACAGTTTTAAGTATCTCTGCTCTTTCTGCTAAACCAAACAGCCACATTAATGTCTTTCCTGAAAAGATAGTTTGATTTATTATCATTGTAATTGCCAACAGCTTTACCTTTCTGCAACAGCCCAGGGGTTGAATCCGCCAGCTGCTTCATGAGCCTTGGAGTGCACAAAAGAGTCGTAGTTGTCCTGGTAGCAGCGGATGCTTCTCAGCATGGTGCTTGGCACTGATATAACAGTCCCCTTGCTCCTCTCCAGCGGCCCGCGTTTAACAGTGCTGCTCGTGGGTACCTGTTCAGATTGGGATGCCTGGTCTGTCGGGCTGCTCTCAAACAGGAAGTTGTGACTGGAAACATGAGATCAACCAGGTCAGCCAGATCTATAGAGGATTCTTCTAAAGGTTGTTAACACTGGGAAAAATATTGCGTCTTTCATTGTGCAATAAATGAATAAATTTCTTACTAATTTTTTTGTTTTCTGTGTGAAACAACAAACGGTTTTGCTTCAAACCATATGAACATATAAAGCAATTTCATTGAAACCTTGAGAACAAACCACATTTCTTATTTTGAATGAGCAGGGGCTCAGCTGGGCATAGCAATGGTCTGACATTATAATCCTGTCTCCTCAGACAAATCAGCCTGGCTCTTGCCACTGCGCTCTCTGGGCTATACTATGGGTAGAGGCAGCTTCCAGACAAAGTGCCTTTTTCTTGTGTGCTCCCCTGGGCTTCGGCTGAATTAGTTTCAGTTTTGACCACAAGGGGTAACAAACAACACAGCAGCAGCAGCAGCCGTAAATATCAAGCTACCAGTGCAGTCAACCCTGTTTCCTGTTTGAAACGGGAAGATTTTTTCACCTTGATGACAGAAGCAACAATTGAGTATCCAATATGCCAATTCAGTGCTTACTTTAGAATTGAAATGCAATCAAACGATATCATATACTTGTCATATTTACTGAGGAAATGTAGGGCCAAAAGAGGATTTGAGGAATCCAAGATGGAGCGGTTATTTTTGTTCACCTCAAGTTTGTCCTCCCATCTCTTGATTAAAGATCCAGCCTCTTATAGACTGCTGGCACACACAAAATCCTGGCTAAAGATGCTGTCATGAGCAATATATTGAAAAGGGAAGACGGCCAGCCTGATTAGGAGTTGGATAAAACCAAATTTGGCTCACAGATGGAATGAAGATGACTGTCGTGAGACTGGTGAAAACAGGGATGCAGAAAAAATATAAAAAGCAGGTTGTGACAAGGAAATGTTTAGTCTCTCTTTCATCATGTTGCATTGGGGTCATTGTGAATCAGATGGAAAATGACTGAAGCTATCACAACTTCAAATCTGCCATTTAGTGGATAATGACATACTTGGCCCGAGAAGAACGCCAGATGAAAGGTTTGTCATGCTGCAGAGTGAGGCTTTCATCTTCTGTATTGATTTCTCTGATCTGGCGATGGAGCCGCAGTGAGTCTGTCGAAATGATCACGATCTCCATTGGAGCTCCTCGCTCTCTCTCTATATATACAGTAAATCTTATCTTCCACTCTGTTGATGAGTTGAAAGGTGGACACTCTCCCTGCATTGTCTGAGAGGTTTCTCCAGTTGATGCCGTTTTGAAAAAAGGAAGTCAAGGGGAAAAACAACCTTCACCCTGGTGAAGGTTGTTTAGCAACTAACAAATGTAAATAAAACTTCACCCTGGTGAAGGTTGTTTTTGATTGAAGAGAAAAAAACTGCCATCATGTAAACAACTGGGAGCTCCTGTCAAGTTGGGATTCACTCAAAATTCAAAAGATGGAGGCAGTCGTGGTTAAGAAAAAAAACAACAACAAAAAAAAGAGACCAAAATAGCATCCCACACAAAAAACTTCAGCAAAAATGAAGCTTCTGTGAATGTGGTTTGTTTTCAAATCAAATCCTTTTTCCAACAACTCAATTTTTGTCAAGTGAAATAAATATTTTAAATAATATTAAAAGGTTATTTTTGTCATAAAACTAACAACCTTTTTTTTGTATTTATGAAAGTCCAGGCAGAACTTTCTGCCTGCACCATCCTTCCTCTGTGCTTGATTTTTTATGTTACTGCAAAAATAAAGAAAGCAAAACATCTCAGAGGCTGAAAAGTGTGGATAATATAAATTAAACCAAGGCTGAAACAACACTCCTAATGATCTCTTTACACATTTGGCTGCTCCGAATTCCCCAAATTAAACCTACTTTCCTGCTACACTGAGCACAAATCAGGATTAACATAATCCCACGTCGATTCAAAAGTAAACGTTCTTTTAACCCTAAAAAAATCATGCAAATTCTTTTATAAACATTTACTGTATCTGTACTTTCCAAGGTGAGACCCCAACAAGCCAAGGGTTTGCTGTGCAGAGTCTTTAGAATCTAATCATGCAAACATATTCTCCCAATCACAGAACGGAGACTGTCTTCTTCTGTGTCCTCTTTAAGTGTTTATAAAACACATACTCCACCACAGATTACAGAGTGACTGCCAGTAAAACTCATGATCTTCATGGGGTCAACAGTCTGACTGGTTGACATCTCAGTGAAGCTTAATAAGTATTTACTGTTATTTTAAAAAAGAGCATAACAGCAGAAAAAGATCTACTGTGGTGTAAGCACGTCTTTCTAGATTGGTATCACGAAAAATACAACTTTTTTTTTAAAAGATTTCAAAGAATGGCAACTTGGATCTGTGACCTGAATCAAAAATTTTCCTCCCCCAATAAAACCCAGAGGATAGTTAGAATTAGAGTTATGGCATTCAAGTACTAAAAAGTCATTATGCAGAACAAAATGATGCTTCATCTCCACTCACCTTCTGCTTCTCAAATGTCATCCCTGCATCTTTTCTCTCTGAGCTTTCTTTTTTTGCATCCAAATTACTCAGCTAAGGTGAACAATACATTTTGGATGTTCTAGCAGCTTTGACTTCTGACCATCCAACAAAATTCAATGAGCTTATCCACAGGTCAGCGTGAATGATCGCGTCCTATTTTAGCAAAATCTCCTCAACGTTAATCATGTGCAGTTAGATACAAATGGATGGGCCACATAGATAATAAAAGAGTCCAGGCAACAGCTGCAATGGTGTATTATAATCTGTTAGAAGATCCTTCTGCTTGTAATGTCAGTTGGCAGGTTGGTGTAAAACAGGTGGGATTGTTATTGAGATGGAGGCAGAGTCGATGAACGCCGACAACGAGGAAAAGTTTCCCTTTTGCAAATATTATAACTTAAAGCATGTCATAGAAAATCGGAGCTACAAATGTAAGCAGGGACCATCCAAACGGGATGTTTTGGTACTGATTTGGAAATGTAAAGTAGTTTATTTTAAGCCATCAAAATAAATAATTACTGAAAAGGTCAAACAAAAGAAATATATATCTACAAGTAGATAGATTAGAAAGTAAAAGAAGATACACTTATACACACACATCCAGATAGACATGTAAATTGTTCCATTATAATTACTCTTGATCTTAAATAGACATATTTTACTTATGCATACAGCAAAGTACACATTAAACTAATTAAATGCAACATTTGTCAGAGTTTAATTAATTTATTGAAAAGGAGTGGCAGGAAGTAAAAATTTAATAATGCCACCTTTATTATGGTTTACTTAACTTTTTTTTACATGGTTATCATAATATAGTTCATAACTTCCGATCAGAGTTATTCATAATTTGCTAGTCCAAGTGCAGATCAAATAAAACATAATATATCATTTCAGTTATATAGAATAACAAGGATTAAGAGCTTCTTGACTACATATAAAGATATTACATTCTTCCAGAAATAATTAAACATATAACAGGTCAAGTATCAAAAAGAAGTACTTGTAAAAAAGCAGGGTACTTATTGATTATAATCAGAAAATATTATTGTATTAAATATTATTAATATATTTCAGGGATGCAATGATTCTTTTTTTTTACAATTTGGTTCAAACCTAAATTTTTGGCTCTTGGTTTTGTTTCTGTATCTGATGTCTTATGTATTCCAAAGCAACAACAAAAAATACAAATTCAAAAAAATCTTTTTTTTTATTTGCTAATAAAGAAGCAACAATTAAGAAAAACAAACTTGCAGTTGGCCTATACTAGGCCTGGTGTAATGTAGTAAAAACAGGATTATATATATGAAATTTAGCACACCGCCTGTTTGATTCTTTTGTGCGTAAACATATTTTAGTATTTCTCAGCTTCTAAAGTCAACGTATTAAAGAAAAATCTGCTCTAAAGGAGTCTCAAAGCCACTTTGTCTTTCTAAAGTCGCTGAAGGCCAAATTCTTTTAAAAACAAAAAAAAACTCAGGAAATCATCCATGCAGGGTTTGCCACAAATTTGAATTAATACTTGATGCATCTCTGAAACTAAAGATTATTCTTTTGCAGGTTGTATATAAGGGCAATGTCTCCACAGAGGGAACTGAACTTAAGGCACTTCAAAAGTGACAGGCTAATTGGCTAATACGTACAACTCAACTTGCCTGTAGTGTCCTGCTGGCTTGTCTGTGTCAACAACTACAAGTTCATCCATTATCTCGTCTCTTTCCCTGCAAGTTGCTTATTAATGTAAGCAGCTGAGCAGATGCAGCCCAGGGTTCCTCTCTGGAGTCGGTAGCCTGAGTCAGGAATAGACTCTGCCCTGGGTAAGGTACCCACCAAGAGACCTTTGTGGGAGGAGTAAAGCCCCAATGCCCTGGTGGAACGGTGCTTTTACAGTATGGGCTTGTACTTTCAAGAGAAACATCAACTATTTGTTTTTGTGGAGTCTCTGCTCTAATTACACCAACAGAGAATACCAGCAGTGATGCTGGTAGAGTAGGGCCCCACAAAATGTTCTCAAATACATAAACAGCAGACTGAAAGTGACACAATTTAAAAAAGAAACTAAATCCATTTTAGAAATATACTGGTTGAAATAATCAAATAAAATCTAATAAACTGATTAACTTGAACTGATTTTCAGACCAAATAAAAATCAAAAAGGTAAAAACTTAAATGGATAACCACTTAATAATGGGTTCTACCAGATATAGTTTAAAAAGAAAAACCTAGAAACCGACAACATACCCAACCTCCAAGGGTTTCTTGAGGACAATGTCAGCTCCAGAAGTCTGTTTAAACACTGGCCTTGTGAATCTAATTGGCCGTGGAGAGGCTGGCCTGGAGCCCAGGGTCCGGTGCTGGGATCCTGGGAAAAACAGGCAGTAAGAAGGAGAGCAGGGGGAAAATGTTAATGCTTAAAAGGAAAGAGTGGAGCAAAGGACAGCAAGATGGAGAGATGGAAAGAAGAGCCTATGGTTTCAATGACAAACATTCACTTTCCTTGTGTTGTGTCTGTTTGTATCACTGTCTCCACCTACAGGACGCACTACAGAAAGATTTTTCAGGGCTTTGCTTTTAGACCAGAGGACCCCTCTGAACTAATTTACCTTCTCGGTTCCAGTAAAGAGACTCTGAGTAGGTGATAGAGGCAAAACGTCTTCTCACTTCCTCCTCGTCTCTCTGTTCACGCATAAAAAAACAAAGAACAAACTGTTTCCATCCGTTAACTGAAACCATTAACAGACCAAAAATAACCATAAACAGACTGTAGATGATGTTAAGTACATGGGAGATCTTTAATAATTAAATGATCTGTGTAATTCCAGTTTCCAGTTCAAAAACTAAATGAGCAGTAAACTTGTTATCAGTAAGTTCTTGGTTGGCTTTGCCTCCACTCCTAACCCCAAATACCTAAATACAGCTCATTTTCATAAATTTGTTATTATTTTTATATATTTAACACTTAGAATTAACATAAAAACATTTCCCTATAGTTTAGATGAATAAGTTACACTTTTATCTTCAATTCTTCATGACTGAAATTTAAAAAAAAAATCACCAAAGCTGTGACAGCCCAGGTCTAGACTTTACATAAGGAAGCAGCTGACACACGAGCTGCCACAATAGTTGACTATAAATACCTGTATCTCCTCCATTCGAAGCAGCATGCCCTTCAGGGTGGAGGCTGGCAGCCCACACAGGGCCAGGCCCTCAAACTGTCTGTCTGCCTCAGCTCCCCATGCTGTCGTGTTCTCCAAAAGATTCTCCAGAAGTGCCTCAGTGAGCCGCTCAGCACCGCCCGCTGCCTGTGCAGGACAATGTGCGTCTTCAAAAGTAAGCCCGAGTCATGATAATAACCATTATAGTTACCTTAGTTATAAAGTTTGATCTTTACAAAAAGAAATACAAAATTTCCATTCAAACTTTTAAGTGTGTTGGTAGAAGATGAATGGTTTAGGCTGTTTATTATTTGTGACCAAAGATTAGGTTGAAACTGTTAACTGTCTTCATTAAATAATAAAAGCAGTTAACGTTTCTGTTCCTTTGACCAAAATTGAGTATGTGCAGTTGATTTTTTTTTTTTTTAAATGGCTCAAAAACATATTTTAAATAAAAAAATTGAGCATTAGGAGGGCTTGCTTTTAGCCAACATGTTTAGGGAATAAGCCTTGGTTAATAATAATCTGCATATTAGAACAAATATCCAGTGATAATAAACATATTTGGACTTTCTCTGAAAATCTACAAGGTTTGCAACTAATCTTAAGAATAGAAAAATGAAAGATTGAATGAAAGCTAAAATATTTTTTTTTGTCCAGAACTATAAAGCTATTAGTATTAAATTCTTAACAAATTAAGTTTCAAAAGAAGCCCATTTTAATCTGCTGTAGCGAGCCAAGTGAATCCTAAAGATATATTGATCTGGTTTATTTTCTCTTCAATCTGCTGTAGTAACGCAACAATGCAAACTTTGATGAGTTGATGCCTTTTTTAGATGGGATAAAAAAACAACAACAAAAATCAAAGAGCTATCGATTTTTCTGAAGTAGATTTAAAATTGAAGACATGCAATTCTCGTTTCATGAGGAAAAATATGTTAAAGATCGTAAATCTTCCATCATGTTTCTTACCTGAGCTTCCTCTAAAAGAGGCCGAATCCTCCCTGTGGTCATCTGTTCTTCGTCAGATGTTCGAGCTGAGACAGCTTCAGCCCTTTTAAGCAAAACATACATATTGTGAGCTGCCTGAATTGAATTTAGTTTTTATATCACACCAGTAGTTGCTTGTATGCAACTGTACGTTTTGACCCTTACTTTTGTTCCAAGAAAATATTAAACAGCAGTTAAGCACAATATTTGTACAAGAGATTTGGGTTTCATGAAACGGCATTGGAACCAAAAGCCAATCTTGTCCCTCTCTCTGAGGCGGTAGGACAACAGGCCTGGAGGCAGATGTGACTCCGGGCAAAATGGGGTCCAAGCCTGCAGCTCAGACCTACAGACCAGCTCAGCAAATCAGATTTTGCTTGATGAATTTCAGGAGCAAGATGATAATTTTTAGTCTGAGCGTGTGCAAAAAAAATGACAATAAAACAAACTGATGTGGTACAAGAGCTGTGAACAGAACTCACTTCCCAGCAGCCTGGTTCTGTCCAGACATCTGTATCAGAACCTCCACCAGATCAAGGACAAAATACTAACAACCATACCAACAACAAGACACGAGAAGCTGCAAAGGCAGCCACAAGATGGCCAAAATATTTCAGCTTTACAATCTCTACAGAGCCAGAAGAAAGGAGAATGGAAGAGGAAGAATTTTGACCACATTTTTGTTCAATTGATAACCTGATAATATTATTTTACTTGTAGTGACAAAAGGATTGTTTTACCAGATTATTTTCTGACATTTCATTTTTTTTCTTGAGAAATTAAATCACAACAAACTGACCTCAACAAAGCACTCAGGAAGGTTATTGCGTCATAATCACGTACACACTGTAGTGAAACTGCACAAGATTGTGTCACTGATGAACTACACTGTTTAGTAGATTCATTTGGTTCTCATCAGGTTAAAAGAAATTAAAAAAAAACAATACTTTTGAAGTGTGGTGCAAAAAAAAAGGAACTATACCCTGAAATTTTTACAAAAATGAGGAGGGAAGAAACAGTAAGAGGCGACTAATCAAATCAAATTGAGAAATGGATCATCAGCAAGCGAGAGTCGCAAAAAAGTCATACTTTAAGTCTTTTTTATTTTATTTGTAGCTCCTGAAAGTTCAGATTGTGCCAAACTGAGCATTTTATTTAAGCAAATTGTTGCTTCAGTCAGTCTAGAAAGGTTTATGGTCCATTTCCATAAAAATTGGAGTCTGGGATTCTATAAAGAGAAAAATTATTCACAGGAGGAAAACATGTTTGACAGTTTGTGTTATCTTGCGAGTAGCTGCTGGCTTAGTTAGAGATCAGCTCAAGGTCAGATCGTGCAGAAAGTTACTCTAGAGAGAAACTTTAGAGATATATCTCTGACTTTACATTTCTTGCGTTAAATATGAGGATGAAAAAATTGCAAGACTAGAAAAGGCTTTATAGGAGTTTTCCATTGAAAAGAAAACATAATTATTCCTGATTTATTTAATCACAAGGATTTAATGTTTCTTAGCTGAGCCTGTTTTTTTTTGGTTTGTTTCACATAAAAAAATGATGTATGGAGCTTTTATTTTTTTAAATCTATCTCACTGGACAAAATCGCTTGTCAGAAAAATGGTTTCAGTTTGTTTTAATGGTGATGACATTTTCATTTTTGTTTTGAATATATTTTTTAACTACTGCTAACTTCTACAACGTGCTCTTCAACTGCCCTTCAGATGATATGTATACCAATTAGAATAATTATATCAGTGACATGCCTTAATCTCTGGATGCTTTCAGCCTCTTCTATGGTGAAATGATTCAGCTCCCTCTGTCTCTGCACAGTCATCTTATCCAGCCAAGCTTTTTCTGTACCAAGCCAGCAATGATTCCATTAAGCAAAACTCAAGCCTGATTAAGCTTTTCACATGAATAACTTATAATCCTTGTCTCTAAAAATCAGACGGTTAGTCACTGATTAATAGGAAAGCACAACCGTAGCAATTAAGATTTGATTAAACAGAGCCATGTGTAAAGCACTCAATCAATGAGGCTTATTGCACCAAAAACGGGCCAACTGTTAATAACTCAAAAAAAAAAAAAAACCAAAAAAACAAATGACCTCCATCTAGCATGGATTTGGATTCATTTATTGGAAAGAATTAACTATGAACCGTATTTAGAGTGTTGCCTGTGGGGCTGAACAAGTGGGGTCTGACATGAATGTAAGAAATGACTCAAAGAATGGAGAAAGAAAAGGGAGAGAAAGCAGAGCAATAACTAACACAGTGGAATCCATTTGGCATTATGTCATTTTCTTTTTCAACCAGAACAGAAAACAAATTAAACTGCATTGGTTAATGTTAAAATGTTTAAAATGCAGAATCAGAGTAGTGCATTTTGATTTAAAAAATTGAATAAAAACAAGAAAGGATAAACCCACCTGAATGCTTCATTCTGGGCTTCTTTTGCCTTAGCTGAGCTCAGAATCTGCTCTGTGCCCAATCCACCCCCCACCTGCTGCTTTGGAGGGCTCAGTGGGGGCTTCACTGGAGAGAATAGGCAGCGGGGCTCTGATTTCCCCCTCTGAGGAGATCTGCTGAGATGACAGCACAGTGAATAAACACAAGCACACGTAGGAAAACAATACTAAAAAGGGTAAAGAAAGGAAAAGTGTCAGCCCTCTGAACTCAAACCTTAAGAGTTGACTATCTTTTACATAAACTTCCTCTTTAATAGAGACCATTATTCCAAGTATTCTCAGGTTTAAACCCTTATATAATCAAAAAATGTGAGTAAAAAAAAAAAAAAAAACCTCCAATGAAAATTGTGTTTTCAATATTTTCTTGTAGCATTTTTCCCATAGTGGAGGAGATTTAATGTCAGCTTGGAGTTGTGAGGGGCTGTAAGATGTAGGGGGAGAAAGTATACACAGAGAGATCATGGGAAAACAGTAGAGGCTTACTTCCATGCCAACAGTCCCACCCACAACTCAGAGGCAAATTTCTGATGAACTACTGCCACTCTGCAGAAATAATTTCCCAGACTATGAAGGTTTTGTTTTGTTTGTTTTTACCCTTAAAAAAAGCATACGGCAACCATAGGGCTTATATCATGATATTTTTTTTTCATAGCAGACGATAACGATATATATCACAATATAAATTAAATAACTATATTAGTTTAATTTGAATGCTTTGTGGCTCATTAGAGAAATGTGTAATCAGCAGCAGGTTGTTTAGATTTAAATATTCATTTCTTATCCTACTTTAAACATAACAGACGCACTGAAGGAACATCATGCAAGTTTATTTCCCCACAGAAAACTAAAAAAAGGCTTACATATTAAAAGCTAAGATGAAAATTACAGCAAAAGCTTTCAAGCATCAAAAGAGAACATAAATAAAACAGAATACTAAACTCCTTAATCAGTTCCATTTAAAAAAACAAAAACAAAGCATTACTTCTAAAAATATATTCTAATGTTTTCAAGTTTTTTAGAACAAACATAAAATTGACCAACATTTTTGTCAACATCCTGTGACTAAGCTAGGAACTAAAAGCAAATTCTCTGAATTTATTCTTGTATTTTATACTGTTGCTGCTGTGAAAGTCTTAACTTTCTTGTTTTTTCTGGAGAATTATCGTTTTTTTTTTCTGTCTGAGATTGAGCATGCTTGGTGGCACTGCTTCAGGTGAAAACAAAGGTTGGTAGTATTTCCAGTTTTAGAAAGAAAATGCCTTCTGCACAATTTGCAGAGCACGTTACTCTGTTTTTGTTGGATTTTAAATAACTAAAATACCTCCACACAGCAGCCGAAATTGAATTTTTCAGTCATCTGCAAAGTTGGCCAGTTGATAAAAAGAAAAACTAACGGCCACAAATGTATTTTGTCGGCCCAATTCTAAAACTATTTTACAGAGAAATACCTTTGGAAAATGAAATTGTATAATAGTAATTTATAAATGGTATGAAGTCGCGACTTTACTGTCATCTAACTCTAAACTCAAATTCAAACATACTGAGAAAACAAAGACAGATTTATTAAGAGATTTCCTAATTCTGCCTCCAGATGATCAAATTTTATAACAAATCATAACAAAAAAAAACCTGAAAACAGTATAATGTTTTGGGTTATTGCCATTATATATCATTATTGAAATTTAAGCGGCAGCTTTAAGGAGGGAGGATTGAGCACAACATCTGACAGGTCAGTTTTCAGTGGAACACAGACTCTGTAATGCTACACAGATGCAGCTAAAACAGTGGATTCAGTTCTGTTATTATTTAGAAAATACGGTATTTATGAATGTCCTATGAATTATATTTATTTATTATGTATCCCCCGCGTCTTAAAGGGCGGTCCATGAAAAAACTGTCCGACTTTAAACCGGTCCGTGATCACACAGGACGAACAGAACAGCTGGTTAGCACCATAGCATTAGCGGCTAACAAGCTAGCATCACAGTATTAGTGTCTAACAGCGCTGTCTCCGAATCAACACATTTTATTAATATGTCTATTGCTGCTTAAGTGAAGCAGCTTTATCCTCCAGTTCCGACTTTATCCACTTTATACACATATTCCGCTGTTTGATCAGCCAAACTAAACACTGCACAGGTGAAGTGACCGCGGGGGTGGGGTCTTGTATCGTGTGTTTGCTTACCTCATAAGCAGACGGTGGAGAAAAAGAGGACAAAAGACCAGAAGAAGTGCTAATAAACATGACTAAGTTTACACAAACATTTACTCTCCATGTGGTGAGTAACCCTCTAACTTACTCCAAAGAGGAGAAAATGCTTGCCACTGGCGAGTGTTAATTGGGAAACCTTCAAAATAAAAGTCTATCGCGATGGGTTCATTTTACTGTCGTGCTTTGGCGATATAGATAGCTATCGCTTTATCGCCCAGCTCTAGGTAACCATAATTAAAAGACCATAAGGAACGCAATAAATCGAAAGATGATTGGAGTGGGACTTTAAAATCAATAAGCTAAAACTGATTTTTGTTTTTACAAGAACTGCAAATGTACTTGTAGATATACTTGTAATACTTGTAGACACTATTATATGGCTTACTACAGAAATGATTGGAAAATTGTAGCATTTTATAGGTTTTTAGAAGTTAAAAGTGGCACTGTTGAATATAAACAGTACTTTGTAAACACTGCAAAACATTACAAGTCAAAAAGTAGAAAGAAGGGTTGATTATGTCCACTTTAAAATGCACAAGTTTGTAAGAATTCCCTCATTTTAACTATTTTATTTTAACAGAAAATATGATAATGGGCTCTAGAAGAAAGAATAGAAAGGAGAATAAATGCACAATTTGAAACACTTGGCTGACAAGATTTGTGACTATTGGGATGTTGTGTAAAGATATCGAAAATAAAAGCCCATCTGACCTAAAAACTCACCTTAAAGAATCTTTATGTTAAGTTACCTTTTGCTCTCTTAAGTTTTTTAACAAAAAGAAGCACACAAGATTTTGGAAACATTCTTTTCATTGCGTTTATCTTTTATCACGTGTATAACAAAACCCTAAATCATTACCAATAGATGTCAAACCCCAAACTCAACCTACCATTACACCTCAGCTCAACTTAAAATCTGTACTCCTTCTCATCTGACCAGCCTGTGGTCCTTCATACGAGAGCATAACTTTAGTTATGTAATGTCACTAATCATCTGTTTGTCAGAGGGCTGTTTTTTTAAGCGAATGTGTCATTGGTAAAGAGATATCAAACCCACTGTTGTGGAGGTGGAGAGTGGGGGGATGTTGGTATCCAGGGCACCGAGTACTGCTTTTCAGGGAACTGGTTCACTCGGAGCCGAGAGGAAACTGTGGGCTGCTGGAAGCCTGCGTCTTGAATCTGAAAATACAAATGAAAATAACATATTTAGTTTGTCTACATGGCTTTCACATTGTGTTATCTGATCACTGCCAATCAATTTTACAGGAGTTTACCCAATAATTACATAACTTGAATGAAAAATAACACCATTATTATTATTTTTTTGTTTATATTTCAAATTAAATATTATTTAGTCTTAATTACATGAGACTTTCTCTTCTCTTGATGCTGTTCTTTACTGGAGGCAGTATCTTCCTGAAGCTTCTTTAGCTCCCTCTGCTGGGCGACGAGGCCCAGGCCACAGTGAAGAGCATCTCTCCTTTTGACAGGCTGGCGAGGAGTTGGAGAAGTTCTTTTGAAATTGTGAGATCCTGTTCTCTTCTCCCCTAAAACAGGTGAAGAAATTCAACTTAGAGTTAGGTTGTAACTAGAACAGTTTTACTCAATCCTACCCAAACTAATTCAACAATAATAGATTTAAAAATGTATATTTATCCTCTTTCTTTAAAAGCAGAAGCCAGCTTGAAAACAAATTGAATATAAAACAAATCTGGTTGTTGGACAGCCATTCAGATTTGATGTGGAGAGTAAAATAATTAACAATAGTGGAGGTAAATAACCCTTTGTGAGGGTGTTTGTGTCAGCGTTTGCTAACTACTCATTAGACTAAATAGCAGGAGACCAAAGCCCTGAGTCATAAATTTGATTTCTACTTCTATTGATGGCTCCATTCCATTTTCAGATCAAGTGCGGCTGTTAAAGCACAGCAGGAGACCCTCACTCAAAAGCCTTTAGGTGACTTCCAGAAACACAAGAGACTAGTTAAACATAATCCCTGTGTGTTTTTAACGCCTCTGGGAGCGACTCGCCTAAAACCACGGAGGAACTCATAAACACTTCAGAACAAAGCAAAGCCATTCTTTATGTGAGTGTACAAAAAAATCATAGTATTATTAGTTTCATAACCACAAACTCCTTTTTAAAAATTGGGTAACAGTTTTAAAATACATTTTTACCAACAAAAAAATAAAAAAAATAATAGTGCTCACCACGGAAACCTCTTTTGGAATTTGAGGATTTGAGAGGTCTTCCAGGATTTGACCTGCTGGGACCCGTGGGGGCAGCAGAGGGTGACATGCTGCGATGAGGTAGCTTCCTGCGTGGAGCAGATGCATGGGCCTGCATCTTTTCATGCAATAGTTGTTTGCTGAGTGCAGAATCCAAAATCTGCAAATCATTTAAAGATGCTTTAGTGATTAGGCATAACATTTGTCTTCGAAAACAGCAATCAAATATCCCAAATAAATTACACAAAAATCCTCACAAAGGTGAATCATTTTTTACACTAAATAAATGTAAAATTAGGGGTGTAACCGATTTATCCAACCAGATCGATCTGTCTGAGGCAATCGACCTATACCATTAAAACATTGTTTCAAAATGAAACAAGCAGATAATAATCAATATTAATACCAGTTGGATTGAGACATGAGTTTTTTTCCCTACTATAACGTAAAAACGACTAACCCTAATCCAATTTTAGACCAGTGAATCGGATCGATCAAAATGAACCAATATTGACTATGAATCAGATCGGCAACCGCAAATTATGTGAATCAGATCATTGTTAAAACAAATTGGTACACCCCAATTCAAAAGGTTTCATTTACAGCATCCTTTACTTCAAGTGAATGGAAGTGCTGAAAGTGCTCAATGGATTTTTGCAGAAGCAGATAATTCAACTCAATTCAATTTTTCCTATTTTTTCCAGGATTGTAATTTATTCTTCTGACCTCTAGTTTCTCCAGGATGTCCAGAGCAGTTCCAGGCACAGCTGAATCTTGGTCCATTTCAACTTTTGCTGAGCACAAAGACAGCTGGCGAAGCAGCTGCCCGAGTTCTTTGCAGTGAGGGGGCACCTTGCTATGAGACACATCTGAGAGCTGGTGGATACCAACCTGTAAGGCTCTGAGAGCTCCACGGTGAGCAGCTGCGAGCTTGTTTATTGCAATGGCCTGAAAGCAGTGGAGACGGGCAGTTCATTTTACAGCTTTTAAAACTGTTCACTTGGGACTGTCAGCAAGAATTGTAAAAAGAAAACTAAAGAACAACAACAATAAATATATCACAGTAAAAGTTAATCCATAAAAAGCAACTTAACTTTTTGTAATATTTTTTAAAGTATCGATTGAAATATTCATGTCATATTTATACCCTGATAAAACAAACGGCATAATCATGCTGTTTAATCTTCATTTTCACCAATAAATAATAGATGACTCTTAGCTGCAACAAACATTTACACTGTTGATATACCTTTTTAGTGTCCCACATTTTCTCTCTTTGTAGATTTTCAATATCTCTTTGTATCTCTTTTACCTGACAAACAGTTTGGCAGAAAACAGTTAAAGATAGGGCTGCTGTTAATCTTGGCAGGTAATACACAGACGTAGTCTTCATAAATGTCAGCAAACCAGTTGCATGTGATCAAATATAAATACTTGTTGCTGAAGAACATAAATGACTTGTGATGAGCGGGCCGCCTGCTTCTGTCTGCGCATTTCCAACCTGGTTTGCTCCTCGGGTTCCAACGGTTCCTCCACTTTCTCCCCTATCATAACAAAGAAGACAGAATCTGTCACTGTTGAAAATTTGTCTCATAACTTTTGTAATTTAATCCACATCCATTTAGATTAAAAAAGTCAGGGCCCAAACACAATCAATCAATTCATTTAAATAGTGCCTCAAATTAACTTGTATGTGACACTAACAGGCTTTTTTCCCCCTTTGTTACCTCTGTTAGCTAACTCCTCTACTTTCTGTATGTACACTTCCAGTTCATTTTGAAGCTTCTGGATTTCATGGCTTAGAGGTGTCTGTTTGCCTTCTTTTTTTCGACCTAAGCCGAGGTCTCTGGTTGGAGGGGACTGGCCAGCACGAGGCAAAGAAGGAGCCGTGTATTTCTTTGAAATGTGCTGCTTGGTACCCTGTCGAGCCACTTTCTCTTTTGGACTTGAGACTTTTAACTTTGTTTTGCTTGGAGTGGCTGCTAGTTCCTATTGAAAAAAACAAACAAAAAAAAAACATTTAGTGCTTACATTGACAAACCAGAAGTTCTTTGGGAGAGAAAAAAGTCTACCAAACTATCACAGTTTTTTTAAACAATTAATCATAAACGTACTAGCTATATGGTTACCTCAAGTAGCTCCACATCGCTTGTTTCAAAGTAGGGAATCTCTTGCAAAGGTTTGGAAGCAAGATTAACATGTGACTCAAAGCGTCTTCGTCTCAGATCTTTTTTGGCCAACTTAACAGCTGCCTGGAGCCTCTCCTCGGAGAGTGCAGTGAAGCTGAAGGAGTTTCTGCTGCTTCTCCCATTCTCAGCCTCTTCTACCCGAGCAAGAAGTTTTTCAATCACGATTGGAGCTGGAGGGCCAACTCTGGTAGCACGGTTGATTGCATTTGCTGGGATGGCTTCATTAAACAAAAGCTGTGAACAACAAGTCAAAAGAATAAGCCTCCAAACTGTTTATATTTGCTTATTTTGATATAAAGAATCTGGTACAGTCACACTTCTTTTTTTAAATAATAAGTAAAGCCATGAATGCAAATTGACAGTGGAACATTATTCACACTTTAGAATCTGCTAAACTGGATTCTGTTTATTTTTAAAGCTCTGAACAAACACCTTAAAAGGTAAATTAAAAATTCGGATAGTATTGGCTAACACTCATTTACATTTGCCTAAATCACTTATGCCGCGAAAAGTAGTTTACAACTGCATTGTGCAGCAGCCTTCAGAAGGTTTTGCTTAGTTCAGTTTTTCAGCTTTGAAAGAATTGGAAATCTCGACAAACCAATTTCTTATTTGCTTTGTTTATGAAGCAGCAAATATGAGTGGCAGGTAAGACTTTATAAAAAAAAATATATATATATATATATATATATATATATATATATATATATATATATATATATATATATATATATATATATATAATGAAGGAAAACTGACATTAAATATTAGATCAGAAACATTTGACACTTTCAAAATATTGGCTATTGAGAAATATCAATTATTTTCCATCTTAATTTTTACTACACATCAGAGGAAGCCTTGTTGTTACTATAACAGACTGATTGATTGGTTGGTTTATTGTTTGATCTTCAAAACCAAAGAAACGTTTTAAAAAAAACATTAATTTTTAGTATCGTTTGTCTGGATTCCGTTAATATGTTTCCTATAAATCAAATTTCCTCAATATGTTACTCGGTGTGGTTTCTTTCACCAGCATTTATTTTTTTTTATTTACTTGAATACCATTAATCTGAAGTAACGCTACTCACGCTAAAGCACAACTTTTGGATCCCATAATCGTTAGTGGTTAGTACTATCTATGCACTTCTGTTTTGATTTTTTTTTCGCAAATACAAATTCAAAGAACGAACAAAGTCAAACAATTACTTCCTTCTTTACCTTATTCGTCATTATGATTGCAGGATCTCCATTTTTTACAGTTGAGTCAACAGCAACCCAGACTCTTTTTAGATGTTCCTGTCCGAGGGAATTAACAAGTCCACCCTGCACGTGACGCGTGGTCATTTTAGGGAAAACATTCTCGAATCACGACAATACGTATATTTATATCTTGATATCTAGTGGCGGTAACAAACATTAGCATCAAGGGTAGCCTCGTCTCTTGGTTGATTTAGCTAACTGTATCTTTTCCCCACATTCCTCTGTTAGGTCATTGTCGTCTCCGCTTAATGCATTGTATTCTAATCTGTGAATAAACGGTTCAAAGGCTGAATCAAATATAGTTTAAGAGGGAAGAAGTAAATGTTTGCCAAAGCTTAGTTTAAAACGGCGCCATGACAACAAATGACGGAAGTTGTTTTTGTACGTACGGATCGTCAAAGGTGTCAAAAAGAACCAAGCTTGTTTTTAATAAAACTAAATTAAGATTAAAAATAATAATAATTAATGTGTAAAATTTTACCAAAATTATTGTTCTAAAAATATAACTAAACATTTTGTGTCAGGAAGAAATATATTCTAACAAAAGGTTCATGGTAATTTCTTTTAGTTGTGCTGTGACTTTAAGACGCACGCTATTCCGGAAGAGGTCGTACCAAACGTTCTATCCAATGTTCAGTGTCAGCAGAATTTGCTGCAGTGCCTTTTTATTCTTCACATTTAACAGAAGTCTGTGTGATACCAGTCACTTAAAATGGTCCTTTACGAAGAAGTAAATGTGCACGGCTACGATGAGTTCTGTCAGGCCGTGTCTAACAGGAAAGGGAAGGACATTTTTGCTTATTTTTCCGGCAACAAAGACGATAAAGGAAAGAGCTGGTGTCCAGATTGTGTTAAAGGTAATTCCAAACACACTGAGTTATAAATTAACGTTTAGGACTCAATGATGGCATCTGATGTTTGCAAAAACCGTTTGTCAAATTGTCAGACAACGTAATTTATAATATTTAACGCGTGGTGTTAAAGCATTTTTGCATAGTTTAGTTGTTTCACATTATTTATTATTATTATTTTCTTATTTTCAGCTGAGCCCATTGTAAGAGGAGAAATGAATCACCTTCCCGAAGGATCTGTCTTCATCTACTGTCAAGTTGGAGAAAGAGCTTAGTCAGTCTTTTTATTAAAAAAAAAAAAAAAAGTCATGTTAAATATTTCATATTTTGCAAGAATTTTGTCTGCGCATGTCTCTTTTATGTAACATGCACGTATAATACATAATATATAATGAATGAATAATGAAATACAAAATATGTAATAATATTTAATATATTTAATATTCTTTTGTAGATAAAAACAAAGAAGTAATTAATTTTGTAAAATTGTATTTGGACTTTTATTACTTTAATTTATTTACTGTTCACCACTTACAGTTTATACATTTTATACACATTTTATATTTAATGAGTTTGTTGACTTCATGGTAAGGAAAAATCATTTTTTCTGAATATAACCATGTAATATATAGCTCCTACAAATATCTTTTGTTACCTTATCTCATTTAATTGTATGTAATTTAAAAAAAATACAATTTTTTTTTGTCAGAAATTATCCTAACAGTTTTATTTGTTTTTAAGTTGGAAGGATCCAAACAATGATTTCAAAAAGACGCTGAAATTGAGCGGAGTCCCCACTCTGCTACGATACGGCACTGTAAGAGTTCCCCTAATATTGATATTTGAATATTAGACTGCTTGAAATTAGTTGACAAATATGTCTTCTTTTTTTTTTATTATTCTCTAGTGTTTTATTGATGTTGCTGTCACATCATTAAGACACGTGTAATCCCTGTTTCAGCCCCAGAAACTGGTGGAGGAAGAGTGCTTCAAACCTGAGCTGGTGAAGATGCTGTTCACTGAAGACTGAAGGCTCCTTTTGCCGTTCACATCCCACATGAAGAATTTCACATTTTGGTCGATAAACATGAACTATGTTTACGCTGTTCAGCTCCAGAAC
Source organism: Adrianichthys oophorus (assembly GCA_036245035.1). Classification (NCBI taxonomy): domain Eukaryota; kingdom Metazoa; phylum Chordata; class Actinopteri; order Beloniformes; family Adrianichthyidae; genus Adrianichthys; species Adrianichthys oophorus. Next base: position 9,971,106 of record BSAI01000072.1, on the reverse strand, counting down.
ATTCTTAATTCTGTGGTTCCGTGTTTGTTTGTATGGGCAACATCCATGGTATTGCAAAAAAAATGTCGATTAGATTGTACGCTCCATAAAATGGATTTATGCTCCAATGAAGTCTGCGACGAATAAAGTAAACATTTATTTTCAACATAACCATATTGTTGTTTAAAATTGTGGCCTAAAAAGTAAGCTGTATTTGTTTAAATGATACACAATTATAATGATTATAAAACTATTTTGTGTGATAATGACAATGCTTCAGAATATAGAATTTATTGATTCCTTTTGAGAGGTTTGATCATTATTAATACTAAGTACTATTGCCAAACTACGATATTGATTTTGTTGTCATTCTCAATTAAATTCCAGACCCCAATTAAATGAAGTATTGATTTTTTTATTTTTCATTTTTACTAATGTAATTTCAACTGAACAACGGTGGAACCTTTAGAATGAAAAGAACATTTGTGATTATCCCAAAAAAAGAAGAGAAAGAGTGTTAAAATAAATGTGAATCGAGGATTTATTAATTGCATTTTTAAAAAAGGAATAATCTTAATTTTAAACTATACCAAGAATACACATTTTGAATAAAGAGAATGAGAAACACTTAACTTAAGGTTTTAAAGCAAAGTTGAGTCTTATGTAATATATGGATGAACACTTGTCTTGTTCACGTAAAAACTTTATTTCTTATTTTATTTAAACAAAACTTTATTTAAGAACTAGACACAAGGCACTAGGTGGCAGAAAACACAGAATGTTAGAGTAACAATTCAATTCATATCATAATTTGTGGTTGAAAATACAATTCATAGCTGATATTTGTTCATTTTGAACGATCCAATTTGAAATGATTCAGCGGCCCAAAATCCATCTAGGACATCTCTGACTCAGAGATAAATACCTGGGTACCGAATAGTGCAGGTGAAGTTTTCCAGATTCCTTGTGTTTCTTGCAAGTTAATCAAGTGTAAATTAAATATGTGTACAAACAAACAAGTAAACAAGAATGGATGGCAAATCCACTCACATTTTAGTTTCATAAAGTTCCGCCCACTGTTGTTTTTCCACATTAAAATAATACAAACAGAGCATTCTACCATACCGTATGGTCACGTCTTTGCTAAATTCAAAGTGTTTCCGCAGATTGAACTGTAATGATGGATTGATCTTTCTTTTTTTTTTTTTTTTTTTTGCTGTCATCACGTGTGTTGTCAGCTGTAACGACACTTGGTTGTTTTTACATTATAGTAAAATAAACCTACTGTGTCTCAATCCAAATGGTATTTTCCATTATCAATTTATCTCATTTTAAACAATTTAAATCGGTAGCCTGTAGGTCGATTTGATTCGAGTAACAACTTGCCTCAGACAGATAGATCTGGTTGGATCACAGGAATAGAATCGATTCATTGATTAATCGATTAATTGTTACCCCCTAAATACTGCACAGAAACATTCAACATTTACAATCAACTAACATTTACTTTATCTTTTTGAACATAGAATAGAAAGGGGGGAACAGGGCAGTTCCTTTTGGAGATGAAATACTGTTGCTGTAAAACCTATAGGTGGCAGCAAATCCTTCCAAGAGGCAAACATGAAAATATGCTCAAATGGTTTTATTGGCTTCATATTTAATCAAACTTATTGGGTCGTCAAATTTCTGTGGAGAAACGTATATGACTAGAAGGCATTGAACTGTATGGGTAAAGAATGTAAGGGTAAATAAAGAAGATAACATCTAGAAAATAAAAAGAAAAAAAAAAGCGAATTCCTATGTTAAAAGTGTTGGTGGTTTTAATAAGAGGGGGAAATACGGATTGATTTGAGTTGGGTTGTGATGAAAGTGAGTTCTTTTTTTTTTTTTTTTTTTTAAAGACTGATTTTGCAGTCAGGGCGGTTTAAGCGGAGCGCATTCCTGCACAGCGCTCACACAGGAGGACGCTCCGCGTGAGACACACACCGCAGCGGCAGCGCCTCGCCTCGCCTCGCCTCGCCTCGCCTCGCCGGGGCTGGAGCTCACCTAACGCCTCAAAGCGGAGGAAGGAAGGAAGGAAGTGCTGTCTGTGTCGGTGGTTACAGGAGCAGAAGCCTCGGCTGAGAGGGCTTTCCCGTCGCGCGTTGGAGGACCGCTGGGCTGCGATGTCGTCGGAGTTTCTGGTGAGTCTGCTCGGGGAGCGGCTCGTCAACAGCGAGAAAGCCGAGGTGGACGTGCAGTCCCTGGGCGCCAGGCTGTCCCTGGTCGGGCTGTTCTTCGGCTGCAGCCTGAACGGCCCCTGCAAGCAGTTCAACGGCAGCCTGTGCGACTTCTACAGCCGCTTCAAGAAGAGCTCCGAGCACAAGGACAAGCTGGAGATCGTCTTCATCTCCTCGGACCAGGAGCAGAAACACTGGCAGGACTTTTTACAGGAGATGCCGTGGCCTGCCTTACCTTTCAAAGACAGACACAAAAAGGTAAGATGAGGAGGAGGTGATGAAGAGCAGCAAAAACCCCACTTAAGGTCATTTCATTCGAGCCACAAGTGAGCAGCATTCAGATTGAAGAAGTATTTTCTCCTAAAATGTTTGCTTTTATCAATTTTTGTCAGATCTTTTGTCTCTCAAATACTTCTTTTTTCCAAAGATTAGAATTAATGATATGACAATGTTGGTTCATTGCAATGTAGTTATTTTAATTTTTAAAAAGCTGTTTTTGCAACGTTTTAGTACCACTGATGTATTTAAACTGGGAAACATTTTTAGCGATATAAAAATGATTCAATCCAATCCCATTCTTATAATTAAATAACTATATTTGCAGTGAAAGAGCCATTTATGCAAGTGCTTAATTCAATGGTGACCTCATGAATGAAGTCCAGACATTCCTGAGTTTTTATTTACAGGAGGAAATGCATTCCATTTCCTCTCTCCACTTTCCTCAGGATAATGATTTGAGAAGTGATAGAAATAAAAAAATTAACTTTGTAACTAAAAAAGGCACTTTTTAAAAATTAAATTATTAATATTATTTGTTTTTTTTCTTAATTGATTTTACATTTAAACTTTTTGTCTGTGTAATACATATTTAGACACAGCTTATTCTCTAAAATTATTCAGACATTAAATGTAAACATTGCACGTCAGTGATTTATTTTGTTTCAACTTAACCTGCAAACACAAATGTCTGCAAACTCCTCGATTGTTTATTATTCAAAGAAACTCTGGTCAGAGCAGAGATTTAATGTAAGATGTTTGTAACACTTGTAGCTTGGGCAACTAATAAAGTTTTTAATGGCAGAGAAGGGATGTTGCACCCAGCAGATATGATGCAGGATGTTGGAAGGTCCTGCTGCTGCACAGGCCTCATGCACTTGCTCTGAGTCATAAACAAAGCCTCTATGCATGTCAGCGTTTGTGTGGCATCAATCAGGCAAGGTGTAGCAATAAAAAACACACTTTTTGATAAGACCTGATTGTGTTTTTAAAAGTGAAACTTAGAATATTTTAGAATAAATACTATTTTTACCCTTTGGCATGTATTTATAAAGGGCTAAAACCTTCAGTTTTGATTTAATTTGCATTATCCCTGCTGGACACGTCTTTAATTGTTTAACCTTGCTGTTCTTTGTTGGGTTGAGGCAGCACGAAGACTGAAACATTGTCTTGTACATTCCCCCTGATCGCCAGCGATGATTTCCGTTGCACTTCATAATGAAGTCCAGGCTTGAATGAAGCCCTGCAAAGGAAAAGAGGGACCCGAGAGGTGGGGGTAGTTGTCTGGGCTGCAGCACATCCATCGTCAGAGCGCAGTGTTATTATGCTCTGAGTGCAAGTAGAAAATATCTGCAAACACGCACATTGTTTCTTCTCTTGGTGGTGGTCTGCTGGCTGCCTGGGCCTTGTGAGAATATTGCAGAGCAGTTGTGCGTCTGTGTTTGCAGAGGTCTGCGGTTTTGGTTAAGCCGTGTTTTCTCCCGTCTGACATTGCGGAGGAAAGTCCTGCTTCGCCGCAGTGATGCCTTTTAAATGGAATGTCTTCTGAAGCATGCAGAGTGGGTGGCACCTCATGATCCTCTCATTAATTTGTTTTTTTTTTTGCAAAACTGTCATTTAGTTTTTATGTAAGCAGGCAGCTTATTTTTTTTTCTCATGAATTCTTGTTTACCTAAACACATACTGACATAACATTTAAGTCATGTTTCCAACAGTTTATTTCCTTTTATTGTTGCACTTCATTTATTTTAGGTTATATGTTTTTAGCTAATTCTTTGTTGGTCATGTCAATGCATTTTATATCAATAGTCTGAATAAAATTAACATTTTTATTGTCAGGTTTTGTTTTTTGTCAAAACATTTTTAAGCCGGAAAAATGAATGCACATTTTGGGAAAAACAAATAGTAAACAATAGACTTTCCTGCTGGTAATGAAGATGATTGTTAGTTGCTGCCATAATTAGTGGCCTATTGTGTTGGGATTTATATGCCTTAATGGAAGAAAGGATTTTGTCCTCACATACAAACCCTTTCTTTTTTTTTTTTTTTTTAATTTAGCTCTAATGGTTGCCTAAAGTCACACGGAGTAACCGGACTTGCTGCTCATGCACCATGAAAAAGGGAACTGTTTTAGGAATAAACAAAGCAAGGACTTTTATTCTAGTTGCGGGAGATATGAATGGGAATCTTTTGTTTGAGTGCAAGCAGACCACACGGATGAGGGATGTTGACTCAGCACAGGACTCTGTTGACCGTCTCTGGAGGGTCAAAGTGACCCTTTTAAGCCTTCCGCCAGGTTCCAAGTTGACTCATTGCAAACAAAGCTGATATCATTCTACAAGCCTCCACGTCATTTTAAGTAGTATAGTAGTAAGTTTTCTGCATTCACATAAGCTGGTATTTTAACTCCCTGGAAGACAGAAGAAACTGTCATGATTTCTTGGGTGATTGTGCTTCTTTCTAATGACTGTTTTGGAAATAACCATGAAATGATGTTTTTTCTTGTTTTTAAAAAGACACTTTTGTTCTCAAAGTGTAAGAAAATTGTTTCACAAAGCTGTTTGTCTGCTGATCTGCACATGCTCAATAATAGTTGCTACTTCCTTACATGAACTTTTGCAGGAGGAGAGTGTCCCGGCTTGAAATCCATTAATTACTCCACAGACAGTGCTAAACCTCCTTTAAAGAGGGAGAACACGCTTAGATGCTGCCAGAGTTGCTTCTACAGGACTCTCAATCGCAGACGGAGAAAGGCCCGTTGTCTGAACCCTTGTGGTCGGCGGTTGTGCTCTGCAGTCGGTCCCCAGAGGCGGGACGCCCGCTCACTGGGCCGTCTGCCAGGAGCTGATGGTGCAGAATGAGCGTCGGAGTGGGGCTAAGGAGGCCCTTCATCAGCATGTCACTGATCTGCTGAAAACCTGCATCTGCCCGTCATGCATCGCAGCACTTGCTGCCCTGTGACCAAAGAGGGGGTTTGAAGAGAGCTGAGCTGCTTCAAGTGCAGGTGGTCGCCTTCTATCACCTATTTGTGCTACGTGTGCTTTTTACTGCCCTTTATGATCATATACGTCCTACTTTTGAGCCATCTGTCATGACCTGGGCTAATAAATCAAAAAGACTGACGTTTTTGAGGGGGTCTCTCTGAAGGGCATTTGAAAGTTGCAGATTTAATGGTGGGGTTCAGAGAAGACCACTGTTTTCAACTCAACAAGCCTTGTCTGCAGATAAATTAAAATGTTCTTGTTTTTAGTTTGACTTTTTCATGAGTAACAGGGAAAGAATAAAGCTGCTGCAAAGCGATTATTCTTAGGATCAGAAAAAAATGGCAAAAACACATAAAACTTGAACTATTTTAAGATAAAGCCTTAGCAAGGAACACTCAAACATGCCTAATGCAATATTTTTCTCTGTTTTTTTCATATTTCTTGGATTTCTGTAACACAGGGTTTAGCTTGTGGCCTAATGTGAAGTTGGCTCAGGAACTGAAACCGAAGCAAAAATAATCCTCATAATTAGTTTGACTCAGCAGATGTAATGACCAAAGAAACGACAGATTAAAGGTTATTTTTTTCATTTTTCTTTTAACTGATTTGGAAGTAGTTTGATCTTTGAGGAATCTTCTAGCATAAAGCGAGAACAAAAGAAAACTACAGCAGGCTAATTGGTAATCGTCCATGTATTTTTCATTGATCTAAACATGAATAATGTGAATATTTGAACAATTAATAAAATAATCTTGCTAAATGAATGCAGATGCTGTTCTTTAAGCACACTTTGTACTTGGTGGGAACTTTTATGATTTTACTTCCCTGTGAAGCTATCTTCAGGCTTTCAAAGGGCTTATGTAGATAAGTCAAAGGATTCTAATTAATTATCGGTTTGTCCGTGGTTCATCCTGTATTATATTAGGTCTTAAACGTGAGATTACCAAGCTTTCTTTAATGACGCAAATTGTTTTCTACACAACAGGCTGTTTAACATTTTGAAAACATTAAATATTCCTTAACTAAAGGTATAACATAGTGTTTCCCCTAATTCAGCTTTCAATTACTTTATTTTCATCTATGTTTTGGTAAACTGGTAAATTTTACAAACATTCAAATAGTTCTGCCTTCAAAAACTGTGTCTATGATAAAGGTTTTTGCTTTTTTTTGGCTGTTCCTTTTGGAATTTCTAACCTGTGACTGTCCTGTTCAAAGTTCAGCCTTAAACTAAAATGTTTTCTTCGTTTTTACCTCTTTTGTTTTGTCTTGAATGGACTTGCTCCAGGCTGTTGTGAATCTCCACACTGATCACCGGTGTTGCTGAATGCTTAATGATGCTGAAAATTCACCGTGGTTTTGAAACATTACTATTCATACATTCCGGGTACCACCCTTAGATTTCACGTTACGCAGGCTGCCTCTGACGGGAAGCGACCCCCGCAGAAACTGTTACCTTGACTCCGGCTGTTGGCGCGCGCGTCTGGCAGTGTTGACTCCATTGTTGTGCAGTTGTGAGGCCTTGTTGCTGTGTTTGACAAGAGCTTAGTGAAGAATGTGCACTGACACCTGCTGCACTGAAGCCGCTTAGGGCCAGAGGGCGCAAAAACCGTGGGTGCTTGAAGACTCTTCATTCTTGGTGATGCTAACTGTTGGACCACAAAGCTCATCTTCCCATCTCCTTTCGCTGCTCTTGTAGTCCCGGTGACTGCAAGGGGGTTTAATCAAAGGTGATCTCAGAGACTCAAGTTACCAAAGTAAGAGTTTGTGGAGCAAGCACACAGTCTCATAAAGCCCTGTCCCTCTTGCAACTCAATCTGGTTTCACTTCAGATATCAACAGTACACAATAGCTGCAAGGTTGCAACCTCTATCTGGAGAGCACGCACCAGTGAAACCACACCCTCAGACTGACTTTTCTCCTTTTGTTGTGATCTCTGGCTCAATGCTGTGTGCTTTTCCAGGGAAGACTTTCTGAGAAGTGGAGGAAAATTGAACGTGGCTGATGTTTTCATCGTGGTGTCTGCAGCAGCAGCTCTGAATGAGAACAGCAGATGAGCCGTTCGCCAGCCCAATTCGATCATTTAGCATTGAAACCGGCCAAACCAGAGCTCCGTCAGACCCAACATGAAGTCGTTTGAGATTAAAGCAGTTTCTTTCCATGAGAATAAAACGCACTGCTGCTAACTCAAATGGGTCATGCCACCACCATTTGCTGCGGCTTCTTGCTTTCCTCGCCACTGTTTGGATGTGTTTCTCTTTTCTTTTCTTTGAGCTGAGAACGCTGTATGGATGAGCTGTTGTCCCCGGACCCTCCCCCAGTCCATCCATCCTTCGGTCTGTAATTGCCCCGCACCGCAGCTCAGCAGCCCTCTCCAACATAATAATGGCACAGTAGCCCCAGGGGCATCCTGCCATCCAGAGTGTGCTTTCTTTTGCCTTTTGTTATCTCTCCGAGATTGAATGTTTGTGACTCCCCAGCCCCTCTACCGCCTCCCCCCCGGATTGTGTTTCCTAAGGTAAAATGAGAGTTCTAATGGAGAAGTTCACACTTACTCATTGTAGATTTATTCATATTTTGATTTTTTTTTCTGTCCATTTGATGGATCCATTTGATCCATTTGAAGCCCAAAATTGCATTTTTGAGTATTTCTTTATTTAAATCGTTGTGACTCAGAAGCAGAAAAAAAGGCAGTTGGAAAAAGAGCATATTTGTGACGTAGACGAGACGATGGGCGGGGCACAAGCTCCCTGCTCTGCTCCATTCTAATGCATTCACTTGTAGACAACTAGATCCATGTATGTCTTTGTTGACCTCATCCGAGCTGTCATCTGGCTCAAGACTGTACAGCTGGATAACTTCTATGTTGCTTGGCATATTTGTTGCACCAGTAATGTTAGGTTGAGGGTGTGAGGGGCTGTAAGCTAGCGGGAGGGAGTGTAAACAGATTTGACTGTTTACAAAGCAGAAACGGCTTATCGACAAATTTTGTAATTTAGTTAATTGATTTGTTGTTACTGTCTCTCGACAGAATTGATTTTTTGTATGTTTTTGGGAGAAAATGTTCTAGCTTTTACATCAAATATGTAGACTGAGCTTGGAGTTTGGGATATCTCGGTTTAGAGTAGAAACTGATTTAATTGCACAACCTGACATATTTAATTTATTAAGGTCAAGCTTTGCACTGTTGTGCAATTTATTTGGCACTTTCCCCCCCACATTTAATGACTATTCTTCTTTTTTGGTCTCAAATTCATGAACAAAGTTTATGGTGGGTTTTCTTTGTTGTCGACAATTGTAGAAGAAGATGCGACTGTGATGTGAAGTCATGAGAAAAAGACAGTTACTGGAATAATGCGGTTAAAGAAATAAAATGAAGCTTTCTTTAAAAAATGTAGTAGACAAAGCACAAATGATCAAAAAACCTGAAATTACATCCCCAATTGGCTTTCACGTTCCACAAAAGAAAATTGTTAACCAAGACTTTCAGCACGTTTGTCATCTGCAGTCATTCATATCAGGATGACCTGCCTGTGGTTTTACTTGAAAAAGGCTTCTGCAATCCCAGTGAACACTGACTGATATTAAAACGTTGAGCCGCATTTCTTATGGTAGCTGCAGATGGTGTTCATCACCACAGCTGCACACAGCTCGTGTTAATGTTCCGCATGCATCAAGAAGACACTCTTGATAAACAGACTGCAGCTTTCTGCTGTGTCTATAAATCCTCTGTTAACATGTTGGAAGTTCAGAATAAATAATCTTGATTTAGAAATCAATAACATTTGCAAAAGAAATGGTGTGATGAAGAAATTACTTTCTGACACAAAACTTTCTCATGATTGCGAGCTAAATAAATTCCAAACTTGGCGCAGATGCAGCTCAGCAGCTGCACTCCGTTACCATTTGTCAGGTCACCCATCATGCACGCTTTTAAAAGTCAATGTCTTAGCTGGCTGGTTTAGCTTAGCGCAGCAGCTTTATATGTCTCTGTCCACCAGCACTTCTCTACGATGGCCCTAAAAGCTCAAGACAAAGATCTTCAGACTCTTGCTACATCAAATGAGTCCCAAAATGCTGAATGGTTCCCTTAATGAAGCCCTGTCAGTGGAAGTGGACAGTGTGTGGCAGGAGTGAAGTCCTGCGACAGCCTGTCAGGATGTCACAGGGTATCCCCTGCATTACGGCACTTGTCAGCGCTCGTCACTCAAGCAAGCAAGAATAAAATCCAGAAATAGCTTGGTGAATCTGACAATTGAAAGAATTTTGTGCCCCTTGTCACGAACTCTGTAACCGGCTCTTCGCTGCACCCTATGTGGAGCACATTGATAAAGTTCTGTAGCTGTTTCTGTGAGCTTTTGTCGCGATCATGTCTCCACCCTGTTGTTCCTCCCTAATTCAAATTATTTGACTCTAGCTGTTGGTCAATCCGTGCTTTGCTGGTAGACGGATGCTGCATTTATAGTCAACAGTTAATCTCTGCAGGATAATAGGCCAGCAGACGATGTATCGTATGTCTAATCGGGTCAGATGCTGCTGCATGCAGCTTCCATGGAGGATTATTTTCCCTATTATTGAATCAGCTCTTTATTTAGGGTTTTGCAGTGTAGTTTGGTGGCAAAGCCAGAAAGTTTTTACAGTTGAGAATTGGACAAAGAAAACTCAAAAACACCGTCTTCAAAGAGACTTTTTGTCACGGCACAGCAACTCAACAAAATATGACAATTCAGTGGCCTTTTGAAATGCTTTCCAAAGTTGGTGCATTTTAGGAAACGGAATTTGAGGAAAGTGAGACTTGCAGCAACTGATCTTGTGGCTTTTTTAGATAGCTCATTATTTTTCTAATAACAAGAGAGTCACTTTCAATCATCTGTAGCCGTGCACCGCTCCCGCTCCTCCAGGAGCACACTTGGTATTGGGATCATTTGGTGTGCTTCCTATTTAAATGGAGAATTTATTATCCGGCATCATCTGTTCATTGAGTTTATCACCGTGCTGTCATTTGACGCCAACGGCAACAACGCAGTTCTATATAATTGCACTTCTACTGGGATGCGCGCACATGTTGAAAATCTCGCTTTTGTGTGTGTGCTTGTGCTCTCGTTCCAGTCACGTGGCTCTTTGGAATACATTAGGGGGCTATTACTTGGGGTCACTGGTGGGCAAGTTAATATGGAAAACAAATAATGATGCAGTGGTGATGCCCATAAATCCATTCATGCTGCTGCATTATTCCTCATTTATGGAGGCAGCAAACCCGTCGTTACGGCAACGCTAAGGTTCACACTATCATACCATCTTATACCAATTATAGCATGTAATTGTGTGTGTGTGTTTGGAGGGAGGGGGGTATTTACTTTACTTATGTTAAGGGGCCCTTGAGTAAGAAAATTGGATCCCCTTAGCAGACTAAATGTGTGCAAAACTTCAAATCTAAGAAAGCCTATATTGCACAACATTGATCACTGCTATTATTGGACGATAGATTTTTAGGTTCTTGTTGATAAAAGACAAGTTTTACCTCTGTAGCTTTGATGGCTTGCTTTGGCTCTCAGTAAAGCTTGTACCCACTTGCATTAAAATAAAGCTGCATAGCTTGAATGTGTTGCTGATCAGATGTAAAACTGAAAGAATAAAGGTCACCATGCAGGATGCTAAAGTAGAAAAAACCAATTCCAGTTCCAGAATAAACATGGGGAACTAGCACATTTCCAAACTAGATGTGCCAAAGAACAACTGTTTTCTAAAAAAAACAGGAGTGTAAGAATTTCTTTTAAACACTCGATTCATATCATAATTTGTGGATGTCGATAGGATTCATAGTTGATATTGGTTCTTTTTGAATGATCCAATTCACTGACCTATAATTGATCCAAGACATCTTTCGCCAAAAATTCAACCAGTGTGACTCAGAGATGAATACCTGGGTACTGAACAGTGCAAGTGAAGTTTTTCAGATTCCTTCCTACTCATACAAACAAACAAGTAAACAAGAATTAATGTCAAATCCATTCACATTTTAGTTTCATAAAGTTCCGCCCATTGTTGTTGCTCCACATCAAAATAATACAAATGGAACATTATTAAAACAAATTATATTTTGCAATATTTATTATAACTTTTTTATTTTGAAACAATTTTATATTGGTATCGGTTGATTCGATTAACAGCTTGCTTCAGACAGAGCAATCTCTTGTGATTTGAATAAATCGATTTAGTACACATTCGCTTTGACAGAATATGGTCACATTTCTAATGTCATTTTAAACCGATTTTATTTCCTGCTACCAAACTGTCGATAGAATCTGGTAGTCCATTCACTTTACAACTGTCAAATCATAGTTATACATTAGCTATGGAACGCTTAAAAAAGAAAATCATGGATTTCTGCTAACTTCTTTGCATAAAGCGTGTTGTTTCCAGAGTGCGCCCCATGCTGAGGCTGAGCTGTGACTTCGTTGTGGGGGGTAATGTCTGCTTTGATTAGTCTTTTTTTCTTTTTTTTTTTCCTCTTCATCCATTCTGTGTGTGTGAAGCACCAATCCCACGGCCGCCTTAATGAAAGGCTTTATCAGCTTAAGCCTGTTGTAAGGAGCACTAGAGGTCTCATCTTTTCACTGACAAACGAGCGCAGCCCTCGGACACAAGTGTCCCGGGCAATTAGAGACGCCTCAAAGGGGGGGGGATTACAGGCACGCCAAGTCATGGCCGGCTTCTTTCTTGTGCGGCGCATCGCGTTGCTCAAAGCCCACGCCAGGATTGGTGCTTGCTTTTTTTTTTTTTCTTTCCCTAATGCCACTTGAGAGGTAGATGAATGCCCTGTGACTGAGTTATTTGTCAGGGGAAGATTCAGTGGGAGCTCCATCAAATTATTGAGTCTTAAACTGTTACTGACTGAATTAGATTTCTCAGGGTTGGAGGCAACAGATGGGCCTGCATCCTAATGCAACAATGGAAGTCACATTTTCAGAGGTGCCTCTATACCTTTTACTGCCCTTAACCACAAAATGTGATGCACAACTACTCATGTCATGTGAGCATGCTAAAATACCACTGGATGATTCCTTGGTCAGGTTAGTGATTCATTCTAAACTAGTTTTCTTTTATTTGGTTGTTTGGAAAGCATTCATGTTGGCTATTTTAACAAAAATGGGTTGTTTCCAAAATAACACTTGTTTCCTGCTAATCTATGGGGTGAAATCGAAATTTTTTATTTGTAACAGCCTTCATTTGGTAACAGATGGATGGATGGATTCCAGACTCACGATCCAATCGATCATTAAAAAAAAAACACAAACGCAAAGCAATAAAAGTTGCTGTTCTTCATGGAGATGATTTATGTCGTGGTGATGTCATGTCCGCTCTAGAACAGTGCTTGTTGTTGGCGCCGCCTGTGTTATTCCTCTACTGATGTGGCGTAGAGTAGTGATGACACGCTCCCAAAGTTTAGTACATCAGATGTCACCTGACGTCAAATATACCCTCTGTTGGCTATTTTCTACCCAGTATTTGTAAGTTAGAGAGAATCTAAAAAGTAAAAAGTCACACCTCTGTTGATACAGGAAAGGCTCTGTTTAAAGGCAAGTAGAATGTCAGATATACACATGAAAATTGTACCTTTAAAATCCAGAGAATGGACAGTTAACTGTTTCTAAGTAAGGTTGCAATCAAATGCATAAAGAAGACTGGAAATAAAACCATTTCCAATGAAGACGAAACACAATCTAGAATCCTCTATTCTGAGGAGCTGAAGGCTGTGGTCAATGCGCGGGTAGATGTCGGCTAGTTAAAGCCTCAGATTTCCTTCTAGAATATTCTGGTGTAGAGTGGAGTTCATGGTGAAATCAATGACTCGAAGGTGCCCAGGACTTTTGGCTGCAGTTTATGTTTAAATCATTATCCCTTCTCTACCGACAAGAGCTATGAAGTGTTGCTGGTTATTTCCCAGCTCTGTGGAAACCAAACAAGCACTGCAGCCTCTCCAGCTTGGAGAGTTTTCCAAGCACAGACTGACCTTGGGCTGATCCTGCTTGGTGATCCAATTTTTTTTTTTTTTTTTGATGAGTACTCGAAAGACTCTTGAATGTTTCTTCGCATGTCAATGTTTGTTTTTGGTGTAAAAAGTCAACTTGTTTCAAAACGACTCGATCATTCCTTGCAGCACGAACATCTTTTTATTCCTGATTTACTACAAGCACATATCTTCAATACCAACAACTTGACTAAAGCGCTTGATTCATATATTTGATAGGGAGCACCCGGCTGCAGTTTGAGAGGAGCTTACAGTTCTTCGGATGCATTGAGCCTCTCACTGTTTGAACTGGCTCTTTGTCAAAATGAGGTGTTAGCATTTCATCCAAGAAAATGTCACAGTTATAAGATAGGAGTATCTGTTAACACCCACTTTAGCTCACTTTTCCTGATTTTTTTTTTCTTTTAACTGAATGCTGTTGCAATTACAGTTTTATATCTGTGCTCTTTCATCAGATTTTTTCTTTCATGATTGGTGTTTTTAGGACACCTTGAAACTAAAGATCTCACATGAAAAAATGCCTTGCATTTATTCTTTGAAAGGATAAAGTTTAAAAACTATTTCTTTGACGAAGGCTGTAAACTTTGTGTTCTCTCAGCAAGGTAGTTTAACAAAAATGCACTGAAATGGAGACTTATGTCTGCTTTTTTTTCCTTGCAAAAAAACGCCCTGTCTTAATGTGAGGAAAGGATCTGCTGATGTGGCTGGAGGCCTTTTTCTCTGCTCCACAGCTCCCCATCACATCTCTCGTCACCTGCTCATCTGACGGCACGGCTGTTTTCCGAAGCAGCAGGTGTGCTCAAAAGGTTGCAGCTCTGGGGTGTGCGTGCCGTGGTCGAAATGCTTTCATTTTTGTTGAAACGCAGCAAAAATAAACTGAGATTATTGTACATCTCGGGCTAATTGGTAATACGCTTTTTGTGCTTTTAACAGTTTCCCTTTGGGGAAACGATGAAGCCAAAGAAATGAGGCAGAAAGGCGCCAAATACCAGTCTTATCTGAGGAATGTTCAAGTTTGTGCCAAGATTTAAACTGATCCATTTTCTCTCTTTTTCAACTTATTACATTAATAGAGGTATGCATTTTTTGCATGCCAGATTTAGAAGAATTACACAAAATGATAGTTACTGGTGTAAATAAATGTATTTTATTTTGTAAAATTTAATTTTTCTGTCACTAAATTGAAGAAACTGTGTCATTCCAGCATTGGTGCCACTTTGTTGCTACAGGTGTTTTCATTTGGACGTGTGAAGATGATCTACAGATCCCACCAGAATTTTTAAGAAACAGGCAGAGACTTTTGGTGGGGTGGGATGGTGAGGATAATAGCTTGAGCATTCTAAAAGATTGCCATCAATCCTCTCACACCCTTAATCAAAACTTCTTATAGCTCTGATGTGGTGAGAGAATGTGGGCAGGGTGAAGGTATGTTCATAAAATACTCTAATTACCCTCAGTAGTTACTGGCATTGGAGCAAGATCACAAAGTTTCAAAAAAGCATTTAGCATCACCTGCTAACAGGCTGTTATTGGTGGACTGTGGGATTTGATTTAGTAAGGCAGAGTAATGTGCATTGCTTTAGGCGAAAGACAGAAAAAAGTAAAGAATACAACATTGGTTTTTATCTCTTTACGTCTTCGTCCTTTGTTTATTCTCAGAGGCTGAAAGGGAGCCAAACTAAATATCTCCACTGGCCTGTAAGCTCTGAATACTTCCGCAGAAATGGATCGGTTTATGTAAGTTGGTGGATGGAGAGAGCAGACTCGCCTGCTTTTTGTGGCCGCACGGCTGCCTGTGGGGAGGGATTGGGTGTACCACACACCGCCCTGGAATATGAGCTAATCATACACTGGAGATTTCTGCATTTCTGGAAACGTGGTCAAGTTATTCCTTTGAAGGTTTCTTGTATTTTGTGATAACTTGATGAATGAGGTGACCACTGTTGCTTTGAAGGAGAGAATTGTCATTGCAAAATGAAAAACATAATTATTTGGGTAAAACAAACAAGCTACATTTAAATTTGATCTTCTTGCCTTATTGTTTTCTAATTAAAGCCTTAAAGTTAATCTTCTGATTGTTTGTAAAATCCTTTTCAGTGGTCTTTTAATTATTATTATCCTGTTTTAGCCACACAAAAAAAAGAAACTGTGTCACTTTAACAGAGATAGTTTCTGCAGAATGTCAGGAGTTCATCACAAATTCGCCTCTGAGTTGTGGGTGGGTCCGTTGGCACGGAGTAAGCCTGCCTGCACTTCCCATCCTCCTGCTAGCTTACAGCTTCTCACACCCCCAACTTAACATTACTGGTGCAACAAAAATGCCAATATTGGAGCTATCCAGCCGGACAGTTTGATGCCACCTTAAACAAGGAAAACAAAATCGTACATGGATCTATTTGTCTAGAATTAGATGTATCAGAACTGAGTGGAACAGGGAGCTTGTGGCTTGCTGGAAGCTTTTTACAATTGTATTTTTCCGTCTGCTCCCAATTCACAACAATTGAAAAAAGAAATACTCAGAAATGCAATTTTAATCTTAATTCTCTTTATATATGCCCTCCATCATGAAAAAATGATGCCTTGAACATGTTTTCAAAACACCATTTTCATTGTAACTGGTCTTTGAAATAGCATTTAACAAAAAGATCAACCATTTGTCCCAGACTCATCATTTATTAAACTTTTCTTTGTACCTTGTCTTGCCATGTCCCTTAAACATCAAAATAATCTGATTGAGATTAATACAAAAGTATAAATTTCATCACCTGTAACCTGGCGATGAAAAGGGGGAAGGAACTGCTGCTTTTCAATAATCTTTGATCTTGAATTTCCAGCCTTGAGGTGTTCTCCGGCTCTGTTTAAATACATCCAATTATCATCTCTTAGATCTGTCGATTGGACATTAGTACCAAATTAGGTATGAGTCAAACTTATGATTTCTCCTGGGCCACATAACAATGGCATTGCAGCTGTTGGTTATGCAAACAAACAAATGGCACACCTTTATCTGGATGTCGGAAATCTGTTCCAGCCACTCTGTTTATCTAGAAGCCAGCAGGAAATGCGCTGGTCAGTTTGGGGTTTTGCGGTACGGGCAGCGGTTTAGCTCAGTTTATGTACTTGGCACCAAGTTAAAAGATCGAGAGAAGAAACAAGCTACAACCACGGTGCAGGGCCCGCTTTTGTGTTTGCCAGTGCTAAAGTGCAAGCAGCTGCAACAGGATGCCAGCGTGAGGACTGAAATAATTACTGCAGTGTGCTCGCACAGCTGTTTCCTTCACTGCTGAAAGAATTTCGATGACTACCTCTGGTTGTTTATCTTTTTTTTTTTTTAATTATTTCTTGTTTCTTTTTTTTTTTTTAAGAACTGCATCACTGTGGCACTCATGAAGCACCAAAGGAAGCTTTTGAATGATCAGTCATTAAAACAAACTGTAAACAGATAATTGGATTTAATGAGACAACTGTTTGCTTAAAAGATTGTAGAAAGTTACATAAACCAATTTGTTCTTTTTAGTTTTACTCTATTTATTTTAAAGACCCTTGCTTTGTTTGATACCTTTATTACCATCATGTGTTGCTTTAATGGAAAGAAATTAAATGACAAATAAATGTGAAACCGGAAAAAATAAGTCATCATTTTGTCGGAACTGTCATTTTAAATCCTTCATTTTCTGCCTTTAGTTTTTCTTCATATGTTCCAGTCCATGTTTAAACTCATTTTTAAGAGCATCTTTTAACATGACACGACTGACAACCTCTACAACTGGTCAAATGTTTAATTTCTATTGTCTGATCGGTCTGATTTCCATGATTGGAATATCCAAAATAATTCTGCTCTTTTCTTATTCACCTATATTGACTAGAAATCATTCATCTGCTGTGAAGAATAAAGCACATTGATTAAAGATCTCAAGATCTTGGATTGTGAACGAGCTTTAATTTGGATACGATCTATATTTTTCCCACAAATAATTTGTGCATAATTGAATATTAATTTCAAAAAGTGCCTGGTTTATGATTGTCAAATGCAGTTTGATAAACACAAAAGCATTGTTGTACATTAAGATAGCTTAGTGACTAAACACATTCTCTCTGTTCATGTTTTATTATTATTTGTCGTCTCTAAAAATGACCTACTGTCAGATTATCCAGCTCTGTATTTAACATATGCAATCAACCACGCGTCTTGAACGCAAAAGTCACACAATATGAATTCACTCCACCTTCTTTCTGCTGATTTCAAATGAAACATCATTTCAAAAAATACACTGAGATGTGATCCAGTTGAAATTTTGAAAATGTAGAATCTCATTTAGTCTGAAGCTAAAACGACTATATTTATTGGTTTAGACTCCAAATCATTCAATCATGTCACAAACCTCGAGACGTTTCTTTGAGAGCAGGACACGTGTATCTTTCATGCCTCCAACTCAAGATCTTTTTGATAAGTGCATTTACAGACAGACATAGTGGGTTTTCTCTCTTAGCAACAGTCTCTTTCGTTCCCAGATGAGCAGCACTCTGTCATCTCCAAGAGCCAAATGCAGCTTCTCAGGAAGATGGACGCACTCCAGCAGGCGGTCGTTTGGGTCGAACTTGTGCTGCAAAGACGGTTTAGTTGCGCTCTGCTTTTTGCCCGCATACGCAGGATTTTTACAGCTCGGCTTGTTCATTCACGCACTCTTGCCATTTGCCATAAAAGTTAGAGTTGGGAATTTGCCTTAAGAGTGTGTGGCGGCGCTTGTCTCGCACACTTTCTCAGGCTTTAACAAAAGACCTCCTCATTGCTGGCCCCTCATAATCCTCTTTACACCCCCCCCTTCTTCTCTACAACAAGTCCCTGCATAATCTCGGGCACCCAGCTGTGTTGACAACATCAGCCAATCAGTCTTGAGAGCCACCGCCAGTTTGAATTTGTGATAGTGTGGTTAAAGCTGCTTAGACTGAAGGTGAAAAGTAAAACCTTGAAACTTCTTGGGTCTGTAACAGACACTTATCCTCTCCAGATGACGCTGCATTATAGATTGAATTGATTTCCTGGGAATAATGAGGGACTTTAGTGTTTGAGCTTTCTGGTGGCAGCTTGTATGTTCCACAGTAGTTTGTTTGCCGTGTTTTGTCTTGGAGAAGACCAGGATGCAGACTGTTTGTCAGGCTTTGTGATCCGCTTTGATGCTGTGTTTAACACAGGATTTCATCATGGAAACCACAGGGTGCTGATAGAAATAAGAGAGGGAAACAAAGAAATGTCAGTTCTCCATTCTTCATTCGTCATTCTTTCATTTGCTTGCTTTTTGTTGTCGTAAATATGTGCAGTGTTTATGCAATGTCGGTGAAAACAGCCCCAAATTAAATATTTGTTTGCAGCTCTGAAGCTTTTAACCTTTGTCGTCTGTGTATCGCTGAGTGGGGGTCTGCAGATCTTTTTTTCTTTCAGGAAGAACAAGCCCTCGTCTCATTGTAACTCTCCTGTTTTATTACTGAAACAATTATTTCAGCTTGATTAAAAGCATAATTACTCACCAGTTTACCCCTTCATGCATGAAACCTTTCTTTTCTTCTTTAATCAATTGGAAGTGATGGGTGGTAATTGTACTTCAAAGGGTGTGTGCAGGAGGCTGTGCAGAATATCAGGCTTTGGTGGTTGGCCGCTTTAAGCCACTGATGTGGTGCTGATGGTGACAGCTTAAAACGATGCAGCTTAAGCATGGATCTCTGCTCGGGGAAGCTCTGGCCTCATGCCCCCTCACCAAACGGCGATGAGGTCAGTCTTTTCATAGGAACTGTCGTTGAGTGATTCCTGCCCTCCACCCCACATCAAGGATTCATCCCTGACTCAAGGCTGGATGAGTACTGGAGGAGTTGTAACAATCAGGTGCTGCAGTGGTTTTCCAATGCCCAAAAAAGCAATTAGAACGTGTTGCTACATGGAGGTAATGCTTGCAGGAATATACTTAAAGATGGCTGTATCATCATTACTGGCGTTTAGCGTGCTAAGAGGGAAAAAACGGTTAATCCTTTTTCAGGTAAATCATAAGAAAGGGCTTTATATGTGGGCGAATGGAGATAAAGACTTGACTGCAAAGCCTCATTGGCTCACAAAAAGCTGTTTGGTAAACACAGTTCTGTTGTTTAACAAGGTATATTCCAGCATTTATGCCACACAGCTGGTGTGGAGATTTGTTTCACTGTGTGTCATCATTTTTATGTTATCTGCAGAGGTTGATTTTAGCTCAGATTTATCTAGAAGTTTGATTAAAAGCTGACAGAGATGCCTTCTTCTCAAATAAAGCTGAAAACAGTTTTTTTGTCTAGTGGTGTCTTTAAAAGTCAGTAGTTGCCTTGTTTTAACTTTATAGTGCTTTCATGCAGTTGGTGGCATCAAGCTTTTCAAAGCGAGAAAATGCGACAACATGCCACAAACAAATGCAGCAGTGACTTCAGGTCCTGAAAAACGTCTTTGACTTTTAGTACTTCTCGACTGGACTGCAAATGCAGCAGGATTCCAATATGAGATCAATACACTGCAGTTGAAGACGGCATGTTAACTGAGAGGCAAGCTCCTGCTTATTGAGCTAAGCCGTAGAACCATGGTGTGAATTTAGACATGGTTTTACCATTTTTTTTCCAATTGGACTGAGCTCCTGTTCTCTGTAAATGGTTCTCAGTCTGAAAAGGCTCAGTGCTCAGAGCAGAACAACTGGACCAAAATGACCACCGCAGTCAGGCATTATGGGATGTAAACAGAGTAGCAACATGAGCCACTGACAAACGTGGAGCAACCATTAACCAATAGAATGACTGAATCATATCTGTTTATCTCTCAATAGAAGTCTGTGAGACTTTGGCTTCTTGGAGCCAGCAGGTACTTCCTATTTGGAATGCAAGACACAGCAACTCATTGAAATTTGGTCTAATGAATGCAGGCCCATTGAAACAACTTTTAACATGATACACATTGCTTCTCACACTGTTCTCCTGACAATCTATACATCATAAACACTTATAAGCGTGCCTTTTCAGCCGTCTCCTCAGCAACCACCTTGCAGCATGCCTCGCCGTACCACAGTAGCCAATAAAAAGTGTACCTGACTTTGATACAAATCAATCAGTCAATGGAAAAGTTTGAATACCGTAAGTGAATTATCCCAAGGACTGCAAAGCGTAGGATTGTTATTCTTTCTCTTGCATTGCTCTCCCGCCCTCGTAATTCCTGGCCAATGACTAAAGAGATCTTTAGTCACATGGTTTTGTTTACAAGATTTGGTTCAAAATAGAAATATCCGGTTGAAAGACAGTCTGAATACAGACCAAACGCAAGGTTCAGGACACTATCCGCACCAAAGTAAGCGGATAGAGGACTTTTTAAGTCTGGACCAATGGACTTTTCCTTTCTGAAAACACCATTAATACAAAGTAGGTAAAAAAAAAAAAGTCTTCTTTTTCTTAGATTTTTCTGCACAAATTATCTCTTTGTTTATGAATTGATTCATAATTAGATAATTTACAAAAGCCTAGCCATTTTGGTATTGTGTGCCATAATATTTTCGAGACTTAAAGTCTCTGTAACAACAGTAGACCAAACACCAACAGGCTTCTGGATTTGTATTAGCCAACTGTAGCATCAGTCCCTGCTTTGAGCCAACTATACTTAATAAATGTAAACACTTGAATTCAATTTTATGCCTTAAGAGCAACTTTAGTAGAAATGCTTTTTGTCAAAGCACAAGATAATATGTAGGCAATCTAAAATCAATGCAATCCAAATGTTTAGTAATTTCAGTGGGTTGTGCAGAGGTAGGTCAGAAGATCATAGGTTCAGTTCCCACTTTGACCACCCATGTGTTGAAGTCTCTTTAGACAAGATACTGAACCCCACATTGCTCCTGGTGGTCATAGGTTGGCGCCAGTGTTCAGCAGCCAAAATGCCATCAGTTTGTGTATGAATGGGTGAATGTAACTGTGAAAGCATTTTGGGCCTTCAAGGAAGGCAGCAAAGCACTTTATAAGCACGTGTCTTTTACCATGACAGATTAAGTGTCAATGTGTTTTAGAAAAACATTAGTCTCTACTGTATTACCTATCATAATACTTGATGTTTTGGATGATGTAATTGTCTACTGCTGCACCGAATGCTACGTTCATACTGGGCTTGTGACGTGTTTTCCAGAAGTCATGTTTAGTCTATGGTGTTCACACTGGATGAGCAGGGAGGGGATGCTTATTCTTGTTTTTTTCTACTATTTACTAGTGCATGTCCGCCACCTACAGTTGGAAGTGGCTTGGTGAAAATATTGAAGTGGTGCAAATCTCGCCAATCTTGCTCCAGGCTTTTTCTTTCACTACTCCATTGCAATAAATGAAAGACTTGGTGTCGTATAAATCCAGCCAAACGTACAAACGTTTGGCACTTTTGTGAATTAAAGGGAACGTCATCCATTTGTCACTAACAAATCGGAGTCCCTGATTGGTCAAAGTTCGACCTGGTTTAACTTTCAATGTGCGTTCAGTGGCTACACATTTTGTACGTAGAGCCTGAAAACTGTGGTAATAATCCGTGTAGCAACACACGATTTCCAGAGTTTTAAAAACCGTTACATGCGTTTACATGAACTTTTCATTGAAAGTGGCCGCTTGAACACACATTGCAGAGAGCAGTGTGAAAGTATTTTCAGTGTCCTATTTCTTTTTGGCTATCACACCCCCCTGTATGGAGATGCCTTTAGGCTGAGATAATGTTAGCACAATGAAAATAAACCTTTGTCCGAGGCATTTGCATGCGTTTTCTTTCTTTCTTTTTTAATTTTTTAAAGCATAGCTGTATTCTGCCCACTATTACCTAATGGAACACACTTCTGCAATTAAGCAGCTTTTTGGATTCAATCAATGAATCTCCTGTTGCTGCTCTCTTAAATGTGAGACGGTCTGAGCCACAGCTTTAGAGGATAGATGTTTTCATAGCAGACAAATCCATGTGACTCCATGCAGCAGACGGTGGCCAGAATCTTGTTTGATGACTCATAAAGAGATGTAGGTCTACTCAACCCAACTTATCAAATATCCAAGAATTGAGAACAAAAAAAAAAAGTAAGTCTAACGATTTTGATTAAAGTTACGACCTGATGAATCCTGAGCAACCTCATCCAATTAGTTTGCTTTTTAATTGTTTTAAATGATGGAGGGGGGAGTTCTGTGTCAGTTCATCACAGGGTGAAAGCAGGAGCTATAGAGAAAAGATTTAACTGGAGTTATTACGTGTCAAGTGCTCATGTTTCCAGAAGCAATTAGTGGTTATTGGTTTTCTCTGTGGGCCATTATGGAATCGACTCTGGAAGCAAATCAATCAGAAAAGCAGAGTTGCACCATGACCCTTTTTTTGTCTTTGTAGTCCAGAATGACTCCAGGCAGGCCCAAGAGCTGGTTTTTGGGTTTTGTTGTATAACATACAGAAACTGCTGACTGACTGAACTTCCCTGTTGAAATGATCAGGCAGGTTTGTGGGCTCATTAAAAATGGAGAAAAAAAAATGGTGCCATTGTCAACTGTGTCTTTTCCCCCTTGGGAGAAATGAGTTGGAGTGGAAAATAAAGTGTCCCATACAAAAGCTCCACTTGCACCACACGTTGCCAGACCACCCAGTTTGATTTAGGAGGCTTCACAAATGGACCTTGTATTTCTCTGGGAAAAAGCTCATGTTGCAAAACGGTTCCACAGATTATATTATTTTTTTTCTTAGGAAAGACATCACCAGAACTAATCAAAAAGAAGCTGAACTCAGTTCCTACACAGCAGGGAGTATCTCCCAAAGGAAAGACAATAAAAAACCCACCTCTCCTCAAGTACAGAAAAACCAATGCAGTATGTTGGACAGTGATCAAATTACAGTGTTGCTTTTATTAAACCAAAACCATATTAACGGAAATGGTAAATAAACAGAACTGTGCAATTTACACACACACACACACAAGCAATCATTCAAAAACATGTAAAAACTTTAAGTGGTAGAAGTTTGAATGTATACAGCATGACTTTGCAAGAAAATGTTAAAGATGCGCTAGGTTTTGAACAGAATAAATTAGAGGTCATCACATGCTCTGCGACATACATAAAACTTTGCAGTTTTTCAAATGTCGACATGGATTCAATGTTGGGGAGAAGCCAAAATTCCATTTCTTAAATTGCATTTTAGCCAAATCTGAAAAATACATTTAACATTTATGCAGTTTAGATATGTCAGCGTAGATTTCGCTTACTCAGGTAGGTTATTCATCTTCTGAAATCCAAAATCTCAGCAGGAAGAGAACATGACCCCCCCCTCCACACACACACACACACACTCCTATAAGTATAGGTAATATAAATAAAGTCCCACTCTAATCATCTTTTGATCTGTTTTTTTATATGCATTCCCAGTGGTCTTTTTTTTATTTATATTTATGTTGTTTTATCCAAAATCAAAAAATCTCTATAATTTTCTAGGTCACAGTATTAGTATTAAGTTATAAACTGACCATTTCGATGCTTCAGTAAAATCATGTAGTGCCCGCTGGCCCCCACGTCAAACGCCTGACAGATTCTCCCGAGCTGCTTTCAGTGGAAGGGGTGTAGACTTCAAACAAGATTACTCGCGATTGGTGACAGTTAGTTGCCGTAGAAATGTGACTCAGACCGACTCGAACCACTTACTGTCATCTGGCTACAACATGGCGACGTCCGCATCTTGGAAAAAAGGCATCTGAGTTGGCTTTCTTTTACTGGAGCTGGAAGTAAGGCATTTTCAAGGACGCCACACCCACTTTGTCCAGTTCCATATATACAGTCAATTCCTCCAACCTAAATTTACCAATGCAACAAAAATGACAAGCAGTATTGGAGTCGTACGATTTTGAGCCAAATGTCAGCTCAGACGAGGAAAATAAAGACTTATATGGATTTAGTCGTCTACAAGTGGATGCATTAAAATCAAGAAAAGCAAGGGAGAAAGTGGCCCGCCCAGCATATTTTCTACGACATAAATCCAACCTTTTTTTAAACAACCTTTTTCCGTCTCCTCCTGTCAAAACAATTTGAATAAATACATTCTCAGAAATGACATTTTAAGCCTAATTTTCTTTATATATGTACTCCACCATGAGAAAAATGCCACAAGAACATGTTAAAAACACCAAAACATTATTTTCTCCGGAGTATGTCTTTAACACATCTGGAGTAGATTGACTTCTTGCTGTTTTAAAGATGACTGTTGTGATGGGGGGTAAACTACGTGACAGGAAGTGTTGTAGCTCTATAAAGCCTTGGGTGAACAGGAGTGACATGCAGCAGAAAAGAGCAGGCAGTGTGGTCTGCTTGTGGTTTGATCAAGTGTCGAGTATTGTAAATATTATTTGAGCAAAAGCGCTCGTTGCACGGTCACTGCAGACCGTCTGGTAAAACAGTCACTGCAGAGATATTGACCAGTTTCTGCGTTGTCTCAACAAACGTGAGCCCATAAACGGAGAGCAAATGAAGCCTATTCAGCTGCTGAATCCTGCATATTTGTAGAACAGAAGCCTGTTTTATAAGTCTCAAAGCTCAGATATCGTCATACTTGATGCTTTTTCCATTTAGCCTGTTTGGTTAAATGCAGAAGGCATGAAGTACTGGCAATAATGATGCACAAAGTAGGCTCAGAGCAACTGAGGTGAAGTCATATGTTGTGTGTGATTATTAATTTGTGGGTGACTTAGATATTTTTCACCCGCATTGTTTAAGCTCACTATAAAAACTTCAGAAAAGCATGCAATTTTTTTTTATTGGTCCACTCACTGAGAGGACACTGAACATGCTGTGTTTGACTGACCACAGTTTCGTGGTGTGTTTTTGGCTGCCCATGGAACAAAGAAGCTATGCTGGTTGTAATCCAAAGTTGCAGTGACTGGAGGCACAGACATTACACCCTTGCATGCAAATTTAATCCAGGTGAGTGTAGTAGAGCTACACCTGCAATTAGACTGGAAGAGTGACAGCTGAGGCTACGGCTCCAGATATCGCCCTGAGCTACATAAAAGCTCCAAGTCTCAAGGATCAGCTTTGCTGTGACAAAGTCTCCACTTGTCTTTTGTAAGACAGCGACATAACCCGCATGTTCCAGCAATCCCAGTCACAAAGCGCACAGGTCATCTGATCGTACGGATGTCGGCTTGGTTTGTGTCTGGCAGGATGCATGTGTATTCTAGAAAGACCTTCATCCACTTCCTGCTTGTATGCATTACAACAAATGCCAGTCAGAGCCTGGCAGGAGCAGGCAGAAAATCTGTAGGTTTTCTCAATCCTGTTAATGTGGAACAGCATTTAATTAGATCCGCTCCACACCGGCCAGCTGCATTGCTGTCTGCAATGTAACAACACCCCGCATGACACTAAATGCACGCGTTGCATTGAAAGGATGTGTTTGAATGTGGGCCACAGCCTCCACACAAAGACGCAAAAGCATGGTCTACATTGGAGATCAACTTTCTTTGCATTACAAGTGTGAATGTGTTTTGCTGGAGATCTAAAGTAGCAAAAAATGTTAAACGCAAGATCCATTTAAAATGTTCTTGATTTTTAATAGTTAAAAAAATCAGCAAAAATTGAAAGTTTTGTAGATCTTTTAAATCTTTGACATCTGCATTTATTTCCAGCTATGAAAAAGTGTATTTATTTTTTTGTTTTTAAGTAGGTGCTAAATTAAGGTGATTTTAGAGCAAAAGTGGTTTGATCCATATTTCCATCAAAAGATGTTAAGGGGTTAACTAACAAGAAGGAAACTATTGAACAACTTCTACGTGTGGAGCTTGCTTTAAATTACACTATAAACTCAAGAATGAGAAAGAGCAGCCACTGAAATTAGACAAATTTTACACTGTGGTAATACTAATGTATCACACTATGCAGTGTTTTTCTTTTGACTGTTTGAGCACAAACATCTATGTGATTCTTTTTTAGTCCCTAAGGGCCAAAATGGATACATTTAGTAGTAAAGTACACAGCGAAGTCATAATCTTCACATGCACCACCTATATAGTTAGTTATTGAGACTTTTGTTATATAGCTGGCAAAAATGTGAATTATAACTGGAAATTTAGCACACAGGTCACAGTTCCTGAGTTGCTAGAGCTTAAAAAAATCTGTCTGTGTTGGTTGCATTTCTGCATCAGCATCCACAGAGGAAAGCAAATCGGCTTTGGCCAGAGAAACCAGACTTTTTCTTTTCACTGGTTTTTCTGTGGAAAGAAAAAAAAAAAGTCCTGCTGATGAATTGCATTCGAGAGCAGAATTGGCATCACAATCCAATTTTCCACCACACGAAGAACAGGACATGCACAAGAACATGTCCAGCCCTCCTCATTTCCCATTTCCACTGTGCACTGGAGAAACACATTTGAATATGGTGCAACTGGTCATTATGCAGCCCGTCACCTTTTTGCCCTCCCTCCCTTTACTCCCTGCCTTTTCAGCTTGCTTGATGCATACCATTACAGTCTTTCTGTTGGAAGGCAGGGGGGAAAGAAAAGACTGATGGAGGACTGGAGAGGTGAGGAAAGCACCAAGCGATTAAAAAAGGCAACCAGTTTTCGGTCTCAGTTGGGCTGTCTGTGCGGATGTCTCCAGCAGCAGGATCCCCAGCAACCAGGAGCAATGAAAGCTATAATGTAGTAACAATATTGTAATACCGTTCTATCGACAGTCTTTGCACAGATGCACTCGGTTCTTTTCCGATGGACTACCTGCCACTTTTCATACCGTTATGCAACAGGCCCACATCCCTACAGCTACACTGTCTCATTATTTCCAAAACTGGTTTCATCCTGTCTAGGGCCTTACTCCAAAGCAGCCTGTCAGCTCAATCAGATGGCCTGCATCTGCTTGGAGCTTCCAGTGAGAATAACTAAATGCTTTCAATGTAGATTTATAAACCTATATGCAACACCTGATGGAATTAAAACACAGATGGATGTGTGCTTCTGCCGCATACTCGATGTAAACATCAGTTAGCTGTTCAACCCCACGTGAAAGGAATCTTAATGTACCTGTGTGCACAGAAATGGTATCAAAAGGCTAACACTAGGTACTGTAATGCTATGTTCACACCAGGAATGTGTTGCATGTTCAGGAACGCGGGTTCTTGAACGCGCTTTTAACATATGGTGTTCAGACTGGACCGTCGATACCCGGTACTACGCATGTAGCTACAGTTGGAAGAGGCTCAGTGCAAAAATATCAAAGTAGTGCAAATCTCGCTCCAGGCTTTTTATTCCAAAACTCTTTTCTGATCGATAATGTCATATAATTCTGTCTGGGCACAAACTGCAATTAATTATTTCTCCTCCATGATCAATTTTCAAACGGCTGGCATTTCCATGAATTAAAAAGGACGTTGCCCATACGTCAGTACCAAATCCAAATCCCTGGAAAAAGTTCATCTGGTTTAACTTTCAGCACGTGCTCAATGGCCATGCGTTTTGTACGTAGAGCACGAAAACAGTCTTTGAAAGCTTGCAAGACTTTTTAACACAGAAGCCCAAAACGTGCATTATATATACTTTTCATTGGAAGAGGTGGCTTGATGAAGGCACATGTAAACATCGCACGAGTCATTCCATTTGGATTGCTTTCATATTGCAATTTTGAGAGGACCAAATCTCTTGGACACCATCATGCGTTTTTTCTGCTGTGGTATTGTTTCAAAACGAGCATTGATTAGATCTGATTTATCTTCAACAACTTAATTCCATTCTTGATCACAAGAAGATGCGATTTGTAGCCCTCCAACCATGTACTGCATAGTGTCTTCAGTCAAAGCATTTCAGATTTTTCTTTTTTATAATTTAGTCTTTCCGTTTGCTTTTTTTCGTACTTTTCTTTTTAAGATACCTGACATTTAGGCCACTTCTCATTTTTCCTTACTATTAGATTCTTCTTTTTAACCATTACCTGGGTAAACTTGATTGAGCCACATCAAGCTCTAAGAAATGGTTCTTAGAGAGATTAAAAAAACATGTTTAGACATAGGATTTTAGAAATCATTATGAATGTATGCAGTCAAGTTTAAAATTACCTACCCTTACAAAATTAAAACTATAAAGTCTTCATGGTAAAAACAAAAGTAATCGCCTGTGCAGCAGTTTAATTTCTTCTATGCAACAAAAAGACAAACTCAAAAGATGCAAAGGCTTAAACAAGAAAGATTTTAAACGAGAAGCTCTGACAAATCAATTCTAAAATATATTTATATTAAATATATATAGATATATTAAAAATATAAAACATCAACATAATCTTATTCTTATTATTCCTCATGAACTCATACAAAATTCCCTTTGGTCAATAAAAAAATTGGATATAAAGCAAATAATCAGCTTTTTACCTCTAATATAAGTATTTGGCCATCCCCTTTAACCCTATACCATCTTCTGAGACACAAGCGCTTTGTGTGGTTATAAAGGTTTCTTTGACCATTCTTGTCTGCATTAAGACCTGCAGGCTGGTGCTTCTGCAGCTGTGGACAGGCTGCTTCAGGTCAGGTACCGCTGCTGACTGCTCCAGTGTGATGCTTAAAGTAACAAAGAGGGCGTATAGGGGGGGCTCTCCAAGAGCAGCGCTCCTCATAACAGCAGCACCTTTTGTGTCAGCTGGTTTCCAACTGTTATTTATAAACTCAGCAAAGCCGCATTGCATTCCTGACAGCCACAGTTGAGGAGAACCTCGCCTAACCATGTTTGTTCTCTGTGTGCCTTTGCAACTTAATTCTGCCCAAAACATAAACAACTGTTTGGACTATACGTCGCTCCAGAGTCGCAGCATCCCAAAAATTCTAAATAAAGAAGAAAATGTCGTATATAAGTCACACTGGAGTATGTCATCGAATTACGTATCAAATATGCGTCTGCTGCCTCTTTTCTAACACGAGTTGAATTTTAATCTTTTTAACCGCTGACTTATCCAGTCACACTTACAGGAGCTGGAAAGGTAACTAACTTGAGACTTTGGTCACATTTTTTTTCTGGCTCAATCATGTTTGCATCAATTTGTAAAGTCATGCATCTGCTTGAATTTTATAAGAAGCCCAATGACGTCATCTTAATCATTTGTCTTTTTTTTTTGCTGCAAGTCATTTACCAATAAATGCAAATCACAACTTGAGTTGTTTTTCTTTTCTTTTTTTATTTTGCATTAAATCATTTTTAGCATAAGTTTATATAAATGGAGCTATGATGGAGTGATTTGTGCCTTAGGGTTGCATCATTTTTCCTCAAAGCTCTCAAATTGCTGAACTATCACAGGAATCTCGTTAGGAGCCAAGTCTCGGGGAGTCATGGAGTCCTCCACCTGTAACTGCTGAAGGGCTTCAGATCTGCTGTCAGGCGTCTGCAGTTGAATTTCAAACAGAGCAGACTCTTTTTCATGTCGCCTGGCTGCTTTTTTTGATAAATTGAGTTGTAAGGAGACTCGGTTGCTTATTTTACCTCCTCAAATGAAAATCCCCTTCAAAAAGCTGAAAGAACCAAAAGCCGTTGAGCCTTTTTTTTTCTTGTTTCTGACATGTTTCAGAAGTGTTGAAGACAAAGTTCAGTCAAGAAAGGGTTTTCTTGTAAAATGATATGAAAAGAACAAGTTTGGCAATTACAAAAGTATGTATTTTGAAATTGTCTTCCCGTGTGGAAGTTTAACTTGAATGCTCGGTCGTGTTTTTCTCCGTGCTGGAGGCAGCAGGGAGAGAGGAGCGTCTGGCTTTGAGGTGGGGTTGTTCCAGTCGAGCTATTACAGGCTTGAACTTTGAACCTGTGGGGGGGGCCCTGTCAGTCAGCCTTCCACCAGGGTGACGTGACCCTGAAAATTGACTCTAATGTCTTTGGGCCTTCCATGTCTTAACGTCTGTTTTACCCTGCTTTGATCCTCTCAGCTGTTTCCCGACTCCCACTGTCACGCGTTCAGGGAAAAAACTCCGACTTGGCTTAGCAGGTTAACAGCATTTGACAGGAAACCATTATAGGCCTTAAGGGAAAAAGAAACGAATAGACCGAAATTGCAAAATATGAAAAACTTTAGCTTTTGCTTGGTTTTAAACATTGGAAAGGGAAGTTTTTAATGCTGTTTGCTCAAAATCTGGGCTGTAATGTTGGAATTTCTCAATTATTCAGCCCATCTGAGTACTTTGCAAACCTTTTTTCTCCTTTCTATTGTAAGATAAGTGGGTTTGTTTATTACTTTTTTAATGAATTTAAAGTTTGCCAGAACTTAAAAATAAGTTACTCATCTTTTTACTGCGGAATTTTTTTTATTTTTATCTATCTATCTATCTATCTATATATAGTATGCCAGCGATATTTCTTCTATATGTAAAATATTTAATAAATATTTATTTGCGTATGCAAAATACACCATGCACAATCCATCACCTAAATACTTGAGTAAAAGAGTTCATACAGATGTATTCCAGTACCAATTCAATTAAATACTAGTTTCATGCTCATGTGATAAGATTTAATACTTTAAAGCAGTGGTTCCAAACCACCGGGCCGCGGACCAGTGCCTGTCACAAAAAGGTTGGGGAACACTGCTTTAAAGCAGTTTCTTCATCAATTTGAGGGTTCCTTTTTTTTTTATACAAATATTGTCTACATTAATATTTTGAATCCATCATATTGCCCCTACAGCCCTGGGACATGTGTGAAATAGCAACAAAAAGCTGAATTTTGTCTGCACTAAAAACTATTCAAGAATGTGTGAAAACCTGTTAAAATTCTCCCCGTGGAATCCCCAGGAGTGCCAGCGGAAGTTGTAAAGAGAGAGGAGGAAAAAAAAAGACATTTTGCTTTCTATGTTGTTACCACAGTTTCTAACCTTAAGTATCCAGAAAATTGATGGATGTTTGTTTTAAGGCTCAGTGGGAGTTTGGCTCCTCTGCACATCAGACTTTTTTTTTCCTTTTTACAACAGTTCATGAAGGGAGGCATAGAGGCATAGTCTGAGGTCCTTTTGGCAGAGCATCACAACTCCAGACTCTCCCTGAACCACAAAGGTGACCTGATCTCTAATGTTGGAGCCCCCGACGTCTGTAGCATTCTGCCATGGCTGAAACCTGCCAGATCTGTGGAATCACAGTTCTTCAGGGAGGCACTTTACAACTAGGTTTTTATGCTTGTTTTATTTTCAAACGGGCACTTTTAATTTGGGACAATGTTTTTTTTACATGTAACATAATATAATACACAATTCTAGTTTAAATAAAATCCAATACAAACCCTGTTTTTGGTGTTTTTAACATGTTCTAATGGCATCTTTCTCATGATAGAAGATATATGAATAAAGTTGAGCTTTAAATTGTGTTTCTGGGTGTTTCTTTAGTCATATTAATCAGGAGCAGACAAAAATGCCATTGGAAAAAGCTTGCAGCAACCATTTGCAGACAAAATAGATCCATTAACATCTTTGTTTTTCTTGTCTGAGCTGGCATCTGGCTCAAAATTGTGTTGCGGGGTAGCTCAGATATTGCTTGACCTTTTTCTAGTACCGCTAATGTTAGCTTGGGGTTGTGAGGGACTGTAGACAAGTGGGAGAGCATGTAAACAAATGGATGATGGGAAATGGGGGGGAAGGCTTACTCTACGCCAACAATTCTGCCCACAACTTTGAGTCAAAGTCCTAACGAACTCCTGCCGCTCTGCAGAAACTATGTCAAGTTTTTTTAATTTTGTCTAAAAACGGCAAAACCATAATTAAAACGCCACTGAGAACAATTTTACAACAGATCAGTGGAGGATTGGAGTGGGACTTGGAGGTATTGTTACCCCTCTTTTCTGGTGAACGAGGTTTGGAGGAGCATAACATAAAAGTAAAATATATCACATCTAAATCATAATTAAACCACCAAAGACTGTCTCCATCAAATAAGAAACTAATGTATTTACAATAAACAACATCCAACAACAACTTAAAGGTGAAGCAAAAGGCTTCATGGTGAGCCAAGGCCAAAATAACAAACAAAAGCCCACCTGTTGGAACACAGAAATCTTACCTGCAAAAGAAAATGGAAAACAATGACAAACACTAACCTCCCGAGACTCACATAAACAGGAGAAAACGTGTACGAAAGAAA
Organism: Adrianichthys oophorus; assembly: GCA_036245035.1. Taxonomy (NCBI): domain Eukaryota; kingdom Metazoa; phylum Chordata; class Actinopteri; order Beloniformes; family Adrianichthyidae; genus Adrianichthys; species Adrianichthys oophorus. The sequence continues at coordinate 9,938,496 of BSAI01000072.1, read as the reverse complement.
ATGACAGTTCACCCCCACAGCTTCACTTTAAGAAAACTAAACAACAGACACAGAGTGAATCTGAACATAAAACTACAAAGAAGTAAAAAGTGATTACATGAAGTGGAGACATGTTGCAGCCAAGCTCCCTTCTCGCAGGCTGGAGGTCCACACAATGCTTTTAAAGGCTGCTCCCATCAGCTTGGGTCCAATGGAGGCCACACCCTTTTCAACATCACACCTGAAAGAAATTGACAGACACACAAAGATCCACAAAAACACAGAAGTCCCACTCTGCGACAAAATAAAACACAGAAGAAATACTAAACCAAATGCGGCCACAGCTGTAACAGGTATAGATGTACAAATATAAGTATTTTAACATTTAAGTGTCTCATCCTTCGCATTATTAATCAAAGGTGATAGTGGGATAAGGTTACAGTGTTTCCCATTTTGACATTGTGTGCCAATTTTATCGCCCTGAAATCTTAAAGCCTTGGAAATTTGATTTAGCCACTTTTTGCACCATTTAATTTGAATTGAATGAAATCTGGACCTGCCAGACACGTCAGGGTCTGACACTGATGGAAGAGGTGACTCTGTCTGAACCTGTGGCTGCTGGGATGCGAAAAGTTTTCAGGCACGTGATTTGGGAGAAGAATAATCCGAGAATAAAGGCAGACATGGAGTGGAGAAAGTGGGCAGTGGGAGGGGCAGCGGTGAAGGATACGATGGGGGTCCAGATTTACAGCCTGGCTATAAAATGCATGGGGCCGGTCTGCAGCTGCAGCCAAACAGATGTGACTTTTACGGAGGGTTTGACTGGAGGAGGAAATGGGTTTAATGGGTCAGTGTGGAGCCTTAAACTGCAGATCTGAGTGGAGATCTGCTAATGAGAAGAAGCGAGAGCATTGTTGCCTTAGAAGTCCACACAGTATTACTCTTCCTTTTTTTTTAATGCATAACCAGCTGATGAAAGATTTGTGAGATCTTGTGAAATATTAAGTTGTGTGTTGTCATGTTTGTGTGTGTGTCTACAGACATTTTCTGTGCTTCCTGTCAGAAGTCTGTGGTTAGAAGGCTGAGCAGACCCGGGCGTCACTGTGATTTATGAGGTTTTCTGAAGCCTTTCAATGGTGTGACTGGATGAAAAATGGACTCCCAGTCTCCTGCTTGGTGCTCAACTCAACACATTGGTACTTAACATGCATGTTCTACATTACTGAATATTTTCACGCCCAGAAGGCTTTATTTCAAGTTCCCTCCTTGGAATTAATGAGTCTAGATATTATCTCGGCGATGGCGCGTCTGGCACTGAGAGCGTCTGGCACTGAGACTCGCCACTGTACTTTGTCACTAACATTCATCACCTATTAAAAAAAATGTAAAAAGAAGTTGGAGCTCAAGATACATCTTGTAAAAAATGATGTAGTTCTACTGTCAAAGGAAAGGCATTAAAATAAACCTTTAGCAAATTTGCAAGTAATGACAAAGCTAAAAAACAAAAATCTTGTAAACACACTAATGGAAATTGTGAATTAGGAGATTTATTTTAAAATAAAACAAAAATGCTGAGAAAGATATTCTGGTTAGATAGATCTGGTTATGCTTGTTTTATCCACAGGAAACTTTGTTTTTAGTTTGAAATTAAATGACAAAAAATCATAAAATGTCACTTAAAAAGGGGTAAAAAAAAAAAAGAAAGCTTCCTCTTAAATTTGTCATGCATAAATATGCATCGAAAATAGTGATAGAAAAAGGTTTTGTCTTCTTTCACTCTCAGAAAGTGAAGCTGTGTTTATAACAAAAAAAAAGTTAACTTAAAGTAAATTACAGACATAAAAGTCTTTTATTTCTTCATCTTTTTGATAACATGTATACGATGGTTAATAGTAGATCAAATTTGAAAAGACATTTAACTTAGGGTAACTTAGGGTGTATTCAGACTGGACACATTTGGTTCACTTAAAGTGAACCAAGTTTGTTTCCACTGATAATCCTGAACAAATTTGCAATCTGAGCACATCCAAGCGGACCCTGATCCGAGACCCTCTCTTGGACTCATCTTTCAAGGTGGTCTCGGTTTGTTTCCAATCGGACTGAGTTCTGGTTGGCTCTGAGTTTTTCTTGGTCTGAATGGACTCTGTGCTCAGAGCGGAGCAACTGAACCAAACGACCATCCCAGCCGGGAATTATGGGACGTAAACAGATTAGGAAAGTAACAATATGAACCGCGGACAAATGTAGAGAAATGATGAGACACAGCAACTCATTGAAATGTGATCGGATGAATGCTGGCTCATTAAAACAACATTTAACGTGATACACATTGCTTCTCCCTCTGTTTTCCCAACAATCTGTGTGTCATAACCACTTAACCGCATACCTTCCTAACCATCCCCTCCAGATGTAAACTGTTGTTCCTGACCTCGATAAAGACATTTAAAATTGGTCAGTGAAATAAAAAGTTTGAATATGTAATCTAAGGATTGCAAAGCGTAGAATTTCTTCGTCTCGTTGCTTTGCCCCACTCTCGTAATTCCTGGCTGAAGAGATCCTCAGTCACATGCTTTTGTTTACAAGCTTTGGTTCGAAACAGAAATGTCTGTTTGAAAGGCAGTCTGATTACAGGCCAAGCGTGAGGTTCAGGACTTGATCCACACAAAATTAAGCAGACTGTGTTCGAACCAACAGACTTTTCCAGTCTGCATACACCCTGCATAAGTTCTTAGACATAAACCCCCCTAAAAAAGCTGTATTTTAACAGTTAAAACAAGCAAACTTCAATTACAGATTCGGAAAACAAATGTATCTGTAGTCTAAAGAGATTTCTTTTTTTTTTTAGGTTTAATAGATTTTATTAGAACTTGAATTAGATTTTCATTTGGTTTCACATTTAGTTCATAGCTAAATTCCAATAATAAAACACAATCGGCCGGTGTGAGATTATTTGGACAGAATCTTTAAGATTCAGCTTTCCTGTTCCTAAATGCTAATAGTGGCTCACATTTTCCCATCAAATTTTCATTAATATGAATGGGATGTTGTAATGGGATCGAGGGTGGAGCTTGTGGGCTGAGGCGGAGGGCTCCACGAGGGAGAAGAGGAGTGGTGGTTCTTAAATGCGGGGGCAAACACAGGTCACAACAGGGAGCTGTCTGAATCCCTCTGCCCCCCTTCTCGGGATCCCGCTGCTTCAGCAAGCACTCCAGGAAGTCAGGGTACCAGAAACGGTAATAGGTTGGAATTAATGCACAGCTGCTGTGAGCCTGTCTGCTGAGTCCAGAGACGCAAAAACCATTCATAGGAGTACATTAAAAAAATCGAGCTACAGGCTGATTTTATTTCACATTTGCTTGTTAAAATGCAAAAGCTGCTGAACACTGAGTGGGGTTGTGCAGTTTGTCGTTGGGACACAGTCATTCGTCATCTATTAACGCAGAAAGAATGTGTTTGTTGTTTTAGCTACCGGGGCATAAATGAGTGAAAAATGCACCAGGCTTTCCAATTTATGTGTTGGCCAATCAGCACCAGTCTGTGAAGCCAATCTGAGAGGTGGGGGACGGGGGTGTGTGTCACACCAAGGTGATTCAGAGAGCTGGTCCAAAGCCAGGCCTGCTTTATTTCATCTCAGTCTGTCAGAGTCTACAGGCTTCAGCTTGATGGAATACAGGCTGATGTCAAAGTTGAAATTACCTGAGAAGTCTTGACACCGTTCACATAACAAGCCCCCACCTTCATGCTGGGGGTAAATCATTGCATAGTTTGAAAAGAGTTTAATGATTAAACAGCAGGGATTGACTTTACAACCTTGAGTTCAAATGGTTGTTTATGGGCGACGAGTTTTTATTCATTTCTTTATTTATTTTTTGTTAGTAAAAAAGGAAAACCCTTAATGTATTAAAAGTGGAAAGTATTTTTCATGCTTTCTTAGTCTGTGCTCACTAAACACTTAACTTTAAAGTGGTTTAACCCCAAACAGAAAGCAGATTTGTGTAAAAGCCATAGTTTACTGTTATTTTCTGGAATGTGGCCTCAATAACTCCCTTGGTTTGACTCTTAAACCATTAAACAGTACTTTATTTTAAATACTTTCTAAGAAGTGAATGCAATTTTATAAATAAAGACCAGACTTTTAAAAAAAGTATACCTCCAATCATGTGATAATCACAAAAATGACTTCTACAACTTCCTTCTATTTCAATCTATTCTTAAATTTGAAAACAGTTGCAAAGAAAAATGCACATTTTAGTCCGTTCCATCCAAATTTAGGGTGACATGTTGCATCTCTGTTCAGACGAGCCACCTCAATGTAAGAGGTTAGTTAGTAAGGTAGCCCTGAAGTGCAAATCACTCAACGGAAAAACATAAGAAAGATCGCAGCGACAATTAAAAAAGCCAAAAATACAAACATGACATTTTCAACTAAATAAATGAAAAGTTTCAGGAAATTGAAAGTTATTTCTAAAAACCAAAGTGAAATGTTACAAAATGAATCAAGAAAAAATAAGAAACTGTAAAATGTAGTTACAATAGGACATCCCTGATTGGATGATGGTGTTTGTCCATCATTTCAACCGAGATTTATTTGGCATGAAGTGATACTAGATATGCTCCGTACTAATCACAAAACTTTTACAAGTATATGGAGATTAATGACTTGTTTGATAAACCTCAAACATCAAAAATAAAAGGCCATCCTCCAGTCAAAACAAAGAGACAAGCAATTCAGAATAGGAGACAGTAAATGGTGGGTGGAGGGACAGAAGTAGCTGATGGAAACACCACTTGGGAGCAAAGAATGTGCCTTCCCGCCACGGTGACCCCTGACCTCTGTGAAAGTCGGCCTCTGGGACGGCCCCTGTGAAGAGACAATGCTGCAGATACCTACTGATCTTTGGCTTTTAACTCCCTCACAAAACCCCCGCTCCTGCTATTTAACATCGCCGCCTTCACATCATAAAAACCGCGCCTGGGTTTGAATTTAACAGTTCGAGCCTGTATTCAAGGTTCCACTTTTGTCCTCCTTTAGAAAACGGATGGAGGGGGGGGGGGTGTCAAAACCCCACCCTGCTTTCCTTTCACTTCATTCATCCTCTCTTTCACTTCTTTAAGGTTCTTCCCCCTGTACCCCTCTGACATTCTGGCACCTGTTTTCCTCACAAAACCATTTATTTCTCTCTGAATTATTAACTAATGGCTCTCTAAATGTCTGCTTGGTGACATGTCCTGACTCCATGCAGGGGGGGGTTGGTTGCCTTGGCAACAAGGTGGGCCCTTTTTTTTTCTATAGGGAAAGAGGCAATTTAGCTTGTGTCTCCCTTCTGCGTTCTGTGAGAAACGATGGCGGCATGATTCGCCCACTGAATGCCATGGAGTTATTAGCCGCGGAAGAGCAGCAGGGTATTACACTGAACAGGGATGGTGTGAGGCCTGCGTTGAGATCACAGCTCTGCAATTTTCAGAGGAAGCACAGCTTCTCATCACAAAAGGCTCTCTGGTGCATCTCTGTAATGAGCGTTCGGGGGGAAAAAAGCTGGAGTGGGTGACCTCTTCTTTTTCCGTGGCAAATCTGCAGGTCCATGAGGGGTGGGGTGGGGGGGTGAGGGTGGGGGTCATCCAAATAAATACTGGTTCAAAGTACTGTTTAAAAATGTATCTCTAAAGGATAAGATGGTCCTTGTTGAAAGTTTAAAAATAAGACGTAAAAAATTATGATGGAGGTCATTGTGCAGAGGCAACAGTTCAGCTTTAACTGGGATGCAGATGGATTTCAGCATCAAAGGAGTCATGCAGTGAATCTGTTGACCGAGCTCCCATCTATATGCATTTGACAACAAGCCGCTGTAGTGTGGGCTGAGGCATGGCCAAGAGGAGGGCTTTCTTTGTAGCCTTTAAGAGCACCAACTGAATTTTGAAGTGGATACAGGCAGTTGTTGAGAGCCTGCGGAGCAGACTGAGCAGAGGAGGGCTCCGGCCTGGAGGAATGCGAGTCAAAACGGGCTGCAGGGGCCCAGTCGAAAGTTTTTTGTAAGCACCACAGCCTGGAGGAAGTCGCTTCCCAAACTGCTACCTGAGGACTGAAGAGGAAAAAAATGAGTGTTCCAATTTTAGCCCAAAAATGCGACTGTCAGCACATGATGAATGAGGTGTTGATGCTGCCTTTGCGCTAACATGTTGGTTTCAGCCCATTTGCAGATGAAGCTGTCCGTGTTTCATACATGGTGACTTCAGCACTGAGGGAATAAAAGGGGTCTCTTTTCCTCTGCTGTAGTAGCACAAATCTTTACGGTCAGAGATCGCGGCGCCTGCAGGCACTTTGGATAAAACGTCCCAGTTAAAGGCAAACTCTTTGGTTGAAGATGATCTGATTGTTGGAGTCCATCCATCAGATGACCTACCAGCCGATATCCTCACATTTTGCTTTTAAAGACCAACTCCAATCATCTTTTGATCTATTTTGTAAGTGTTCTCAGTGGTCTTTTAATTACTGTGATGTTTTTTTTTTATAAAATCTAAAAACGTAGTTTTGTCAATACGTTGCATCCATATCCTTAATCACTCCAACCTGCTGCATGACCTTCCCATCTCAGTCTCTCTCTCTTCCTTTCTAGTCTCTATATGTCAGTCTCTCCCTCTTTACTACCCAACCTTAGCATAAAAGTCATCTGGGAATAGAGAGAAGCAATCTGAGTGAAGAGCAAGAGTTATATATGCTGATCGCAGGCGATAGACGATAGACTAGCAAAAATGACCTTATAGCTGAAGATTTTTCAGTTCTCTGTCACCTGACTTTGCGTGAGGACCAAGAGAGCAGCGAAAACAGTTCACAGTGGTGGGCTCTGTAAGCAGACTTTGTGATAAAACGCATGGAACTATGAGAAACTGTGTCCAGCCTGCAGAGAGTTGAAGAGGCGCATTCATGTAAAGAATGTCCCTGTAGTCCAAAACTGGGAGGAAGGTGCTCTGAACAAGTCTTTTCCTCTCATCCGGGTTTAGACGAGATTTGTTTCTGTTGTAGAAACCCAAAAGTGCCTTTAACTTGTTTTGCAAGTGGTCAATGTGAGGTAAAAGACAGTTTGTCATCGATCCACACATCTAGATATTTATAGGTAGATACTTTTCCAATTTCTAACCCTTTCAATGTGTGAATATCAACATTCAGGGCATCATGTGAAGGAGACCTGGAAAATATCCTGAATTTCTTTTTTTTTTCATTTTGGGTCAACTGTAAGTTATGAAGGGAATACTAAAGTTGATGGAAGGCTTCTTGAAGCTCATTTACGCCATGACTGATCGAAGAAGCAACTGTATAAATGATGGTATCATCTGCATACAGATGGAATTTACCATTTGGCAAATGACTACCCAAGTTATTAATAAAGATGGTGAAAAGGACAGGAGCCAAAATGGACCCCTGTGGAACTCCATTATTGATGTTCATGAAGTCAGATTTTGCATCTTCAACAATCACACAGTAGGTTCTCTGTGAGAGATCATTTCTGAACCACTCAATAGCAGAATCACCTAGATCAATAAGACTTAAACTTTGTTACAGATACAGCAGAAATCCTACAATTTTGGACAGGGGTATGTTTGTTACATGTTTTAAAAAGACTTATGAAAATGCTCCCATGCACATTCTACATCTTGAATTAACTTAGTGCGGGAAATATCACTATTGTAAAGATCTTGAAAGAAAGCCTGAGGCTCAAAATGTTTAAAACATCTTTTAAACATATAACACGGGTCAGATTTTGCCATTTTATTGTCCCTTATTACTGCAATAGAACACTGATCACTAAAATCGTTGCAGAAGACAGCATAGGAACTAAACTTATAGGGCTGATTAGTTAGTGAAAGGTCCAGTAAAGTGGATTTGTTTCAGTCAACTGGAGTTAATCGGGTGGCATTGTTAATGATTTGCGTCAAGTTCAATGAATCACACAGTTCCTTAAACTGATCAGAAACAGGAGAAAGCCAATTCCAATTGAAATCCCCCATTAATATTCCTTAAACGTCACACCTTCGATTTCTACAGTCTCATCACTCTATATGATTTTTTTTTAACTTCACAACACACCTAACAAACTCTTCCTTTAAGATAACTTCTCCTCCAGTTCTCTTCCCATCTCCGCCATGATAGAACAACTTGAACCCTGCTCCTAAGCTTCTAGCCTTGCTACCTTTCCACCTGGTCTTCTGGACACAGTGTGTCTGCCTTCTTCCTCTGCATCAATGTAGTCCAACTTCCAATGACACCCTGTCGGTGAACAGCACCGATGGCGGTTGTTGTTAACCCGGGCCTCGACCCATCCAGTATGAAAATCATAGATCTGATTTGCATTTTAACCACAATTATTCAAAACTGGATTTCTGATTTTAGTTTCATTTTTTTAATCTATTCTGCACCCAGTGTGAGTAAAAAGCTAACTAAATTCCACAGATCTCTGCACCCCACCTCAAAAGCACACACAGATTATCAGCATTTGT
>BSAI01000072.1:9819761-9930014 GCA_036245035.1 Adrianichthys oophorus | reverse complement strand
GGCTAATCCTGGTATGTCTTGTATGGTAAATGGGTTCCTGCTATGGATTTTTACCCCCGGTGAGTCATTACAGTTTGTGACCTCTCTGCAAGGGTTATTGGCACAGTTAAACCAGTGTGTAATGATACAGTCAAACGTGCTGCTTACCTTTGTTCTTACATATTCTTGTGACATTAGAAGAAACACAATGAAGGGAAGCGGTTTTTTTTGTACATCATGTGACCTGACAGTAGCCACTATGCTTTGTAGAAAATGAGCTACTTAAAGGATAGAAGTGAAATAAAATGATTTAAAAATGTATAAAACTAAAGGGAGACTTTAAGAGATTTTGTTTTTCTTCCATTTTCTAATAATTAAATAATAATCTAAATCATATACAATATATAATATACAAATAATAAACAAATTCTTTGTCTCCATTTAAAGAGTTGTGAAGGGTTTTAAAAGACTATTAATTAACAACAAATCAAACTTAACTTAAAAAAGCAATATATCTCAATATCCAAACCATGACTTAATTTCCTGTTCTGTACATTACTTTCATTCCTTAAATGTTTTCAGACAAAAACTACAGTTTTTAACTAAATAATTAAACATTTTATGAAAAGTTCAAGTTTTGTTCAGTTATTTATGTCAAATGGGTTTTTTATAAACAAATACCACTATTTTTTTATTTAAAAAATATTAATATTTAATTAAATGGTCAATCAAGTAAAATTGTGAAAGTGTTAATTGAAATCAAAATTATTTAAAAAAAAATTGGCAGTAATACCCTCTTTTGTTCCTCTTTTGATGAGTGAATAAAAAAAATTGGGGAAAATGTTCTTTATTTATGAGTCTGTAGAGTTTGGGGGATTTGTAAAATTGAAACATTTTAATACCGCTAACAGTCTACATCAAAAAGTGTTTATTGTTAAAGTCCAGTTGGGTATTGTTTTATTGTTTGTCCCGGTCATGCATCTTTTCTAATAAATGGGTCATTCATCCACGCTGAACTCATGGCATTACTTCTTATCTGATTTGTGGATCTAAAAGCTGGAAAGATTTTGCTCTCAGAGCCTCTCTGATCTGCTGCCAAGTGGCTGAGCAGTTGGTAGCAGCACTGAGGGAACAGAACCCTAGATATTGTCTTCTCTATTCTCTATGAAAAAGTGCTTGTGATTTTCAGATGTCTTGTGGGTTTTTATCTCCAGCTATCAGCAGCTGACAGATGGGAAAACATTTTACTGGATTGAGAAGTGAGAAAGGATTTCTTTTTGTTTATTTTTACACAAAAATGTCTTAGTAGGTGCTTTTTTAACAGTTGTGGCCAGGAAGTTGTTGTTTTGTCCTATGGCTCTGGTGAAATATGTCTGACATGGTTCCCACCGGCTGACATTAGGCAGCAGACTCACACAAAAGTGGGATGTTTCACAGACGGCCACAGTCTATTCCCCTTATCCTTTCAGTTTGTGAGCAAGGAGGAATTTTCCAGTGGATCATTGTGTGTGTGTGCGTGCGTGTGTATGTAGTGGAACTGCTGACTGTAGTCTGACTTCTTGACCATCTTCGTCAGGAGGCTCCAGGTCGACCCAATCCTTCTGCACCTGTGGCTGACCTCTTTGGTTGTCAAAAGGGTTTCATCTGCTAGGCTTGTAACAGTTTCATGAATTAAAAGAATAACGTTCTGCTTTTAAATGCTTAATTTAAACCAGTCAAAGTCAATACATAACAGCTGAGAGTCATGTGGCAACATTCAGATCGATAAGCTACATGCTTTGTGGGTAAACTGTCAATCCAGAGAAATAAAAAAAAAAAAAAAGAAGAAAATGAAAAGTTCTTGCTTACTGTTTAGTTTCAAAGTCACTTTATTTTTCTTCTTCCCCTTCTGTTTAAATTCCCGATCTTAACTCAGGATTTGCAGAGGAGCTCTCTGTCTACAGTTACAGGAGCTGCAGGGAAGGATAATATCTACTTCTGCCTTTTTTACAGAGCTGTTTTCAATTTCAGAAGCCTGAAAAAAAAACATGCTCTGAAATCTTTTATCTGCTATTTGATGGTAAGAACTGCGTCATGAATAGTTGATGCACATATAACAGACTTTAGAACATCTATTTCTGATCCAGCAACTGTTGCATATGGAGTCTTATAAATGTTTTAAGTCCAGAAGAATTCATAAATACCTTTCCAAATATGAAGCCTATATTCTGTACATGCACTTTTATTCTCATATATTATAGAAGAGGGACGTCTCAGAGTATTCCAGTTTAGATGGACATCAGAGGTGCGCTGGTTAAAGTTGTGACGAGCATTTTGAAATCAGAACATGGTCCCGGGAGAGAGGGCATGTCTCCGATTTTTTTAAATACTTAAATTATCTTTATCGCTTTTTCCTAAGTTCCTCTCTCCTGTTCTCTTTGCAGATGAAGCTGTGGAACAAGTACAAGGTGACAAGCATCCCATCTCTGGTTTTTGTGGATGCAGCCACAGGAAAGGTTGTGTGCAGAAACGGACTTCTTGTGGTCAGAGATGACCCCAAAGGTGAGTTCCAGCTTCCTAGGCCACCTTACTTTTGCTCACTTTAAATCCCTCATAAATGGTTGGCAGAAAGCCACGCCAATAAGCATATCAAACTTCAAAGTTCCACTCCCTACTATATTGTTTTTTATTGTAAAATTTATCCTAGTGATCTTTTAATTTTGATTATGCAAAAAGCGGGTGTAATTTTTTTAAGACATATTTTCTGCACTTTGGCAGTAGCTCATTAGAAAGTCATTTTTGGGATGCGGCGCCGAGCAACCCTGTCTCCTTCCTCTCCCCCGTCACTGAGAGTTCTGTTTGCGTGCTCCCGAGCACGCTTATAGCTTATAGCTTACAGCTTACACTATCGGCGCAAAAATATGGCGAGCAATATTAGAGATATCCAACCGTACAGTTTTGAGCCAGATGCCATCTCAGACAAAGGGAAAATGAAGGCAGTAAGGAGGAAGACTTTGGCCCGCCCATGTCAGTTGCTGCGTCACAAAACAGAGCTTTTTCAAACCGTGGGTTTTCATCTGCTCCTGGTGCATCACGATTTAAATAATTAAATAGTCAAAAAAAAAAAATTCGCCATTTAAAATACCAAATATCTGACCCCAGGCTTAACTGCTGCTGCAGATTTTTCCAAAATAACTGCAGGCTGAACAATTCAGCAATTAAATATTTATCTATAATTTTTAGATGAAGGGGTTTGTCATGCTCCGTTTTTAACCTGTGTCCTTAAAACCTGGCGTTGTTTTAAGCAAGTTTAGCAGAGAAACCAAACAAAAGCATCCGCCGTGTTTTGATTGCATGTCGCCATCTTCAGATTACATGCTTTTTCACCGGGTGAGCAGACAGAACTTTGGGATGACAGAACCCCCTAAAAAAGATTTTTGTGGCTTGTTTTCTTTATCTTTTTAAACAATTCTAACTGCAGTTTTTTGTGGCATAGTGTACTTAACTTGTGGCTAAAACAAGTCAAAGTTGAACAAAAAAACTGTACGAATTTGCATTCATCATCACATTTCTCTGTTTATCTCTTATCATTCTGTTAGTTTAGTATGCAAACTATTTTTGCATTTTAGTTTAAGTTTGTTTTAGAAGTTAACCTTTACAAGTATTCGTTGTATGTGGGGCATGTAACGGAGTGGAGGGTAAAGGGTGGGTTGGATTTTTATTTTCCTTTCTGTGTCTGGTTTTAATTGGAAAGCTATTCGAGCTGCGCAAAGTATGAGTAGCGCTTTTTCTAATTTGTTTTGATTTTTATTTTTGATTACATCTCCAGGTTTGTGCTTGAGATTAAAATAAAAATACTTTAATGAAAGACAAAAGAAAAGGTGGGGATTTTTATCTGAGAAACACAGAATGTAATTTATAAAGTTGGTTCATACAGAGTTGAAGATGCATAACTGAAAGAGAATAAGCAAAACAAATCTAAATCTGCGTTAAGACAAAAAATAATACAATAATGCAACATATAGGTAACTGTAAAAGTGGAAATTGCTCTTCCTTTATGTGTATAGTAATATTAATATAACTATTTTGCTATATTTTTTATTTTTTCAGGTAATTTGCTTTAATCTAATTTTTTTTATTTGTTTTTTTATTTTTTTTGCTTTTGACCTTAAACAACGTCAGAATCTGCTTTGTTGGTCCTTTCTATTTTATTTTTTTTAACCTGCTCTTGGTTTTAACAATGTTTTGGTCAGCTATTTTATTGATTAAAATATTTAATTATCCTACTTTTAAATTGTTTTAACTTTTTAATTGTTTTTTCATTGCTTGTAGATTTTGCTGGATGGCGCCTTGTTTGATTTTGGTTATGCTAAGGCACCATATAAGTAAGTAAATAAACTACAAAAAAAAAAAAAAGATTTTATTCGTGCAGTGCAGCAGAAAAGACCTAAACCAAGATGAAAACATCCTCAAGGTTTCTCCAAATCCGTTTTGTGCAAAGAGGAGACGAATCTGTGGTCATCTGTTTTTCTATTTTTTAGAAATCTACATGATCTTTAGCATCCCTCTCAGCCTTTTACTGGGATTTTTCTCATTGTGACAGATCCGTTCACCTTCAGCTGCTGCCATAAAAAGTTTGCCATCCTCTGAGATGTGAAGGGGCGGGCGAACAATTCAGGGACCCTCTGCTTTTCACTCGCCTTGAAAGGCCTTAGTTGAGTGGCTGCAGAGTAGCCCGCAGCGTAAAGATAGAGAGCACTTTTACAATCAAGGCAACAATGAAAGTCCTGGCCAGCGCAGTGCAGACGTGTCACTCCATCCTAATGAAGCCCTCGACTACTTCACTCACATAAAGAGACCATTATGAATCAGCCCTACAAGGGTTTATTTATTATTAGGCTTTGAGTGATTTGGCTGTGCCCATTGCATTTCCAGAGCTGGATGGGGACAATGGAAAATGACTTGAAAAGAAAATGAAAAGTGTGAAAGAGAGCATGAGGAAAGCGATTCTGACAGCTCTTATTGGCCTTGAGGATTCATCAAAATCGTTTGTCTGTGTTTGCTCGTATTTGGCATTTCCAAAAGCACACGTGTTGTGCTTCGTTTGACTAAGAAGTCCTTTTTCTTATGTTTGAATGTTTAAAGTCCCACTCCAATCATCTTTTGATGTATTGTAAAAGTATTCCCAGGAAAGATTGAAAAAATCTCCTAAAGGCACCAGTTTACAGATAAGACATTATTTTAATATCTTAAAAAATTGGTTTATCTCTATTATTTACCCTTTCAAAATAACAGAAAGCAAAAATACTGGTGTGTGCAAAGGTTTGTGCACCCTGTAGAGTTAGTACCTTGGCAAGTATCACAGCTTGTAAACACTTTTTGTATCCAGCCAAGAGTCTCTCAATTCTTGTTTAGGTATCTTCATCCATTCTTCTTTACAAAAGTCTTCCAGTTCTTTGGGATTTCTGGGATGTCTGTTAAACACTGCTCTTTTCAGATCTATCCCTAGATTTTCAATAATGTTGAGGTCAGGTGATTGGGAAGGTCACTGCAAAACCTTCAGTTTTTGTCTCTTAATTTAAGACGGCGTGGATTTTCAGGTGTGTTTATGATCATAATTCATTTGTGGAAGTCATCCTCTCTTCAACTTCAACTTTTTCACAGATGGCATCAAGTTAGTGTCCAAACTTGCTGACATTTTGTGGAATCCATTCTTCCTTCTACTTGTGAAATGTTTCCTGTGTTGCTGCAACACAAGCCCAAAGCATGATTGATCCACCCCCATGCTTAACAGTTGGACAGATATTCTTTTCATTAAACTCTGGACCCTTTCTTTTCTTTGCTCATTGCATTCAAAATGTTTCATTTGAACCTCGTCAGTCCACAGAACTTGTTTCCAAAATGCATCAGGCTTGTTTATATGTTAATTTAAGAACTTCACACGTTGAATTTTGTGCTGAAGATGTAGAAGAGGTTTCCTTCTGATGACTCTTTCATGAAGACCATATTTGTACAAGTGTCTCTTGTCCCGTCGTCAAACTGACGTTGACCATAGATAGATATCTTGACATTTTGTGTACCACAACTCCAGAGTCTGCCAAGTCCTTCTGGAGGGATGGTGCAGTTAAACGTGTGTTAGCGGCTTAGCCTGCCCATCTCTGCCTCCCACCCCCGTTCATACGTATGCATGTGAGCACCCAGACTTTTTGTAGATTGGGAGGGGCTCGTTGGAGAGGAATGCTCATAGAATGGGACAAAATACCACTTCAGGGTTGTTTTTGTGAGGAATTAACATAAAACAAGCTTAAACACAAGCGTAAAAAAGATGATTTTGCATAATATAGGCTCTTTCATGATCAATTTGTCTGTAAGTGGATACATCAGAATGGAGCAGAGCTGGAGGACTTTGACCTGCCCATTTAACTTTTTATGTCACAACTGAGAGCTTTTTCAAGCAGCATTTTTTTGTCTTCTCCTGATTCACAACGATTTGAATAAAGAAATACTCAGAAATGCAGTTTTTAGTTTAATTCACGTAACATATACCCTCCAACATCAGAGAAATGCCAGAGGAAAATGTCAAAAACACTGAGTGAGCTTTGATTCTTCATCTGTACAGTCTTGCTGTACATTTCGCACTAATAATTGTTCTTCAACAGTCACCTGCTTAACTTCTGAATGTTCCTGTTTCCTCTGTTTGCTTCCTGCTGTCGAATTGAGCTCACAGCAGAGCTGCTGCACTAATCTCGTTTCCCTTTTCGTCCCCCCCCCCGCCGCCCTCCCTTTCCATTTCTCTTTCCCTCTCTTAGGCCTTGAGTTCCCCTGGGGGCCGAAGCCGTTTGTGGAGGTGGTGGCGGGGCCTCTGCTCAGGAACAACAGGCAGACAACAGACAGCAGCTCTTTGGAGGGACACTACGTGGGAGTGTATTTCTCGGCGCACTGGGTGAGTGCACAGATGGAACAAAAGAACAGCCACGTTCATACCTTCCAGTAAATCTCCGCCACTGATGAGAGGAAAGGGCAAAGCAGGAAGCGCCACGATAAGAGTGGGACATGACCATTGTGAGCGGCTGTTTACTTTAAAAGCGGTTTGTCCCTCCACTGCCACACCCCCAGTGGCATCAAGCTTTTGTCTTTCAATGCTGAGCCTGCTTGCTGATGGCAGCTGGGGGTTACGACTCGCTGACAGTTTATGAAACTGGACTGTTACTGATGAGACGCAGCTCGCTCCTCCTGGACCAGGCAGCTGCCAGAGCCACTGCTCCTCAGATTGGCCATGCCTGACTTTGTTGGCTCCAGGCCCGAATGCTTTGAAACTGAAAATGGCAAGTCACAAAAGCCCTTCTTACGGCACTTTATTTCCAGCGTTTCCAACACCACATTCCTCTTGGTTACTTGAGCAAATTTGTCCTCTATTAAAGTCATTTTACGATCACAACTTGCCAGTAACTCGGAACGTCCCAGGTACCTGAAATAGCTCACAATGAAGACATGTTTGACCTTTTTACGGTTTACAGTGTGGGAAACTATTAAACTTTCTTGTTCATACTTTATAGTAAATATAATCAACTATACAATACAAAATAAATTATCTAAAAGGTATAAAAGTCAACCAGCAAGCTTCAAGCTGGCCAATGCTTTGCACGTTTGACATCTTCTTTAGCTTTCTAATAGTCTCTATGCTTGGGGTGTAAAATTCCCGGCCTCGAGGGCTGGCCTCCTCCTGGTTTTCCAGAAATCCTGTCTCATCTAATTACCTGGATCAGGTTGGTTGAAAAACATCTAGAACACCGGCCCTCGGGGCCTGGAGGCTGACACCCCTGATTTATATTATCCTTAGCCACCAGGATTGTAGCTGAAAGAGGTGCTCATATCCCTGTAATGACCTCAACAAGCAGCAAATCTGCCATGCAACCCTATGATAGTGATCACATCTGTTCTGTGATTACAGTTTGCTTTTCTTTACTTTTGTGGCGAGTAAATCTGCCACACATTTAATGACCCAGTTGCTTCACTTTGATCCAGTTGAGGAAACGAGAAAACTAAATAAAACCCAACTCTATGAGACGAAAACGTTCACTTTTATTGAACTTATTTTAAGGACTTTCTCACATGTTGAGTTCTGCACACCTTATGGTTTTGTGAATTTTAACAGAAGCTGCCTCCAGAAAGATTCTTCATTTTAAATTTCTTTGTTTGTAGTGTCCACCGTGCCGCAGTTTGACCCGCGTCTTGGTGGAATCCTACAGGACTATCAAAGAATCCGGTCACAAGTTTGAGATTGTGTTTGTCAGCGCTGACAGGTGATGAAACCATCTAACTTTGTATATAAACAGAGGTGAATGATATTTTTTTTCATAAATGTGGTTATAATGTGTCCCGTTTGATCCTTGCAGGTCAGAGGAGTCCTTTAAGCAGTACTTTAGTGAGATGCCATGGCTGGCTGTACCATATTCAGATGAAGCTCGAAGATCACGACTCAACAGGCTCTATGGAATACAAGGTACGTCACAGCTGCTCCCCTTTTGTAATGCCTTAATTCTTTGAAGCGTTTAAATTGTTTCAAAAATCAAACTGAGGGTTTGTAGGTGACTCATTGACTGTATATGAGAACTGGACCGAGTGAGTGTGACGTCACCCGTAGAAAATGCCTTCCTTTTCTGGCTCCAACAAATTAAGTTGCCATTTTTTTGTGATACGGATGGCACCATCGCCCGTCTTATCCTCTACTGCCAGAGCTAAATTTTAAAATTGCAAAGTCTTACTATCCATGGAAAGAAAAATTAAAGTAGAATTCTAAAACATGACATAACTAACATTCAAGGCTTAAAAAAGATGCTGTTTTGGTTGTTGGACTTTTTATGCTGCGTACGCACTGGACATGTGTGGTGTTTTCAATGCGCTTTTAGCATGTGGTGTTCACACAGGTCTGCTACTCGATACAAGTGCATGTAGCTACAGTTGGAAGAGGCTTTGTGCAAAATGTTGAAGTGGTGCAAATCACACGAATCTTGCTCCAAAAAATGAAAGACAAATTTCTTCTTTGTGATCAAAGTCAAAGTCCTGTTAGCTGTCACACACCTAGGTGTGTGAAATTTTGGTGTCTGCATTTGATCCATCCCCTGGGAGAGCAGTGAGCTGCGGGCATAGCCGCACTCAGGAGCCATTTGGTGGTTCAACTCACCCAATCCAAGCAGGGAGGCAATGGGTCCCATTTTTAGTCTTTGGTATGACTCCTCCTGGACTTGAACTTGCGACCTTCCAGTTTCAGGGCAGGCACTCTAACAAAAGGCCACTGATCACTTTTAGAATGGTTGGCATTTCCGTGTTTTGAAAAGGGACACCACCCATACGTCACTACCAAATCTGAGTCTCTGATTGGTCAAAGTTCAACTGCTTGCTTTGTACGTAGAGCCTAAAAACGGTCTTAAAAACTTGCATGGCGACTCGTGAACGTGTAAGCCTGAACTGAGCACATGCATGCGTTTCCGTAGACCTTTTTTTTTGGAGGGGTCACTCAAATGTCCGAGCCCTGTGTGAACATGGCATAAGACTACAGGAAGTGGTTTCAAAGTTGGTACAAAGCATCTTCTTTAAGGTAAATATGTCTGTCTTGAATCTTTAGCAGATTTATACAAACTGAAACACTGGCACAATGGCTGCTGAGTTCCAGAATCGGGCACACAGATTGTCGTGCAACCTGAGGAATGTGGGCTGTTTTATGAAGTGTACACTCTGGCTGGCTGCAGGAGTACAGTCCTCATGCTTCCCTCTGAGCGCGTGAGATGACTGTGGATGATGTTGGCTCTCAGTCTGTCCTGCTGGTAATGTGAGGAATGCTTGGAGCACGACTCAGGGCTGCTGCCCCCCGCATTCAGACCTCTGCAGTCCATGAAGGCCCTCACCCCTGCAGACTTCAGTCCACATGCGCAGACAGGAACACCCTGACTCATGCATCATTTGCTGGCTGATGGTATCTGTTTCTGATAAAGGTGTTTACAAGGTTAAGGCATTGCAATCACAAACATGGTGGGGGCAAAAAAAAAAAAATCCCCACTAAATACATCAAAGGTGAAGCAGACTGAGCTACAGGGGGTGAAAGTCAGCAGGAATATTGTCTTGGCAAATAAAATCCAAGTGGGAAAGGGAAACGTCTGCAGCATAAAACGATAATTGAAGGAAATGACCCAAACTAACTCCCACACTCTGGCCCATTTCCTCCCCTCCTCTGTTTGCCTTCCTCTCCCATCATACTGTTTTTTTTTTTTTTTAAATCCTTTATCTCTCCAGGTATTCCCACCCTGATTCTGCTGGACGCAGAAGGCCATGTGGTCACGCGTCAGGGCCGGGTGGAGGTGCTGAACGACCCAGAGTGCCAGCTCTTCCCCTGGCACCCCAGACCCGTGCTGGAGCTCAACGAGTCCAACGCCGTGCAGCTTCACGAGGGGCCCTGCCTTGTCCTGTTTGTCGGTGAGAAGGCAGACGTTTCTAATGCGGCGCAGGCACGCATGTGGTTCTGCTAAAATAAAGTGTGTGGAGCAAAGTGTGGAAAACTCTTGTTTAAAAAGTTGTGAGGCGATCTTTTTATACACTAATGAACTGTTTCATAAGCACATATTTAAAAGCAGAGTTGGCAAAACCAGTTAAAGAACGGTAGGATACACAGTGAATGTGTTAAAAATGTTTGAGCCAAAGATGAGTTTTGAAGTTGAACCAATCCATTGAACATGATGGAGACCATCTGTGTACTTTTCTTTCATCTTTCCACTCGTGTGTCCTCTGCCTGTATCTTTCTTTTAAATAGACTTTCATCTCGTCATTCTTTGCTGTGATTTTATTCAG
Organism: Adrianichthys oophorus; assembly: GCA_036245035.1. Classification (NCBI taxonomy): domain Eukaryota; kingdom Metazoa; phylum Chordata; class Actinopteri; order Beloniformes; family Adrianichthyidae; genus Adrianichthys; species Adrianichthys oophorus. The sequence continues at coordinate 9,919,214 of BSAI01000072.1, read as the reverse complement.
ATGCTGAAGAGGAAGGTGAGCTGGAGCCAGCCAAGGAGCTGATTCAACCAATCGCAGAGAAGCTCATGACCAAGTACAAAGCCAAGGAGGAGGAGACGCCGCTCCTGTTCTTTGTGGCTGGAGAGGTGAGATAAGCTGCCTAAAGCAACTTAAAACAGCGATACGTAAAATTCATAAACAATTCTGGTTTGTTTTGACATACTCTTCATCTGCACAAAAATACCTAAAAATGAAAAAAAACTTGAGTTAGTGACCCACTTTTCAAGGTTTCTGTGACTTGTCAGGGAAGCAGCAGATAAACAAACCCAGAATTTAAATTATAGGATATTTTTTTAATATTTGCTGCAATTATTTGTTCCCCACTAATATCCAAATGATAGTCAGATTAAAAAAACGAATTTAGAGCCCACTGGAGTAAACCATTTACCATTGAGAGATAATGGTTTCCTCTTCTCTGTTCTCTGTTCTCTTAGCCTGCATTATTTCCAGATCCAGAAATGTCATTTCAAATCCTTGACTCATACTTTTAGATGTTGCACACCTGGAAACATTTTCACAGCCTGAAGCTGAAAAACAAAAGACTGAGCAGTGGAGGGAATACATTTTAAGCAGCAGTTTAGTAAACTCAGTTTAAAAAAAAAAAAGATTTTCTTCTTAGGTTTGGTCGTGTGGGAACAACAGAACATAACGTGAAGAAAAATTGAGTGAAGATGATGGGAAAATGACCTTTTGAGACAAGAAAGAAACAATCCAACTACAAATTTTGGTTTGATTCCTTTTTTTGCCAAAGTTATAAGCAGCAACATCAATATTTTTGTTTTCTACTGTTGGCTTTGGTTTCCAAACACCAGAGCAATGATTCTACTTTCTCCTATTAAAACACCCGAAGCATTAAAATTACATACAGTCTCCATTTAAGTTTGAATTTCCACTCCAACTATATTTTTTTTCATTGTAAAATCTTTACCAGTTGTCTTTTCATTTTGATTATGCAGTTTTTAGCCCAAATGAAAAAGCCTGCATTGTTTTTTAAGACATATTTTCTGCAGCGCAGCAGGAGTTTGTTTGAAATTCACATCTGGTAGCCCTATGTTGATATCCCAGCATGCCTTTTGTTATGCTCTCTCTCCATTAGCTTACAGCTCCTCACAACCAAATAGTTATATATCACTAGAGATGGCACGCTGGCCTGGAACCATTGTCCGAAATACGTAAAGAGCGACGTCATATTGGAACGAAATGTAAACAATGATACAAGACTTAACAGAGGCAGGAAAATGACCAGAAAATGCTTCATTTTGGTCCATATTAAAAAAGAAAAAAACTGATCATCTCTGGTGATATATAACTCATTGCTCACAACCCCAAGCTAACATTAGCGTAGCAAATTTAATCTGCTCCCGAACATCACAATTTGAATTAAGAAATACTCGGAAACACAGTTTTAATCTCTAATTCTGCTAGAACACGTTAAAAATACACATTTGACCAATTTTTGGTTGTCCCATAGACCTTATATATATTAGACAGCTCAATCCCTCCCCTCTCGTGTTCCCAAATGGAAAGTACCTGAAGGTTCCAAGAAGTCAAAATCCCACCCACTTCTATCGAGAAATAGACCATTATTACTCAGTCATTTTGTTTGTCAGAATGACCATTCTTCCTCTGATATCTACTTCTTAGCATCTTCTTTCTAATCCTAATTTTTGTTGTAAAGATATTTTTCCTCATCACAAGTTATTCAAGTTATAAACTGACCAATCAGATGCCTCAGTAAAAGCATGTGGTGCCCGCTGGCCCATTTCTCTCAACCCCGCTTTCAGTGGAAGGGGTGTGGACTTAGAACAAGCTCACTCATGACTGGCAACTGTAGTTCCCCTAAAAATGTGACTCGGACCGACTCAGACCAATCACTGTCGACTGGTTTCAAAATGGCGGCACATGTATCAAGTAGCGATGGTGATGGATTTGGCTTCATTTTGCGAGAGCTGGAGGTAAAGCCTGTTCTGTGGGTGATGTCGCACTCGATTCGTCCATTGTTTTAATATGGCCTATGGGTTGTCCGCGCCTGTGGAGGATCATAGGAGCAGCCGCATCTTGAGGTGCTCAGACTCTTATCTCACGTTGGTGCCATGAAAGTTTGCTAGAGTTTAAGCAGACGTGGTTACCAGATTAACCACCACCTCTCCGGGCTCCCCCAGCCACCCGTTATCTCTCCACCCTGTTGTCCAGGAGAGCAGTGCTGGTGTCTTGTGTCGCTCGCTTAAATGGCGGGCTCGGGTTTCAGCCGCAGGGCTCGCACATGTGCTGTCACCCTCCCCGCTCCACCATCAACCTTGAAATGTCACGTGTCCACACCCAGAGTGTGCACGCTTTCAGAAAGCTAAGTGTCGTCGTGATTCTGTTTTGGGTCCAGTGACTGCGTGCCAATGCCAACTTAAACTCATGTGCATCAGAAGCTCCTATTTTATTTGTTTATATTTAGCTGTGTTTGCTTTGTTTTTAGTGTAGCACACATTGAAACCCATACATTTTCACATCCATGTCGGGCAGGTATAATTTCTCAGCAACAAATGCCATCAGGGCTTCTTTCCAGATTGGGTTCTCAGCCGGACATCCCTTCCCGTTTCAGGCATTCAGTGAAGCTTCCAGGCTCAGCGCCCGGACTCCTTCACCTTGGGCCGGTTTTGCCCCGGTTGTTGCACGCTTTGCTGCCAAACCAGCTGCCGGGTTTTCTGTGGCCATGAAACAACCGTTTCTCTGGGGAGGGATGGGTTGAGCTGACTGAAACAAGATCTTGTAAAAAAAAAAAAAAAAAAAAAAAAACAAGCAAATGATTTATAAATCCTTGCATTTGTGCCACATGCTTAAAGCACATGTAGTACAAATAACAGCACTGAGTTACGATGTACTGATCAAGGCTTTTCTAAACAGATTTTTTTTATTTTTGAGGCGGAAACATTTCTTGCTTATTCTATCACCAAATTTAACACCATAACCTCCATATTTTTAGCCTCTTGGCCTTTCTGTAATAAGGATTGTAATTCCATTCAACTGTGTCCACGTGTAGCTGATTAAGGAACCATGGGAATAGTTGCATGGAATTGTGACATTCCTCTCTATCCTTTGGCTTTTCTTTGTCCACCACATGGTTCACACAAGTGATTCTAAATCAATGCTTTCAGCACGTCTTACAGGCTGCGGAGACATTTGATCCCCACATCAATGCTTCCCAGCAGATGTATCCTCCAGACTTTGGTGATTACTCTTTTCCTTTTAGTTAAAACAGTTTTTTGGCAAATATTTTGAGAAATAGCAACTTTATGGGATTTCGAATGTAGTAAAAGAAGCTTTTGAAATGTTCAATTCAGAGCTGAAGCTTTTACTTTTCTAAAACAAATCACTGGTCGTCCTCTTTAGGTTAACAAGGGTAACAAAATCAGCCTCTGATGAGATTTTCTTTAAATTTGTTTCATCGATGTTAAAATGTATTTTATTTCAAAAAGTTAGAACATATTAATTGCATAAATTCAATATTTCAGGATTTTGGCAGTTCTCCAAATGTCGCTTCATGCAGTTTGTAAACATGTCTTATTCTGCTTGTTTTTCTCATACACCGATCAAAAATGGGTTTCAGTAAAGGATGCTGTCTAACACTTGGCAGCCCTGTCTGTTTGTCCAAAGAGCTTGCCCAAATGATTGAGTATGTTTGTTCTATCAGCTCATCAGACGGTGGTCGTGTGTGAAATGTCACAGTGCATCAATAATCAGGATGATACGGAGGTGGTCCAGCAGGTAAACACGTGGCGAGGCTTATCGCAGCTGTGTGCGGCAGCAGTGGGCGGCAGCAGTGGGCATAGACCCTTTGTCTCTTTTTTTTTTTGGTTTAAGGCTGAGCTGCAGAGGGTGGGGGGCTCCAGAATGGCTAAACCTCACAAGCAGCAGTTTACACAAAAAGACAAATAGTGCTACCAAGATTACATCTTTTTATATCAGAGGGGCCTAAAAGGCCACAGTAACATATTGTGTAGTTTCTCTGTCTGTGGTTTCGTTGCACTGCGTGCTTGGATGATCTAAAGCTGCGCTTGATGTGGTTGTAAGAGGACCTTAAGAAGATGGATTTTATCTGTAGTTTGAGAATAACACAGGGCTTTTCTGGTACAGCCAGAATGCTTAGTGACAGCTTTGCATCTGCATGACTTAAATGGTCAATCTTTAGTGATTTGCAGCACAATAAAATGGGCTCTACTGTGTTAGCTTGCACGAAATAAACACAACCCTACTGCTCTTTTGTTGGCTCTTTTTGCAAAGTAGACCATGGCATACTTATCCTTTTGGGAAAGCTGCACTACTGAAGCCTTTTAATGAAAATCTTCAAGAGAGCTGTGCATTTCCATCTATTTTACAAGAATAATTTCTGGCTTTCTGGGAGAACCGAGCTGACTAAAAGGGTTGTTGAGCATCAAATGTAGCAGCAAATTCACCCACAGTCCCTCCACTATTGACTTTGTTTTCACTAAACTCAAGCTGGCATCTAAATCAGCAACTAATGATGTTAACATTAGAAGCAGGGCCCTTTTGCTGCAGCGCCACCTTCTGGCCTTTATATGGTAACTCCAGCACTTAATCCTTTCCATATGAAACAGATTTTTTATATCTTTGATCCTCATTCTTGTTCTGCAGCTGAGCTGAGGGGAAATAAGGTCCTGTGAATATGAAAATTGAGAGAAATTTTAGCTTTGATCTCTTTTTGATCCTGTTTTTGTGACAATATTTTGTTTTTCCAGCAAGGCTTTTTAGCTGGAGGTCTTTAAAAATATGAGAAGACCTCAATATATGAAAAAATTGGCTGTTTAATAGCCTAGCACACTTTACGGAACATATCACTTGAAATATGTTAATATAGATGAAACAAGATGTTTGTGAAAGCAGGAAGAGCAGCTGCAGAAGTTTTCCAAGTTAAAACAACAATGAAAAAATATCTAATAAAAAAACTCAGTAGGGGTGGGATTATATAAAGGTCTATATTTCCAACTCCGCCTCACGCAATAAATTAAACTCTATATGCTTCAGTTCATAATCACTATACTTATAGACCCTAATGTGACCCAAGTGTGTGTCATATGCATTGCTGTAAAAATCTTTATTCATGATTGTGAGTATTTACACTGTTAATGTTTCTTTTTTTTTTTAAATCAAAGCATTTTATTATTTCTGTAATGAGTTTAATATATATGTGGGATTTTTCTTTTTTGCATTGTCTATAATAAATGCTTAAAATAAACAAATAAATCAAATCAATCAAATAAAAAAACTTCATTTTTTTATTGTCACTGTCCCTGGTAAAATAAAACATAAAGAAGGCTTAATAAGTAAAAAATAACACATAAAAATGCCATAAAATGTGTGTCATTTGGTCGTTAAAACAGGAAAAATATAATTAAGTTGTTAGTTTAAAAGGGCATGAGTCATTAAAAAAACATGATAAACAGTGTAAAATTTCTGCAGAGCGGCTGGAGTTCACCAGAAATTCACCTGAGTTGTGGGTGGACTAAGCTTGCCCTGACTTCCCATCATCCCTTTGTTTACACTCTCTCCCGCTATCTTATAGCCCCTCACATCCCCAACCGAGCATTACAGGTGCAACAAAAACGGCGAGCTATCGAACTGAACGGTTTTAGGTCAGATGCCAGCTTGAACGAGAAAAACAAAGACGTACATGGATCTATTTGTCCACAACTGGATCCGTCAGAATGAAGCGGAGCAGGAAGATAGTACCTTCCGATTGTAGCAGCTACATAACTGCTACAAGCTTTTTAAAACTGCATTTTTCTGATCCTGATTCACAACAATTTGAATAAAGAAATAATCGGAAGCGCATTTTTAAGCTTCATTTTCTTTATATATGTACTCCATCGTGCTAAAAACACCAAAAACACGATATTTGTTGGAGTGGGTCTTTAAAGGAACCAGTATTTTTTGTTGAAAAAGCCATGGTGAAAACACACTTTTATATTTAGAAATAGTCTTACCCAAACTGATGCAATGATACAAACACTATTCTATGGCTTTGCAGAGACACATTCTTAAGTTATTTCAGATTCTGTTACAATAATCCACTCTTAAAGCGTCAAACGCCTTCACTCTTTTCTCTTCTTTATCCACAGGATGACATGACTGACTCGCTGCGGGATTACACTAACCTCCCAGAGGCCGCCCCCCTGCTCACCATCTTGGACATGTCGGCCCGTGCCAAGTACGTCCGTGACGTCGAGGAGATCACGCCGGCCGTGGTAGAGCAGTTCGTCAGCGAGTTCCTGGCTGACAAGCTCAAACCAGAGCCCATCTAAAGCGATGTTCTGAGTTAAGAACTGGACACGCAGCACGGACGCGCTAATCATCCCGCCCTGGCCTGTTCACTTAACCCCTCCAGTGTTCTCCCCCTACGGACTGTTAAAGCAAAAGTCTCATTTTTACTGACGTTTTACAACTTCTTTTAGACTTGTCTCTCTTTTCATGGAGTCCTTTTTCTCTCCTGTGGTGCCTTGCATTAGCTATAGTCCCTACAGTAATATATATGAAGTTTTGATTTTGTTTTCTTTTGCACACTGTAGCATTTCTGAACTCTAGAAAACCCAGTGGACCTACTTGCTAAGCTCATTCTTTGCTTTCTTCTTTGTACAAAATGCATAATTTTTGGCTTTTAAATGATGCAAAAGCAGAATAAAGAGCATTCTTACAGATGTAATTCACAGTGCACATCATCTACACCGAAATTTAGAAGCAGCTGTAAGTCTGTTTGAATAAACTAATACAACAGGAGCACACAGTTTATAACAAATCCCTCTGCTTGCTTCAATGGACCAGTAACTGATGTTTTGTTGTGTGCGTCGAGATGCAAGTCGGTGTCATCTCCAGGAAGTGGTTAGTGGTGGTTTTCATCTTAAGACTGAGGATTTTCTATGAAGGTCCCCTTATTTTAGGAAGAAAAAAAAAGGGCCAGGCTATTTCTGGAAAAATATTTTGACAAAGTGTTGAATGTATAAATCCTTATTTTCTGTTACTGCTGGCATGATTTCACATTAAAAGAATTTCACTGGCAAGCAAAAACGTTTGGTCCGATAAGACTGCTTTCTTAGAAGAATTTAGACTTTATTGTAATTAAGGAGAAACTAGACACTGTTAATCACAACTATACTCGTGCGTAATGCAGTAAACTACTACTAATTTGTAAAGAAAAAAAATGCCAAGCAAATTCTTTAAACAAATTAAAAAATAGTAAAACCAGGGGTTACTTTTGATATTAAAGAAATGAAAGAGAAGCTTTTTATTTTCCCATACCTTGAAAAGGTTTAAAAGCTCAGTTATAATGGGATTTTTACACATTTTTATTGACCCCATAAGGTGACATAGAAGTTAAAAAAAGCAGATACTTGCATACAAGAAACCAGTACTTTTTAAAAAATTCAGTGTCCCTTTAGGGGATTTGTACATTTTTACTTTAAGGTTTTTAAAAATATTTTTTTTATCGTGAAGTACTTTATTTTGAAAACGCGTCACTTTTATTAATCAGGCTATTGCATTTTTACAAACGACCACAATCAAACTAGCAGTAAAAAGGTGAATGAACAAAACTTACCAGTGCTTCATATTTTCCTTTGACCTTTTATTTAAAAAGACATGGTTTGTAGTTTTTCCTTCTTTATTTTAAATGTCCTGAGAATTTAAATATTTAAAGAATTTTTTTGGACTGTAAAGCCAATCTGAAAACGCATCAAATCTAAAACAGGGGGTTGCGAACGTACTAATTGAATGTTTTCCTGATGGATTGAGGATGTGATTTATTTAGAAATAACAGATAATGCCACACAATTCACCAGCAACTTTAAAACATTGACAGTTCATTTTGTGCCTTATGTTTTTTTTTCACCAAACTCTTCAAATAACCAGTGGAAACAACTTGAGGTTTCGACATCTTTAGGCTTACAAAATGTTAATTTACAAAACTGTCTTGTGAGATTTTGTGAAGTGCTTTTTTGGTTTTCACTCATGAACTGCTTTGTACAAAAAAAAAAAAAAAACTAAAAATTGCCTCTAAAATCATCTTAATTTAAGAAAAATCAGCAGTGAATAGGTAGGAATTAGTTAACTGAATGACCAGTTAGTACTTTTATCACTAATGGTTATTTTTAAGTAAGTGGGAAGTGAGTACATATTGTTTTTTAGAACAAAAAGTCTGTAATTGATTCTGAGGGATTTGTCAAAACTAGCTTAAAGTAGTATCCCTCATGTCCAAGGTTTTTTTTTCCAATCTACAGAAGAAATCATTTGGTTTCTACAGTAATGCTTAAAAACAACATTAGCTCCATGAAAGCTCTGACATTCAGCTCCGATGAAAGGTTTTTATTTTTCCAAATCAAAATGCAAATGTAATTTTAAAAAAATAGTTTTTTTTTGTTTGCTTCATGTTTGATTTTATTTAAACTGCCAAAGTTGACTTTTTGCTGTCTCGATATTTAAAAATATTTTTAAAAATACAAATAAGTGGTTAACTCTACGGTAAAAACCATAATAAATAAGATAAACTCTAAATCCCAAAGATGAAAAAAATACTTTAGCTGAATAAACTTTTAATTTTTGTAAGAAATTTATTATATTTAAGATTTAAAGCAAACATTACAATAATTACCGCTGAGCTTTACTTTTCCTTTTCTCTCCAGATGCCTGCTGCAGTTTCAGCAGCTGTCTTCTGCCCTCAAACAAAAGGATGCTTGCTGCCATGGCTGAATTCAAACTGTCAACACCAGGAACGACAGGAATAAAGAGCCTGAGACCATCGCTTTTCTCCGCTAACTGGACTGCTTCCAAACTGAGACCGTGTGTCTCACCCCCTATCACAAGAGCAGTGGGTGTCTGGGCCCAGTTCTCGTGGTACACTTTGGCGTCTACTCTGGGCAGTGATAGTCCTTCGTCTGCAGAGTCGTATTCTTCGTAATGTATGCTTTTAGGATTAGGCTTCGTGCTGACCCAACCAAAGTCTCCTGCTTTGGAAGGCTTTTGTGACAGATTTTGTTCTCTCTCCGTCATCGTCTCTGAGCCACAGTTGTTGTCAGCAACATGGACGGTCACTGATGCTGGAAGATGGTTTTCAATATCATCCCATTCCAGGTTAGGATAGATGGGAAGCTTGAAGTGTGCACCCATTGCTGCACGCAGGACTTTTGGCTCCCAGACATCCACACAGCCTGTTGGCAAGTAATAGACAAATGAGTAAAACCACAAGCAGAGTAAAACATTTTCTTTGGAAACGCTGGCATACCTTTTGTAAGAAGGATGCTACTACAACCAGCAGCTGCAGCACACCTCAGCATTGTCCCAAGATTACCAGGGTCCCGAATATTGTCACAGATGAGAGAAAGTCCCACCGACTGGCCTTTGTGTGCATAATTCAGATGTGACGGGTCAGACCGAGAAAATATTGCTGCAGGAAAAAGTTTTAAAGTTAGAAGCAAGTCAGAATCTCTATCATAAGAATTGACCGACCCATACCTATCACTCCTTGTGGCGCTACAACGTCTGACCAGAGTTTAATGTCTTCAAATTTTACTTTGACCAAGGCAGCTCTTTTCAGCTTGTCCAAAGGCAGCTCTCTGAGCCGATCCACTGTGCTGAAGAACACCGTCTGCGGTGTGGCTCCAGCATGCAGAGCATCAATGATTAAACGCCTGCCCTCCAGGAGGATTTTACCCTGGTGCTCCCGAAACGTCCTGGACCGAGCAACGCTCACCAGCCTCCTGCAGCACAAGCAAATGGAAACAGCCATGAACAATATTTTACCATTTCGAATTTATTAGAATGGAAGAAAGCATAGATTATTTTAATTTGAAAGTAATCTTTGCTTGGTTTAAATCCCGCTGGGACCATTCTGTGTAGAATTTGCATTCGTAGGTTTTCTCTGGGCACTCCGGCTTACTCCAACAGTCCAACAACATACTTCATAGGTTAATTGGTTGCTCTTAAGTGTGTAGGTGTGAATGTGTAAGTTTATGTGGATGTGATTTGTGTGCCCTGCGACACAAAAGAAGGCGTAGTCTGCCTTCGCCCAACAGTAGCCGAGCCAGGTTCTGGCAACCCTGTGACACCGAAAGGGATATAGCGGGTTAAGAAAAATGATGGATGAAAGTCTAAAACACAGAATGCCCTCAATCCTCTTGATCCCTTGCATCCAACACAATATGAAATTAAATGACACAAATAAAACAGCTCACCTAAAAAGATGTATTTGCTGACCGGTGCTGAGGCAGCTCTGATGACATTTTCTGAGATTTTTATAGCAAAAACGTGAAGACGACCTCTCTGCACACACTCTCATTCATTTAAAGATGGGATGGGCAACTCCTGACCTCAAAGGCTGGGATCACTACATGTTTCCTAGATATAATCGCCCTGATTACCTGGACCAGGTGTGTCCAGCCAGTTAGATAGATCATGCTAGAGCAGGGTGTATTGGAAAACAAGCAGAAATTCAACTTTTGGTCCCCATGCTTGATTTAAAAGTTTCAGTCAAACTGAAAAAGAAGGTTTCGATAGTTTTCTCATCTAAACATCTTCAATCAAACAGCTTAACAACACATTTTAGTTTGTTTACTCACGCCAGCCTTTTGTCTCCTTGAGAGGCCCTTTCAAAGCGCAGCCCATCGACCTGATCTTTCGTGCCAGCTTCCCGGGGATGTTGCACAGTCCAGTCTGCATCCTCCTTTTTTCTGAGAGGCTTCACTTTGTCAGTTTGCTGTTCTGCAGAGGTGACATTTGTCTTCCTCTGCGGCTTTACTGCACTCTGACCGCCCTCTGAGGGCGACTTCACTACTTTGCCCGTCTGGTGTTCAGGGAACAAAACCCTGACCGGTTTTCTTCTCAGTCCGCGGACATAACGCTTTGGTTCCACCATAAAGCCACTGCTTTTAGAAAGAAGCTGTTTGGGGAAAAGGCAAATCATGCTTTTCATGACCGTCGCCATCTTTTCGCTCCAGTTTCTTCTTCTGTTGTTTTTTCAAATTGTCTTAATAGCTAAATACTCGTTACAGCCACCAAGCGCAAGTTGACTGGTACTACTTTAATACCATGTTTCAAAACATTTTAAATAGGAAATGTCAAGAGTTTAATTTATAATTTTCGAGTTAGATCATGAATGCTGTACGCTACTGAGTATTTCTTAAAGTTTACGGTTATTTGGGTTTTTTTAAACATTTTTTTGTAAATAGTCTCGCGAGAAAATGCGTTGCTAATGTTGGGCGATACCACTTATCGGAAAGAATGGGGGTATTTACGAGACAATTGTGGACGTGTGTTGTTATAAATGTTTTATTTTTAGCGCTTTCACCGACCTGTATTGGTATTTTTGGACTTTCATATAAAGTAATAATAATAATAAACTAAAATGAAAATGAATTCTACAACCAAACACATTTTGAGTTGGTATCTACTTACTAATCAAAAGCAGATAGAATCTATCATTCAGGATACTTCATCGCACGGGGGTTGGAGAACCATACATCTGTCAGTAAACATGGCTTTAAGACGTGCTTTGCATTTTGTTTTTAAAGTTGGAGACCGAACCAAAACAGCCACGTTTTATCGAGAAGTGTTGGGCATGACGGTAACTTGTTTTTGCTGCATTTGAGGTCACAAATATGTCAAGCAACTATCAAACGTTTGATGATAACAGTGCAATGTTTGGCAGTCATATTATTGCACAACCCTTTTTTTATTCGTTTCTTGTAAACATTTATAAATATGTTCAAATTTACACTAACGCCATGTTATATTTTCCTTAAATTTTGTGATTAATTTCAGGTTTTAAGACATGAAGAGTTTGAGGAAGGCTGTAAAGCTACTTGCAATGGGTAAGTGATAAAACACTCATGGGTAAAGCGGTGTTTTTGTTGCACAACTGCTAATTTAATAAAGCCAACTCTGCTTTTATCTGTTTCCCCTTTAGCCCCTATGATGGGAAGTGGAGCAAGACAATGGTTGGCTATGGTCCAGAGGACAACCACTTTGTTGCTGAGCTGACATATAATTATGGAGTTGGAGAATACCAACTTGGAAATGACTTCTTGGTGGGGGAAAATACATAAATATCACACACATTTATATACAGATTTGTCCTCTACAACATCATAACGATCAGAAACCATTTTTCCAACTCCTTGTATAGAAACTCTGACATTTTTCTTTTCTAGCATGTCTTCCTGTTTTCCTAACTTTAAAGATTAATGGAGTACTACTTTTTTTTTCTTTGTCATCTGTATTTTATTAGGGACTCATCCTGCAGTCGAGCCAGGCTGTAAGCAATGCTAAAAGACTTGGGTGGCCCCTGACAAAGGTAGAGGAGGCTCTGTACCTGACCCATGCCCCAGGAGGGTATCCCTTTTATCTTGTTGACAAAGAGCAGCCTTCACATGGTGGGTTTCTCCAGAACCTAAATTACTCATTTCTGCATTAAAAAGTAGATGATATTGCACCCAGAAATCAAGTTTAAATAATAGTTGTCTTTTTGTAGGTTTCCAATTGCATTAAAAAACCTTAAATGCCAGAAAACTTGTACTTGACATGTATAAATTGAACATTATTCTTTATCGTTGTCTTCCTATTAGATGAGTATAATTTATTCTGGAACTGTAGTCTAATCAATCATACTAAAACACACACATTCACCAACGCAATACAAAAAAGATGCAGTGTCAGGAGTTTACAGGATTTTTAAAAAAGCATAAAAAGCAGTTTTAACAAGGCAGAAATGAAATCGAACAAAATATTACAATTACATCAACTAAACACAATATTACTTTGAAACAAGATAAGTGTTTTCTTATGTATTTAACCTACAGGTAAATTTAAATATTTGGGTCTGTAGTGGGGCACGAAGAGTGTTAATTATCTCAAATCATGTTAAAAGCTTAAACAATCATGATGGAAGCTTATCATTGTGTAGAAGAAGTTAATTAGTTTAAGAAAGAACAAAGAGGGAATTTTGTGTCATCCTGCCTTGTTCAGTAATCAATTGATAGTGATCAAGCATCACTCCAGCTGCTAGCACATCATCATCACAGTGTCTTTTTTTTTTTTTTTTTGTCCTTAGATCCAGTTCAGAAGGTTTGTCTCGGAGTGTCAGACCTCCAAAGATCAATTCACTACTGGGAAAGACTTTTGGGAATGAAGGTCATAGATAAAGATGATAAAAAGAAGGCAGTGCTGTTGGGATTTTCAGACACTCAAGTGAGTTGAAAAGTGAATCTTTATTTTAACATGCTGTTATGGTTACAGACCTTTAACTTTTAGCTCAGTTTGTTTTGAAGGCTCTCAACCAAGGTTATCTCAAGGTGCCACAGAAATGAATCTCAAAACATTGAATGAACAAAACGAAATACACTTTTATTGGTGTAACAAATTCACTGGAAATGGTCCTAAAGTCATATTCTATTGTTTAGTCCAGATCCTTCCAGTAAAATGGACATTATTTTAATACAAAGTATTGACACATTACATTAAAAAGTTTTTGGTTGTTTGTTAATGTTTGTGCAGTGTAAATTAGAGCTCTGTGATGTCAGTGGGACAGTTGACCATGGAACAGCATTTGGGAGAATAGCGTTTTCATGCCCACGAGAGGAGGTGTGCCATCTTTTCTGGACTCATATTTTGAGAAATACTGTTGATTTGTTTTTATTTAATAATTATCCTTGAAAATTTTTCTTTTTCATCTGTTTATTTTTTCACTTCATAGCTACCAAATCTTGAAGCTTTGATGAAGAAGGAAAATCAAAAAATCCTCACTCCGTTAGTCAAACTGGATACTCCTGGAAAAGCCACAGTAGAGGTGGTTATTTTATCTGACCCGGTAAGAGCTCTGCAAATATAAACAATATTTTAAGAAACAAATAAAGAAGTACTAATGGTAAAAAGTGTTTCTTCTAGGATGGCCATGAGATTTGCTTTGTGGGAGATGAGGCTTTTAGAGAGCTGTCTGCTGTGGACCCGAAAGGAAATGAATTACTTGATAAGGTTCTTGCACATTCCACCATCTTCGCTTAAAATCTTGCTGTCCCAAAAAATGTATTGTGCTCTTTGTTTCATTTACCTCTTTTCAGGCTATGGCCGAGGACAAAAGTGACGAGTGGTTTGCAAAGCACAATAAACAAAAAGCTGCTGCCTGAGAGGAAGAGGCTTGTGTGGAGAACTGCCTGTACTTTCTGTTTGTGCAAAGCTGAGATGCTGAAGAAGGAACCTTTGCATGAATCTTTTTGTAATGCCAACTTGTTCTGTCCAGGCTAACAGTGAAAGTTTCCTGAGAAGCCCTTCCATCCAGCAATACAGTGGACCTCTTTTTCAGATTGATGGATATTTTTTCATGAAATGATGTATCTTATAGTAAGAAGACAATTGGATTTGAAGAAATTTCAATAAATTGGATGTATTGTATCTGATGTGTTAAATTTTTCGTCTTGGAAAATTTTCTCTTTGGGTTTGAAATTCTGTGCTGCAGAGGGAAAAAAACTCTTGTGAGGAGATATCACACGATTAGCTTAGAAAGACAGAAATGGTTCCTAGTTCGAGGATTAAAAAAACAGCATCATAATTTGTCTGTTTGCTTCATGTTTTATGTGGTGATCAGTTGTTTGCTGTGACACTGGGCCTGTTTACTACACCAAACATCAGATCATTTTCTTCTTGAGTTATCAAAGTATAGAAGTAAAACAGTTTTATCTGTTTTTGAAAAATCTTAAGTAACACATTTTCATTTCTCAGTAATTTGAGTAACTACTGCATGTATACAGTTTCAGTTTAGTTTTTATTTTTTTATTGGTTTACAAATAATTGTAGATTTCATGATCACAAAAATCTGATAACTGTATATAATCAGGTAACTGCAATGTTCAGCTCAGTCTGATTGTATAAATAAAGTTTTTCATACTTTGAATTTAGTCTTTTTTTTCTTTTCAGTTTTTTACACGTGAGTTTTTCTTTCATATTTTTAATCAGTCTGTAAATAGGCCAAATTTTTACATTTCAGTGTCAAAAAAAATCTAATAACTAAATAAGCAGATTAATGCAATTTTCAGCTCTGGATATATAAATAAAGTTTTTACATCTTTTGCATCCCATTAATTTACCCCCCCCCTCCAGTGTGTCTACAAAGTCTATCCTACTGAGTTTTTCTTTTAAAAAATAGGCCAAACTAGAAGATTTCATGACCAAAATAAATCATATAACTGGAAAATCAAATACCTGCGATTTTTCAGCTCTGATTTTGATGATATAAAGTTTTTCTATGCTTTGAATCTAGTTGTTTTTTCTGTTTGTCTGCAAAAACACAAGAGTTCTTCGACTGATTTTTTTCTTTTATGTTTGAATATCAGGTTAAAAATAGGCCAAAACTGTGAATTTTATAACAATAATTTGATGACTGTGAGATAACAAGTTTAAGCTCAGATTCTGATTGTATAAATAAAGTTTTACATGTTTTGAATCCAGTTATTTCCCCCCTTTTTTAGTTTATTTACAGTCTCAAAAGTTGTCCTTCTGAGTTTTGTTTTACATTTTATAATCGGTTTAGAAATGAGCCAAAATTGTAGAGTTCGTGGCCCCAAAAAGTCTGATAGCTCTTGGTAATCAGATTACGAGGTCTTTCATCTCTGTGGATGACAAATGCGCTTGCAGCTAAACGGACAGGAACTCCGTTTCCCTGAAGTTCCTCTTTAATCTGCAGTTGTATCCAGTACAGCGATAAACCTGTGGTTTTGGTTATGACGGAGTATGTTTAATTTGTAGAGACAGCTTGCAATGAAAACTATCCCAGCAAAAACGCCAGTTTTTGTGTGTCTGACAGCTTCGCAGCTGGGTCAAGTTAGCCTACTATGTTGCTAGCACAGTTTGGCTAATTTTGTCCCCTCCTGGTGACGCGGCGCAAACATACTCAACTATTTCATGTGAGGATGTTTACGGTCACTCCTTGACAGCGGTTGACTAGTTTTCCATCAATGACATTTATTCAAGAACTTCAGGTAAATGTTTTCACACTGTTAGCGAAGTGATAAAGTTAAGCTAGCTGCAAATTCGGTTGCCATTTGTAATTACTTTGTAGTTACTTTGCGGTGTTAGCTAGACGTTGGTGTTAGCACACGACTAAATCCTCATATTTAGCGCTGGTTTGAACCATAAATGTTCAGTTTGCTGCGTTTACGAAATTGAAAGCTGCTGCTTTTTTAAAAAAACAAACAACTAGCTAATAAAACAATGCATCTGATTTGCTAAATCTGTCTCTGTAGAAGCTGAAGGTAGATAAGGAGCAGGGAGACCCATGTTCAAGCATTGGGTGTGAATCTCAACACCATGTCCCTCCTGCTCATATCTTTAGTCGTTTTTCTGCTCGGGGTTGTGCTGTTGTGCATAATTTCCAGGTAAGAATAGTTCTTTTGGATTCACTAAGTAGCTAAAATGTGGGGTTTCTACCTGTGTGTAATATTTATTCTCTAAAGTTGTTTTAAAGAAACTGGATTTGACGTGTTTACATGTGTTTTATTGCTGTCAGATGGCTCATCTGCAGCCTAGCTGTGCGAGCTTTCCAAGCTGCTCTGAATGCTGAACTAAAGATCAAGTCAGTTGGATTTTTCTCTGTCCAGGGCGTTGGCGTCCACTTCCACCAGCAGCATACTTTGGTGAGACAAACTGTTTACTTCCTTTGTGTTATTAAGGTTCCTTTAGTGTTTGCTTGCTTGTGTACAAATACATGAAAGGATGTGCTGTAATCTGATTGATGAAGACATAGCTAAGTGTACATATCAGTTACAACATGTAGAATGGCTGAATCCAAGTACTAAAACTTATGTGGAAACCTAAAAAACTGTTTTTTTCTAACTCAGAAGCAGAGTTTAAGCATACATTTTGAGCCTTGTATAGGGAAACTCTTATTTCTTGAGATTTTTGTAGCACACAACATGCTATTCCCAACCCACTACTTTTCTACACCACCCCAGTAATTTCATATTCAACTTTGATCACCCCTCTAAATGATGGTGCTCTCAGGAGCTTAGCTCTTTTCCTCTTTGCTCTGGTAGACTTAAGTTACGGAATGGGTTTTGCATTTTCATCAATTGTAATTTAATCTACTTTATTGATAAACCCAACCTAAAATTTTTCTTTGGCAGGAAATTGATAGAATATGGATATCAAGTAAACTTCTAAACCAAGATTTACCGTAAGTCTGCATGTTTTCTTTTTTTTATTATTATTTATTATTGTTTTTTGCTGTTAAAGTCCCACTCCAATCATCTTTTGATCTATTGTAAAAGTGTTCCCATGTGTCTCTTAATTATGATTATGCTGTCTTTATGCAAAATAAAAAAAACCTGTAGTTTTCTAGGATATAGTTTTTGCATAGCGACAGTAGTTCATCAGAAATTCGCTTCTAAGCTGTGGGCGGGAGCGTTGGTGTGGAGTAAGCCTGCTTTGATATCTCATCAACCCTTTGTTTACACCAGGGGTCATCAACAGTTATGACATGAAGTGCCAATTGGAAATTTTCTCCTTAACAACTGTGCCTTCGCCATAATAATATGCATAAAAAACACAGAGCAAGTTCTGGTACAAAAGATTCCCATGTGGAAACATAACTTGCGATGCCAAAAACATGACCATGACGATTCAGTTTCACCACGGCAAACTTATTTACTTATTTATTATTTTCAATCAAATTTTTTTAAGGATTGATTGAATACTAATATTCAATCAACAATTGACAAAAAAACAAAGATTTTAAATAGTTAGCTTCAAAGAAACATTTCAGTTTGTGGTAAAATTTTATTAGCAAATATGGAGAGCATTTCAAGACTAATTTACACAGCCTGTGTGGCTGTCCCTGACTCCGCTGTACATTAAGAAAATCAATCAAATCCAATATGACTTTCTATTTGGAATAATAAACACCTAATTAAGAAAAAAGACATAGTTAAACCAATTTAGGAGGGAGGGATGAATGTTATTGATTTTGAGGGGATGTATGGAGTTTTTAAATTGTAATGGCTAAAAACCTTTATTAAAAATAAACATTCAATCTGATTTTATACCTATTTCATAAAATTGGAGACATTGACTTTCTGTTAAGATGTGATTTTGATCCGATGGAACTACCAAACTTTCTGAATCCCACATACAAGTTTAACTCTATTGGAAGTTAATCTACACCCACAATGCCAGTCTTCATATTTCATCAATAGAAATAAAATGGAATAAAATGTTTGTTCTGGACAAAAGAATATCTTTTTTTATAAAACTTGGATGGATAAAGGAACCGATGAACAGCGATGGCACATTTCTTAATTACACAGAATTAAAAATCTAGTACCAGTTAGAGTGCACATCTATAGAATATTTAAGAGTCATTAAGGCAGTTTCTCCAAATCTTATTCAATTGATTAAAGCAAGTGTTCAACATTCCTTGGTTTTATTTCTGCTCTATCGTGATTAAATACAATCCAAAATTGTGATTAGGTTTTTTGATTTAATTTTTTTAATTGATTGACAGCCCTATTAAAAACACAATTTTCATTGAAGTGGGTCTTTAACAGCTGCTTAGCCATTGCGTAACTCCCGAGCATTGTTTCTTTTTCAGGAAATACCTGGCATTGTGTGTGGGTGACACCAGAATTAGGTTTGACCTGCAAGCACCTGTGGGACCTCTGCTTAAGACAAGTCATGGGAAAAAATCAAGAAAGATTTCGCTCAGCCCCAAAACACTACGCTTTCTGTCACAAGTACAAATCAATCAGTGCTTCTCTGTTTTCTTGTTTGTTGGCTGTACCTCAGTGGCTTTCTTGTGCTTACAGCTGCTGTCATTCCACTTGAGCTCAATCAATGTGATGGTGCTGAACATTGCTTTGTCAGAGTCTCTGTGGCACATGACAGTGACCGGGATTACCTTGTTGCTCGACCATCAGAGCAAACGGTATGATCTTTTGGTGGTCTGTAGTAAAACTTGAAGAAGCAATTTACTTGGTTCCTTTTATTTATAGTTTGTATTCATATGATTTATTTGCAGGTTGGCATGGAACCTTTCATTAGGCCAGTTAAGCAGCAAAGTGCTCAAGAGTAGTCAATTGGTGAGTTCATTTACTTAACTTTAAAGTCATTAAAATTAAGTTTATTAAATAACTAGAGCCATTCTCCAAATTTATTACATCAAAGCACAATCCATTTTTAAATAAATGAGTAAAAATCTGACAAATATGCATGAAGATATTGTTAGCAATATTGATAGCGAGCACATTTTAGGACAAAGTTTTGTCCATAGATTGTTTGCTGTTTGATGTGTGTAAAATCATATAAAGATGCTATCATGCAAGGTCATTTGGTGATTACATTTTCAGTTGTAAAAGGTTTTTCGTGTTGCTATAATTTGTGTCATAAAAATGAAGCCACAAAATAAAACACGAGGCCAGTTCTAGGTTCTCCTTATAGCTCATAGACCCACATTTATCATCAAACACTTGGAAGTTTTTTCCTGTATGACAGTACCAGGCTATGTAACATTAAATATTTCCTCTTTGT
Organism: Adrianichthys oophorus; assembly: GCA_036245035.1. Classification (NCBI taxonomy): domain Eukaryota; kingdom Metazoa; phylum Chordata; class Actinopteri; order Beloniformes; family Adrianichthyidae; genus Adrianichthys; species Adrianichthys oophorus. The sequence continues at coordinate 9,899,612 of BSAI01000072.1, read as the reverse complement.
CTATCTATCACACTTAATATTTTAAATAAAACATTTAGAAAGACCGAACAATGTTATAGAGCGGAAAATGCTAGTCTTGTATTCTAAAGTGGAAAAACATCCAAAAGCTTTCCATTGAGAATAAGGGTAAATTCTTCTGTCCTTGAAGGCCTCCTTGCTATACCTGCTACTGCTGGACCAGGTGTATTTTCACAATGAAATGTTTCAAGGGCAGGATTAGTTGGAAAACAAACCAGCCCTCAAGGCCTTCAAGAACTGGTTTTGAACACAGACGATCTAAAGGTCTTTCGAAATTAAGTCTGCTCAAATGTGCAATCTTAGATTCTTATATCTCCTTTTAATTTGTTGTTCTCCTATGTGATCATTAATTAGAGACAAATGTCTGGCACCACAATTGTTTCATAATTAGTTCTTTCTAACAATGTTTGTTCAACTAGGGATTTTGTTTTACTACAGCAACTTTCAACTGCAGGTAAAGATCTGCTAGAAGAGCAATCCTGACATGTAGCAATATGTCTAGTGTTTCTTTTTAAAGAAGTAATCCATTGTTTTCTGTTTCTACAATTTCAAATACAAAGAATTGTGGATGGGAATCAAAGTGTTTGTCACTTGTCGCACGCTATAGTGCTGCAGTTTTGTGACGATCACATCCTGAAACTCAGAGTCAACACTTGTGGAACACATTGCTTTCTGATGGCTTAGCATCTCAAGTTGCAGAATTTTTCACATTTTTGGATGTCTGATGAATATATTGCGAGGAAAGTTGATTTAAATAGTAGCAGGTATTTTCTATAACATCCTGTAAAATCCCTTAATAAACAGAGGATCAGTCTGATATGAATGAACATGTCCGACTGACTTGCCCTTGTTTGTAGGACATTTGTTTGGCAGAAGTGGCCCTGAGCCTGCTGCTGTCTGGAGATATTTGCCTTCCAGAGATGAAGCCAGGTTCTCTTACGCTGAATGTGAGGACACTCATAGCAGAGCTGCATGAGGGCCTGTTCCTCAGTCACCTCCTATTTCCCCCCGAACCTCTAAAGAAACAAGATCATGGTGCATCTGGTGAGTCAAAGTTCAACTTTTCTGCATGTCACTAAGTCACAACTAAAGTAAACTTTCAAAAATGGTTGAATCTAAGAAGTAATCTGTGAACTATGTCAAATATTTAGAAATGTCAGGGTTTTTTTTTACCAAAAAGACAGTTTAAAAAAAAAATAAAGTTGAGGTGTAAGTTGGCAGACATGACTGCCTGTGTTTTCTAATGAAAAGTATTTTTTAGGTCTGCAAAAGTCTTCAAATGATTTGTGTTTTGTCCTTTAAATGTAGTTGTCATACTGGATTAGATGTTCTGCAGAAGCACAAGCATCTACAACAATTGATATTTGCTGCAGAAAGTCACAACATTAGGTGTTTTTAGGATAAAATTCACATCAAATTAGTTTATATTAGAAAGGGGATGTTCTGTTCTCATTTGTTTCATGGTTGAGAATCACATGTAGTTTTAAATGATTTGGTTAAACTCATTTAAAAAAGCGAAAACAAAATTGCTTTTGCTTTTTTTTTTTTTCACCAGAATGTGAAAACGAAGAGTTCATTCAGACTGAGGCTGTCGAATGGTTTCACCAGCTGCTTCCTCATAATGTCAGTGTGGAATTCGACAAAACAAACGTAACTCTGTCCATGCACAGCCAGAAGAAGTGAGTTAATAATTTACTGCCACAATAAAAGCATCCTTTTCTTCACCTGTAAAATAATTTGCTGATTTAAAAATGTTTTGTTGAACATTTTCCAACTGTTTACAGACACCTGAACTGGACTTTGAAGTCTCTAAGAATGTGCTATGCGCGTGACGATGAGCAGCATCCACTGAAAAGCTTCACTCCTGAGCTGAGTTTTCCACAGAGCAGCTTGGAGATTGTTCTTGATGGTCAGTGGACACCTGGGTCTTTTCAAAAAGTATAGAGATTAAAAAAAAAAGAGAATAACTTCCATATTTTCCCTCTGTAGATGGACTTCTCCTGTCTCAAAGCAGACAGAGAATTCTTTGTGTTAACAGTCTTAAGACATCCCTTCAGGTGAAGCAGATCCCTATAGTTGCATGATCAACATAAAGTTCCTTAAATATGTGTTTCTTTAATTTTTGTAAATCTGTCTTTGTTCTTTGTTTTTTCATAAATGTAGGTTACATCCCTTGACATTTCGGGGTCATTTATAGTCAACACTTGCATCATTCACTACCGTCACCAGGAGTTTGCACACTGGTTGAACCTGTTTCCATGGAAACGACTTATTCACAGGAAGGCAGCTCACAGAAGAAGGTATCGCTCCTAGTTTAAGGCTCCTCTCTATGGAAATGAAATGATGTTTTCTCAGAGTGAATTTCAACACTTGTTTCTCCTGCTTTTCTTTTTTACGTGCACACATCGATCATTCTGTGTTTTTTTGTCTTTATTTTAATTTCCTCATGTTTTTTTTTTAGTCCGTTAGATTATTTGCCCACCCTTTTTTTCCTCAGGCGCCTCCCTCATCTAGATGCTCCTGTGATGATCAATTCCTCAGTGTCCAATGTGAACGTGTCTGTTCAGCTGGGAGACACCACACCTTTCGCTCTGGGCTTCATATCCATTGATGCAGGTACATTCTGCAATAATATTAAACATTAAATAGCAATCTATTGATCACATTTTGAAGAGTTCACTTGTTCTAAGACAGCCCACAGACATGTGGAGACTAACTAGAGTTAGTTTGAAAAAAATGCTCATGCTCTTGGAGCATTTTGGAGTAAGATTAGTCCTACTTTCTCTTCAGAGCTGCAGCATCTTCTTGACCTTAAAGTTGACAAAGACTTGGAGTCCCAGAATTTGGTTCTGCACCAGAGGGCAGCAGTGTCCATGGAAAACTTCTGGTGGAGAGTGGGTCAGGGCTCTCACATTCAACAGGCCCCCCACCCTCCTGGTAAACACGTGTGGGGTGAAGCACTAATTCTAGACTCCCTCAGTCTCCAGGTAAAAACAATGAAAATCTTAAAAACAGAATAATGAAAAATGTTACTTTGTGACAAATGGATTTTTCTTAGTTTTAGCCTAAAAACCCCACTTCTAAAGGAAACAGACTGATCCAGATAATTATCAGGTGTATCCTAAAAGCTATAAGTGTGTCTAATCTTCTTTTTTGTTCTTAATTTTAGGACATATTCATACTACAACCTTAGCAAAAAAGTTAAGATGGGGGAACCTTTTGTAAATGACTTTTTAATGTGCACTTTTCACAGGGGAGTTTGAACCGACCCCACACAGAGACAAGTTGTCAGTCTCCAAGTCTGAGCGTGGAATCAAACCTCAAGGGTCTTCAAGTGGAGCTTTCAGAAACATGTGCATTCTGTCTCTCCCGCCTGCTCTCCCTGGTGCATCTCCCCCCTGGCACAGAGCCTCAGCAGCCAGATGCAGCTGTGGTGTCTCCCCCTGGTGGCAGAACTGTCCCATCAAATTCCTCTTCTTCCCCCTCACAGCTGCAGCTGCTCTTCAAACTGGACTGCTGTCTGGAGGATGTTAACGTGTTCACACTGTCGAATGTGGCAGGTAAGGGTTAAGTCATTGATGTAGGTGTTTATCTTTGCTTCAGTTTCTTTTTTTTCCATTCACTAGACATAAAATACAATCTACTCAAAAGTAAACGTTTTTTTTTCTTTCCTTTTTGTAGGAGCGGTGTCTTTGCGAATGGACTCTTTCAGGGTCTTGAGTTCAGCAGAAAGCTCCCGAGTGTCTCTGCAGGGTTTGAGCTTATCTCTGGTTAAGATGCTCACAGAGAACATGGAAACCTGCTGCCCAGCCTTTCAAACTCTCAACCCTGTCGTTAATCTTGTTGCAATAACTGTTTGGTATCACATCACCACGCATACCTTACAGGTAATTTGTAAATTAATTTGTTTTGTTTTTGTGAAAACACTTTTTTTGTTTATAACGTACTTGTTTGTGGATTCCTTACAGATTCAGTGTGATGGCGGATTTACGGTTGACTGGTCTCCAACGGACCACATGACCTTTTACCAGCACCTGACTGAAGCTCAGGCTTGTTGGCGTATGCTGTGCGCAGAAGCAGATGGGAATAAACCAGGGACACCTGAGGGCGGCGACCCAGGTTCAGGTCAGACGAAAGCCTTGTGTGTTCGTTTTGAAATGAGCTCTGGCCGTTTAACAGCCCACGTCAGTGACCAGAACTACATTCTGCTGCTCATCGACCAGCTTTCAGCGTCAAACCATGCTGGGACGGTTCACATGCGCACGCCCTCGCTGGTCTTCAACTTTGACGGCAACAACGTGGTGTCCTTCAGTGGCTTGGAGGTGGAGGTGCACGCTGAGCTGACTGAGATGCAGTTGCACAGAGACACTTTCTCCTTCCTCACTACTCCACACAATCGTGTCTGGGTCTTCACATGTCCATCTCTTTCCATTGAGTTTCCCTACCAGTACAATTTCTCAAGGACTTTTGACAAGGCCATCAGTGTACAGAAGTGGTTGAAGTCACTCCACATTTCTAGTCGGACCCCGGCAGCTGAACGTCTGCCTCCCGATCTGGTGTTTAAAGTTACCCAGTTTTCTTTTGTCTTCCTGGATGATGTGTTTGAAATCAAGTTGCGAGATAACTACGAGCTCATGAAGGACGAAAGTAAGGAAAGTGCAAAGCGTCTGCAGCTTTTGGATAAGAAGGTGGCAGAACTTCGCAGACAGCATGGAGAACTTCTGCCTGCCAGAAAGATAGAGGAGCTTTATAGTTCTCTGGAGAAAAAGCACATAGAGATCTACATCCAGCGTTCACGGCGCCTCTATTTAAACACTCCCATGAGGAAGTCGCTGCTGACCTGGACCATCTCAGACTTGGAGTTGGTAGCACTGGCTGATCATTCTCTTCATGGACCAGAGAAGGTGAGGGAGCAGCTGAGAGACCTTAATGGGATCAGTCCTTTCCCCCGAGACGGACTTCCTCTGGTGATCCAATGGTGCCGGGCTGTCAAATTTAAACTTTCTGCATTTTTGGGTAAGAGAAAAAACATAGGTTATAGTTTTACTTTAAAAACATAGTTTTTACATGATGTTTTTAATCTTCTGACAGTCAGAATTCGTGACTATCCACGCTACCTCTTTGAGATCAGGAACTGGTCGCTGTCGGGACGTCTGTTGGGAACAGAGCAGGACGGACAGCCAAGAGCTATCCGCAATGAGACCATACCTCTTGGCCTACCATGGGGAGACGTGACTGTCCGCAGAAATGTACCACCGCTCAAGTTCTACTACGATTTTAAATGTAAGACAAAACATTCATGTTGGATAAAAGACTGACGTGTTGTTCTTCTGTCGAAAGGCTGTTTGCATAGTAGCATGTAGACTAAATGTTTTGCCTCTTTACCTTGTTAACATCCAGATTCACCAAATTTGAGTTGTTTAGATAATAAATTATAAACTTCTGAAATATGCAGAATTATCATACATGCATCACTTTGACTCAAATTCGCCAGGATCAAAAGACTTTTGTTCTGACACTCCTGAATTTTTAGGGTGTACGATAACTCGCATGTAGTTTAGGCTGCCTTGAAAGGTGATGTCCTGCCATGGATGAGAACTTGAACTTGAGATTTGCCCTTAACTCTCACATGCAGACCTTTGAGATCTGACTCAAGACTCAGTCTTGATACTTCAAGTTAGGGACTTGTGTACGATCATTCTATACTCTTATTTTTTTAGCTCCAGAACATTTCTGTCCAGTCTATGAAAAAAAAGCTCTCTTTACACATCTCTTGCTTTGGGAATTCAAAAACACTAACTGCATGATAATGTGTCTCCATTGGAAAATTGTTTAACAACCATCTGTAAGATTAAAATGTTCATTTTAACTAGTGCTGTCATTTGATTATTTATTTGGATGCTATTAATTAACCATGACAATTACCACGATAATTAACCATAAATAACCATGATAATTACCATGTAATTAATTCATCTCATTAATCTTTTTTTGATCAAACCTAATAATTTCCTATGAAAAGCCTCATTTTGAGGTATTTTCATTTAAATTTGTGACATTGTGGCACAGTAAAAGTTCAAAATACAACCAAAAAGTAAATATGTATTTTTCCTAAAATACTAAACTTCCAGCCTTTACTTTTACACCACCAAGGGGCATTTTTTTTTCAATCTGGAACAATTAAGAAGAAAAAAACCCAAAACATCAGTGCTCTAATTTAGCACATAAAACAATGGAAACATTTTTCTGAGAAATCCAAAAAATGTTACCCACCAACTACTAAATAATACTATAATCTATATGTTGACATACCTTATTCTACAGTTTACTGTCCCATGCGATCAGTATTCCACGTACCCCATTCATTTATGATGACAAACACCTCTTTGGGCTTTATACCTTACATAATTGAAAATAGCTGTGGCGTTGTGGCTTTGTTTTGGGTTAGTTAGTGTCAGAGCAGCAGCGCACCACATGCTGCATACAGGGACCATGTCTATGACAGGGACAGTAGGAGCAATTTAAGTTTTTAACTGAGTTCAAATAAAATGTTCAAGTACAAGTAAACAGTTGAACCCTTGTTTTTTTCTTATATTTGAGAACACGACAATAGTTATAGGTTTAAAATAAAGTTAACATGATTTTAAAAAAGCGCTAATTTGTCTGTAATTAATTAATTGCGATTAACGTGAACATTTGACACCACCAATTTTGACTGAATTGAAGATTGAAATTTGACTTGAATTCAAAAGTTGACTTCAGACTGGACTTGTAAAAATGGACTTGTGAGCATCTCTGTGTCCTGCTAACGCTTGGTTTCTCTAGAGTTGTGTAGGATTTAGGTGTGTCGAGGTTTTCAGAGTAAAACATTGAATTTTACTGTGTTTGAAAATGACTTTTTCCACATTCTTTATCTTTTCTGAAATTGCAACCACCTTTCTCATCTTTGTTTTTCAGTGAATGAATGCTAGTTATTTCATAGCTACTTCATTCAATGACAGCAAATTTGGATATTAAATAAAGGCAGCACTGATTTAAAAACATGGCTTTTATTTTAATCACAGCCAAAACCATCAAGCTTCTTACTAGGATTGAAGTTTTTCAAATAAAATAAAATAGCCCTTTTTAATGACAGAAACAATGTGACTATCTTCTGTCATATGTTTTCTGACATTAGAAAGGCACTTTTGATTAAATAGTCTAATGTCATTGTTCATGAGGAAGTGTGTCTTTTTGTTAGCTACCATCCACACCTACACCATTGTGTGGGGACCGTGTTGGGACCCTGCTTGGACTCTGATTGGGCAATCAGTTGACCTTCTGACAAAACCCACAGTTGACCCCTCCCCTCCTCTGACCTGGTGGGATAAAAGTCGTCTCCTGCTGCACGGACGCTGGGTCATGGACATTGAACAGGCTAATCTTCATCAGCTGGCTACTGAAGTAAAAGGCCTTCATCCTGATTGTGTGCTGGGGGAGGGGGGGAGATTCATTCTTGTAGAAACTTTGTTTTTGTTTTGTTTTTTTAAATGTTAAATGTCTGATCTGACCCGAGCATTCATTCTTACAGGATCCCTATAACACCACAGAAAACTTGCATTGGGAGTGGAATTGGCTGAACTTTGACTGGACCCCTGGTCAGTTTGTTTTCAAGGGAAACTTGAATGTCACTGTTAGGACGGCATCAAAGTAAGTGCCGCTGCTTTGGACAACTGAGTTGATGTTTCTACAGAGTGAGTTAATGACCAAATTCTGTCTTTTTTAAAGGTATGACGATATCTGTTTGTTAAAACTGCCCAACCTCTGCATGACCCTTGACCTCCAGTGGCTCTGTCACGGCAACCCTCATGACCATCATGCTGTGATGCTCTGCTCTGCAGAGAACATTGCAGATGTGATTTCAGGTCTGCCTCATGACTCCTACAGAGCTTTCCGCTCTGAAAACCTCAACCTCTCCATCACCATGGACCTTAACCAACACAGTGGTGCAAGTGAGTGGAGCTGCATCTTCTCTTGACGGCTAATCTAAACTTTTTGCTGAGATATCTCATATGCTCAGATTTGTGCCTATCTATCCTTTCTAGAGCCTTCGCTGCCTCAAATCGTGCTGTACAGCAGCACTCTGCGCTGGATGCAGAACTTCTGGGCCACCTGGACGAGCGTGTCTCGACCAATCTGCCGAGGAAAGCTCTTCAACAGCCTGAAGCCGGTCCGCAAAAAACTCGGTCAGCACTACAAACAGATGTCTTACACTGCCGCCTTTCCTCAGTTACAGGTCAGCATTTTTCAAGTGTCCATTACATTTTAAAACTTTCATAATGCCTCTGCCTTTAAATGTTTGATTTTCTTTACTCAGGGTGTTTTCATTTCAACATTTTGTGTAGTTTTACCTCCATTATATATGTTGTTTAGGTTCTCTATTGGGCTTCCGTCGCCCAGCAGAGAGGAATCCAGGTGGAGTGCAACAAAGGGAACGTCTTTACTCGTGGAATGCAGAGACTTATTTCGCAGGGTAAGATGCCATGTAGGTTTTTCAATTGACGTAGGTCTTCTGCATCCCATTAACACGTTTGCCTTTTTTCTGTCTTTCTTTGTTGCTCGTTTGTGGCTTCTCAGCTGGCACTGTGATGAGAAGATTGATATCTGAGTGGAATGTGTCACAGATGGTGAGTGAACTCTCGCAGGTGACGGTTCATTTGATGGCGTCTGCCTGGGATGAAACGGCGGACAACCAGGTGAACGCCCAGAGGAAGAAGACCCATCTTGTTAGCTTGTCATCTCTGAGCTATCAGCGACAGAGTAAACGTATGGATGAGGTAAAGTCCAGAAGATCACAGAACAAATCTGTTCTTCCTCAAATCTAGATGAAACCCTACCTTATTTATGTATTTATTTATTTTCGGAAGGTGTCAAAGGATGAAACCAATGCCTCTTACACTCACAAACTGTGCCTGGTGGACCTCCGTGCTTCCTGGACCACCACAAACCGGAACATAGCATTTGGGCTTTACGACGGCTACAAAAAGGCATCTGTGCTGAAGAGAAATCTCTCCACTGAAGCTTTGAAGGGTCTGAAGATCGACACACAGCTGCAGGCCAAGAAGCTCAAGCGCTCTCCATCCTACTACTCTCCGACTACTACTCCTACCACACCTGTTGTGCCCACTTTGAGTCGAGCAGAAAAGAGTCAAAATGAAGGTAAGAAGTCCTTTTGAGAAGAGTTCTCTGGCAGCTTTCAAAGAAACCTTAATGTTGCGTTTGCAGAACAGCAGGCATTCGTTTTTTTTAGTTTTAACATTTCTTTTTTTTTTGCTAACTCACAATGAATTGTGCAGGGAATTATTATAAATTATTATAACATTTAGGAGTATGAGTTTGTTTTCCTGTAGTCACACTTTAAAATGCACAGTCTTTAAAACTAAAAAACACTTCATATCATAATCAGCTCCCACTGATCGAGCTGTTATTATAATAAAACCTCCTTAAGGCTTTGTAGAGTTTTATGTTTCTTGGAGTTTACAGTTGGAGTCTTTATTTTGTCAACTTCTTCCAAAGATTCAGTTCTGTTGATGGGCAGATTTTACTTTTTTGTTTATTTCACATTCCTATAATGTAAAAATTCAGTGAGTGAAGTCAGATTTCAGAACACAAACCTGCCCAAAAAATATTTTAGCTCATTGTGTTTTTGTTTTAAAAGCAGTAAAGTTTCTACTTTTTACTTCAAAACAAAAAAGAAGGAAAAAAGAATTCGAATTCATGGATAAGATATAGAAATTCTAACTGGATTGTTGTATTATAGAGTAGAAACCAGAGCTTTATAGATCTGAAAAGCTTTTGAAATGAGACATTCTGAGATTCTGTCTCTTCTAATCTTCTCAGCTCGATGTTTTTTTTGAACTCCTTTGACACATTTGATTCCTCTTTTGCAGGAACGTCGATGCTGCAGAAGCTGATTGAGGAAACCGATAAGTTTGTGGTGTTTTCAGAGGAGGACTCCGGAGTGAGCGACCAGCTGTGTGGCACCGCAGCTTGTCAGACTGATGATGTTTATAACCGCAACTGGTTTATTGAATTGGTCAACTGCCAGGTAATTTCACTCACACGTTTGTGGTCTTGTGTGAAACGTACTATCCATAGGATTTGTCCATAGATAAAGTTAAATTTGTCATTAATGAGTGCAGATTCTACTACAATAGGCTTAAACTTTGGGCTGCTGAAGTTTCTGCACACTTTGTAGTTGAGTTCAGTTGAGCTTTAAGTACAGCAAATAGCAGAGGATTTCAATACTTAATCCTTTCCAGATGATGCTTCGTGGCACAGAGACAGCGGGCTGTGTGCTGGTGTCTGCTGCAAAAGCTCAGCTTCTGCAGTGTGAGCATCACCCTGCCTGGTACAACGACACCTTAAAGCAGAAGACAACCTGGACCTGCCTCCTGGACTGTATGCAATACTTTGCAACCATGGAGCTCAACCCGTCTGAACAAATGGACAAGCAGCTCTGGTTGGAAGTAGGTTCTGCTCTGATCTGATTGTCACTAACATAAATAGAAATATAGAAAAAAACATGATATACTCATCCATCTATTTTGCAAAGCTGCTGAATCTCTTTTCGGGTCACTAGGTGGCTGGAGCCTATCCAAGCTACTGTTGGGTAAAAGTGGGGTACACCTTAGACAGGTCACCAGTTCATGACAGGGCCACACAGCCACACACAGTCACATCTAGGGACAATTTAGGATCACTAATTGACTTCTGAAGCATGTTTTTGGACAGTGGGATGAAGCCGGAGTATCAGGAAAAAACCCACACATGCACGGGGAAAACATGCCAACTCCACACAGAAAAGTCCAAGCCAGACCAGGACCTTCTCACTACACCACTGTTCAACCCATATTCAAAAATATCCATAAATTAAAATTGATAGATCCTTTTTAAAATGTTAAAAATGCAGTATATATAAAATAAAATTTTATGTTAATAATTTTTATTTGGGGTTAATCAAATTAAATTATAGTCTCAGAAAAGGCCTCTTTAGCACGGAAAAAACAAATAAGGAAATTCCATATTTTTTCAGGAAAATGTCATATTTGGTTGTCCTGTAACAGTCCATATTATGACTATTTATTTATTTTTGACTGTTTCCAAAAAAAAAACATGGTTTTATTGGGAGCTTTTTGTTTTTACTTATAAATAATGCCCATCTTGTCATATTTATCTTATCTTATACTCATTGACATTGTTTAAGACCTTTTTCTGTGATGTTGTTGGTCATTCCACTTCTACATGAAACGGCTCTGTTCCATCATTTACTCTGAACTTTGTTGCGTTCAGGTGAAAAACATAGAGGAGCACCGGCAACGTAACATGGACTCTGTGCTGGACCTGATGGAGGGTGGCCAGGCAGTGGGAGGAATGGTTAGCACCACTACAGGTGTGGACCTTAGAATATAAAAAAAAACACAGCTTTAAAAACACGTGCTTCAATGCACAAATAATAATTTTGCCCTCTGTGTTCCTTGTCTTGTTAAATATTTTATGCTTTTTTTCTGGAACTGTAGATTGGAACCAGCCGGCTCAGGTGAACGAGTCTCAGCAGGTTCAGCGGATCATCTCACGCTGCAGCTGCAGGATGCACTACATCAGTTATAGCCACGACATCAACCCGGAGCTGGCCACCCAGATCAAACCTCCAGAGCTGAGGAACAACCACGAGAAGGAGGACCTGCTGAACAAGCAGGCTGGTAAGCTGAAGAACACACTCAAAAAATTGATTTATCTGCAGGCTTTGTGTGAGGTTTGTTTGTCCTTCTAGGGGCTGTGGACACTTTCACTCTGATACATCATGACCTGGAGATCTCCACTAATCCGGTTCAGTATGCTATGATCCTTGACATTGTCAATAACCTGCTGCTGCATGTGGAACCCAGACGCAAGGTATGGAAGAGGCATAACTTACTTAATTACTGTATTTTTTGGACTACATGCAAGTCGGCATAAGTCTCAGCATCCCAAAAAAAAGCAAAATAAAAGAGGAAAAAAATCATATGTAAGTTGCACTTTTGGGAGAGATTTATTTAACAAAAAATGGGAACAAGAACGGACATTTCATCTTGAAAACCCAAACAATTATAGCAGAATAGAAAACAATAATAGACTGAATATATGCAGGCTTCATTACTGTAACACAATGATGCTTATTCAGCTTCATAAAAGCAGAACTGATCTAGTATATTAGTGCAACATGTGAACAATTATTAAGATAGCCGTAGCATAAAGAACATGCTAACAAGTCAACTGAAATCTTTATACCACTTCAAATCCCCAAATCCATTGAATTCTTTATCTTCTGTGTCACTTTAGAACAACTCCACCAAGCCCAACGTAACCAATGAGTTGTATAGGGCTAGAGTCGCTACGTTAGCCTGTTGCGTATGCAGTTGGACGCCATGTTGGGAAGTGCCTGATGCCTGTTCATTGCTGTGCTACGATTGTACAACCAGAGCTGGAAAAACAAGGATGGAAAACATTTTGGGAAAATCTGAGTGAGTTTACTATCAGAATAGTGAACGTTTAGGCTGATCTTATAGTCTATTAAAAGTCAATAGTAACATTAGACTCTCCACATTTTCTGGCAGGACCACCTATCTTTTTTTGTTTTTTGGATGACTTGCTGAATTGAAGCATATTACTAAGCAGAGGAAAAGAAACTGGACAGGAGTCCCTCAGTAGCAGCGAGCAAAGACCGCTGGGAGCATTGCCACTGCAGCGGTGCATCGCGACTGGCTCCGATTCGGCAAGCCCCAGCCGCTGCATGCTTTACAGCGCCCCCACACCTCGCCGCATCGAGGCCGTGGACTAAAGTGCTCACTGCGCCCTCTCTTTCGACCGCGGGAGGGACAATGCCCTGTGCTCCAGGCCCACCTGACGACGGAGCGTGCTGTTTCCAGCTCCAACCATGTCACACCACCCCAGGTGGGGACTGGCCCACGTACAACGGGCGCAAGGGGTCTGTGACAATGTTGGCTACCGTCCCTACCAGTCCTGAAACACGGACCAAGGAGTCTAACAGTTTTGTAAATCTTAGCCTGTCTGTAGATTTGAATATAATCACAACCATGCATCAGGTCTGCATTACACTTCCTATATAAACACGTATTTATAGAAAAGTTTAAAATGTCATTCATCTGTTTCACTTTATACAAAAACATTAATACTATGGCCTGGGTCTTATTCATATGATTATCAGAGTTTTCTTTTTTTTTTTATTGGACCAGAATTCAACATTTTATGGTCATTTTACTGTATCTGCCAAGTCATGTATTATGTTTACTGCCCTTTCCAATATGGTGTCACGCTTTGCATACTTTGAGCAATGGTAACAGGCTGGTGTAGCGCTTCCAGCCTATATAACTCATAGGGCATAAAACTCAGCTGAGCTTCTTCCTCTGCGCTGCTGTAGTAAATACTGATGGACAATATCTACAGTTCCCTCTTTCGGTTGTTGCTATTTATTTTTTAAAAATCACATGTCACGCCAAAAAGTACAGTAATTTACTTCAAATCCATAACCATGTCTTACTACTCACCTTTGCATAATTATATTGTTTATTTTTTTCTTGTCCTCAGGAACACAGCGAGAAAAAGCAGCGTGTGCGTTTTCAGCTGGAAATCTCTAGCAACCCGGAGGAGCAGCGCAGCAGCATCCTGCACCTGCAGGAGGCTGTCAGGCAGCACCTTGTTCAGATCAGACTCCTGGAGAAGCAGATTTACTCCAATGAAAAGGTGGGCGGCATGGAAATTGATCTCAGCTCTTTTAGGTCTGATGGGTAACAATCATCCACGTTTGACCTTCTTGTAAAGGTCAGCAAATGAACTGCTTGATTGAACAGTTTGCGGATGAACAGATCAACTGAATCGATTTATTCATGTTGTTGTTTTAAACTGATCTCATTAAAGAAATTCCTCCCAAAATGATATTTTTGTTGATTTCATTTTTGTTTCCTTTTGCACAGATAGCATAGATCCAACAAACGTAAGATCAATAAACTAAATAGCTGGCAAACCTGTTGTATTTCCCCTAAGTTTGCCCAACCCAAAACTTTGGAATCTAAAGCACTGCTGCTAGTTTAAATTGCAATCGAGGCTTAGAGGATGTAGAGAACATTAGTCTTCCTAAATGCTCCCTCAGGTTCCTTTCTGTTTTAAGCACTTGTAGTGTGTTTTTAATGTTGTCTTGTTCGGTGTGTTTTCATGATTTGAAGATCACTAGGAAAAGAAAGAAAGTCCAGTTACAAAACTAAATGGTTTGTTTTTATTATTTGCAACGTTTCTAAAAGTTTTCGCTCCGCTGTTTTTGCAGGCTCAGCCAGAGGATCAAGCCAACCACGAGCTGACAGAGATTACTACGCAGCTTCAGAACCAGCTGAGCCAGGAAAAAAATGACATGCAGATGAAGAGCGAAGAGCTCAACATTCTCATCAGGTTTCACATCCGCACTTCTGCAGATTGAGCCGTTAGGAGTTGAGGTCCACAAGTGAAAATACATATTTTTTCTGGCCAGGTGTTTCAAAGATTTCCAGCTGCAGCGAGCCAACAAGCTGGAGCTTCGTAAGCCTCCGGAGGATGTTAGCGTGGTGCGGAGGACGGAGATCTATTTCGCTCAAGCTCGCTGGTGTCTGACAGAAGAGGATGGACAGCTTGGCATTGCTGAGCTGGAGCTGCAGAGGTTTATGTACAGCAAGGTCAGCAGATGTTGTCGTGGCTTTTCTAAAGTCCATCACTATTCTCAACTTTTTCTATTTTATGTTAGTACTTTCAGTATAATAAACTCTAAACATTGTCTTCTCCAGCTAAACAAATCAGACGATACAGCAGAGCATCTCTTGGAGCTTGGGTGGTTCACTATGAACAACTTGCTGCCAAATGCAGCTTACAAGGTAAACGCATGAGTTGGCTTTGGAGTTTTACATCTGTTTAACTCTTTAACACCGGAAATGTCGCCACTCTTTGACTATTTACGCATAAATCAATTACAAATGTCAACAGTAGAGCTAAAACTCTGGTATTAAAGGGTTAAGGAAAAGCTAAAATATTATTTATGAATGTATAAAGTGATTTGTTTGGGGCTTTTCCTAAAAACTAAAATGTTAAACAAACAGCTTGGCTGTCACCATTGTTAACTTCTTTATGCCTGTTTTTTCTCACGTGCAGCGGGTCAGGGTATGTAGACTTGGCTCAATTTCAACAGTGTGACATCTGTGTTGACTCCATCTTGTTTGTCCTCACTAAAGGATTCCTCATTGAGTCATTACCAGTTCACCACGCCTTTTAAGGCGTTCCTTTATTCATTCTGATCATCTGGAAAGCGTACGTTTGCTGTAAAACCAAAACAGCTTTGTTTTCTCCTATAGGTTGTGCTTCGTCCTCAGAGTAACTGCCAGTTGGGGCGCCAGTTTGCTTTGCGAATCTTTAGCAAAGTGCGGCCACCTGTGGGAGGCATTTCTGTAAAGGAGCATTTTGAAGTGAGAACATTTCCTCTGCCTTTAAATACAATTTTTTGTTTGCCTTTTTTTTTGGCAATAATTGATTTCTTTTTCCAGGTAAACGTGGTGCCTCTCACCATCCAGCTCATGTACCAGTTCTTCAAAAGAATGATGGGATTCTTCTTCCCAGGACGGAATGTTGAAGAGGAGGAGTACGCTGATGAGGAAGACAAGTTTAGGATGGTTACTACAGGTATGTTTTTGTGTTATGAAGGCAGTACAATAAGAAGCATGTAACTTATAGTTTTTCAACCAGTGTGCCATGGAAAATTATTCAATTTCACCTAATTGGTCTTAAAAATACTTTACATTGCCAGGATTTCAGCTCTGTGTTAATCCAAACAAGACTGGGTTTCATACTGAGTAGTTAGAAATATGAAAGATCTATCTATCTAAAATATCTAGATCTAAACTAAACTATCTCGGCCTATAATTCTTGGATGCTTAATCATATATATCAATCTAATCTATCGGACACAATTAACATCCTCACTTCCTTGTGCTGTCATAGTTCATAAAATTTTTCGGTTACAACAAAAATAACAGCCTAAGATTGTGTTTAGTGGTGTAGCTTCTCTGAAGAATCTGGTGTCAGACCATTGACTGTAAAAACAATGGATATCTCAACCCCTCCCCTCTCGTGTTCCCAAAAAGGAAGTACTATCTGGTTCCAAGAAGGTCAAAATCCTAACTACTAATGAGACTTCTAATGAGAAGTGGATAGTTATTACTCAGTCATTTTATTTGTCAGAATGACAATTCTTGCTCTGATACATTTTCTTAAGATCGTCTTTCTAATCCTAAATTTTTTTCACAATATTTTTCTTTATCCCAAGTTATTCAAGTTATAAACTGACCAATCAGATGCCTCAGTTAAAGCATGTGGTGCCTGCTGACACACCTTGAATGATTGATTGACAGCTTCTCCGGAGTCTGCTTTCAGTGGAAAGGGTGTGGACTTCGAACAAGCTCACTCATGATTGGCGACTGTAGTTTCTCCTAAAACATGACTCAGACCGACTCGGACCAATCACTGTCGACTGATTTTAAAATGGTGGCACACATATCAGGAAGCAGTAGGGACAGATTGGGCCTCATTTCGCGAGAGCCGGGGGTAAGGCATTTTCTATGGGTGACGTGACACCTCGTCTTGTCCATTGTTGGTTTCGCTTTGTTTCCAATCGGACTGAGCTTCAGTTTGCTCTGAGATTATATAGTCTGAATACAAAATGCTCTGGGAGCAGAATAACTTGTCCAAAACGGCCACCGTAGCCGGTTGTCACGTGATGTAAACAGATTGGGTTTAGCCGTTGAGCTGCAGACAAATGTAAGCCTTGATTGTCGTGTTATCAAAGAGGAGATAACTGGTCAAAGTGTTTTCTTGTTCTTGTTCATATACGTGTTCTTTTTTAGACACAGCTGAAAACGCATCTTACTTAATAAATTACAGTTTAAAAAATAATATTATTCGTTTTTTGTGCAGAAAAAAGTATTTTAATAAACTGGAGGGAAACGCAAATTATTTGTTGAAAATTAATATTGAAAACTTTGCAACTTTAAAAAACCAGCTGCAACCTCAAGTATTTTGTGCCACAATTATTGCAAAAAATGTGTGTGAGATCCTAGAAGGACTGGTGCATCGTTAATAGGGACTACAGATTTCTCTGGTTTTTTTATGTTGCTGGTGTGTCTCGTGATTTTTGTCAAGGACAAAGTGAACCTTGGCTCGAAAAAAAAAAACTGGTTGAAAAACACTAATCCAACTCATTTATCATTCCTCTCACTTTGCAATTGAGCTTCACAAAAGTGGGTTAGTGTGTGTGGGATGGGAGCAAAGGGTTCAGCCTGTGGGGTCACCCAGAAACTGATGTCAGTGTGGTCTCTGCCACAGGTATCACCGTCAAACCCCGGTCAGATGACACCATGACTTCCAGCAAAAGTGTCACTCAAGGACTAAACCGCACTGCCGGTGTCCGGAAGTCATTCAGGAAGGCTCCAGAGGTGTGGAGGCGCATTCATAAAAAACGCATCAAAAACATTTAAGAACCAACTGACTGTGCTTAACTTCTCCCCCAGCATCCAGTTGATGACATTGATAAGATGAAGGAGCGAGCTGCCATGAACAACTCCTTCATCTACATCAAGATCCCCCAAGTGCCTCTGTGTGTCAGCTACAAAGTGGGTTTCTGTACAGGACGGCTGTGTGAGCCCCACCAGTTCATGTTCACGTTCTTTTACGTTTTCATTATGTTCTTTTTTCCCCCCACAACTCTACCTAAAATCCTCTTTAGTCATTCGTTGGTTTTTGATTCAGAGGTGTACTCCCATTATTCACAACTCGCCAAAGATCCTCTTGGGGCAATCACGCTAAAAGATTATGTGATCATTTAGGATTGTTGTTCAAAATCAAAATAAGGATTTTGTTTTTGTTTTTTTAATTTCAATTTGTGTATCATAATTCAAAAGTAATTGGAAAAAGTTAATATTCTGGTTACAGATTTACACTAAATTACAAAACAAATTGAAACCTCAAAGTCCTCATGGACTATGATGTTTGCAGATGATACTGAACGTAGAGAGGTAGAGGTTTTCCCTGGCGAGGAGAGCAATGAAGGTTAGTCACAGCAAAATGGAGTACATGTGTGTGAATGAGAGGGACCCAAGTGGAAGAGTGAGATTACAGGGAGAAGAGATAAAGAAGGTGGAGGATTTAAAGTATCTAGGGTCAACACTCCAGAGTAATGGAGCATGTGGAAAAGAAGTGAAGAAGTGAGTGCAGTGTTGGAATGGGTGGAATGAAGTGCCAGTTGTGATGTGTGATAGAAGAGTTTCAGCTCAAATGAAAGAAAAAGTGAACAAAACTGTGGTGAGACCAGCCATGTTGTTTGGCCTAGAGACAGTAGCACTGAAGAAAAGACAGGGAGAAGAACTGGATGAAGATGCTAAGGTTCTCTTAGGGAGTGACCAGGATGAATAGGATCACGAAGAAGGACAGCACATGTTAGAGGTTTTGGAGATAAAGTCCGAGAGGTCAGATTGAAATGCATTGAACATGTCCAGAAGAGAGGCGGTGAATATATTGGTAGAAGGATGTTGCGTCTAGAGATGCCAGGCAAGAGGTCTAGAGGAAGACCAAAGAGGAGGTTTATGGATGCAGTGAATGAAGACATGAAGGTAGCTGGTGTTATAGTAAAGGATGCAGAAGACAGGGTTAGATAAAGGTAGCTGCTCTGGTGTGACAACCCCTGAAAGGAAAAGATTGTGAAAGAATACATTTTTCGCAAACTTATATGTCTGTAATTTAACTCTCTTTACTGTGTGATACAAATGGGAAAAACGACAAGTATACTTTGTCTATATTAAAAGGCAATGTACTTTAAGTATACTTTTTTATGTACTATTTATACATTGTAAATGTAAAATGTTCAAATTTAGTCTGAAAAAGTATTTAGTTGGTAAGCTTACTACACTGCATGTACATGGTCTATAGTATACTTGCTATATTTACTCGGGTAAGATAGGATAGGTAAGAAGATAAGATAAACTACAAGTGAACTATTTTTTGACACAGGAAGTAAGACAGTTTTTTTTATTCATTTGAGATGACACTGCAAAAAGGCTCCTTAGAAATAAGTCAAATATTCTTACCTCGATTGGCAGATTTCCTTTAAATGGGCAAAAAAAAAAGATCTGCCATAGGGTAAGAAAAATTATCTCACCAAGAATTCTTATTAGCATCTTTGTAATTTTATTTCTGTAAGTATGTCTTGTTAAAGCCGCATTATTTCTAAATCATTGTATCACTCATTTGTTGTGTTTTTTTCCCCTCTGCTAAACGATCCAAAAAGAAAGTAAAGTTTTATTGTGAAATTTCTGTTCAGGGAGAGAAGAGCAGCGTGGACTGGAAAGACTTAAACCTGGTCCTGCCTTGTTTGGAGTACCATAACAACACCTGGACGTGGCTCGACTTTGCCATGGCTGTGAAAAGAGACAGCCGGAAAGCTCTTGTAGCGCAGGTACATCATTTTTTTTTCTTTCAATTCTTGAATATCAACAATAAGACAGAGTATTAGGTCCGCCATAAAAATAAAAATTAACGACATTTACTAGAATAAAGTTGTAAAATTATGAGAAAAGTTATAATTTTACAAGAATTATCATGGCATAATGGCACATTTGATAACCTAAAGCCTTATGGCATGGTCAGGAATAGCGGCATTGAAGACTTTAGTTGGCACATGATGTAGAAGAAGGCTTTTCAAAATAGCATGTTTTTTTGGTAATATTTCAATTTTTTTTCTCATAATTTTACAACTTTATTCTCATAAAATTACATTTTTTGTTATTTCATGACTTTTTTCTCATAATTCTTTGCTTTATTCTCATACATTTTTGACTTTTCTCATACTTTTACTTTATTCTCATTTTTTTTTCTTTTATGGTAGCCCAAATATTACATACAACATCTTTGTCACTCCAAAATAATTTGTTTTTTTAAATGTAAGAAAATGTTTACCTTAATCCTTGTCTTTGCTGTAATCTCTGCGTTTTGCTCAGGTGTGAGCTTGATGTTTATGAACTGATCTTTTCTGCTGCACAGATGATCAAGGAGAAACTTCGCCTGAAGCCCCCATTAGGCTCGGACCTGCGGGGAAAAGTGTCTGAAGGAAAGGCTGACAACAGCCTGCAGCAGCAGGAGGAAGATGAAAAGGCACGACTTCTGATCGGCCTCAGCTCTGCAGACAAGAGCTCCACCAAAAAGAGCATCTTCAGTCGCCGCAAATGAAAGCGCAGCCGCACACGTCAGCGGGGCTGGAAGCGGACGTAAGATCCCCTGAGACAGCTTTGGGTTTGGCATTGAGACATCATTCTGTTCTTGTGACTCCCAAAGGGAAAAGCCTTTAAAATAGTTTTCGAGGAGACACCATTTATGCCTGCTGAACTTTATATTTAAAGAGTTTCTCCTGCTGTTTTTGTTTCTGTGCAGGCAACTCAAACCTAATGTCTTCATATTTTCGATTCTTGCTGTTTTTTTTTGTTTTGGTGAATTCCGCTACTATGGAAATAATAATCACTGTGGCTGCATCAAATGCAGTTTGGAAGATTACATTATGTAGCGAGCACGACACTGGTGATGATTTTCTGCGTCTACTGATGCACAGATGAAAGCGGCACTTCCTGCTGGCTCGGGAAAACACTGAATGTCAGATTCTGCTAAAGCAAATTTGAGAGCACCTTCATTGCAGTTAACTGTAAGAGTCAGAGAACCCTCCAAGTTAATATACTAGTGTGTTCTGTCATTTCAGGTTAAATGTTGTGTTAATGTTACTCTGACATGAAGGCCTTTTTGTCTGTCATTTTATTTTGAAATTGGAGTTTGCTCCCCACGGCGTGCTCTTTTATGTTTTTCACCTCAGTGCAATTTATCAAGAACCGCAGCAAAACATGCTCCCATCCAGTATGACACTGGAATTATGGGAAAAACTTTGCAGCTAATGTCAGTTTCAGTGTGTTTTGTGATCTTACATATCAAAGCACTTTTTAATCCAAACAGTTGATATTTTTGTAACAACAGCTTTCCGTTGTCTCTTTTCTGAGGTCCTGATATTCCCTCAGTCTGCATTCGGGTTCACGGATAACCTGGCAGCAGCTGGTTTTACGTTCCTATCAGAACTTTAGCTTTTCTTGTTTATCAATAAAAGTGTTAAATGCTATTTTGTTTTTGGGTTGTGAATAGAACGAAAAAAAACTGATTATTGATTGAGAATCTGACCGCTTAAGCCAGAGTAAGACTGTAATTTTTCAACTGGTGTAATGAAGAAAGAGAAGAAATAAAAAACGGTGTCATAAGCAGGACTGCGTTTTGTATTTTAATCTGCAAATAATTTTGACGTGATAATAAATCAATATTTGAATAAGTAAGAAATGACAATGGAATGATTTTATTTGTTGAAAGCCTTTCTTAATTTTGCAGTTAAAGCATTTTTTTAAAGTCCTTTTTAGGGATCCTTAAAAGATTTTAATTAAATTAAATTAATTAAAACTTTGGTCAAAGAAGAAAGAGCTGCTGTTCATTTGTAACCATTCCTTTGCAGCTTTTATCATATATCGTTTTTATTCATCAGTAAGGGTGTAATGATTCATTTTAACAACGACTCAGTTCATATTAATTTGTGGTTGAAGAAATGATTCATAATTGATATTGGTTCGTTTTGAATTCAACCTGTGTGATAAATAGCTGGGTACTGAACCGTGCAGGGGACATTTTCCAAATTCCTATTTCTTTCTTGCAAGATAATCAAGTGTAAATTAAATATGTGTAGAAAAAAAACAAGTAAACAAGAATTAATGGCGATGTCATTTTTACGTTATAGCTAAATAAACCTACCGTGCCTCAATCCAAATGGTACTTTACAATGATATTTATTTCCTTTTGAAATTATTGACAGATCAGTCAGGTTGGATTGTAGGAATATAAATCGATCAAACACTTAATTGTTACACTCGTGTTAAACAGAGTTTCTGCAGAGCTGACAGTCTGGTCGGGTTGTAGCTTTATCTATGTGGAAGAACCTCTTAAAGACATGCTCTCAATGTTGTGACAAAAGTGCCATCTACTGGCCAGGGCTCAACAGAAAACAAAATGAACAAAATGTATTCTATGTTTTTGTTCAGGGCGATTCTAAATAGTCTCTAAGTGTGAATGTGAAGTGTGTGTCGTTGTTTTGTCTCTGTGTTGCCCTGTGATGGACTGTCAGGCTGTACTCCACCTTCTTCCTGCAGTACCTGCGATACCAACATCCCTGTGACCCCAAAGGGGAAAAAAGTGGGTTCAGAAGATGGATGGATTTATGTTCACTAACAACCAAGCAGTATTTTACAATGCAATTTAAAATGACTTGAGTTAAGAAAACAAGGAAAAGGGATTTGTGTTGATTAGCAGCCGACGAAAGAAGGGATCTATTTGGTTGACTGTAATTTGAGAGCGTTAAAAGGAATCTGCACAGAGACTGTTAAAAAACACAGGAGAAGCAGTGTGGTTGATCAGTCTTTGACTTATACACGTGTTTCATTTCAGCTTGTCAAAAATCAGTATATCATATATATAATCAATATAATAGAGTATTTTCTACAGAATATACATATCCCGTTAGGGGTCGCCACAGAGAATCAGCTTCCACCGATCCACACACGTAGTTCAGCAGACTGTATTTTTTCCGGGCTGGGGACCGGCACAGGGAGACCCAGACTGTGGCTACATAGTTAGGCAGTTAGCCATGTCCAAGCACCCACTCTGGATTAAGCTCATCTTGCCTCCTCAGAAACAAACCCCGGTTTCATATGCGCCAATCTTATTCACATCCAACTGAGCCATCTAGTCGCCTCCTACAAAATATACTCTTCCTAGGTTCGTCTAGATTTTAGGATTTACCTAAAAATAACCAAAATATTAAACTCAAATTAGTCTAATTTTAACTGGATACTAGAATGGGTGAATACCATTCTGATGTCAAACAAGACAGAACACGTTCTTCTCCAAAGTCTCACGTTTCTTCTGCTTTTAAGTCAGAAATGCTTCTAATTGATGAAGAACCCACTTTGTAACAGTACAGGAGTTTTCTCTGGATGTCAGTCCTGGTCCTGAATACATCTCGAATAATATTCAGCCTCTGGTTGACCTATTTAAGAGGTTCCCTTTCAAACCCACTGAGGCCAGCTGTAATAGACCAGAAAATTGAGGACCAGATAAAGTATCACCATTAAATGTCTTTAATTAGGTAGCAGGGAAAAGTGGATAATCCCAGCAGGGGTTTCCACTTATAATTGCTGTACTTATTAAAGTTGGGTACCTATTTAAAACTCTCCTGAATGGAGGAGCTACACACACACACACACACACACACACACCGTGCACTGCCTCTTGACATTGTATTCCCTCTCAGGCCCTTGTCTTAGACAGGTCCACCATGCCTCCATTGTAGTGGCAGGCAGTCCAGTGACACATATCTAGTTTCAGAGACACACTGACCCACAATCAGAAGTCTCCTGCAAATCTTTCCATCAAAACATAACATTACGTAAGTGAACCTGCAACCGAAAAATGACGTCTTTGAACTACAGTCGCTATGCAGAACAGCAGAGGTCAAACAACTCAAAGGCCTAATGTTTATGCTTTTAAACCTTTCCTAAAACTGTCATCTAATTCTTCTGATTTTCTTTTTTAACAGGAAAAAAACAAAACGTGGATCAAATTTTGATGCCCAAAAATAAACACCCCATTTTGTGAAACAAAAACAGTTGGCGTGCTGCCTCTGAGATGGACATAAGTGACCTCCTTTTATATGGTCTGCTTTTTCATATTGCCCCAAATCATGTCGACTTAAACCTGGAAATAGTTGCTATTATTGAAATGTTCCTCTCCATCTGTTAAAGTTGAAAGCTCATGTAAAAGCGGGGAGCATGAATAGCTCAGAGACCAGAGCTCTCCTGAGAATTTCAGTGTGTGAAGACCAAATCGTCAAGAGACACGAAGCTTTCCTCTGGGCACACTTATACTAATTAAAAATAAAAATAGCACGCCTCAGGTAGCTGTTAAAGGCTTAAATTAGGCTGGTGTTAGGGTAGAGATTCATGACATGGGTGCATTTTTGTTCAATAATTTTTATATAGAACGGAAAACATTAACCAAAATTTTGCCAGATCTTCAAACTGAATACTTGAGCAAATGATTTACAAAGCTGGTTCCAGAAATCTGGAAAGATCTGCACCAAAAAGTTTAAATGGAACAATGAATCATCAAGATTTGCCTAATTTCCATGGGACTAAGGTGGGGGTTTTAGCCCCGCCCCTGGGTGGGGACTCATGAGGTGTGACACACTTGGGTTGGATACAAACTAGGATCTGACATTAGGGCTCCACCACTGCTCATCCCATCTGTGGAGGAGACACTTTCACTCTCAGGCGAGAAGGTACGGCACCTACTCTGGTTTATGTCTGTTTTTACTTTGCATATTATTATCCTCTATGCTTTACTATGTTGTGTGCGTTGGGGTCACGGAGGTTGTGGGCATAGTATGTGGTTTATGACTTTTTTGTGTGTGAAAGTCTCTGTTTTGCTTTTGGCTTTTAAATTGGAAAACATTTTCCTGTGTAAAGCACTTTGGGTTGCAGGAGTATAAAAAGTGCTTTTGCAAATAAGGTTTGATTTAATGTAGTTAATTTTGTAACTGATGCTTTGTTTTTTTAGTGCTGTTGTTTTTTGGGGTTTTTTTTTTGCCATGGGCTGTTAAGTTAAACTTGGATTTTTATTTTTATAGTTATAGAGAACTAAAGTAATTTTTTCCCTTTGAACATGAAAAAATCATGAAACGGAATCAGTGAAATATTTGCATTAGTCCAATGTAGGGCTGATGTGTCTCCATGTCAGACCTGTGGAGATGAAAATTGTGTGCTAAAATGTCCTAAAGGCGATTTGAGTCTTGAAATATTTTTTTCTCCTGAGTAAGCAAAGAATCTTTTACCAAAGGCAGGTGGACACTGACAGCATGACGCACCAGTTTCTAACACTCTCTGAGGCGCAGAAGAGGGATCTCAATGAGACTGCTCTACGCATAGTCTCTCCAGGGAAAGGCATCCTGGCTGCAGACGAGTCTGTGGGTCTGTACTGCTCCTATCCTTTCTTTAAATCCAAACACAAAGTGTATTTTGTCTAAATATTAGTGATGTAACTAAGCATTTTAACTATTATTCAATTCATCTGATAACTTGTGGTTGCTGTTACAATTCATAGTCGCTATTGATCCATTTTGAACGATCTGATCCAATGATCCAACCAGATTGTTTGATCGATTAGGTCAATTAATCGTTACTGAATCTGCATTAAATTACTTGTTTTTGGTGATGCATCTGCAGGCAGCATGGCTAAGAGGCTGGCACAGGTAGGGGTGGAGAACACAGAAGAAAACCGGAGGCAGTTCCGCCAGATCCTCTTCAGTGCGGACGACCGCATCAACAGTTGCATTGGAGGGGTCATCTTCTTCCATGAGACTCTTTACCAGCACTCTGATAACGGAGTGTCCTTTGTCAAGATGATCAGGGACAGGGGGATCATGATTGGTGTCAAGGTGTGTCATTCCTGACTCTACCCAGCATCAGATGTGGATATATTTACTCAAAAAAGTTTTAATCCATAAAGCTTGTCTTTTTGATGCTATTTTTTTCTTTTCAGGTGGATAAAGGTGTGGTCCCTCTGCCAGGAACGTGTGGAGAAACAACCACACAGGGTTTGACAAACTCAACTGTGGATACATGCAAATTTTAGAAATGTCATTTGTAGTGACACCATTTAAGGAACCTCTTGAAACCTTTCTCCACAGGTCTAGATGGACTGTCTGAACGCTGCGCACAATACAAAAAAGATGGAGCTGTTTTTGCAAAGTGGCGCTGCGTGCTCAAAATCTGTGAATCCAACCCATCTAAACTGGCCATCACAGAAAACGCTAATGTTCTTGCGCGGTACTCAAGCATCTGCCAGCAGGTCTGAGCTCTGTGCTTTAGGCCCCTTTTATTTTGGTCTTTGTAAAATAAAGCATCTAAATGCATTTGTAATGCTCCTTTTTCTGGGCCAGCATGGCATTGTGCCTGTCATCGAGCCGGAGATCTTGCCTGATGGTGATCATGACTTGAAACGCTGCCAATATGTCACTGAGAAGGTGAGTTTCTGTTGCATTTCTTATAAAATTTTAATTAAAAAGTCTTTTATTCTGAAGGTTTAGCAGGTTTGGTTCCTGTCCTACCTGCCCATGTCCCAAAGTGTCCCAAAGGCAAGACACTGATGGTTATAGGGTGGCACCAGTGTTTGGCAGCACAGCCACCATTTACCATTTAGTCACCTCGCTCAAGTTTGAACATACTGTTAGGAAGCTAAAAACCAGGCTAGCCTGCATGTTGATACTAGTTTGGTTTGGAGTTGAGATGTCTTAATTTCAAGAAGATGGGAACCTTATGACTTCCTGTTTAAAACTCACCTAAAATTGAAGGTTTGTGGAGGCTGACAATCGAGGAAACAACTTCATTTTTCAATTCAGTTTAGTTATTTGGAACAAATTCAATCAATCTTTACTAATGTAAAACAAAGGGATGTAGTGTACACCAATAAATAATAATAATAAATAAATACATTAAAAAAAAATAAGACTCACCCCCCACAGCTTGCTCTGTGTGTGCGTGCTTGATTAGCTGACCCAGGTGATTCCACATCCTGATTGACTGAACACACCTGATTTGGGTCATCAGCGTCAAGCGGTCTGGGTCCTCCTGTGCCGGTCCCCAGCCCAGATAAAATAGAGGGCTGTGTCAAGGAAGGGCATTTGGTGTAAAATTCTCTGCCAAACCACCTGTGCGAATCAGTGAAACCTGTTCATCAAAAGGTGAACATCAGACATTTGCTGTTGTCCTTCAGGTTCTGGCTGCAGTGTACAAGGCCATGTCTGACCACCACGTGTACTTGGAAGGTACCCTCCTCAAACCAAACATGGTGACCGCTGGACACAGCTGCGCCACCAAGTACACCCCAGAAGAGGTTGCCATGGCAACAGTCACTGCCATGCGTCGCACCGTTCCCCCAGCTGTGGCAGGTAAGTCCACCTGCTGGCGAACATGGTGATTTCAAAATCTAAATGACTCTGTTCAAAACCAGAACAGCATCAACCATCCTCTTTCCCCGCAGGAATTGCTTTCCTTTCTGGCGGTCAGAGCGAAGAGGAAGCTTCTGTTCACCTGAGCGCTATCAACAACTGTCCTCTTCCCAAACCTTGGATCCTGACGTTCTCCTTTGGCCGAGCCCTGCAGGCGTCGGCACTCAGAGCATGGAGAGGACATCAAGAGAATCAGAAGGCTGCCACCGAGCAGTTCATCAAGAGGGCAGAGGTACCTTTAGCCCTTGTTCACTACAAACACCAACAACACCGTCAAGTCTTTCATTTGAGACCTTTTCCGTGCCTTGTGCCCACAGGTGAACAGCTTGGCCTGTCAGGGGAAATACACTGGTGGTGACAAATACGGCGACGCTGGCCAGAGAGTCTATGGTTCCTGTTATGCATACTAAGGAGGAGAAAGGCTCATAGTTGAACCTGGGCAGAGCGTTCCTCTATTCCTTCATACAGTATATGACCATCAGAAGCATAGGTTACATCAGAATGTTCACACTTAAAATGATGTAGAAGGAAAACTGTTTTTACACATGAGGACAATCAAAGTTTTGGTAAATCTTCTGAATGTGTTGAAGCTGTTTGCTTTATTCTATTTTCACCTATAAACTTGCTTTGAGCTGCTGATAAATAGTGTTTTAATGTAAGCTATATGACTACACAACTCTATAGAAAAATGAGAAACAAATGTGTTCTCTTCTTTTGTAGTGTTCTTATTGGAAAACCACGTTAAAAGTTCTGTTTAAAGTGATGGCAATAAACCTGGGAATCAGTAACGCTTGTTTTATTCTTGTAATCTTACTTCACATGTAGGTCAGATTTCAGGTTTTAATAAAAAAAAATGTATGGACAATCCATTAAATCAAAATTAATGTTAACTTTTGTATTTTCAATCCATGAATAGCAAATGTATTCCTTTAAATCTGCTGATTTGTTTTGTTGGAGCTTAAATTAATGCATCCAAAAGACCATGTTTCTTTGACAGGTGGGTGGACCACCACTTTACTCTGCCCTTTTGCTATTTCTATTTTGTAAATGTTGAGTTTGATGGAGTCAGCAGAATGCTATTAGAGATGCAAGAGCGTCTGGAGGAATGATTGACACAATGCTGCCATCTGATGGACAACTAGAGGTATTAGAAAATAACTTTTTGAACCCTATAAGGCAGGCTTGTCCAAAGTCTGGCCCATGTACTAAATGCAGCCTGTGCTCAAATTTCCACTGGCCCTCAGACCCCCAGCACTTTCTAAAAATTGTGTACAATTTCTTGATAGCAACTGGCTTAATACGTCACGAGCTGCTGTAAACCCACGGCAGCACTTCTATGACACTTTCCAGCTCATCTCTAAATCTCAATTGTAAATAAAGAAAGTTGACAGGTAGGGACTCTGCTTCAGAGACAAGTGGAAATGTGTGTATTTTTTTGTGAATTATGAAACAACTGTGTCTGTCTAATAGGCCAAGAGACTGAAGCTGTTTTCAAGGAATATTAAGAAGTACTCCCAGGTATTCCGACTTCTGCACCTGCAATGGAAGGCGAGCGATTAGTGTTCTATGTTAAGAAATTAAAAGTATCCCATCGCAATAAAAAAATATTTATTTGTTCTTTTGCAGTTAATTTTATGATTCAAAGAATGTCAGGCCAACTGGCTGGCCCTCACACATTTTTACTGCACCAAATTTGCAAAAAAGTTTGGACACCCCTGCTAAAAGGGCTGTCAACCCATACTGAACTATCAAAATCACATCTTCTTTGGCCTGATAAAAAAAAAAAATTGAAATTGAGAAAAAAGTTAGTTCATATTCTCTATTTCATGAGTGGAAACTGTTATTTTTGTTTTATATTTAATATATATTTTTAAATGTTTTGTGAAGGCTTCTCACGCTATAGTAAATTATTATATTTCTCACAGCAAACATTTCTATTCTCTGTTCTGATTTTCAAATATAAGTTATTTTATTTATTGTTTAAAATTAGATTAGT
The DNA here is from genome assembly GCA_036245035.1 of Adrianichthys oophorus. NCBI lineage: Eukaryota > Metazoa > Chordata > Actinopteri > Beloniformes > Adrianichthyidae > Adrianichthys > Adrianichthys oophorus. Next base: position 9,870,360 of record BSAI01000072.1, on the reverse strand, counting down.
TATGGCAAACATTTGGCTGATTTACCTTAAGCAACAGCACAAAAAATTGCAAGTTTAGCAGGCCAGGCCAATGCCAAGTTGTTCTATTAAACCTGTACATTATGCCGCACTAATTTAATCCTTTAAAAATAATGGCGAAAGTCTCTGAAAAAGGGGCGTCTAAAAGGGTTTGCGGGTCAGTCCTTGAAGGACGACAGAAGACATTATTCTGTGGGCTGCCACAGCACTGCTCCCTCTGCAGAATAGTCGACCATGAAGGTGTCTCTCACTCTGAAGGTCTCTCTGGAAGGATTGTTGGCAGCAGCCCATCCCAGCCCATGCAGCCTCTCCAGTGGCCACAAACTACCTCAATGCAGGTGTCTATGTGATGCTGAGAACCCGATAAAAACATGAGAATTTGTTTTTTAAAGAGGTTTTGAACCGCTCTTAGTCTGACTCCTCACCCGGGACTTGTCTGTCATGGGAGACTCTACCATGTGTGTTAGCCCCGGACAGCTTCGCTCCTCAGGGTCATTAAAACTCCTCCACTGTGATAAGGTGGAGGGGGAATGTTTTTAATGTTGTTTATTCCATATAAAGTGTTTACATTTTTAGATTTTTTGTATACTTACATTTACACATATTTCTATTTTTATCATATTAAGATGGTGAGCCTGAACACACAGTTCAACATGAGACTGCAGCTGCTTTACACAGGTGATGCAGGAGGACACTTGAGGAGCCCAGTAATCCCCCCAACCTGCAGATTAAGCCAGACATTTCCTGTCTCATCAGCATCTCAAAGCCTCAGATAAGACTCATTTTCACTGCAAGTTTTTGAGAAGCCATTACAGAAGCAGGTTTTAGGCTAAAAATGGAGCTGGCAGATGAAGCACCAAACTGTTGCCAAGTCAAGTGAGGCAAGACGTTTCCTGCAGTTCAGACGCAGCGGAGCAGAAACTGCTGCTGTTTCTGCATATTTTCATCACTCAACTTCTACACACAATGTGGATGTTTTTCTGCCAGGCTCTTGGCACCTGGTGGTCCAGCTAAGTGACCTGATGGAGCTCCACCAGCATCAAACCGGAAACCTGATGCAGGAGCTGAACAGCATTGAGAAGGTGGGCTTACAATGGAACCTGGAAGTCAAAAACACTGATTTCCTTTCAGACAACAAACTTGTTTGAGTTAAATGAACTCCTGACCATCATTAATGTAAGATTTATGAGCCGTTATCACCTGCACATTGAGGGTTGGGGATAAGAGTAACTGTTCGCCGCCTTGTTCACGAGAAGAGTTTTCTGCCTGGAAATAACCTGAAGTGGAAATGTCATGGTTGTAGCAACTGTTTTCCCCTCAAGACAGAATGCAGTCTCAGACTGAATGCAGGGAACGAAAGGTCTGATATCCCAACCTAAGAAGGGGTTTGATAATAAACGGGGTGAACTGATGCCTTTTCAATGCATCTTTTTGCTTCTACCACGATGTTTGTTTGTGTTCCCTCGAAGGACAGTGAAGTTTAAAAGAAAAATATCATTGATTTTCCATTCATTTTAGTATCTTTCATTAAACTTTTTTTAGCAAAAAAAAAATTAATGTCATTTCTAAAATGTGGTCTTTCTATGCCCCGTTCACCAAGATGATATGTGAAGACCAAACCACTTTGCAGACATCACAGACTGAAATATTTGAACTGACAGACAATCTGAAGCTTGAATCTCTGCATTCCGTAACAACTCTCCCCAGTATAAATGTTATTGTATCTGATAATAACTAAGAACATTAAAATTTATTTCTGATTAAATTGGAGCAAATGTGTGTGTGTGTGTGCACGCGTTTGTGTGTGTTTTAATACATTTCTCAGTATCGGTAGTATTGTCTCAATTGAAGTCAAGATCAATTTGAACTTTTTCTGTTAGAGCTCTTTTTGGGTAGAAAAATAATTTTACATTTTGTTCTGCTTGTAGCAAAAAGCCAACAAAGAGAAGTCAAAATTTATATATATGTATATATCCAACAAAACTTGTGTTTGCTTTGTTTTATTTTTCTAAGTTTAGTAAAAAATCTGAATGCATCTTGCCTTCAGTCCTTCAGTCCAAGTCTTCGAGATATACTTGAGAGCTCCTTTAAAAAATGTGACACCCCCTGGTTTAACGATATTGTAAATATATCTCAGTTATAGTTAATCAACATTACATATGTTAACTTGCAAAAACGTGAAAAAAGTACGATTGAATTGAGCACAGAACCTTGCTGTACACCATAACGGCTTCTGGTACATGAGGAAACATCAATCTAATAATAATCAAGCACATTTAAAAAGGAATAAACAAATTATTAAATAAAATAACATTTAATGTTTTACATGCAATTATGACATTTTAAAATGATTTATTATTGGACGCTGCACAAAACAATTAATTCTGGTCAAATCTGCCCATGATAACAAAAAGGCAAAACCAAAATTAAAATGAAAAAACAAACAAAAAAAAAACAATTAAAGTCTATAAACTTGTGGTGATTCTGTTTTTGAATATGTGCATTAAACTTCTTAACATGTTTTTTCTTTCTCTTTACTTATAGGATGTCCCTACTGCATACATGTATTATTTTGATTTTTTTTAATCTACATCCACTTTTTTGTTAGACTCAAATCCAAATAAGCACATAAATTCTAAAGTTACGGCACCGTCATTATTTATTTATTAAATGTCTATGGCACAAACCTGCCAAAGAAGGCGGACTACTTTTCCAGGCGGATGCATTCGTGAAGTTGGATGGCCGTTTGTCATTCGTCCATTCACCAAAGCGTAACAAAAAAAGCGCGGATTCTGCAAAGCTGCAAGGACAGGGTCGTGTGGAATTTTTCGTATCAACTTATCCCACGCGTTTATTTATTTACTATTTTTTTCTCTTTTAATTAGGGCTTTCCCTTTCGGTATTTCGTGAACGATTAATTGACGTTAGTTGTTCAGCTTCCAGTGCAGAGCAGTTAGCGGAACCGTTACTGCCTCCCGAAAACAGACAGTAGCCATGTCGGGTGTTGTGCGAGGCCCCGCAGGTAACAACGACTGCCGAATTTACGTTGGAAATCTCCCTCCAGATATTCGCACAAAAGACGTGGAGGACGTCTTCTACAAGTATGGGACAATTCGAGACATCGACCTGAAGAATAGGAGAGGAGGACCTCCATTTGCTTTTATCGAGTTTGAAGACCCAAGGTAAGAAGCTGCACGCCTAGCTAAAGCATGGCAGGCAATAGTCGGGCCCTTTGTGTTGCAATCGTTATCTTGTAGAGGGCTCGGGGTATTATCTGGTTTTGCATTGTTCCACAGAGAAAACGTGCTGTCTCCATGTGCCTCCACATTGTGTTTACCATCCAGTTGTTTTATTTTTCAGTTTTTAAAATTCAAATCGTATTTGATAGTCCTATAATTTTACATTGTTATATGACTAAATAACATGCCCTGGGGCTATTTACAGCCATGCTAACCAGTCATGTGTTTGTTACTATCTTAGAAACATGATTTTAAAATGGCCTCACTTAGAAACAATTGGATTATTAGTTTAAGTAGCATGCGAAACTGTGTGTCTTGGCTATTTAAGTAAAGATGGTAAATAATTCTTAGAGATACAAAGCGGATTATCAGAGGTTAAGAATGACTAACATGGCTGCCGCCCATGGCTAATTCCCTCCTCATTTGGGTACTCGTTCATCAATCTCTTCTTTCCCCCTTAAAAAAAAATATAATTTCCGTTTATTTTTTTTAAATGGCAGAGACGCTGATGATGCAGTCTATGGACGCGATGGATACGACTACGATGGATACAGGCTGCGCGTGGAGTTCCCACGGAGCGGGAGAGGCTCCAGGGGCGGGTTCGGAGGGATAGGAGGAGCACCCAGGGGCAGATACGGACCACCATCCAGACGCTCCGAATACAGGGTCGTTGTGTCAGGTAAACACCAGCTGTTCAACCACGTGCCTGAAGCTTTAGTCCCATCAGTTGAAATATATGTATATGCTAGAATGCTTGAAATAAAGATGACCTGGAGTCGTTTGATTTAACTGAGGTTATGCTGATGATGTAGTCAAAGCTTTAATGTTAAATGGGACCAATTAATTATTGGCTGATGATATTCACATATATTTACGTGCAATAACAGCTGATGAAAATTTATCCTGGCCACACCTAAAACGCTCATTGCTGTATTGCACGCTTGTATTTTAAGTGCTTCTGAGGCTAAATGTTGTAAATGGTTACACTTACCTTAACCTTGAACCTTCTTCCTGGTCCGTATGGCCAAAGAAAAGAGTTCAGCTCTGGCTGCACATATTTAAAAAAAAAAAAAAAAAGGCTGATTTATAATTATATGCACATGCCGCCAAGAAAAAAAGTTCAGCACTGGTCACACATATTTAGAAAATTACCAGTGAATAGTCACTTTCTAAATTATTTTTTAAATCAAATTTCATGTTATAACAAACATAAAACTCAATGTGCTCAATCAATATAGCGTTTTCTACTTCCAGCAATGTTTCCAGACAATTTTAAAACCAAAAAAGAGCAGCACTTTTTTAAAAGTTCAATCTTAATGTTAGCTATCGTACGTCACTTTTATTTTTGCTAGTTTTCTTTAGTTTGGAAACTAAAAAGGCAGTGACTGTTATTTAGATTTAAGGAATAAATGTTTTTACTGTATTTTTCCCTTATTAAAGTCCCACATCCAATCATTATAAAAGCATTCTCGGTGCACCTTTAATTATGATTATGCAGCTTTTAGCCAAAACTTGTCATTTTCTAGAGCATAGTTTCTGCAAGGCGGCAGGAGTTAACTAAAAATTTGCCTCTGAGTTGTGGGTGGAAGTATTGACATGTAGTGAGCCTGCCCCCATTTTCCATCATCCATCTGTGTGTACACTCTCCCTCTTGCTTACAACCTCAGTCTATTGGTACAACAAAATGGGCGAGCAAAATCAGAGCTATTCAGCCGTACACTTTTGAGCTAGATGCCAGTTCAGACGAGGAAAACAAAGTCGTACGTGGGCCTATTTGTCTCCAAGTGGATGCATCAGAATGGAGTTGAGCAAGGAGCTTATGACTTGATGAATGTAGCGCCTATGTCACAATTGCAGGCTTTGTCCAACATTATTTCATCTGTACTTGAGTCACAACAAATAAGGCTAATGAACTACCCAGAAACATAATTTTAGCCTAAAACATTCTTTATGTTTTCCATCATGAGAAAAATGCCACAAAAACATGTTCAAAGCACAATTTTCATTGGAGTGGGTCTTAAATCATAGTTCCTCAGTAGGTCCATAACTCCCCGAGTGGGCTTGTTTCCAGAATGGAGTTTATATAGTAAACCACAATGTTGGATCAGAGCCATTGCAAAACCCTAAATCTGAAATTTGGGTGAACTGTCAGGTGTTTTTACATTTTTATTTTATTTTTGTATCAGTTTATGAATAAATGTAATCAAATTCATTGCTCTGGTGTGCAGGGCTTCCTCAGAGTGGCAGCTGGCAGGACCTGAAGGATCACATGCGTGAGGCTGGTGATGTGTGCTACGCTGACGTTTACAGAGATGGCACCGGGGTTGTAGAGTTTGTGCGCAAAGAGGACATGACCTATGCCGTTCGAAAGCTGGACAACACCAAATTCCGTTCGCATGAGGTATGTGTACTGATTTGATTGATTGCCTTGGATAACATGTCTTTGCTGTTTGAAGGTGAGTATTTTAAAGGAATGCCATTTTTTAAGCACAACCCAGTCCATATGTCCATCAGTATTTCCACCAGAAGCAGGAATGTTGTCTTTTCAATGTCAAGTTCTCTTGTGTCTGCCAGGGAGAGACCGCTTACATTCGTGTGAAATTAGACGGTCCCCGCAGCCCAAGTTATGGACGATCGCGCTCCCGCAGCCGTGGCAGTCGAAGCAGAAGCCGCAGTCGCAGCGCCAGCCGCAGTCGCAGCAATTCCCGTGGCCGGGGCAGAGGATCGCCCCACTACTCACCTCGTCACAGTCGTTCTCGTTCCCGTTCCTAAACTTTGCTGCCCTCAACATTTTGCCCTTATGATGTATTCCCTCCTGTTTTTATTTCCGAGTTTCTCCAGATGTCAGCTGTTGAGTTTCTCTTCTCTTGTCCTAATGTTGTGGTTGGTCTTGGTTTGTAGATGTACCCTCCTTTCTTTCTTCCTTCTTCTCTTGACCCTTCTCCTCCCCCAGTTTTTGTCCTTTTGGTTTTCCCCTCTTTCTGTCATCCTTGTGTTTTTCTTTTTTCTTTTTTTTTTTCTACAAAATTACAAACTGTGCTGTGATTAACTTCAAAAATGTTGAGGAGTAATGAGCTTTACTCAATGTTTTTGCAAGTTTTGAAAGTTTAAGTTTTTGTTCTGGGGTTTCTTTTTAGAGGCTTCTTTGTGGGTTGGGCAATTTTGACGTGGAGCCCAATGCTTAACTGTATTTTACCATTGTGTCTTCCTTTAGACATCTGAGGAGAAGGATTAAAGTGATTTGGAATAAAACCATTGTGGAACACATTTCATTTGTATGGTATGGATAGGACATCTAGGAGCAATCAGGTCGAGGCAATGGTATGCTTCATATTCCATAAATTAGACTTTTTGATAGGTTGTCATGTTATGCATGTCATTCAGTAAAGCCACATGTGTGCTGTACTTTGTAATGTAGGAAGCTTGTAACATGTCTCTTTGACATGTGAAAGTCATAAATCAAGTGTTGTAATGCAAATATAACACCTTTGTCATTGTAAAAAGCAGTCAAAACCACTTTTTTTGTCTGCAGTGGTTAAAAGTTTTTTTTTAAATTAAAGCAAGGGAGTTGGTTTTTTTTTCCATGATCTGACATGAGTGCGCAACATGGAAAGATGTAGGGCCAAAAATTTTGACATTTTATTCTAACAGTCTGCCTCTGATTTTCTTCCTGGTATTTCAAGGTTTTGATTGGAGGAGTGGCTCAGTGGATCCCAATCCTTGGAGCTGGATGAGTGGATCGATTAGGGAAGGGATAGGCAAGGATGGATTCTGGGAACGGGAGCAGTTTTCCAGGATTCAAATGATTTGATTACAGAACTAAGTAACAGGAGTCCCAGTTCAGCTTTCCCCCCCCTTCTCCGTTTAAGGCCTCCCTGCCTATCTTTTAAGTTTTTCAGTGATAATGGCTTTATTGCACAAGAAATCAGAGGACCAGGAAGTTGGATCAAAGGATGGAGTCGTAGATGCCTGGTATGAGGGAATTTTTAAAGATGGGAATTTGGGAGGGGGTATGTTGGGGATTAGCTTGTTTTTGTCTAATATTTTTTCCTCTTAGCATTTTTAATAAAATACTTTCAAACAAAAATGGCAGTGTGTATTTTTATTTTTGGTTATAGTGAAAATAATTGTTATATTTCATATGTTGGTGAATGGAAGAATTTTTTTTAATTAAAAAAAAAGAATAAAAGTAAAAAAGAATAACATAAAAGCTGGAGCAATCAAAGAAAATGAATATAAATAAGTTGAAGACAAGAAAGCGTATTTCCTGTCATGGACCGACTTGCTTCACATCATAACATCCTAGCTTGTAGCGAGATGCATTGTGGGATGAAATAAGATGCCGGCACACGGAAGCAGGGGAAAACGCTGGCGCCACACGGGGAGGCTGCGCTCCAGCCAGTGGGAAGCGAGCTTTAGGAAAAAGGGCGGAGAGATGCTGAAACGGAGCCAGCGTACATACATACATACTTATTGTGTAAATCTTTAAAAAGCAATTAGCCAAAGCAAAATTTCTAAACCTTCCCCACTTTCTGGAGGCTACATTTATTTTACTTTTACAAGAAGTGATTTCCGACCGGAAGCGTAAAGGTAAGATTTTTTTTTAATTGTGCGCGTGAACATATTCAGGTTTGAGTTTCCGACCCGGTTTAACGTTTTAATTCGTTGATACAACCGTCTTGGATTTGTGTTTGGCTTGAACGTGTGTTAGCTTTGGCCCTTAGATGCAGACGGGTTTTCCACCTTTATAGATATTTAGGTAATTTAACTCCACCTGTATCAAGTTTCGCGGCCAATCTATGCAGAGCTCAAGTCATGGGTTTGATAAACAAAGACAAAAATAAATGCTTCAGTTCTGCACTGGGAATAAAGGGAACACCAAAAAGAGCGTAGTTAATAACGCATCGTAATGAATTTAGGCCTTTAACCGTACCCATCAGCACCACGTGTACTGTCATTTTTGTATTTAGTGAGGCAGCTTTGAGTTAAGGTGCATTTATTGTTGTTTTTCCCAGCAGCAGACATCCTCAACAATGACTGACAGGAAGGCGGTGATCAAGAACGCTGACATGTCCGAGGAGATGCAGCAGGACGCCGTGGACTGTGCCACACAGGCCATGGAGAAATACAACATAGAGAAGGACATTGCTGCCTACATTAAGAAGGTGAGGCGGCAGGGATGGATACATAAGATACATTGTTCATTTTCAGCACATGTACAGGGAGATGCAGCTCCTATAATCATGACTGTGCCTTTCATTCAGTCAATCTCCCCCCATATTAATCTTCCACCCAGTGTGTTTTTATCATTTGTTTACTTGTTTGTTTTTATTATTTAAAGTTTTGAGCAGTTTAAGGGATGTCACAGATAGGTAGCACGAGCCCATAAAATTAATTGAAAATTGTTTTTTTTTTTTATATGTTCCTGTAGCAAGACTTATATGAAGAAAAGTATTTCTTTATTCAAATCATTGTGAATTAGGAGAGGATGGAAAAAATGCAGTTGGAAAAAGCTTGTGGGTGTGGTGTAGGTGCTACAACAGCAAACCACAAGCTCCCCATCGTCTTGTAGACAAATAGATCCACGTACGTCTTCCTTTTCCTCATCTGAGCTGGCATCTGGCTCCAATCCACAGCATGATAGCTCCAATATTGCAACAATATTTATTATAGGTTATAGGTTGGGGTTGTGAGGGGCTGTAAGCTAGCAGAAGAGTTTCTACACATATGGATGATGGGAAGTGGAGGTGGGCTTACTTCATTGCCTTGCAATAAAGTGCTCTATAACCGACAGTTGAAGGAGCTGCTCACAAGTGTGGTCTTGTGGCTTCACTAAGCTGTAAAGGTTAGAAACTACACTGAAGGATCTTAATTTTCACCCTTTTTTTGGTCCAGTTCCGGTATGTGATCCAACACATGTTATGTAAATATTGAAACATGTAAAAAATGAAAGTCCTCATTTTTGTGGTAGGCAGGCTTGTTCAGGTGAAGTTTAGGAGTTGTCGCAGTTTTTGTGTACTTGAAGCCACTCCATAAAACCTTCTAAAATAGTATTCTAGCGAAATGTATAATTCTACATTCACAAATTCATAACTAAAGGTTTGATTTACAATTTAAAATATGCAGTTAGTATAGTTAAGCCTGATTATTATAAGGTTAGGCGATATGGGCAAAAAATATCTGAATCTGACTTTTATTTTTACACCAAATATGATTTCAAATTGTAATCCTTTTTCTCCCCTCCCTTGTGGCCCATCGCACCTAAGTCACTGCAACAGGCTTTTCCCAACAACAATTGTTTGTCTGTTCCTGATTCACAACAGTTTGAATAAAAAACACACAGAAATGCTATTTTATGCTTCATTCTCTTTATATATGTCCTTTATCGTGAGAACGGGTCCACAAGAGCATGTTAAAAACACGATTTTCATTGGAGTGGGTCGGCAACATCTCCTTCGGAAGTTGGCTTGAGCACAAAGTGCAACTAAATTGAAGTTGTAGAAATGCTTGTGAAACAGCTTGGCAGGTGTTTCATGAGCTGATGCTAGCTTTAGCATCTCACAAAGAGATGCGCTCACCACTGTCTGTTTCAGACGTTGAAACAAATTTGTCATTCTCCTTCTTATGGTAGCAACAGCCGTCAAACAGATTTTGGTTTATTGCTCCAAATCTTAAGTCACAAATTGAACCAGTTCCAGCGACCTAAAGAAAATGTCATTTTAATGTCTGGGCATAGCGAGAAACAAGTGGGCTGACCTTCCTCTGAACAACAGAAGCCCAAGAAAGCAGAGTGCTGGGAAAATAAAACACCAGTTTTTCTAAAAATAAGTTTCTTAAACAGCAATATGAACTTATCAATTAAATCAGTTTATCGCTCAGCCCTACTCTATTATTTTAGTTTATTGCCCTGTCTGTTTGTGGCAGAATTGTGTTAGACTTGCACACTTGTTGTTATTTACCTGCAATTCATAAAAGTTTGGCTCCACTTCCGTGTAATTCTGCCACACAAAAACAGAATCTGCGGTCTGCGTGTGTTTATAAAGAAGTCGTTTGTTTATTTATTTATTTTTGCATTCATTTTGTGTTGAGTAATCCCCCCCCCAATTTGCCTAATTTCAGGAGTTTGACAAGAAGTACAACCCGACCTGGCACTGCATCGTCGGGAGAAACTTCGGCAGCTACGTCACCCACGAGACAAAGCATTTTATTTACTTCTACTTGGGCCAAGTAGCCATTTTGCTGTTTAAGTCTGGCTGAGGAGTCTTTGATGGGTATCAAAGGAGTCTCTGGACTCCCTGAGCCTCATTGAAAAAGCACTGGTGGCTGATGTCTCCCATACACTAATAACATGCCATAATGATGCAAAATCCGCCGTGCGCAGTTGCATGGACTATACAATGTTAAATATGTATGTTATAGTAAGTTTACTTTTCAAATAGTTGCCGTTTGATTGCAACTTTGATAGTTTGTGTTGATGCTGTTAAACTCTAGTTTGTAAAAGAATTTGGTGTGGCCCTTGATTGTAAAATAAAGAAAAGGAATGTGATGATGCATCTGCTTTACTTCATAAGTGGTAATTCCAGGTAGTGTTTTGAGATTTTGGTTTATTAAAGTAGTAAAATCATTCAGAACGCATTAGTTCCCTTTAAAGATTTAAGAAAACAACTGAACGGATTTAAAAAAAAAAAAAAAAAGTTGAGGCTCTTTTGTTTTCTTTGCTTGACTCTTGGAAGTTATTGCATTATGTAGATTTGCACACCTTTAAAAAAAAAGTTTTCATTTGGATTCTTTAAAAAAAATCTTGTAGTTGGAGGTTTTGAACTTTAGCAGTTCAGAGAAGATGTCGATAACAGACATGAAAAACAGTTTGGGGAAAAGAAGCACAAGCCGGTGCAAATATTTCCAGTATGTTTAGTTTGTTGACTCAAATACTCACTGTGAAGGACAATAGAGCAGTTTAAGCTCATGTACTCAGACCTGGTCTGTAACGTCTGTGCTGGAACCCTACAGACTGCTCACTGAGACTCACCTGCCTAAATTCCAGTTATCCTGTGTTACTGCATGTTTTAGGATGTGTACTGGCATTTGTGAAGCTTAAAGTAAATCCCTGTTGGAAAGGTGAATAATTTAAATTTTTAACATCCTTTTCTTTTCCCCCCAGTGTGTTGTTTATGGAGCAACTGAGTGTATATCTTGTAACAGTAATACCTGTAAGGCAGTGTTAAGAAATACATTTGCTGTTTAGTTGAGCAAAACTTACATTGCCTTTGTGTTTTGGGTTGTTGTTTATGATAAATTTCGTTGACGTTTCATCGCCTTTTCAGTGTAGATTTAGTTACCCATGCAGTGCCAGACCTCCTGGAAAGATGCTATTTACAGTCTGGATTTGTGAATAAACCTTTGCTTGTCCAAGCTTTTTTTTTGGGGGGGGTTTTATATCATTGATTTGGAAAGGTAGGACCCTCTGTTTCTAATGAAATGTGCTTAGTTGTTCAAATAAGAGGGTTCGGATCCGTGTGGCCGGAAAACGCCACACATTTCCGTCTGCCTTCATATTTTATTTCCACAATTTTACACTTTTGTCAGCCATGGGTGAAAGGTTTTGTCAAGAGAGCGTGGGCTGATTTTGCTCTTGAGGGACGTCTTCCTTCTAGCTGTATGTGATTCTTTTTTTTCGCAGCGTTTTCCTTTGGCATGTATTTTTGCTGCGTATGTCTAGGAGCCGTTCCAATGCTGTTCGATTTGCACAAAACGTGTGCCTGTTATTGCTCTCAATTGTAACCGGCTTAAATCCAATTGCACTCCATTCAGTAGGTTGCTACAGAACCAAAACACCTATATGCTCAATAAAACAAAACTACATTGGTAACTTATCACTCTGTGTTTTTTATTTTGTTCTTCCTAAACTAAACTGTTGAGGCTAGATGGTCGACAGGACTACATTTCAATATATTTGAATAAAATAACACAATTTCCTTTGATTCTGGATAAATATATATTTTCTTCTTTCAAACAGTATTAAAAAACATTATTTGGTTCAATTTTGAGCACTATGTGAACTAATAAGTTTTCATTCATTCATTCCTTTTCCAATCCGCTTTATCCCTTTCGGGGTCACGGGGTTGCCGGAGCCTAACCCGGCTACTCATGGGCGAAGGCAGGGTACATCCCTGGACTGGTTGCCAGTCTGTCGCAGGGGCCACAATCACACACCCATGCACACTCACATTCACACCTAGGGACAATTTAGAGTAACCAATTAGTAACCAAGCATGTTTTTGGACGGTGGGAGGAAGCCGGAGTACCTGGAGAAAACCCACGCATGCACGGGGAGAACATGCAAACTCCACACAGGAAGGTCCCCCAGCCAGGACTTGAACCGGGAACCTTCTTGCTGTGAGGCAGGAGCGCTAACCCCCTAATAAGTTTTATTTTTAATATTTTGCAAGTGTCTTGCTTAAGTGGCTTAAGTCACCTTGCTGTTGCATCAAAACTCAATTAAAATACCTAGATTTAAAATTAAACTTAAAGTATCAATTGTGCCATAAATGAATTTTAATCAAGAGTTGGAAATTCAAAAACTGTATTTTTGTTGTTTTTGCTTCTTTTAAGTTAAGTGTAACTCATTTCAATCAATCTCTGATCAAATCAGAGTATGAATTATTAAAACTTTGCTTGTTGTAGGCCTATTATAGCACAAATATTCAGTATGTTATTGCTAACTTTAGCCTCTTAAGAATTATTCACATTTTTAAACTTTTAACTTGCAAATATTAGACCAATATTCTTTTTTTTTCAACATTAGCTGCAACATATTTCAGTTTTAAAATTAAAGGCTTGTCAACATTAGTAAAAACTGGTGAAAGTGATTCCTGTATTTCACCATATGCATTTAAATTGTTGTTTATGATGCATTTATGATTCCCCCCACAATGGGACTACTTTATATTCTGTCAATCATTTATAATCTCACATTTTACTGTTTTTTTTTCATTTCAGCTCATTTATAATATTGAACTATGATATTTATGACATTGTTGCAATATAAATGTAATTTGTTAAACCTTTGAGACTGTATTTCTCCTTTACATGTCTAAAAACAAATTTATGGTCAAACTTAAAGTGGCTCTAGCTCTGTTTCTCCAAACACAAACATTTAATAATTCATTTTTGATAAATTGTAGATTTAGATATGCTGAATTCCTATTTGCTTTCAAGTATTTACTGAGAAAAAATATACAGAAACTAAACCACCAAAAAATCACTTCAAAGACCCTAAACATGTAATTAAGAAACATTGTGTGCTTGATGGAAATAAATGTCCATGACAACATCTGTGTCAGAAAAGTGACTGTTTCTGTCACAAAGCTTTCTGGCAAAGTGCTGTTTACCCATATGGCTCAAATGTTCAGCTGAGCGTCACTCATTTACATAAGCAACTAATTCTTCATTCAGACCATTAACTTGATTAATTTACTCTTATGCATGTTCTATAAATAATTAATTTAGATGCTTAAAATCACATTTACATTTCTTTGTAATTCATTTGAAGACATCAGACTAAAGGTTTTTATGTTTTTTGTTCACCTTGCACAAGATGTGAGGAAAAGTGGTTTTAATAGTTAATGAAGTGATACCAGAAATTGGAGGGCTAGTATTTTTGGAATAGAAATCTTTGTTCAAACAACACTGGTCTGCAAACAGGCAGTTTTAAAAAAGTTTTTGTTCAGTGTGATTCTAAAAGATGGAGAATGTGCTGACTGGTTAAGACCACAAGGTTGCCAGATCTGACAATTCTCAGCCTAACTAGTTGGGAATTTGGAATGTCCAGCTATAATTTGAACTAAACAGTTCAAATCATAACCTCCACCAGGAATACATAAATAATGGGTTGTGCAGAAGTAAATAAAAAAAGAAATAAAAAAGCCTCTAAAAAATGCCAGCATAGATTAACTTTCAAACAGATAAATCAACTTGTATGTCATAAAGATTACATTGAAAAAAATTTGGCTGGAGAAAACAAAGTAGGTACAAAATATATATTATTTATTAGACTTTTACCTGTAATGCTCTAATTAATTAATTAATATATATATATATAGGATGGAAGGTTGGCACCAGTGTTTGGCAGTGGAGCCACCATCAGTGTGTGAATGGGTGATCTGGCCCGTGACTGTGAAGCCCTTTGGGATACGTCATACGGCATTTACCATTTATATATATGCAGATAAAGATTTTAAGTCGAAATCAAACTTGAATTAGCTCCAACTTTAGTACAAGCTCAGAGTCCAAAGCACATCTCTGGGGATTTTAATCTGATGATTGCTTATGACCCAGTCAATGTCTGCCCTATTTTTATCTCCAGCTGACCCAAACAGGAGAAAACATATATTTATATCCAAAGTAAATAAAGATGGAACAGCGTGTTCCCTTAAAATTTTCTTAAGATTTCTCAGTACAAATGACTGTACTCCACGCTTACATCTTGAATCATCTGACTAGAGGAGGAAGCTAATAGCTTTATTTTCCGTGTGACTGCTGCGGTTCTGGTACATCTTGGTGTATTGGTACTTCAAAACCTTTTGTTTTGTAGACTGCAATTCTGTCTGGCAGCAAAGGCAATTTCTCAAGTCCTTCCGCTTGTCTCACAATTTGAGGCGGAGCTAGTTCACTCATCAGTTTGCGCTTCCACTAATATGAGAAATGAATTCAAGAACTGACAGAACCAGACAAATTACTAAAGCATCATTTAAATGCAGATTATTCAGACCACATGAAGTAAGTTACTAAATTGAGTTACCTGAAGGATTGCTCCTTAAAGTTTTCTTTGAAATATTCGGCCTCTTTGGCATCTTTGAAGAGCAAAGAAAAGAAAATGCAACGCAGTTATACACAAAGGTCAAACTGGAATGTATCAAATGTATGTCTGCTGTTTTTTCCACTTGTTTTCCCATTAGCACCTTCTCCCCCACCAAACCTACCTGCTTATCTTTCTGAGCCTCTGGCTGCTTTCATCCATCATCCCACCCACAGCTGTAATTTACAGTCAGAGTACATTCACATTTAGGCTGCACTGACAATTTGCTGGCTTATCAAACTAAACCTCATTGTTTCAAATGTTGAGATTAAGCAGCCTCAAGTGAGTTTTCTGCGGCTGGTTTAAATATTAAGTTTAATAATTTAAAGGATTAGTTTTCTGAGCTGTGAGCAGAAAAGTTTTAATCAAAAATGAACTGATCCCACAGTGGCTTTACTGTTTTTCCACTAGAAGTGAGACTGTCTTTCTTGTGGCATGAAAGGAGGTGCAAATCCACCTAAATCCCATAGTGAGTTGAAAAAGACATTCTGTTTCTTATCCCCGTCATTCTCTTGGCTTCTGTTTTGTATGCATTGATTTGGTGGCTTTTTCGTGCAAATACCTTACAGACTGTAAGATGAGCAGTGGGTGGATTCAGCACCTCCATCAAAGGAAGCAAATGAGTCATGCACTAACACCAGATATTGTTTTGAATATGAGAAAAAAGATTGCACATGGTACATTAATATGTGCATATGCATATGTGTCAACTGTGAAGGCATCACTGCAGGAAATGCTTTCCACACTAATGTGGCACTTCTCATTAAAACATTCACAGCACAAATTCCAAACATAAAAAAAAATAACAAAGAACGTGAAAAACATTAAAAAGGAAAAGAAAACTACCAGCACTAAATGCAATGAAGTGAAATGCAACCGTCCATCCTCTATACTGTCCTGTGGTAATAAATACGATAATGCTGAAAAATAAAGTCAAATAACAATCAATCACACAGATTAAAATCCGATTATAAAAATCAACAAGAATCAATTGAGGATTTGAAAATGAAGTAAAATAAGTAATTTGATCAGATATATAAAACTTTACATCAGCTGGAAGCTCTCTGGGAGGTCTTTCCACAGAACGAGTCCACAACACAAGGTCATGGTTCTTACTGTAGGAACATTTAGCGAATAAACTGAGGACCTGAGAGCTCTGGTAAGGTAAAAAAAAAAAAAAAAAAATCTGAAAGATTTAAAAACTAATGAAAGAATCCTAAAATCAACTCATTTGTGAAGTATTATTAGAAGTATTTTGTTATGACAAAAGGGTTGTGAGGAACAGAGATAGTCACTTTAACAAATTTCTGCATTGTGACCACAGGAGGGCAGCCTCACTCTTTTTCCCCTTTTACTGACTTGTCCATTTGAATGTAAGCTTGCTTATATTATGGTTAAAATCAAACTATGGATGAGAATAAATTCTTAAGCGATTTAGAGTGATAATATAGACAGAGCTCCATTAAGGCTTTTCTTTATGTGGACGGACATTACTGTAATTTTTGGACAAACTTGATGAAAACGGGTTAAAACTGGGGTAGCTTTTCATGTAATTCTGAGTAGAGGAGCTTGGACAGAAACACCTGCGAAGATAACAGTATAAAGAAAGTTGACACTATTTGCTGTATTTCAGTTTATTTACAATGTAAAGAGCATATTCAGAGTACTGAAGAGCTCTTTTCAAGAGGAAGGGACTTCCTCCTCACTTAAATCAGGAGGAAAAACGACTGCAAAGTTTTGCTTCCTCATAACTTCATCTGTTTGCTGTGAGGCTCACAGACAGTCTGTTCTTTGTCCTTGCGTAGATCAACTAAAGGTGATCTGGTCCATAAATGATTATGCCCGGTCTGCTTTGCTGCTCCTGAAAGCAGTTTGTTCTAATGGTTTCCTCCGAATGGATGGCAGCCATGAAAGTTTGCATTGCATTGCAGGAAGTTGCTGAAGCAGTCAACCCCACACGGTTTCAGTCAGGTGTGTTATCGCTCATATGCCATTAGCTCCATTAAATGGAGCCATTCTGAAAATGAGAAAGGTGGACCTCGGGGAGGAGTAATTCGAGTGATTCTATAGGCATGGTCGCTTTTAAGTAAACAGATCAGAAAGAACTTCCACAGGTCCCCAGAGTTTTTGGAATCATAAATAAAAAGCATAAATGGCAAAGTTGCTTTAAACATGCTCTCACATTTCCTTTTCTCAGCAAACATCCTGCATGACTAAGAAAGGAGCAGGTTAAAGGTTGAAAGGCTTTTTTTATTATCTGACTGGGAACTCATTAAAATAGATTTAGTCCTGGTCACACCCAACTTCATGGTTTAAACCGAGATTGAAAATGGCGACTCCATGTTTCTGCGTTTTGCAGTGGTGTCAGCCAGCCCTACAGGCGTCAGAATAACCTCTTTTCTACTGACCTAAAGTCACCAGTCCAACCACAAGCTATCTTATCTGAAACCAAACCCTTTATGGACCATCACCTCGTAATCCGATCTTTTACTACCATTGCTGTGCGCTGCTGCCAAGGATAAGGTAATCAACTTATCGTGAAGACATGATTTATAAAACTTGCATCCAATAATATGGGCTACTGAGATCTTTCTTTTTCCTATCTCCAAAAAGTGACCTTTTTTTTCAAGAACTTTTACTTACAAAAATCTACACCTGCATGTCTGTGACTCTTCTTGATTTAGAAGACCACCTCTGTTTCAGTCTGAAGTCTGAGGTCTGTCCATCCCAGCAGAAAGAAGCATTGTTTCTGTGCTTTCTTGCCTTATCTCAGTTCATATCCCAACACTGCAGGCGTGTGATGTTGGGCAACGGAGCAATAAAGGAGGGCAACACTTTACAATGGGAATACAAAACGGCGGCACTGAATCCCCACTCGCGCATTTGAGTTGGAGGAAAACCGATGACATTTCCAATAAATTCTTCTGTCTTTCATCATTGCATCATTTAAAAATCCTGTAAAAGGGATTAGGTATAAAGACTGAACTGAGAATCAGCATTTAAAAGAAGCAAACATAAAGAAAAACCTTTAGAAAAATACCGTATAGTGCAACTATATGTTAGTCCAAGGTCAGTTTTGGAAGTAGATGTTGTGCCTAAAGCTTGTGTCCTCTGAACTGTTTCTGATTATCAGCCATATTTTTGATCTTTGACTTATTTTTTTTTACTTGCATTTGATGCAGAGATCTTGTTGCTGCTAATATTTTTGCAACTGACATTTTTTTTTATTTAAAATGTGTGCATTTCAGGTTAAGTTTCATTTTCCATAGCATAAGCTTGTTTAACAGGTGTCATTTTTGCTGCTTAGTATAAAATGCTGCATAAAAGAAGAAGACATTCCAGGCTGAGTTTATTGGGCAGGTGTAATCGCAGGTAAATTTACTCTGGCTTCCAGCGAGGTGGTGCGGGTCAGATAGTGAAGTGATGG
This sequence comes from Adrianichthys oophorus, assembly GCA_036245035.1. Classification (NCBI taxonomy): domain Eukaryota; kingdom Metazoa; phylum Chordata; class Actinopteri; order Beloniformes; family Adrianichthyidae; genus Adrianichthys; species Adrianichthys oophorus. Next base: position 9,851,819 of record BSAI01000072.1, on the reverse strand, counting down.
GGTTTAGATTGCCCTGACACCACTTTAACCCTGTAATAAAAGTGACTTCATGTGATTGCGGTTGGATCTTGCTGGCTTTTGACTCAAGGTCTGTTTGAAGACAATGCAAGAACCAGCGGACATGAAGAGGCATGTGCTGTGTGTGTGTTTGTGTGCACATGTTGGTGGGAGTGTTTGAAGATGCCACGCAGGGGGTTGGCGATGGAGGTCAAGGAGGTCAAGGGATGAGGAAGTCACACAGGTAGGGGACACTGATGCAGGTGGTGGGACTGTGCACTCACCATGTCTCAATCTGCAAACTAACCCTGCATGACTGGTCTTTGGCAACGGCTAATGGCCCCCAATTACAGTTCCTCTGTCCTTCAGAAAGCAGCCAGTGTGCCGTGACCTTTTGAAACGAGTCTTCCTCACGACTGCAAAGCAACAGTTTAAATGTTTTGAGGGCGATGCAACACCATTTGGAAAAAATGACAGGTTTGATTTCCAGGTTTTTGTATTGTTTCCAGATGATGCAACAGGGTGAGCAGACGGTTTTTTGTTTGCGACTCCTCGCAAAGCCATCGCAAATGTGAGGGTGGGAAAGGAGCAGGGAGAGGGCCCGAGGTGGAGAGGTCAAACTGATGTTTCACTATGATGCCAGTGAGGGACATTTTTTCCAACAGGATGCCTCCTGTGGTCAGGGTTAATGTGCTGTTCCTGGGACAGAGATGTGCGGATGAATTAATTTTAGGGATGAGCAGAGGACCGTGGAGACAGAGGGCCAGAGTCCACCAGCAGCGGGGTGGTGAGCGGGGGCAGACCTGGAAAATGAGGCTGTGGCTAAAGGTCTTGAACACAACTCAGAACTGAAGTTTCTTCAATGTAACTGTGAAAGAAAACGGTGAAAATGTATCAACTATTGCTCTTGAGACCAAAAATACCCATAAACATAATAATAAAATATTATTTGATAAATTCTGCTGCTAGATGTAACCACTGTTCTTTAATTTAAATTGAGTTAACTGTCCTGTAGCATCTAAGGGAAAAAAAAAAACAATGATATACACATGTATGCATGTTAATAGTTTGAGTCTGCAACTGTATTACTGGGCAAAAAGTTTCCAAAATATGTGTTTTACACTATAAATCTTTTATCAATTTTTAAAATCTTTTCTGCTCAAAGATCTGTGTGGGTTGGTACTTTAAAGACAGTGGTCTTTTGTGTATTTTTTGCAACTTTTGTATTATTTTCAACATTATAACTGGTATGGATGCCTTTTTAATTTTTTTAATTTTACGTTTTACTAATTTTTTTATTCATTTTTTTGTGCAAAGTTTTTTTTATGGTGCTAATATTTGGACCTCAAACTTGTAGTAAAATTCTAAATTCTATTCTATTCTTAGGTTTGAAATGTTGCTTATCTATTCGTTGTTGTTTTTTGTTCCGCTACCACCAAACGTGAAGTAAAGTTCTGCATGAGGAAGGAGAACTGTCAGTGACTTAAGCAATCACAGAGTGACAAGACAGACTCCACGGTCGGGTGAGTGTGAAGCTTTTCTCTTTACTCATGAAATAATAGATAACCCAGGTTTCACATTATGTGGCGCGGATCCAGGCTTAATGTGAAAAAGCTGGCTTAAATAAGCAAAATTAATTTAGAGCTGTGCCTGTGAGACATTTCATGTCAGAGTTCATGTTTACAGTAAAAACTGGTTTCAGTAGTGATGGAAACGCGGAGCTTATCATTGCAAGGTGACCGCTACGATCATAGATGAAGCTGGCATGTTTGCACATCAGGGAGGGGGGACTGTGATCATCAGTTTTGCAGTACAACATCCAGGTGTAAATACTTTAATACTTTAATACCTTAATGCTAGTCCTAAAAGTCTGTTGTTTCCAGGCTTCTACAGCACGAGGGACTCTCTAAACTGTGATTCTTTTAAACTCCTTCACAGTGAAGCCACATTGATCTCTGTATAAAAGGGAAATGTGCTGATGCCTCTAACTTTCAGTTACTCATTAACTGTTAACAAAAAAAGAAATAAAAAGAGCTTATAGACTTAGATAATCTGCTAGTGCACCTGACAGACAAGGCAAGTAAATTGCTGACAGAAAAAAAAAATATTTGACACTAAAGGTCATGGTTGCTACTGTCACATTTTTGTGGTATCACGCAGTTTATGGCCAAAAAGTGTTGCTCACTCCTTATGAAAAAAACAACAATTAACATTTCAAATCTAACTTTATGGATTTAGGTTTACTTTCCATATTTAGCTGTTGGCAGGGTTTATTGCTTAAAAAAAGGAAAAAAAGAAAATTACACATAAAGGCCATGCCAATTAGAAAATAAATGCAGATTGGTTTTCAGCGTTCATGTTCAAGGCCTAGAAGAATTTTATTGACTGAATGTCTCACAAAGATGATTGAGCTTCTTGTATTTTGTTCTTCTTGCCAAGATGGAAGAACATAGAAGAGCTTTTGACAAAAGACTGACGTTTCTGTGCACATTATGAGCAGGACACTCAATAAATATCACAACAAAACTAATATTCATACATTTCTTTGTAGAAAATACAGTCAAAGCAGTCGGGAGCAATAATTTAGGTGGAATATTTAAGCTAAAAAGTGTGGAAACGGTTTCAACTGACCAAGAAAGTATTGCTCTTCCAAGAAACTTTGAACTTATTGGAAAATCAAGGGGAATATTTTTAAAATATTCTTTCCAACATGTCAAATTTCTTTTTATTTTAACTTAACCATTATTCATTTTACTAATTTAGTTTAGTCTAAACTAATGGTTTCGGGAAAACCTTGTTTTCTAACCAAACAATATTTATTTTTTAATCAGAATGTAAAGTGACTTGAACTTTAATCAACTAAAATGTTATATTAAGTAAATTCACAACTTTGTAAATCTGTATTGGCTAAGTCTTTGGACAATGTTATGCTTTCCAATAAAAAGATACCTTTATTTTGGTTTCACTGCTTGATCAGATCTCTGTTATTGCTTCTTGCAGCATTAGTTTAACACAAGAAAAGTCTGAATTGCTTCAAATTGAGTCTTTAAACTAAGATAGATTATTTTTCACAGAAAGTTAGTGATTACTTTTGTTTTGCCTTTTGATTAAAAAGTATTTATTCCTTCTGGAAAAGGTTAGTCACTATTGACTCCATCACAAACAGTTCAGTCAGTACTATATGAGCACCTGAATAGATTAAGGTGGAAAATGTCAATGTTTCTTGCACTCAGGATGAAAAAATCTGACTTACTTTAACAAACTGGTAAGATAAGAAAGAATTGAATAAAAAAACACAGACACCAGCAGATTTTTGGACCTTTTTGAGTTTTGTTTAGGTTTTTGATCTTTGGGATTTCAGTCAGCAAGTTTGCTACTCTTGTGTTACAGTGGCGATTGAAAGTTTGGGCACCCCAGGTAAAATGTTACCTATCATTGTGCATAAAGAACCCCAGGAAAGATGGAAAAATCTTCTAAAAGCATCAGTTTACAGATATGACATTCTAAATTTTAAAAAAATTAGGCTTTGTTTTCATCATTTACCTTTTCAAAATAAGAGAAAACAAAATAACGGTGTGTGCAAAAGTTTGGGCACCCTGCAGAGTTAGTATATTGTACTTTTGCACACGCTATTATTTGGTTTTCTGTTATTTTGAAAAGGGTAAATGATGGAAAAAAGGCTTTTTTTCTTTACATTTTAAAAGAATGTCTCATCTGTAAACTGATGCTTTTAGAAGATTTTTCCATCTTTCCTTGGGTTCTTTATGCACAATAGGCTAACAGTTTACCTGGGGTGCCCAAACTTTCCATTGCAACAAAATGTATCTTAGAAGATTTGTATTGTTAAAAAAAAACTATAAAATGTTAAATCAAAGTTTTATCTCAGAGAAAAACAGACTCTGTATTCAAATTTGATGAAAACTGGTAGATGTTTATTATAGTTGAGCCCCAATATAAAGCAATCGGCACACAACTTAAATTTCAAAACAATATAAAAGTAACAAATGAACTCTCAAGTGAGATTATGTTTCACATCAGCATATGGTAAGTTTGAAGTTGTGTGCATGGCTGAAAAAGTGTGCAGATAGCTTTATGTGGCAGTGGCACAGATAAAAAATAAAAAAAAAACGTCATCAACCTCAAAACAGGTTAGTGTGTTTGCTTACCTCACCCGGGTTTTGTGACTAATTAATTATTTTTCATAACTGATTTTTTTATGGATTTACTCTTAAAAAATAGTAAGCATGAATTGAATTTAAAAATTTTGTTATCACATACTGCCCTGCGATAGACTGGCAATCTGTCCAAAGTGTAGTCCGCCTTTTCCCAACAGTAGCTGGGATTGGCTCCAGCAACCCTGTGACCCCAAAAAGGTCTTTGCAAAATGGATGGATATCACACACTAAACAAACAGTCTTCAATCAATTTTCTAAGCCCATGCAATCCCTTTAGGGATCCTGGGGTTGCTGGAGCCTAGCCCAGTTAATTTTGAAAGAAGGCAGGGAACAATCTGGTTCCCTAGTCCATGGCAGAGTGTCTTGATTTATTTATTTATTTTTAACACTGGCTAGTGGTGTTTGAATTTTAATTTAAAAACAATATATGTGAAAACCCTTTTGAATTTATAAAAAAAAAAGCTGTAAAATTATTGTTTTCATACTTATAAACAAAACCAGCTTCAAACATGAACATTCCCACGTGTAAGCTGCTGAAAACTTGTGCATGTAAGTCACATTTGCTCTACTTTCTTCTACCTGCACAGTGAAAATCTTGTCATGCAGTAAAGAAAACTTGTGTTCACAAGCAGACTCATCCTTAGCTCAATGACGTGACTCTGGTTCTTAAAGATTTTCTCTCTTTGGATAGCGCTGGGATGGATTTCATCCAGGAGAGTGTAAATATCTGATAACAGCATTCCATGCCTGTTTTCAAACGGACTGCTGAGAGGAGGGACGTCTTATCGGGCCATTGTTCGTCACTAGCTCTTCCTTGTAGGAGTAAGTTTGACTTCCCGCTGACAGATTGCTGCAGGTAACGGCTCACATCTGATTCAGTCAGAGTTATTTCCTCGGCAGATTTATTATGCCAGGACGCACCCTCCATAGAGCTGGCACATTTTGTCTGATCAAATAAGGTCAGAGGTGATTCTGGGGTTGCGTGTCTGTCATTGTTTTAACACCGTATTCCTTGGATCCACACTGTCATATGAGTGCAAAACATTAGATTTCAATTTAAGACGATCTATTCAGATTTCTGCCAGAGTGGAAACAGCTGTTCCTGAAAATGTCCCTCGTGGCTGTTTCCCCATCATTCACTAGGGGACAGCAGTGAGCTCAATCACGCCCTGAAGCCATGCTTCAGCCCTCAATACAAAGACAAAGATGTGCTGTGCTTTCAGCATCAAGCGATGTAAAATAAACTACTGGTATGGAACTGGCAGGCTCTAAAGCAGCTTTTGGATTGGCTTTAGAGTCATGCAAATATACCTGATGTAAACCAGCCCATCAATCATTGATAAATAACTAAGGAATAATAAATACTGTACCTGTGTGCAGGAGCCACCAACTTAGTAGTATGCACAAACATTTGGGTACAGTTGTGCTTGCAGGAAGAAATGTGGGATGATGGAAAAATATTAACTTTTTGTTTGTTGAGTCTTCAGACCTTCAGAGGCTTGAATGCATTCATCCAACAACTGAACATGTGTGTGTTGCTGTTCCATTGCAGGTTCTAGTTTTGGGTCTCAGTGTTTCCTGCAGAGGCTTTTGGTTCAGAGTAATCAAAGCAATCGAGGTGCTCAAAGTATAGATATACTTTTTAAACATATTGATGCATAGAGAACAATATGCTTAAAAAGTAAAAGAAGCTTTATCCACCTCATTGCCACAAGTGATGTTTAAAATGAACTGTCAGCAGCTATCATCGGTCCATAATGTTGTCAGCTAAGTTCAATGAGATGATCACACTTTTTCCTCGGTCAATCTGAGAGCTAGCAGGTTGTTACATCTTTGGACAAAGTGGCTGTTGCTGCGATTCCTGTGTCAATATTTGACCAGCAGCAAAAAGGAACAGCCGCAGCTGAAAGGAGGACAGCAGCCGCACAAATACACACAAAATATTCAATTTTGGCTTTTCTAGACATGGCAATATTTGCAGCTGCTCCAACCGTCACTATAAATATTGAGATCTATTTTTTTTCCTGATTATTTCATTGATATTCAATAACAAATGTCCACCAACATGTGACACACCCTTAATTGTGCCCAGATTAAAATACAGTAAACAGAACATACCTGTTTCATACTTCATTAAACTTAAGGAAGTTGGTGCTGCACTATTTTTCATTCCACTTCAATGTCCAAATGTAAGCCCGCTGCTCAATCAAACATTATTGACTTAAGTTTATGTTTCATTTATAACAAACTTTTGTTGAAACTTTTCTGCGCATGCTTCCTGAGGACATTTGGACAGGAATAGTGTAGATGAGCTAGATTGTTGTTTAACAACCCACTGCAACAAAAATTGTGTTTTTAACATGTTCTTGTGGCGTTTTTCTGATGATAGGGGACATATATATATATTAAGCATCTGAGTATTTATTTATTCAAATCTTTTGAATTAGGAGCAAACAAAAGAATGCAGTTGCAAAAAAGCTTGTAGCAGTGACGTTGGTGCTACAACCCTGATGCATCAGCTTGTAGATGTTCATTCATTCATTTTCCAATCCGCTTTATCCCTTTCGGGGTCACGGGGTTGCCGGAGCCTAACCCGGCTACTCATGGGCGAAGGCAGGGTACACCCCTGGACTGGTCGCCAGTCTGTCGCAGGGGCCACAATCACACCTAGGGACAATTTAGAGTAACCAATTAACCTATGAAGCATGTTTTTGGACAGTGGGAGGAAGCCGGAGTACCCAGAGAAAACTCACGCATGCACGGGGAGAACATGGAAACTCCACACAGAAAGGTCCCCCAGCCAGGACTTGAACCGGGAACCTTCTTGCTGTGAGGCAGGAGCGCTAACCACTGCGCCACCGTGCAGCCGCTTGTAGATGTTATGAGGGGTTATGAGGGAGCTAGCGGCAGAGAGTGCAAACAAAGGCTTGATGGGAAATGGGGGCTGGCATCCTCAGCGCCAAAAGTCCCACCCACAACTTAGAGGCAAATTCCAAATGAAGTAGTGCCGCTCTGCAGTCCTGGAAAACCACAAAGGTTTTCTGATTTTGGCTAAAAAATGGCATAATTATAGTTAAAAGACCACTGGGAATACTTGTAAATCAGATCAGAGGATGATTGGAGTGGGACTTTATTAATTAATGTAGACCAATTGTTACGGCCCCAGCTGTATTTAGATTAATTTCTCTTTGTGTCCTGTATTGTGTTTTTATTTTTAGTGTCAGAGTGGGACCTCTGTGTTTTTGTGGATCTTTGTGTGTCTCTGTTTTGTTTCAGGTGTGGTGCTGAAGGGGTGTCGCCTCCACTAGACCCAAACTGATGGAGTCAGCCTTAAAATCACTGTGATGACCTCCGGCTGGCGAGAAGGGAACCTTGCTGCAACCAGTCTCCACTCCAGCTTGGTGCTGTTCCTCACTTGTTATGTAGTCTGTGTTGCACTTTGAAGTTCTGTGTAGTTTTGTGTTCAGGTCTTTAGTTTGTTTATTTGTGTTTTAAAATGAAACTGTGGGGTTGAACTGCCATTTTCTTTAGTACACATTTTCTCCTGTTTGTGTTAGACTAGGGAGGTTATTGTTTTGTCTTTGTTTTCCCTTTTCTTTCATTTACATGTAAGAAGATTTCTGTGTTCAGACAGGTGGGGTTTTGTTTGTTATTTTGGCCTTGGTTCACCCTGAAGCCCTTTGCTTCACTTTTAAGTTATTGTTGGTTGTTTATTGTTTTTGTGTATATAAATGTGTAACTTCTTATATGGAGACAATCTTTTGGTTGTTGTTTTTTTTTTATTTTGTCATCATACATTTATATTACTTTACCTTCATGTTGTGCTCCACCCCTAGACAAAAAGGGGTGTAACACTAATGCAAACTGAAAAGAAAACCGCCCTCAAATACATGGCATTGCTTGAAAACATAAACTAGAACTATAAAATATCATCATACAGTATTTGGAGTTCATTTTCTTGTTATTTTCTGTCTATGAGCTGTGCGCTTACAAGGTAACATTCTGACATCTTGCAACTGCACGCTAACCCTAATCAGATAACCAACTTTTACTAATTATAAAAATTGAAATGTAAAATCCACTAGAGGCCTGCTATGTCCCTTATTAGTATATTGTACCTCAAAAAGTCGTTTGTATTGTCCAGATAGGACCCAGTTTCAGACATGGTGCAGAAGTCCTGGCATGCCCCAGACTGCTAAACTACCACCCCCGTGCTTAACAATTGTCACAAAGTTTTTCTTTTTGGTTATAGCTGTGCCAGCATACAAATGCAAAAAGTTCACTGTTGTGTCAGCAGTGTTTTTTGTTGTTCTTTTATTACTTCTTGGATGGTTAGCTGTTTTTTTCTCTTTCGATGTCAGTTAACAGGCTTTTTCCATTTTATTTCAGTTTTTCTTTTCTTTACTTTTTTGCATTCTTCTTAAAATAAAAAAAAACGAGTACAGTTTGAGTACATCACTGACTACACAAATGTGGAATCATTTAGTTCTGGATGTGACAATCAAGGCTAAAGCTAAAATTTAAACGCTAGTGAGCATAACTCTTAAGATCGTCAGTCATTTCTAAGTGATTTGATGGCTCTCACACATCGACTTTGAAGACTTTTAAGAAAATAGTGTTTTGGTAAAAATACTGCAGCAATGCAAACTTAAAGCATCTTTAACCTCTCTGCTCATCTAGATCCTGTATGTTGTCGTTTCCACGGGTCAAAACTGAACACGGAGAAGCTGCATTCAGCTTCTATGCTCCGCAGATCTGGAACAGACAGAAAGCCTTAGATCAGCTGAAACACACAGTGTATTTAAACCATTAGTGATTTGATTGTGTTCAAAAGTTTACATCCACACAGTTTATCAGTGCTTGTTTTAAATTCAGTTCTTTTTCATTTTCTTTAAATTTAATTTTAACGATCACATCTTAACAATTTCTTTTGATTGTTTCTTTTAGTGTTTTGTGTAAAACTCTTAGAATTGTCTTTGTATGTGAAATGTGCTATACCAACAACCTTGCTTTGCCTTTAAAAAGAGTCCAAATTTTAAAAATAGGCTTTCCATATGCACTCAAAAAATAATTCCTTAGATTTACTTAAAAACCTGAAGTCAACCGATTGCATGCAACCACATTGAGTAATTGTTGTAAGGAATGCTTATGTAGTTTTAACTTTGCGTGCTTCAGGATCTATCTAGATGGGTTAAATATATGCAAGCTAATTTCATTACACAGTTAGTACTCAACCTTTCTGAATATAGAATACATAACTGCATTGTGTAATCCCTTATATTAATATATTTCATTTTAATCACTCTTTAAATTTAAGAATTTGCCTCAATAACCTTAATTCAAAAATATTAAACACTTTGTATTAATTAACATTACATTAAACTTAGATCACCTTTTGCATAATATTATGGATAATGTCCATTCATTTTTACTCAGGAATGTTGGGTCAAGCGGTTGCATGCAACTGCATTAAGAAACGCCTACAAAATCAAACCAAGTTTCCCAGAAGTGAACTAAAAACATCACCAGGAATCACATTAAACATTTTGCATTTAATAAACAGTAATTTTAAAACATTGCACTTATGCGAAAATTAAAATCCATGAATTTTAACGTGACTTTGCATCACAACAAAAAGCATACACTGAGTCATATTCACTGAATAAATATTGTATTTGGTTATTTTTTTAGGGTGCGTTGCTGTGCAGCTACAAGTTGCTTCGCTGAAGCCCGGAAATCATTCAGGCAGTCCAGATTAGAGGCAGTTTTACAGTTTACTGCTCTGGAGTTTTGTTGGTTTGACAATACATTTTTGCTGAGAGTGGACAAATGTGTTCTTTTTGTGTCTTTGGGTGAGCTCTTTAAAATGCATTGAAATTTATTTGATTTGAGGTCAAGAGGTGATTCTAAACAGCAGCTGTAATGGAAAACATCTTCACAAATATCACTCATTGCATTAAAGTAGGTCACGCGTTGGGGTGGAAATCCTTTCAATTTATTCACTTTATTTAGTTACAAATAATTAAGAGAAGACGAATACAAAAAGTTTGGAACCACCACGTTGACTTAAAAGAAAAAAATATATATAACTGAAAGAAATCATAATTGTGTCCAAAAATGAAGAGAAAAATACGAATTTTTAAACTATGACAGAACATAAAGCTTCAAACGTTTGTCTGTTGTGTTTTCATGATCAAAAATGTGTGATGGATGTTGAGACGTAACCAAACAACAATCAGACAGAGAGTTTGTCGTGCTGTGACTAACTGCTGAACCTCAAAGCCTCTCTAATTTGATTTGATTTAGCAAAATAAAAGAAGAAGAAAAGCCCAATCCCTGTCTACACACAAGCTTTGTGCAGCTTCAAGAGCAAACACAATCCTGAGACTTTAAAGTCTGACACAGAACACATAGGCACACACCCTGGTACAGTGTGTGTTGACACAGCTCACACCATCACAGTGACACACTACCAGAGACTTGCAGCTGCAGGCCTCGCTGCTCTTCCTGCAGGATCATTCGTAGGTCATATTTATGAACTGGGAGGAGTGGACGAGTGCGGCGTCTTCATCACTTTCCTCTGCCTTATCTCACACCATCTAAAGGCTGAGCTTTTCTCTCTGCTGTTAGGTCAGTGATGTGTGGTTGTGGTGATGACATCCTGCTGCATTGGAAAGGTTGCTACTTTTATTTCAATTAGAAAAGCTCTGAAGCAATCAGAGCGCTGACTGTTGATGGGTTTATTACTGATAACCTTTTCAGGCAAAAATGATACCAAGTTGTCAATATCAGGGAAAAGACTTGCATGTCTAAAGACCAGGAAATACGTTTATTTTTTTTCTCTAAACTTCCTGGTTCAATCAGTTAAAAATAGTTCGACTCAAGAAGAATGTATTTTTTAAATGTCTATGTTTGTGTCTTTTTGCCACCAGGTTTTTTGGTCTATTTATGCCCCCCGTCCCAACAGAGGACCACACATTTGCTTTCTTCAACATGCTGCATTCAACTCATTAACTCTTGACAAGTTCATTTGAACCGAGACTGTTGAAGCAGAAAAACATTCAAGCACGGCAGGAAGAGGGGGGGTTGAGGACCTTCTGACAGTGTCCAAAACTGATAACAAAGAAAGCTTTTCTCTTTTGTGCATCTTTACCAGTTTTTCAACAATGCTTGTTATCAATAAAAGTATCTGAAAGGGTCTCATTGACCTCTATGAAATTTTACAGCTGTCAATAAACAGAAATGTCAGTGTCCTGCTAAAGCTGGACACTCTGGGCACTTGGTGAATTCTTGAATGCGATTTTAGTATATGGTGTTGACACTGGACAAGCAGGAGAGGTCTTCCTCTTCTCTTTTTCATTTTGCTACTGTTTACCAGCCCTCGTCCATCACCTACAGAAGAGGTTTAGTGTAAAATGTCAAAGCTGTGCAAGTTTTGTGAATCTTGCTCCAGGCTTATTCTTTCACAGCTCTGTTCTGATTTATGAAAGACTTGGTGTCATATTCTAATGATAAAATAATAGTAAAAATAATAATAAAAAAAATAAAAATAATAATAGCTGTGACTGTGAGTGTGTATGGGTGTGTTATTGTGGCCCTGCGACAGACTGGCAGCCTGTCTTTGTCTAACAGTAGCCAGGTTAGGCTACTGTTAGACAATACAAAACTCACAAGGTCTGTTATCCCAGACCTCGTCAGGGATATAACGGGTTCAGAAAATGGATGGATGAATCCATTTTAGGGACTTTGTCATTCATTACTACAAAATCTGAGTCACCTGATTGGTTAAACTTTTTTAACCTGGTTCAACTTTTAATGCACGTTCAATAGCCACATGTTTTTTACATAGAGCCCGAAAACAGACAAAAAACTTTTGTAGCGTTTTGAACACGGAAGCCTGAAAAACGCATTTTTGTGCGTTTAGGTAGAGGAGGTGTGAACGCTTGAACGTGCGCTGCTGAGAGCGATGTGAACATAACTTTACATCCCAGAGGTAAATGAGTTTTTCTGCCAGATGATCTCTCGCCATCACTATCGTCAATAAAAACACATGGCAGTGTTGTTGCCATTGTAGCCTAATAAAAAAACTAATAGTTAATATAAATATTACTAAAGCTCATTTTATCTTTGCTGCACAACAATAGTTAGTAACTGTCCAGAGGGGAGTTGCTTAAGTCTATACTTTTGTTATTCTTTATGTACTTTTTCTTTTGGATCATAAACCAATGAAGTCATGTTTATGCTGAGGTTTAGAGCAGTAGTAAGATGACAGATCACCAAAGTAGACCTAAAATGACATGCGATTTTGCTTGCTTTTGTCTGGCATTGTTTGAAACCTTTCATTGGAGCACATTAGCTGCTCTTGGAGGACAATGTTTGCCAGGAAGTCTTATTTTCAAAAGAAGTCAGAAAAAAAATCACATTTTGAAAAAGTGCTAGTTTCTCTTTATATTTGTGTTTTAATTGAAGCTAAAAAAGAAATATAATTCATAGTTATTGTAAAAGTGACAGTGTAATGAATGCAAAGCAGTGTCAGATTTTTCTAAAGGGTAATATAAGCCTTAAGGGTTCTTATGGATTTGAACAGTAAGAGACTCTTTTACTTTGAAAGGTCTAAAGTTTTGAAGGAGCTGATCAAAAAGTGGTCCAGTTTCTCGTTCTATGAACCCCTTCATGCCTGACTCTATTTCCAATTATATTAAAAAAATATTATTCTGTGTGTTTTTTTTCCATTAAGGGTTATGCTAAATTAAGTGGATTAAATGGTACGCTGTAAATGAGCGAAATATGACATGAAGGGATTAAGTCTCGACCTGTATACATTTCGGATGAAAAAAATAAAATTAAAAATAAGATTAAAAAAATGTTGTGACAAGACATTTGAATAAAATACTATAGAAGAGTGCATGATGACTTGTGTGAAATTAAAATTTAAAATACTATCATGCAGGCTGGACCCTTGCCTGCAGAGACTGATACAAATTTTTGATTTACCTCCTACAGCATAACTTTACATCTGCCTTATTTTAGTTAGCTGGTCAGACATCACGCAGTCGTCTGAGGACAGAAGTGAAGCGGCTGGAGAGTCCAGGTTGAGGGTAAGGTCCGGATCAATCTGTGGAACGATGCACGGCCTCTGGTTTCTTAAAGCTCACGCACACACCGCGTAGACCTTGCCCTTTCAGCCACTTTCCAAATGTTCCGCTCTGTGCACCGAACAAGCTGTGGGCTGAGGAACAAGAAGTCCCGAGAGGTCAGAGCAGACGCCAGAGGCAGCCAAGCACAAAGTCCCCATGAGTTCTCACAGCGGGTCCCTGAAGCCTGACACAGGTCAGCACCTGCTGTGCCCCCTGCATATGAATCTTATTTGATGATATTTTTTAACATAAATGATAAATATTAACAATTATTAACTCCTTGATGCCTGAATTTATTTCCAGATATAAAAAATGAACTCACATTTCTGCTTTCATGTAGATACTAAATTAATGTAGGATTATTTGCATCAATTGGCGTCAACTTTAGGATTGAAAGTGCCTTGTTTTTATTTCCAAAGCATTTTATGGTCACAGAGTGTTGATTAAGCAGAAAGGCCTGCCTCACCTGTCCTGATAACTTTATCTGAGCGATACATCTTCATCGGTCAACACACTTCAACTGACCAACCAAAGCATCATCCATCAGACCAAGCAGGACACCTGCTCAAAGAAATTGGAATACTTTGTCTAATACGTCTTTTATAACTTTTTACAGGGAAAATGTAGTGAGAACAGAGTCTCTTTTTCAAAGAACACTACACTTTTGTATGATTACGAACTTATTACACCTGGATTCAGGTAGAAAAAATCAAAAGATGAATGAAAACATGTGTCTCTGAAGATCTGTGTTGGAAAATCATAACGTATTACTTTGAATGAATCCTGATGAATGTGTAACGCAAACAAATTTGAGTACTAACACTGGTCTGAAAGCGTTACATGTTTTACGAATTTGACATTTATCAAAACAAAAATGGAGGAAATCAGACATTTTTCTTAGTAAATTGTGGTAAAAAAGGTTACTTGCCATAAAAGAAGGTTATTATTAGCATTTATGCACTGTTATAGCCGTATACCAAATAAACTTAAAGCATCCATTTCATTCAGTTCTATTTATTTTCTTACGTGCCAAAAAACACTTTAATAAAGTGTACTTGCCTTAAAAAATGTTTATGCATGTATCTTGTACTTGCACTGTTCAGACAGATCTAGAACAAACCACCTTTGGGGCACGTGACCCAGCGTGGTTAAGAGCGCAGGTGGGAAGGTGATGCTCACACAGGAAGCAGTTGGACCATACAGGTGCGGGATGGCTCAACCTGTGTTTTAGAGACCATGACGGGCACTTCCTTTCACGCTCCAGCACACCTCTTTCTCAACAGGCCTGATGATCTTTGTACTGGATAAAATGTGTTGGATCCTTGTTATTATTTGTTGTTAATGGCTGACAGATTTGAAATGGAGACGTGTGAAAATGTTGACGAGAAAAAAAAAACAAAAAATGAAGCACAGCAGGGTGCATTTTACATCCATTTTACCTAAAAAAGTGAGATCTGAGCCTCTGTCCTTATCTGATTTACATAGTGTTTCATGCAACATCTGTATGCAGTGTTTTAGAAGGTGACAAATGATAAACATCATTAGCTAAACCAATCAGCTTCCTTGGGAACCTCTAAATTAAAGCTTGAGTCATTAGGTTGTCAGTAGACATGACAGAGCAGCAGACAGCCTGTACTTTATCTGCTTCCACTTCTAGATTAACGTCACCTACATATCACAGCGCGGGGCCTTTACAGAGCAGAGCGAAGGGCATCTCGCGTCTGCATCGCAGGAGGAAAATCCTTCAGCAAAGTAGATAAGTGAATGGTGTAATCACTTTGACAGAGCAACAGGTGGGAGAAACAACAAAACGTGCCATTAATATAACGCAGCAGTAAAAAATCTCCCACGTTCCCTCAGGGACCACCAGCAGTTATTTCTTCATGTTGATTTCCTTCATGTAGGTTGTCTGTTCCTCTGCAGCCAAACAACCTCCACATTGCAGTAATTGAGTTTAGCCAATCTGACATGTTACAAATGATCAACCACATTTATACTACACTAAAAATCTAACCAATATTTGGCTCTTAAGCCAGTTTTCCCAGTCAGGAGCTTTACAATTTACAAATGAATTTGCACCAGACATAATGGTATTTATCCTTTTTTCTTTTTAGATTTAAAAAAAATCTCTTTTCCAAATCTGCTTAATCCCTTAACCCTTGTGTGGTGTTCGTATTTTTGCTGTATGTCATATATTTGTGTAGGGTGGGTGTACAGTATGCGGTCAATGAAAATGTGTTTTGATTTATGTTCTTCACAGAAAATGAGCCAGAGCTAATGAATTTCAGGTTGTAAAAAAAATTAATTGTTTCATTTTTCTACTGATAAAAAAACTGAAAACGGGTCCCACAGACCCGAACACCATACAAGGGTTAAAGGGTCATAGGGATGCTGGAGCCTATTCCAGCCACTGTTGGGAGAAGGCAGGGTGCACTCTGGATGGTACATTAAACATTATATTTTTAAAAAGTAAATTCTATTCAAAGGCAACAAATATTTTGTTCACACAGTTATATCATCTCCCCACCCATTTTCAATTAAACTAAATGAATAAACTTTGCTGCACGGTGGCGCAGTGGTTAGCGCTCCTGCCTCACAGCAAGAAGGTTCCCGGTTCAAGTCCTGGCTGGGGGACCTTTCTGTGTGGAGTTTGCATGTTCTCCCCGTGCATGCGTGGGTTTTCTCCGGGTACTCCGGCTTCCTCCCACCGTCCAAAAACATGCTTCATAGGTTAATTGGTCACTCTCAATTGTCCCTAGGTGTGAATGTGAGTGTGTATGGGTGTGTGTTTGTGGCCCCTGCGACAGACTGGCGACCAGTCCAGGGGTGTCCCCTGCCTTCGCCCATGAGTAGCCGGGTTAGGCTCCGGCAACCCCGTGACCCCGAAAGGGATAAAGCGGATTGGAAAATGAATGAATGAATGAATGAATAAACTTTAATAAGTTAAGAAAAAGCTTCTATTTCAATCAAAATGTAAGCATCTATGACACAATGAGTTTAAAAGTTCTTAAGAATAGGGTCTTCAAGAGATACGGGAATAAATAATTCATCTAAATCTATTGGCAAAAATGTGTGATATGGTATAGTTTTGGACTTTTAGGATGATTTCATTGTTAATGTTATAAAGAAATAACAGACAATGGAAGATAGCAGTGAAATCAAATCAATTAATTTCACATATGAAGAAGCCACCAGTCTAGATTGGAATAATGTTTTATTTGTCCTTCCATTTCCTTTTCGAGCTGTTCTTAAAAAAAAGTGGGAAAATAAAAACTCACAATGTGTTAAACAATGTGAGCTCAAGCTAAAATATGCTTATGGATAATTTTTGAATCATGAAGTTATAAAAATATTAAAATTATTTAGGTAACGAGTTTCCACTGCCTTCGTTTCTGCAACATATGAACAAATTTGATCCATAAATCGAGAACCAAAGAACTGTCGAAGTCTATAAATCTATTATTAATCTTATTTAATGTTGTTCCAGATTTTTATATGACAGCTTCCTGTTTAATTTGGATGAAATCCCCTTAACCTAAAGAAATAAACCTACAAAACTTACTGTGACAAAGTAAAAATGACAATTAAAAAAAAAGAAACATTTGTAAATTCATCTTAGCTTTTTTGTCAAACGTTTAAAAAAGTTTCAGTGGACCTTTTACAATCCTGTTTTATTTTTACTTAAATCATCATCTAACAAGAAAACTGCTTGATGTTGACAGTAAAAAAAAACTCACATGTTTTCCTTACCTAGCACCTGAACGCTTCACTGAGCCAGTCATTCCTGAAAAATGAAGTCATGCAGCCATTAGTGTTTAATATTAACAAGTTTTAATGACCTATAAAAAAATCCCAAAATTTTTGTGGATTTGAGTTAAGGATTATTTATCCCGTCAGGATTAAACGGAAAAAGGAAAAAAAAAAAAAAGCGATTGAAAAGTTTCCAGTTCCATATATATGTAATTATTATTATTATCCTAATCGGAACCTATTAGACCATCTCAAATTTACTAAGGAAGTCACGTAAGCCTAAATACCCCAGTGTCAAAATAAAACGTTTTATTTTTTTATGAATATTGGGGGGATTATTTCTGGTCAAACGTGTCTTCAACCCAATACTTCAGTTTTTGTTTATGTTGGGATATATTCTTGGGTTACCTTTTGGAGCAATACAAATTCTTGGCGGGCGATGTGTGATTTAATTTTAACCCAATTTATGTAATTTCTTGAGATTTTTTTTTCTTTTTTCTTGAGTTAAAATAACCCAGAAAGCAAGTCAGTCTCTTTCTAACTTCAGAGTTGGGTTAGAAACTACTCCTTGGGTTATTTTTAACTATAGTGTGTGACTGAAGATAGTCTAATTCTAGGTTGTTAATGAAATACTTGCTAATTTACCCAAACTTACTATTTGTGTTATGTTAATAAGCACAAATAGTGATAGAGAAGTGACATTAATAAAGGTATTTCACTACATTTATGATGTTTTTCTTTAATAACTTTTATTATTCATTTTGTTAAGGACATTTCCTTTTTTCATTAACATTTTAGATCAAAAATAAAGGCGTTTCTTATCATCATGATCTCATTATAAGTCAAAATTAGGTTAATAACATCAAGTATTTATTGGATTCGTTTAACCGTTTGGTGAACAAATAAAAACACACAGAAGTAAAGCGTCTTCCACAAAGAGACTGGTTTTGTTCCAGTGCGCTTGTGAAATAAAACCAGCAAAGTGAATGTGCGCTCTTTTCAAAATACTTTATGGCTCATATACGACGCAGTCCAAAGTCCATGAAAGTTTTTGCTGATAAGAGGAGCCAATAAAAGGCGCAGTGGAGCAGAGTAAACACGTCTACCTCTGTGCAGAGCGGCCCTCGTTCTGCGCATTTACATCAGCCTGCCCACTCATTACCATGTTTTATATGCCCCTGCTCTCGGAAAGCATCATGGCAAAGTAGCTCCATCCTCCCCTCCAAACGGGAAGTGAAGCAGCTTCTCGGAACAGGTGTCAGCGGCCGAAAGCTCCCTGCTCTGGACCTGAGAGGAAGACAGGAATCTAACTTTTTGCGCTCCCCTCCATCCCTCGTTTTTCTTTTTTCTCTTCCCGGCTCACAGCAGGCCTATGCCGCGTTTTTAATGTTTTCTAAAATGGTAGCCAAGCTGACATCTCTGCAGCAGGAGCTCCTCAGCGCCCTGCTGGACTCGGGAGTTACCAAAGACGTTCTGATCCAGGCCCTGGACGACATGGACCCCGGCCCGCCGAGCTTTGGAGTAAAACTGGAGAGCTTGCCCCTGTCGCCCGCCGCGGCGCAGAGCGGCAAGTTGAACGGCGCGGACGCGGACTCCAAGCCCGTTTTCCACACGCTCACCAACGGCCACGGCAAAGGCAAACTGTCTGGGGACGAGGGCTCCGAAGATGGGGACGACTACGACACGCCGCAGATCCTCAAGGAGCTCCAGTCGCTGAACACGGAGGAGGCCGCGGAGCAGCGCGCAGAGGTGGAGCGCATGCTGGCGTGAGTTTCTGCCCCGAGCATCAACTTTCCTCAACATTTATTTTAAAATTTTAATTCAAATGTATTAAAAACACACTAATTGTGATAAAAAGGTGAGAATTTTGTTGCTTGTCAAATTGCGGCCTCTTAAAACATGCGCAAAGTTGAACAAAAATTGGCACAATTACGCATAAAACATCAGACTTAGCGTGTTTACGTTTTTAAAATAACGCGCCACGCCTTGGTTTTCCACATTCTAGTTACTAATTATCCACATGGATTATTATTTATTTTTTCAAAACCAGCTGAACCTCCCCCATTTATTATTAACTTCGTTCCTACATCAGAGATAAAAAAAAAAGCGAAAGTAATTGTTTCATTTTTTAAAATATTGTTTTTAATTCTGCATTGCAATCAATTTCTTATTATTTTATCTCAAAAGTAAATTAAAACAAACAAAAAAATTTAAAAAGCACTTGAGGCCCCCTCGTCTGCCTAAACGACCGGAAGAATATCAAAACTTACCCACGTGTAGTTAAGTTATTATTAATTTTATTCTATAAATCATCAACTGAAAGATACACAGCGGCGTCTGATTAGAGTGAATGGAGATCTGGTTATTCATTGTCAAAAGTTATAAACTAACATCTCCCACTTAACCCGTACACTTAGTTGCAGGCCTCCACATTCTCCAAAACAAACAGACGTGTGTGGGTTTGCTCTAATTACTGATGTCCGAGCGTCTGCGTCTGCCTCAGATCTTTGATTATGGCCTCAGAAATGTCTGCGTCCAAAGAAAATGTCAGTTCAATGGCTAAAATCTGGCGCGCAATGCAGGTAAGACGGTTATTTTTTTAATGTCAAATTTGTGCGAAAATCATAGTCCATAGAGAAAATCTAATTTCATTGATTGTGCAGATGTTTTTTCTATCACAGTCCATTAAATCTCAGGTTTCCAAACACAAGATGCTTAGTAAATATTTTAAATTCTTAAAAATATTTAATTTAACTCCAGATTTTTTAAAATAAATTAGAACTGGGCCTATGCAAACACACACACATAAAATAATAAAATTTCTCGAACTTTTTATTTCTTAAAAAAGTTTAAATTACAAATATTACATTCCTCAGTCACTCTAAATCCACTTGAACTAAACTTTGAAAATATTTACAACCTGCAATGATTAACGGCTCTCTGATGGGGGGCTCTTTATTTCCTCAAACCCTTTAAACTGGAAACTAAAAAGCAGAAACACCAGCTTTGATTTATAATTTTCTATTCACAGTTTTCAGTTTCCCTCCTGAAGCCTGTCGTGACTTAGCTTGTCTTCTTATTGATGTGATTGTTTTTGTTCCAAAGCTGTGTGTTTGACAGTTTCGAAATTAGCTGTGTTCTTTGCTCCTGCCTGAACACAGAGAGGACCCATGGCGAGCGGCTCGCATGATCAAAGGTTACATGCAGCAGCACAACATCCCCCAGCGAGAGGTGGTGGATATCACAGGGCTGAACCAGTCTCACCTCTCGCAGCACCTCAACAAGGGCACGCCCATGAAAACGCAGAAGCGAGCCGCCCTCTACACCTGGTATGTCAGGAAACAGCGGGAAATTCTCCGGCGTAAGTTAATATTTGAGTTTCTCACAGCTTCAGACCTTTAGGGAATTTTGTACTCGTTCTTAATAAGATATACGGGGTAAAAAAGCAATCGACTTGTGCTTCAAATTCATATCATGTCCAGTTTTCAGATTCCACTTTTGCTCCACAGAATTCAACCAGGCCACAAACGGTTCAGGTGGCAGCATGTCGGACAAAAACAACCAAGATCCAGCCTTTTTTTTCCCAGAGTTCAACTCCTCCGGTCAGAGCATGGGTCAGCCCGGCGACGAGGTGGGCAGTGAACCTTCCTGCAAGAAAATGAGACGTAACCGTTTCAAATGGGGCCCTGCCTCCCAGCAAATCCTGTACCAAGCCTATGAAAGGCAAAAAAACCCCAGCAAGGAGGAGAGGGAGTCGCTGGTGGAGGAGTGCAACAGGTACGCACAACATCAGCTCTTTTAGGCTGCCTCCGACGGCGCCAAAGATTTTATTTTTTACTTTGATTTGTTCTTTTTTCCTGCAGAGCCGAGTGTCTTCAGAGAGGCGTGTCCCCTTCCAAAGCTCAAGGTCTTGGCTCCAATCTGGTCACAGAAGTGCGCGTTTATAACTGGTTTGCCAACAGACGTAAAGAGGAAGCCTTCAGGCAGAAGTTGGCCTTGGACGCCATGGGAGCTCCGACGCACGGCATGAACTCGCTACTCTCCCACAGCTCCCCACATCATCCCCAGACCAGCGCATCACCTCCCAGTAAGAGGCCAGGTGGAGTTCCAGAGCAGATATATCAGTGTTTTTCTTTTTTTTTTTAAAGAACCCACCAGTGTTTGTCGTCAGTTTCACTCGTGTTTGGAGTGAAACTCAGCGGAAGTTTGAGGCTGAGTTGATGTGATCAGAGCGGCACAGAAGAGCAGTGATCAATGGGCGTGAGTGAGTGAGCTGAGCAAATGCCATTGTTATTCTGATCTTTGAAAACACACTGAGAACAATCCACATTGTACCTGCAATCTCCACTCCAAAGTCAGCATGGAGAGAAGCATGACACAAAGGGCAGCAATCCTGTGACAGGCCGGGGTCAGGCCCGGGTCAGGGAGGTGGGACATACACTTCCAGGTCCCCTGGACGAAACACCGTCAGATCCACATTGCCTCGTTTTGTATGAGGTCGCTTTCAGTCATTCAGAAAAAAAAAAACCAACAATCATCCCTCACTTTCTATATAAGCGTCATTTGAGAGTCCCACTCAGAACGCATTGTTGTCCCCTCGTGCTCGAACACGGGGCCACCTTTGAAGGAACAGAAGACATGTTTGCCTTTGCTCGCTCTTTTACCTTTGGATTAACTGGATTGTCTGTTTGCGTTGGACTTTTTGTCGTTGCTGCTCGGGACACCTGACCAGGCGTTGACCTCAGGTTGTGGAGCTACAGGGGGGTGGGGGTGGGTCAGCAGCGAGGTTGTGGCTGCAGAAGCGAAGAGTTGGTGGAAAGCCCACCCCTCCACCACCAAAAAAAGAAGTCCTCAGTGGCCTGCTTACAAGGTGTCCTGCTGGCATTCTGCCGACAGCATCAGCTGTTTTTCAGTGTCATCCCTGACCTGACAATAACATGCCAGCAGGGCTTCTCATTGCGTTGCTAGGGCGCTGCCTGTATTATGCATGCTTAATGGACAATTAAAATCCTTTGCTACTACATCTCCCAGGCCTTTGATAATGGGGTCCTCTGACTTCTACTCTCTATACTCTGCCTCAGCAGGAGCTCCCTTTGTCAGTGGTGTATTAGAAGACCGCGGTGACTGTAACCCAGGTTCATTTATCTCTGCTGGGCCGAAAGGAGAACGGGTTTTTAAGACCCCCTCCTCCTCACCTTTCAGGCCGTCAGTAGAGGCTGGTAGCAGACTGGGAGCAGCAGGAGCTGTCCTCTGGGTATTGGATTTTTCTTCTGGCCAGACAGGACTGATCACCCCTTGTTCTCCTTCAAAAAGATTCAGTACAGCCCCCTACTACCACCACCACCAGCTAGAATCGCTGCCTCACCTTCAGTCTTAGGAAGGAGGTCACTGCTGGGTCGTTTCGAGCAAGCTCCTCTCGCTCGGGGAGTTTTTATTGATTCTGTTTTGCTTCGTTGATCAGTCGGTCACAATTGGTCGGAGGGTCAAACAGTGTGACGTGCGGTTTTGGTGTTGACTTTTTTTTGTTTTTTTTTTTACTTTAGCAGAATAAAACTGATCGTTTGAGAAGATTAAATGGCACTTGTGTACCCCTGTGATGGTTCTACCTCAAATTCATCCACCAGTAACTATACTAAGCTTATTAAATCCATCTCAGAGCCCAGGATTCTGCTGATATTCTCATCAAAAGGCTGGTAGGATATTTAAGAACCAATAAAAAATTGTAGAAAGCTCAGGTTGAAGAACTTAACCACACTGTTTTGTCAGAGAATCTTTACCATACCATTTATTAATTTTACGTTAAACTCTAGTCTATAAATGCTTTTCCTGTTATATTGCAGCTCTAGTTTAGCAGGATCTTTGAAAATGTGTCTGCAGTTACGCCGCTGTCACTTATGACCACACATTTCCACTCAAACACTTAGAGCGTGGATGGAATAACTCAGGCTCCATTACAATCTAAACGTAATACACAACTCTTTTTCTGAGATTGATTTAACAGGATTCTCAGATTCTATATCTTCACTGAGGTGCATTTTAAAGTTTTTTTTAAAGTTCAGAGAGATAAAAGATGGTGAAAATACACTTGTTTTTAAAGTCCAATTTTATTTCTTTATTTTCATAGTTTTACAAGCGTTTTAGCCCAAATCCAATTCAGCTTTTCCAGTCTAGCCAGTGTGGTCCTTCACTTTTATCAGATTTTTTTTGTTTGAATGTATTAAAAATGTAAAGGTTTCCTCTATCAGATTCTCTTGTAGCCAATAAACGTATATTATTCAGTCAAACTTATTTTTAAGCGCGACAAAATTAAATATATTTTTTGTTAGGCCCCCCCCAATTTTGTCTTGTTCTAAAATGCCTAATTGCTTAAAAATACATTTGAGGATTTTTGTATTACAACCTCTAATTCAAGTTACCAAAACAATACTTTTTTTTTTTAAATGTGCTCTTTTGCTTGGTTTTCAGTAAACTGTCTGTATTTGTTGCTTACAGTCAGTCAGGTATTGTCAGTGATAGTCAGGCGGTGCTGTGTAAGCTCCCTTCGTTGTTCTGCATGTGAACAAACCAGCAGACTCGGATGTTCTGGATCAGATTCAGCAGGAAGCTGGGGGATCGTCTGTGGGTGCTCTCTGTTACCTCAGGCTATCTTGAGATACAGATGCTCACATGGGAAAGAGGGGCTTGCTCTGCACTTTTCTCTGCCCTGTCTTCCACAGAGCCTCAATGAGGCAACTGCATACGTCCTGCAGAGACCCAGGAGGTCTGTTACATGCAGCTGCTCTACAATGGGCACTGCCTGAGGTTGGAGAGGCAGGCTTTGATACAACATGGGTCCCACAGAGAGCTCGAGCCTTTAAAACCTGCTGAAGATCCGTGCTGACACTCTTCTTTTGAGGTTCTCACCCTCCCCCTGCTCTTAAGTCAAATGTTTTGTTGTTCTTTGCCCTGGAAGCCAAATTATATTTTTTCATCTTCTTATTCTCGAAGTAGAAGTATTCAAGATGATCAGGGTGATCAAAAAGCAAAGATATTCTCTGACTTTGCCTCAAGTATTTCTGAAGTTTCTCCTTGAGGAATTCCTGCTGAAGTCGGAGAAACCAAACTGGACTGAATAGCATCCTTTTCTCCTTCCAACACTTAAAGAGGTCGCTCAGCTCCGAGATAACTGACTTTTTATGAGTCCTTTTCCATTGTGTAGCAATGGGGGTCATGAGTCCAATGGAGTGCTTTATTGTTCAGTGGTAGTGTTTACAAGGCATGGCAGGCTGTTGTGGACTTGATAGTATGTTGCAGGAGGCATTATGAAGTCTGCTGGCTGCACAAAATGGAGGACAAACACTTCTTAGGGTAAGATACGGCTCTGCGCTGTCCGGATTCAAAGCAACAGTGGAATATTATCGCAAACCCGTTTGCTTGAACCGTGCTGGCTAGTTTGAAGCAGAAAGCAAATCCGCCAAGCGGCACATCTTGCTGTTTTTATGCAGACCAAATGCTTTTGGTGCAAATTTCAGCATCATTCATTCATTCATTTTCCAAACCACTTTTTCCCCTTCGGGGTCACGGGGTTGCCGGAGCCTAACCCGGCTACTCATGGGCGAAGGCAGGGGATACCCCTGGACTGGTCGCCAGTCTGTCGCAGGGGAATTTCAGCATCATTTGATGGATTTCCACAGTGATTCTTGTTTTAAATCAGGATAAAAGTAAAATAAAAAGTAAAATAAAAGTCTGAATGAGGTTATATTCCACTTTTTTGCTGCATTCATTAGTAAATCAATGCCCCCCTCTCATTGCTCACCTCTTGTGTCAGTGCCTCTCCCTTGTTTAATCTCAAAACAGTTGTATATCAGCGCCTTCTGTCATGCTGGAGCGACTTGTGTCGAGCGCTTAGGCTGTCACACATGGGTCAGGGACGGAGGGCCCAGGGAAGATGGGAGATCTGAGAGCAAACAGAGTCTGTCTCTGCACTGTCATTTGGGGGGGTGGGGGTGATCCCAGTGTCCGTGTAGGGCTGAGCCTACAGGATAAGAATGTGTTTGACATTGCTTGTAATTGTGTAATGTTTACTCTGTTGATATCAGAGGGGTCCTACATCAGCAAACAGGCATTTGATTGTCAGGTGGGAGGGGGGGGGCATTCCTTTGGGACAGCAAGGGTCTAAATGTGGGATTTTTTCCTTAATGCTCATTGAATCGTTAATAAGTTTGTGAAATAAAATTGAAGATGCTCCTTTTATACATTTCAATTAATGTGAGACAAAAGTTTTGTTTTTCCCAAATCTTAACAAAAGGAGTTTGAATGGTAGATGCCATTGGTCATCAGCAGCATTTGTGTGATGGATCAGAGAGCCTGATGGGAGTTTTGCTGTTGTGACTGCGTGTACATAGTAAATGACCTTGGCTGGGCTGCTCAGATAGCAGCAGTGGACGGGTCAGTGTGTGTTTGTTTGCTTTCTCCTCTGTCTGACTCAAAGAGGAGGAGAGTCTGGTTGGTTGGGGTGACGGGGAAGAGGGGTATTGGTGCTGCAGTCCCCTTGCTCGACCTGTACCTGCACCCCTAATGAACGGTTAATGGACTAATACGCCATCTTTGTCTGTTTTTTTTTTTCTTTCTCTTTTTCAGTGCGATACAGCCAAGGCCCCGGTGAGGCCACCTCCTCCACCAGCATCAGTCACCACAGCAGCAACGCCATGGCGACCAGCCAGTCTGTGCTTCAGCAGGTGTCTCCGGGGGGCCTGGAGCACAGCCACAGTCTGCTGTCGCCTGACGCCAAAATGGTGAGCGAACACATCTGGGCCTTTGACGCTTTAGATTAGATAAGGAAAGGTCCCTTCACCTCCTCGGCTTGGACCCGTTGGTAAACGTCAAGAATTAGCACATTGTGCTGTTGTGTGAAGGTGGAGCTGTGGTGGCAGCCTTCATCCCAATCAACCACACATGTGGATCACTGAGCCAATAAGTCTGACAAAGAAACATTCTCTCTGTATTGATTAAACGCCATGCAAACTGGAGCCAGAGGTGGAGAGCTGCTTGTTCTGCCAGAGAAATGACACCAACATTTGCTTATGCCCGAGGTTTTTCTTTTTTTCCTGCATCTACAGTGCTTCTCCCCTTTGCTCTAGTCTAATATTTAATCAGTGACCAGGAAACACGTGCATGGGCCCATCGCATCTGAGCTGCACTGCAAAAAGTACCTCTGATGTGCATAATGTCAACGTCCAAATTTATCATAGCAAAGTAACCGTTTTTTCTAAACTTTCCCGTTGGACAATTTCTTCCTATTTGAGAGTGATCTGTTGGTGTGCATGCAGCAGGTCAAAGCTACCATGTTATACAGGGGACATGCATGGTCACTCTTTTAGCTTTTTAAGTTTATTGTAGTGCACAGCTTTCAGTTGAAACATTTTCAAATTAACTCTTTCTTTTTTTATGTATTTATCTTATCTGTGTTTTCTTTGACTTACACAAGAGTCGTGTTGTATAGAAGAATCTGAACTAAGTCAACATTTATGTCTCGTGTTAGCTTAGGAGCACACATCAGTTTCACTTTGAACATGGATTTACACAGCAGACGCCCAAGCGGTGTGAACTTTGAGTGTCTGAAAACAAACGTAACGTACAGCCATAAATTCATTTCATTTCCCTCATTTCTCATCAGATTTCAGGTTCAGGGGGAGGACTTCCTCCTGTCAGCACACTGACAAACATCCACAGCTCCCATCACAGCCACCAGCAGACGCAAAACCTTATCATGCCTCTCTCTGGTGTCATGGCCATAGCGCAGAGTAAGTCCAGAACAACCTCTACGTGGGCAGATTTTCCTTTTATTCCCAGAATGACGGATTGACCTTGATGCGTCTCTCCAGGTTTGAACACGTCGCAGTCTCAGACGGTGCCAGTGATTAACAGCGTGGCGGGCAGCCTTGCAGCGCTGCAGCCGGTGCAGTTTTCCCAGCAGCTCCACAGCCCCCACCAGCAGAACCTCATGCAGCAGTCACCCAGCCACATGAGCCAGCAGCCATTCATGGCGACCGTCACACACTCACACAGTCAGTATTTACCTCTGAGTTGTTCAGCACAGCTATGTGAGAAGGTTAAGGTTATTTAAAGATGTCTGTTTCTTCCTCTGCATTTAAAAATGAATGAATGAAGCTTTACGGTACATATAAAGCACTTTACAGCTCCCCCAGGGTAACAAAGTGCTTTACAATAAAAATAAAGGCAAAAAGACAATTTAAAATGGATAAAATTAAGAACAAAAATGTGAAAAAACAAAGCATAAAATAAAAAAAGGAACAAAATGCATAAAATACAGATAAGAATTCAATAAAGCGAGTTAAAGAAAATAAAATTCCACCAACTACTGAGTATTAAAAGCTATTCTAAAAGGTACGTATTTAGTTGATGTCTAAAACTCTAAAGCTGATATAATGTGTAGTTCTGCAGGAATTTTATTCCATATCTGTGGGCCCGCAATGAAAAAAGTACCCCAGTGTTTCTGAAGTGACCTGGGCACATGAAGCAGATACTGGTTGGCAGACCTTAAAACTCTTGAATGGCTGGGGACAGTTAAATGCTCAATTAAAGAAAATGAGGCAAAAGAATGCAAGACTTTTTACATTTCTTTTTTTTAACCTTATAAAATCTTCAAAACATAAAAAAATGGACAAAAAGTGGGTCCTGTTTTGCAATAAAATGGGTCACTTTCATCACAGTAAAATATATTTGCACAATGTCAAGATAGTAGCCACTATCCCGCTTTGCCAAGGCGCTTGCTGTCTTTCTGTAAGACCAAGAGGACCAAATGACCAACCGACATTAAAGGGGGGAGAAAAAAAAAGGCAAAAACTCAGGAACAACCATGCATTTAAATAAATAAGGAGAGAGAAATGCTTCAGAAATAATCAGAATAGCCAAAAAGTTTTACCTAATGGCATTCCCTGAACAAAATTGTGAAACGTAAAGTTTTTACTGTTTACTTTTAGACTTTTTCAAAGATTTGAGAATCTACAATAATAGTATTGGTTGACATTGAATCTTTTGGATTTTAATAAACTGATTTAAAATAATTTTTTATATTAAAAAGGCAAATCAACAAATAAATGGTTAGAATTTTTAAGGTGTACATTTTATTTCCTAGTTATTTTTTGGTACAGCTCAGCAGTGTAGCTTTGGATGGAGGGCAGATGACTTTAGAAAGGTGTCAAATGAAAACAGCAGAGTGGAAGGCCAACAAATGAAAGGATCAAAAATACGTATTTCAAAGCTTAAAGAAGCCCCCCTTGTCCCCCTGTAGTTCCGCCCCTGGTGCAACTGTCTTCAAACATACACATTAGTCAAAAACATTCTTTTACTTGCATGTAATATTCTGTTTCATCCCCCTTCTTTAGTGTACTCTCACAAACAAGAGCCCCCACAATACTCTCACCCGTCACGGTTCCCCTCAGCCATGGTGGTCACAGACGCCAACAGCATCAGCACCCTGAGCTCCATGTCCTCCAATAAAACGGTGAGTCTTCATCCAACATCAAATCACTCAAGCCTTAGCTAGGCTCACCTTCTGGCCAGTATGTGTCTCTTTAGTAAAACATGTGGGTGTTTGCATGAGAATCAGCATAAAGATTGTGTTGATGCACATAATTCACCTAGTAAAAACACAATCAAAGCACACACGAAGCTAGAAATGCATGTTTGTATGTGTGTGATGATTGTGCGTTGACTTGTTTGATTCCTGTCATATTAGGATGCTCCTGTAAACAAGATGGTGCAACTTGGGGGTCTCTCTTGGGTAAATACCTCTTTATCAGTTCAGTCCTATAGCTGGAATGAGTGACACTGCACACACGGCCAATCATCACGTCCATTTGTAGCTGTGCACGCTGATCCTTTTACTTCTTGTTTGGACTTGCTGGTGATGTTCAAACACTTTCAGACAAACACATGAGATGGATGTATGGATAGGACACTCCTCTCAATTCCTATTTCCTCTCAAACAGCTGTCTAATCAATCACATGCTCCCTCGGCCTGAACACTTCTTGATTAATGCTCCCTCTTTCACTTTCTTTCCTCGCAGAGAGTCATCTCTGCCATCAGGAAATGAGATCTGTTCATCAAAGTTCCAGAGCCTCTCGCGGCTGCTGCTTTCCTCCGTGTGAGGCTGTAGATCTGATGGATCAAATGAGGGGGGGGTCTTTTTTGTAATTACACTTCTTCCTCTTTCCTACGTCTCCCTCCTCTCCGTGATCGCTCTTGCCTGAAATGTTGTCCACGGTGCTTTCACACGCTCAATTTCCCACGGTGAGGCAGCGCGCTCATACCGTCCTGATGGGCTGGCAGCTGAACGCAGCGTGTAGAGTCCGTGTCCTGTTGGAATAAACAGTTTCAAAAAAGACTATTAGGGGTAAACTCTCATAAATATCTGCTTAATGCGAAAGAAATTACAGCAGGTGATATAATGTGGGAACAAAACACCATAACAACAACAACAACTACAAGTAAAATCAACAGGGATCCTTGTTTTGTTTTTCATTTTAGCTTTAAAAAAATAATTCAAAATGTGCTTTAAACTTTTGACTTTTCTGTAAAAACATACTCTAAGAAAAACAAGAGTTCTATTCTGTTTTTTTTCCCCATAAAAAAATAAACTTTTGGGTAAACATTTATTGTTAAAAATGTGTTGATTTTTGATAAAGTTTTTTGCAAAAGGAAAAAAAAAAGAAATTACATTTTTTTTGTTACAAAATTAAAACTTTCCCCTAAAATAAAGTAAAAACCAAAAATCTGTAAATCACTCCATCCATCTGTTTCTGCATGTAGGTCAAAGCGTTATTGTTCAGGATTTTACTAACTCTTTTTTATTTGAAGAGCAATTTGGAATTTTCTTATCAGGACATCTTTTAAAGGGAGCAGCCTTCTTCTCGTGACATGACCGGCGTGGTCAGGCTTTATAGCTCTCGCTGTTTACCAAGAACCTTCCATTATACCCGACTCTGTTTAACACTCACCTCTGCCCAAAGCTCACCGTCTAATGACTCGGCTCTTGGCTGCAGGTTCGCTTTTATCAGATGAAGTTGTTTGCTGTCCGCAGGGTCACTCTGAGGTCAGCTGCCTCCACCCTCAGTGAAGCAGGTGAAAAATAAATTCCACAAACATCCTAACAAAAATAGATTGGAAAAAAAAGAGCTTTTCAGAGTCAGGGGGAAGAGGGATGGGGAATTTATTTGGTCAGGTGTGGTAGTCTCAGGTGAGGAGGTGGCTTTTCAAAGTAAAAGCAGCAGAAATCCCTCATTCACAATTAACATAAAAAGTATGAGAAATAAAGTGCATTTAGAATCCAAAAAGAACAGATGCTCTGCATCCTCTAAAGTCTCAGGATTTCTCTTTTTGACATTTATTGAGCTGAACACACCTTTTTGATGTGCTAATGCCAGATAAGAAGATTTGCTGCAGATTATTCTCATATTTTGATCCTTTTTAATCGCTGACAAAAACATGCATCAAAATCTACATGTGCTTAACAAAAATGTAAAAATCTGTAACTGAACAGGTAATTTTCTCCATGACAGACTTTCTAATAATTAATAATGAGCTACAATAAGTAGCAACAGTCGAGTTTTAAACATTTATCAATACTTCTTCAACAACAAACTCATTGCTGCAAATATACAAAGCTGGAATGACAGTGACTGCAGCAGTGAAAACAGTGAAAAGACACAAAATCAAAGCTCATTGATTATATTCAATATTTTTTCCTACAGCATCCATCCAACCTTAAAAACAGATATTCTTTTCTCAAATCTGAGAAAAACCTCATTGAGACTTCATCCAATATAGTTAAAAGTATGGTTTAATATTGGCTCCCTCCACTAAATGTTAATGAAAAGCTGCTTTAATATATATAATATGATTTTTTTTTTCTTATTGCATGAGCCTTCTGCAAACACATTATGTTTTATATAATGGGAGTTTATTTTTCTCTCCTTTCTGTTTCAGTGTCCTCTTCAAGCTTGGTGAGAGCGTCCACCTGACTTCCTCGCTGCCCGGCAACCAGAGCACATTTTACCACCTTCTCACCTCAGTTACCATGACAACTCCTAATAGCTCGCAACAGCGGGCTTGCTGATGAGTCAGTCAACAAACACACAGGAGTGATGACGGTGGGCAAGACGGTGCAAATGAGAAATGTGGACAGAGGCAGAAAAAGAAAAAAAGGACTCACCTTTCGCGACACACGAATGATCAACAAGGATGCACAAAAACAGTGTTCAGCTCTCCGTGTTGTTGTCACAAAGGAACAAAAGCACACAAAGGAACTTTGGGAATCTAAATGCAACCTTTGTGAAGACTTCATTGATTTAAGTTGGAAATACGACAGAAAGCCCTCCGCTGAGGGGTGTTGCCTGGACTGAAAGTGTGTTAACTTGCACGTGAGCAGACTGTGTAACAATCAGAATAACCTTTATTGATCTTTTGTATGCATTTCTTACTGGGGCTTTAAAGGAGTCTTCCATTTTATTCATTGGCACTCAGTTTTCTGTGCCGTTGAGTTAATTTTGTAAACTGTGATTGAAAAGACTTTGACAATCTTGGAAGGACTATGCAATGTGTGAGTGAGTGTAAGTGATGTTTTGTATGTCGGGGATCCTGCACATGACTCCACACACTTGAGGCTGGAAATGACTATGCACTATCAGCTATGTAATATACCCTCGATAAAGCTGCTTGTAAGATAAAACAAGAGCATTTGGATGTATGTGTGAGCAAACATGTCGATGCACTGGATTTTTTTTCTAGCTGCCCTGCAATGTCAAGAACACGTTTTAGGGAAAGGAAGCACCGACGCAGCAGCTTTAAACGAAGCCTTACCTTTCCATGGAAACCTCTGACCGTTGTTTGCACACATGTTCAGGTGAATTTCAGGAATGGGACTCGCCCTCCCCTTATCTCCCCTACTTCCTGTCACAATGTGAAACAGGACAAACATTGTTAATAACTCCTCATC